>CM051238.1:164004449-164646116 GCA_027917425.1 Gastrophryne carolinensis | reverse complement strand
AGCACGTGGAAAATTTCATATGATCTTACAACTTAAAAACATCAAAATCTAATTTCAGAAACTGAATTCATCGCTACTATTAACAGTGGCTAAACCTATATACAGTCAGTACAAGGGAGCAAAGCTAATTGTGCAGTATGAGATGAGATAAAAGTTAAAACGTAATTGTACTGTTTTCTGAATGTTTGCATGCTGAGAAATTTACACTTCAAAAAAGATCTGCGTTATAAAGGTTTTGAAAGAACAAACCCTCTTGAAACTAAGATTGTAGTAGACAAAAATAATTAGCATGCTACTGCATCTACAAGTATAGAAACAGGCAATCAAACAGTGATACGTGAAAACAACTATTTCTAGGTTATTTTCCCTAGACTATCAGTCTTTTAGCTTTCCTTTTTTCTATTCTCTATATAAGATTTATTGGCAGGCACCCGCGCATCTCTCATTTTCATTTGACCAGCAAAGTGCAAACATCAGACTTCCAGCTCTTCTGCTGCTATGAACAAGCTAATGAACACTTTACTGCATATTCCATGTACAGTACTGTATATATACTAGTTTGTGTAAGCCACGTATTATATACACAGTATGTTTGTTAGTACAAAATTACATATTACAATAATGATTTATTGTCATTTAATTTTAGTGACGCTTGGGCTTGTATGTGTTACCATAATAAGGCTTAATTGGAAGTTAAATGATTGGGCACAAAGCTTGCAGTCAGTGTTTAGAGTTAATTATGCCAATATCTTGTGTACATGCAGCTATAGAAACTGGAAAAATCCAGATGTGTAAATCACACAACCAAAAACTCACATCACACATCTCACGATATAGACTGTCTAATTACATAGGGCAGTGGTACCTCTGGTAGTATTCAATCATCCCTCTGATGGTACTCAGGGCCACCTGAGGATAAGAAGTACTGAAGACAAGCTGTTTATATAATTACAATTTTTAAACCAGACCTTCATCATGATTTAATGAAAAGGCCAAACCTTAAAAAAACTATTCCCCAGCATCTAAAATTAATATATACGTTTTTAGTCACTTATTATTCTTTCCCCCACTAGGCTGCAACTCTGTTCAGGACTTCAGGATACGGGCACCGCCATCTTGATTCAGAAGCATCACATACTGAGAAGAGGAGAGTGGGATAAAATACAGGGGGGCAGGTTATAGCTGTGCTTTGCACAGACAGAGCAGAGCCAGGGTCAGGAAAAGGACAGCAATCCCAGAATGCAGAGCGGCACAGTCAGAAGACACTTCCTGTTTGCAGGCAGCCTGATGCTCCGTGAGCCGCCATCTTGGATGTTTAAATGCTTATAACATGCAGTAGATACAGGTAGGATGACTTAATGCGGGCAATCTGTATGTATAGGATGGGGGAAAAATATAAGATATGCTCTTATTCAGCGTGAAGGTCCGGTTTAAGAGTTAAACCCTTCAAATGTTTTTTTTTTTTTTAATGGCGTGCCCCCCCCATTCAAGCAAAACCAGCCCAGGCACCAGGTATAAATGCTGGTAGACCAGGGCCCTGGCTCTGAAGGCTACCAGCCTGCATAGCCCTCATGGTCCGCGGGGCTCTTCTGCACCCCCCTGGGGGTTGCAGGTAATGGGGCTGGGGGCTATGACAAGTCACCTGCTTGCTGGCCGGTGACTTGCCAGTGCCTCCTACCCTGTGAACTGGTATGGGGTCTCAAGGGCCCCTTACCAGTTCACAAAGGGTTAAATGTAATAAAAACACACACACAAAAGTAAAAATTATTTTATTATCTCACCCCATCTCCGACCCATCGGAGATCGCCAAAGCTGCCGAGAATTCAGCTTCCTCCAACCTTTCTGGCTTTATTGACACCCTCAAGCAAGAGGGTAGGGCCCAGAAAGAAATTTCTGAACAAATTGGCTGTTCCCAGAGTGCTGTATCAAGGCACCTCAATGGGAAGTCTGTGGGAAGAAAAAAATGTGGCAGAAAAGGCTGCACAACGAGAAGAGGTGACCGGACCCTGAGGAAGATTGTGGAGAAGGACCGATTCCAGACCTTGGGGGACCTGCGGAAGCAGTGGACTGAGTCTGGAGTAGAAACATCCAGAGCCACCGTGCACAGGCGTGTGCAGGAAATGGGCTACAGGTGCCGCATTCCCCAGGTCAAGCTACTTTTGAACCAGAAACAGCGGAAGAAGCGCCTGACCTGGGCTACAGAGAAGCAGCACTGGACTGTTGCTCAGTGGTCCCAAGTACTTTTTTCTGATGAAAGCAAATTTTGCATGTCATTCGGAAATCAAGGTGCCAGAGTCTGGAGGAAGACTGGGGAGAAGGAAATGCCAAAATGCCTGAAGTCCAGTGTCAAGTATCCACAGTCAGTGATGGTCTGGGGTCTGGGGTTTATATAGGGCAGGGTCAATGCAGCTAGCTATCAGGAGATTTTGGAGCACTTCATGCTTCCATCGGCTGAAAAGCTTTATGGAGATGAAGATTTCATTTTTCAGCATGACCTGGCACCTGCTCACAGTGCCAAAACCACTGGTAAATGGTTTACTGACCATGGTATTACTGTGCTCAATTGGCCTGCCAACTCTCCTGACCTGAACCCCATAGAGAATCTGTTAAATATTGTGAAGAGAAAGTTGAGAGGCGCAAGACCCAACACTCTGGATGAGCTTAAGGCCGCTATCGAAGCATCATGGGCCTCCATAACACCTCAGCAGTGCCACAGGCTGATTGCCTCCATGCCATGCCGCATTGAAGCAGTCATTTCTGCAAAAGGATTCCCGACCAAGTATTGAGTGCATAACTGAACATAATTTTTTGAAGGTTGACTCTTTTTTAATTAAAAACACTTTTCTTTTATTGGTCGGATGAAATATGCAATTTTTTTGAGATAGGATTTTGGGGTTTTCATGAGCTGTATGGCAAAATCATCAGTATTAAAACAAAAAAAGACCTGAAAATTTTCAGTTGGTGTGCAATGAATCTCAAATATATGAAAGTTTAATTTTTATAATTTCATTATGGAAAATAATGAACTTTAGCACTAGAGATGAGCGAGTAGTGAAATATTCGAAATTTCGAATTTCGATTCGAATAGACCGCGTTACTCGACTACTCGACCGAATATCGAATCCCATTATAGTCTATGGGAAAAAAATGCTCGGCACTTGGAAATCTCAATTCGACCACTTGGAGGTCACCAAGTCCACCCTGAAACATCAGAAAATGATGCCAACACTGCTGGAATGCAACTGGGACAGCAGGGGAAGCATGTCTGGGTGCATATAACGCGCCCAAGTCGCACTATTACGCCACTATCACAGCCTCTCAACAATACACTCCAAACACAATATTACTTCTACGTAAAGTGAGACAAGACAAGGAAACCTTCTTTCCTCTACATTGCCATGGACCCCAAGCCAAACTGTACAAAAAAGAAGAACAAAATTCTGCACCCCTTAAAATCACGTTGCCTAATGACAACCACAGATGGCATAGGCAAGGGGGAAAATAAATAGACCCCACCTCTAATTGTCATTGTGTGTGTGTGTGTGTGTGTGAGATGTGGTCAGACATGTCCTCTTGTGTCATTGTGTCACCCCAGCAGTAAGGGAAGCTTAAAGGAGGAGGTTTGTTACAGTGTGTTACCCCAGCAGTAGGGGAAGCTTACAGGAGGAGGTTTGTTACAGTGTGTCACCCCAGCAGTCAGGGAAGCTTACAGGAGGAGGTTTGTTACAGTGTGGCACCCCAGCAGTCAGGGAAGCTTACAGGAGGAGGTTTGTTACAGTGTGTCACCCCAGCAGTCAGGGAAGCTTACAGGAGGAGGTTTGTTACAGTGTGTCACCCCAGCAGTAAGGGAAGCTTACAGGAGGAGGTTTGTTACAGTGTGTCACCCCTGCAGTCAGGGAAGCTTACAGGAGGAGGTTTGTTACAGTGTGTTACCCCAGCAGTCAGGGAAGCTTACAGGAGGAGGTTTGTTACAGTGTGTTACCCCAGCAGTAAGGGAAGCTTACAGGAGGAGGTTTGTTACAGTGTGGCACCCCAGCAGTAGGGGAAGCTTACAGGAGGAGGTTTGTTACAGTGTGTCACCCCAGCAGTAGGGGAAGCTTACAGGAGGAGGTTTGTTACAGTGTGTCACCCCAGCAGTCAGGGAAGCTTACAGGAGGAGGTTTGTTACAGTGTGGCACCCCAGCAGTAGGGGAAGCTTACAGGAGGAGGTTTGTTACAGTGTGGCACCCCTGCAGTCAGGGAAGCTTACAGGAGGAGGTTTGTTACAGTGTGTCACCCCAGCAGTAAGGGAAGCTTACAGGAGGAGGTTTGTTACAGTGTGTCACCCCAGCAGTCAGGGAAGCTTACAGGAGGAGGTTTGTTACAGTGTGGCACCCCAGCAGTCAGGGAAGCTTACAGGAGGAGGTTTGTTACAGTGTGTCACCCCTGCAGTCAGGGAAGCTTACAGGAGGAGGTTTGTTACAGTGTGGCACCCCTGCAGTCAGGGAAGCTTACAGGAGGAGGTTTGTTACAGTGTGTCACCCCAGCAGTAGGGGAAGCTTACAGGAGGAGGTTTGTTACAGTGTGTCACCCCAGCAGTCAGGGAAGCTTACAGGAGGAGGTTTGTTACAGTGTGGCACCCCAGCAGTAAGGGAAGCTTACAGGAGGAGGTTTGTTACAGTGTGGCACCCCAGCAGTAGGGGAAGCTTACAGGAGGAGGTTTGTTACAGTGTGGCACCCCAGCAGTAGGGGAAGCTTACAGGAGGAGGTTTGTTACAGTGTGTCACCCCAGCAGTAGGGGAAGCTTACAGGAGGAGGTTTGTTACAGTGTGGCACCCCTGCAGTCAGGGAAGCTTACAGGAGGAGGTTTGTTACAGTGTGTCACCCCAGCAGTAGGGGAAGCTTACAGGAGGAGGTTTGTTACAGTGTGTCACCCCAGCAGTAGGGGAGGCCCAAGAGCTGAGACCTTTTAAAAATTGTGTGGAGGCCCAAGAGCTGAGACCTTTTAAAAATTGTGTGGAGGCCCAAGAGCGGAGACCTTTTAAAAATTGTGTGGAGGCCCAAGAGCTGAGACCTTTTAAAAATTGTGTGGAGGCCCAAGAGCTGAGACCTTTTAAAAATTGTGTGGAGGCCCAAGAGCTGAGACCTTTTAAAAATTGTGTGGAGGCCCAAGAGCTGAGAACTTTTAAAAATTGTGTGGAGGCCCAAGAGCTGAGACCTCTCAAACATTGTGTGGAGTCCCAAGAGCTGAGACCTCTTAAAAATTGTGTGGAGTCCCACGAGCTGAGACCTCTTAAAAATTGTGTGGAGGCCCAAGAGCTGAGACCTCTTAAAAATTTATTGTATTAAGCCCTAGAGGTGAGCCATAATTTTTTTTTATTAATACAGCAATTCTACGGCGGTTAAGGAGGAGGAGGAGGAGGAGGAGGAAATGGCACTTCATACAGATGGCACTTCACTCTTGGCTGCTTTCCACTGTTGTACAAGCAAAGTCCGAGTCAATCCACTTGCTGTTCATTTTGATTAGCGTCAGCCTGTCGGCACTGTCGGTTGACAGGCGGCTGCGCTTATCGGTTATAATGCCCCCGGCTGCGCTGAACACCCTTTCTGATAGCACGCTGGCGGCAGGGCAGGCAAGCACCTCCAAGGCGTACAGGGACAGTTCCAGCCACGTGTCCAACTTGGAGACCCAGTAAGTGTAGGTCGCCGAGGGATCGGGGAGGACAGGGGTGTGGTCTGCCAGGTAGTCCCGCAACATCCGCCGATACTTGTCCCTCCTGCTGATAGCGGGCCCCGCAGTGATGGAAGTTGCACGAGGGGGTGACATGAACGTGTCCCACACCTTGGAGAGTGTTCCCCTGGTGGCTGTGGGCCTGATCGATGTTGTCAGACTCTGGGAGACACTCTCCTCTATGCCGCCAGCGATGCTGGGTGGGAAAATCTGCATCATGTTCTGCAAGAGTTCCCTCTGGTATTCCAGTAATCGATTCGTCCTCTCCTCTACCGGAATAAAAGAGGAGAAGTTATCTTTATACCGGGGGTCCAGGAGTGCGAAGACCCGGTATAGTTTGTTCTCCAATATCCGGACAACACGTATGTCCCGGGAAAAGCAGCCCAGCATGAAGTCAGCCATGTGTGCCAGACTCTGAGTAGGCATGACCTCACTGCCCCCACCAGAAGGATCATTTTCCATTTCCTCCTCTTCCTCCTCCTCTCCGCCCCATCCGCGCTGAACCAATGGGACGCACACAGCCTGACTGCTACCCTCGCCGCCAGCATCCTCTTCCACAGCCACCTCCACGTTGTCCTCCTCCTCCTCATCCTCCTCCTCCTGCAACTGCCACCAAGCAGCAGACAAAAGTGTGGTCTGACTGTCTACCTGCGTTGCGTCTCCTCCTACCCCCGTCTCCTCTGTGTGCAATGCGTTCTCCCTTATTGCGATGAGCGATTCTTTAAGGACGCATAGGAGCGGGATGGTTACGCTCACTATAGCGTCCTCGCTGCTGACCTTCTTAGTGGACTCCTCAAAGATACGCAATACATCGCATATGTCTGCCATCCATGGCCACTCGTGGTTGGCAAACTGAGGGAGCTGAGTTGGAGGCACGCGTGGATGCATCATCTGGTACTCCATCAATGCTTTCTGCTGCTCACACACCCTGGCCAACATGCAATAGGTGGAATTCCAGCGAGTGGGCAGGTCGCACAACAGCCGATGTTGAGGCAAATGGAGGCGTTGCTGGATTTTTTTTAAGCTAGCAGCAGCTACAGTTGACTTCCGAAAGTGAGCGCACAAGCGCCGCACTTTGACCAGTAGCTCTGCCAGGTTGGGGTAAGTCTTTAGAAACTTTTGTACTACCAAATTAAAAACGTGGGCCAGGCATGGTACGTGATTGAGTTCTGCAAGCTCCAGAGCCGCCACCAGGTTACGGCCGTTATCGCACACGACCATGCCTGGTCCTAGCTGCAGCGGCGACAGCCACATCTCTGTCTGCTGCAATATGGCGTGCCTCACCTCTGCGGCGCTGTGCTTCCTGTCGCCCAAGCTGATGAGCTTAAGCACCGCCTGCTGACGTCTCCCCGCGCCAGTGCTGCAACGCTTCCAGCTAGGGGCTGAGGGCGATGTTAAGGCAGAGGAGGAGGAGGAGGAGGAGGAGGAAGAGGAGGGGGGTCTATCAGAACCCGTGCTGGCAATCTTGGGCGGGGGTGGTATGTAGGCCGTCCCTGTTTGCGACCCCGTCCCCGCTTCCACAACATTCACCCAGTGTGCCGTCAAAGAGATGTAGCGTCCTTGGCCGCAAGCGCTTGTCCACGAGTCGGTGGTCAAGTGGACCTTTGCGCTGACTGCGTACCTCAGGGCCCGCCTGATGTTACGCGACACGTGCTGGTGCAGGGCGGGGACGCCACACCGGGAAAAATAGTGGCGGCTAGGGACGGAATAGCGAGGTGCGGCAGCCGCCATCAGGTCGCGGAAGGCCTGCGTCTCCACAAGCCTAAACGGCAACATCTCCAGGGCCAGCAGTTTGGAGATGAGGCAGGTTAAGGCTTGAGCTTGGGGGTGACTGGAGGCGTACTTCCGCCTGCGGTTGAACGCCTGCGAGATGGACAGTTGATGGGACGAGGAGATGGAAGGTGCAGACGAAGATGCGGGGGAAGGGGGGGCTGAAGGAGAAGGCCCCAAAGTAGCCGAGGCAGAGGCAGATGTGGAGGTGTCCTGGCTGGAGGTCTGGACCGCAGTGGCAGCACACAACAAAGGGGAAGAGGCAGTGGCAGCAAGACGGGGCGCAGGTTGTATTGCGTTTGCTCTCTCCCACTCAGCCCAGTGCTTGAATTCCAAGTGACGGCGCATGCCTGAGGTGGTCAGATTGCTCTTCTCAGAGCCCCTACTCAGTTTTGAGTGGCAGATTGCGCAAACCGCGCTCAGTTTGTCATCCGCGCAAACGTTAAAAAATCTCCACACCACAGAAGTACGAGACCTCGATGGGGGAGCTTCGCGCGACTGCCTGCTGCCGGGAAGACCTTCGGCCCTGCTGGCTGTGGCCTGCCTTCTCTGTCTGGACTGTCCTCTGCCTCTGGACTGTCCTCTGCCTCTTGCTGCCTTATTCGGTGATGCGCAGACCGCATCTCCACTGCTTTCCCCGCTGGACATCACCCCTGTCCAAGTGGGGTCGGTCATTTCGTCGTCCACCACCTCCTCTTCCACTTCCTCTCTCTGCTCCTCCTCCTGCCCACTGGACATTCCAACAGCCTCCCTTGATGGCAACTGCGTCTCATCATCATCGCTCATGATAGCAGATGCTATTTCCGGGTCCACATCACTAGCAGATGGCGGATACTCAAGTGTTTGGGCATCACTACAAACAAATTCCTCTGCTAGCTCCTGGGATTCTTGCAGCACATCTGGAAAAGGACCCGAAAAGAGGTCCTGGGAGGGGTCAAGGTTGGGCTGACTCTGTTGGCCAGGTTGGGAGGAAGGAGGGTCAGAGTGAGACGTGGATGACTGGGTGGTGGACAAGTGACTGGAAGCGTTATCGGCCATCCATTGCACCACCTGTTCACGCTGCTCAGGCCTTAACAGAGGTGTACCCCGCCCCCCGCATAACTGTCCCATAAAGGCAGGGAAGCTGGATGAGCGTAATGCTGGCTGCCCCTCACCAGCACGCATTGTATCCCCACTGGCTTCAACGCGGTTTGTGCCCCCACCAGCATTTCCGCGCCCCCGTCTTCGTCCACGTCCCTTTGCGCTAGCCCTCCGCATTTCAGACGTTTTACTTTTTTGGCCACGCGTTATGCCAAATATAAAAATATTTTTAAGAAGAACACCTGGCTATACAGCCGTATACTGCCAGAAGGTGAAATGGTGCCTATACGCACCGTGTATAAAACAGTGTTTTGTTGGCACAGAGGACACAAAACAGTAGTGCCAAATATAAATATATTTTTAAGAACACCTGGCTATACAGCCGTATACTGCCAGAAGGTGAAATGGTGCCTATACGCACCGTGTATAAAACAGTGTTTTGTTGGCACAGAGGACACAAAACAGTAGTGCCAAATATAAATATATTTTTAAGAACACCTGGCTATACAGCCGTATACTGCCAGAAGGTGATATGGTGCCTATACACACCGTGTATAAAACAGTGTTTTGTTGGCACAGAGGACACAAAACAGTAGTACCAAATATAAATATATTTTTAAGAACACCTGGCTATACAGCCGTATACTGCCAGAAGGTGAAATGGTGCCTATATACGCACCGAGTATATAACAAGGTTTTGTTGGTAAAGAGGACACAAAACAGTAGTGCCAAATATAAAAATATTTTTAAGAAAAACACCTGGCTATACAGCCGTATACTGCCAGAAGGTGAAATGGTGCCTATATACGCACCGGGTATATAACAAGGTTTTGTTGGTAAAGAGGACACAAAACAGTAGTGCCAAATATAAAAATATTTTTCAGAAAAATACCTGGCTATACAGCCGTATACTGCCAGAAGGTGAAATGGTGCCTATATACGCACCGGGTATATAACAAGGTTTTGTTGGTAAAGAGGACACAAAACAGTAGTGCCAAATATAAAAATATTTTTAAGAAAAACACCTGGCTATACAGCCGTATACTGCCAGAAGGTGAAATGGTGCCTATATACGCACCGGGTATATAACAAGGTTTTGTTGGTAAAGAGGACACAAAACAGTAGTGCCAAATATAAATATATTTTTAAGAAAAACACCTGGCTATACAGCCGTATACTGCCAGAAGGTGAAATGGTGCCTATACGCACCGGGTATATAACAAGGTTTTGTTGGCACAGAGGACACAAAACAGTAGTGCAAAATATAGTTTTGTATATAGGTGCTAATACACCACTGAAGTCTTTCTGTCCCTATTCCAGCATCAGCAGCTACCCCTCACTAAAGCAGCCGTTTTGAGCAGAGTGTATATAGTTTTGTATATAGGTGCTAATACACCACTGAAGTCTTTCTGTCCCTATTCCAGCAGCAGCAGCTACCCCTCACTAAAGCAGCCGTTGTGTGCAGTGTGTATATAGCTAGAATGAGCTATATACTGTTGTATATATGGTGGTAAAAGCTATATTCTGAGCTTCTGGGGCCCTGCCTGACTACATAGAATATGATGAGCTATATACTGTTCAACGTAGCAGCCCTAATAAGGGCTCTTAAGGACTGTCTTGTCTTCTGGTAGCTGGTATATATGGTGGTAAAAGCTATATTCTGAGCTTCTGGGGCCCTGCCTGACTACATAGGATATGAGCTATATACTGTTCAACGTAGCAGCCCTAATAAGGGCTCTTAAGGACTGTCTTGTCTTCTGGTAGCTGGTATATATGGTGGTAAAAGCTATATTCTGAGCTTCTGGGGCCCTGCCTGACTACATAGAATATGATGAGCTATATACTGTTCAACATAGCAGCCCTAATAAGGGCTCTTAAGGACTGTCTTGTCTTCTGGTAGCTGGTATATATGGTGGTAAAAGCTATATTCTGAGCTTCTGGGGCCCTGCCTGACTACATAGAATATGATGAGCTATATACTGTTCAACGTAGCAGCCCTAATAAGGGCTCTTAAGGACTGTCTTGTCTTCTGGTAGCTGGTATATATGGTGGTAAAAGCTATATTCTGAGCTTCTGGGGCCCTGCCTGACTACATAGAATATGAGCTATATACTGTTCAGCGTAGCAGCCCTAATAAGGGCTCTTAAGGACTGTCTTGTCTTCTGGTAGCTGGTATATATGGTGGTAAAAGCTATATTCTGAGCTTCTGGGGCCCTGCCTGACTACATAGAATATGATGAGCTATATATTGTTCAACGTAGCAGCCCTAATAAGGGCTCTTAAGGACTGTCTTGTCTTCTGGTAGCTGGTATATATGGTGGTAAAAGCTATATTCTGAGCTTCTGGGGCCCTGCCTGACTACATAGGATATGAGCTATATACTGTTCAACGTAGCAGCCCTAATAAGGGCTCTTAAGGACTGTCTTGTCTTCTGGTAGCTGGTATATATGGTGGTAAAAGCTATATTCTGAGCTTCTGGGGCCCTGCCTGACTACATAGAATATGAGCTATATACTGTTCAGCGTAGCAGCCCTAATAAGGGCTCTTAAGGACTGTCTTGTCTTCTGGTAGCTGGTATATATGGTGGTAAAAGCTATATTCTGAGCTTCTGGGGCCCTGCCTGACTACATAGGATATGAGCTATATACTGTTCAACGTAGCAGCCCTAATAAGGGCTCTTAAGGACTGTCTTGTCTTCTGGTAGCTGGTATATATGGTGGTAAAAGCTATATTCTGAGCTTCTGGGGCCCTGCCTGACTACATAGAATATGATGAGCTATATACTGTTCAACGTAGCAGCCCTAATAAGGGCTCTTAAGGACTGTCTTGTCTTCTGGTAGCTGGTATATATGGTGGTAAAAGCTATATTCTGAGCTTCTGGGGCCCTGCCTGACTACATAGGATATGAGCTATATACTGTTCAACGTAGCAGCCCTAATAAGGGCTCTTAAGGACTGTCTTGTCTTCTGGTAGCTGGTATATATGGTGGTAAAAGCTATATTCTGAGCTTCTGGGGCCCTGCCTGACTACATAGGATATGAGCTATATACTGTTCAACGTAGCAGCCCTAATAAGGGCTCTTAAGGACTGTCTTGTTTTCTGGTAGCTGGTATATATGGTGGTAAAAGCTATATTCTGAGCTTCTGGGGCCCTGCCTGACTACATAGAATATGATGAGCTATATACTGTTCAACGTAGCAGCCCTAATAAGGGCTCTTAAGGACTGTCTTGTCTTCTGGTAGCTGGTATATATGGTGGTAAAAGCTATATTCTGAGCTTCTGGGGCCCTGCCTGACTACATAGAATATGATGAGCTATATACTGTTCAACGTAGCAGCCCTAATAAGGGCTCTTAAGGACTGTCTTGTCTTCTGGTAGCTGGTATATATGGTGGTAAAAGCTATATTCTGAGCTTCTGGGGCCCTGCCTGACTACATAGAATATGAGCTATATACTGTTCAGCGTAGCAGCCCTAATAAGGGCTCTTAAGGACTGTCTTGTCTTCTGGTAGCTGGTACATATGGTGGTAAAAGCTATATTCTGAGCTTCTGGGGCCCTGCCTGACTACATAGAATATGATGAGCTATATACTGTTCAACGTAGCAGCCCTAATAAGGGCTCTTAAGGACTGTCTTGTCTTCTGGTAGCTGGTATATATGGTGGTAAAAGCTATATTCTGAGCTTCTGGGGCCCTGCCTGACTACATAGGATATGAGCTATATACTGTTCAACGTAGCAGCCCTAATAAGGGCTCTTAAGGACTGTCTTGTCTTCTGGTAGCTGGTATATATGGTGGTAAAAGCTATATTCTGAGCTTCTGGGGCCCTGCCTGACTACATAGAATATGAGCTATATACTGTTCAGCGTAGCAGCCCTAATAAGGGCTCTTAAGGACTGTCTTGTCTTCTGGTAGCTGGTATATATGGTGGTAAAAGCTATATTCTGAGCTTCTGGGGCCCTGCCTGACTACATAGGATATGAGCTATATACTGTTCAACGTAGCAGCCCTAATAAGGGCTCTTAAGGACTGTCTTGTCTTCTGGTAGCTGGTATATATCGTGGTAAAAGCTATATTCTGAGCTTCTGGGGCCCTGCCTGACTACATAGAATATGATGAGCTATATACTGTTCAACGTAGCAGCCCTAATAAGGGCTCTTAAGGACTGTCTTGTCTTCTGGTAGCTGGTATATATGGTGGTAAAAGGTATATTCTGAGCTTCTGGGGCCCTGCCTGACTACATAGAAAATGAGCTATATACTGTTCAGCGTAGTAGCCCTAATAAGGGCTCTTAAGGACTGTCTTGTCTTCTGGTAGCTGGTATATATGGTGGTAAAAGGTATATTCTGAGCTTCTGGGGCCCTGCCTGACTACATAGAAAATGAGCTATATACTGTTCAGCGTAGTAGCCCTAACAAGGGCTCTTAAGGACTGTCTTGTCTTCTGGTAGCTGGTATATATGGTGGTAAAAGGTATATTCTGAGCTTCTGGGGCCCTGCCTGCCTACATATGAGCCATATACCGTTCAGCGTAGTAGCCCTAATAAGGGCTCTTAATGACTCTCTTGTCTTCTGGTAGCTGGTATAGATGGTGGTAAAAGCGATATTCCGAGCTTCTGGGGCCCTGCCAGCGACAGCCTGTCTTTCCCTGCTGTGAGCGTCTGTCCCTCACTAAGTTCAAGATGCTAATGCTGACGAAGAGGAAGTGCTGAGTTTTGTATATTCGAGGTCACATGGTTTTTCCAGCCAATGCGTGTAGACGCCGTTTTCGCGATGCCAGCGTCCTCCCAGGACCTGTCCCACCCCCCCTGCATGGTGATTGGTGTAAAAAACGCGCCAGGGAAGGTGGGAGGGGAAACGAATTGTGAGTGCGCCATCGTCGCTGTACTCGATCGAAATCGAGTATGACGAACAGCGTAGTATTCTATCGAATACTACTCGCTCATCACTATTTAGCACTAAATGCTAATTTTTTGAGAAGGACCTGTAGATTTATAACTTTTTTTTTAAATACCAATGGTGGGAGGGAAGAAGCTGCTCTGGATGCCTTAAATAGCCAATAACACAATAAAAGATGGATGCCATATGAAAGAATTCCAACAAAAAACTGTTAGTCTAAAACATCCATTGAGACAGTTAGTCAAGCTGTAAATTAGAAGCCGATGTGCAGGGGTGAACCTAAAACATGCAGCTTCGCCCCTCAATATAGCAGCCCAAGTGGTAGGGGTGGGGCTGAGGCCACTGGGCCACCTATGATTGACTTAAAAACATGACAGTGTGCAGTGGTGCCCCTGTTCTCCACTGAACCACTAATGAGGTGCTGAAAAAGTTTTCCCGTCCCATCTTTAGTGCCACCTTTAGGTCCTCATTACAGGTGCACCCATGGTTATGTGACATAAAGTAAAGGATTTCTGAAACCCAGAAGTGTTTCCCTTGCAGAGGCCCCCATAAGGTCACTCTTGTGACACATGTTATACAGTACCCCAATTTCTAATGTTACTCAAATAATCAGGACACATGCTGCATAGCCCTTTTAAAGTAATAATGTTTTACTTTTAAATATAATATTCCAGACCCCCTCCGCTTGGTGAAACCAAGGTAGGTGCTTTTGAATCGACTGGGGGGTTAAAAAACTTATAGTCAATTTTGACTTTAGGTCTTGCCACTTGACAGGTACCCTTGATTATTTGTTTCTAAGGACAACCACCCATATTAACTCATTTGATTTGATTCAGTTTTCATCCAACATATGTGAGTGAGTTTCATTTTTTCCTTCCCAGGAATTATTTTTCTTTGCAAATAAAATCATAGAACAAAAGAACAAATGTCTATTATCTTAGCATCGTCAGCAAGTCATTTGATGAGGAGGGCACGGTTGGTTTTTAAGTTTGACCAAAAAACAATCAATCCAATATAGAGGGCCAGTTTTGTTTTTGCGCTCAGTGCATGGTCTGCTATATTTTTTAATTTATTTTTGCAGTTGCCACACAATCGGTCAATAAGGGATTTTTCATACTGTTCTGTTTTGATCTCACTCCTATTCAAAATGTAATTAATGTTGTAGTAAAAAAAATTGCCTCATTGTCTCTTGCTAGTGCAGTCTACATCACTTTAAAGTTTGTTTCAAATTATATTTAGCTTTGACTATAGGTAGTTGGGAGTCACTAATGACAGAATAATAGAGGACTATGTAGTCATGGGTGTGCAAATATAAATAAGCCACAGAATTGTAATAACCAGAACTTCTTTGTATTCTGACAAATAACGCTTTCAAATACAAATTATTTCCCAAGAATTTGTTATTCCTCCAAAGCCAGTCACACAAAGGCCAATTCTTCAGCCATTTCAAAGAAGATTGAAGCATTACATCTACTAATCTTTCCGAGTATAGGTAATAATGATTACAAAGACTCTATCTAAATGATGTTAGTAAAGCATGTTGAACTGACGTTGCTTGAGATTAGATTTGCTTGAGATTAATATTATTTTTAAAAGCAGAAACCACTAAACTCATGAGCAGCAGCTTAAAAGCACTCAACTTATTACCAAAATGTCTGACTTGTTGCAGGCTGACCCTAGCATTCAAAAGTTAATGTACATTTTAGTTTAGTAGGACCAATAAATTCTGTAATATTGAATATACAATCTTTTTTCTTTAGTCCCCATGCTTAACTTAGTGATGGATTGCCATAAAAGCCCTATTAGTTATGTTTTAGCTATAACTAAAAACACTATAAATACAAGGTAGCATAGGCATTAAAGATTTGTTCAGTAAGTAGGACACAATTTTGGAGGCCATTTTGAGTGTAGTAGAAGGATGCAATATGGCAAATCAGAAACGTCAGCAGGGATAATCCGGACATACTTGTTTCATACTCTTAGATTTGATTGAAAGCCTGCTATAAGAAAGAAAGCATTTTTACTGTATTTTAGCAAACAACTCTTGAGAAATGACCATACTCAAAATGACATTTACATACAATGCTCAGCAGCTCTGCAATCAGTGAACATGGAGTTTAAACCACTACATTTAAGATGTGTTCAGCGTACATCATTCAAGCATCAAAACCTCTTCTCCTGCTTGCACAGATGCTCATTTTTTTTGCATACATGTGAATTTATACACACAATGGTGTTTAAAAGGCACAACTGCCAGACAAAGAGTAAATATCTGAACTTCAGCCATAGATGTGGACTGAGACTAGCTTCTTGTAATTTTAAGGAACTGGTTTCATTTCATTACTTTGTGGAATCTTCCATAGAATTACCTCATATACGGACTATAATAAGACTGTGGCACTGTTATACTGTAATACTGAACTTACCTCCTAGATTTTACCATTGGCTTGAGCTTTGTTGCAAACTGTAGCTGCCTACATCAACCTTGGCTTCCCTGCTAGTGCTGAACCTTTACGTGTAACCCTCAACTCCTGCGCCCTATGACATGGTTGTAGTGGTGACACTTCTGATTGGAGGAGTCTTGAGCTTAGTATACCATTGAGCTAAGCTCGAATCCTCCTGCTTAGATCCCAACCACCAGCCTTACACAGAGATACATTTTATGATAGTTCTGAGTTATGCAATAGGATGCCAAATTGGTCTTGACAAGGAAGAAGCACCAAATCTTAGACTTGACTTGAGTGGAGCCAGTATACAAAGCCTAAAACACATTTAACTCAGGAGAGTTGTTTAAAAAGTCTGTAAACCCCAATAGGGGTTCTACTTTACATCTGACTGGGTAATAGAATGAGAGCAGTTATCCCAGTGCAAAGGCAGCATTTTCCAAATGAGCAAAGAAGCCCTTAGATACCACACAGTGGTGACAAGCACTTTAGGCCAGGACCTAGTTCATTGCAATGTGCTGCCAGAAGATAAAGACGTTTCACAGAGCATTCTCAGATCTAAACAGTTTTCTTAGACTTCTTTTCACAGTGCTGTAAACGTAATACATTTTTAGGTACGAGGAGATTTTTACAGAAGATATCATAGGGATACCTTATCAGTATTATTGTGCCTGTCCTTTGTTCACTGTCCTAGTGACCTTTTTCTGTTTAGTATATGTGACAATCCAGAGTTGGCTATGCAATGGCTAAAACGCCTGGTCTACTAGCTCAATATTATGCACTTTAATTGCGTATTTAGCTGTTTGCCTCTAAACTCTTTATGTTGTCTTGCTGCAATAAGCATTTCACATTTCATGTAAAATAAAAGACCATAGCCAACATCCACATTAGACAGACTGTGATGAAGCAATAAAATAGATGAGAGAAAAGCAAAGTTAGTGCTGCAGGCTATAGTCATTTAACTGTTCTGTACACCGCTGTAATATACTCTTCTGCGGCTGGACAGTGCTGTGTTCATTTGTAATTTTTGTGAGAAATAGTTAACTCAAGGTGCACTTGTTCCTTCAGGTTCAAACCCCCTTCTGTATCCCTGTTTCTCAGCTACGTTTTGCCCGCCTGTCACTTTGCACAACACCCTTCTCACTGATGGATTGAGTCAATCTGACAGGTCACTGGCTAGGTCTGTTTATTCATGAGACAAGTGCTTTGGGATCTGTGTCCTGGGCAGCCCCCTCCAACTGTCGCTTATTCACGTTACTCTCAGCTCACAGCGACATATGCATGAGACTACATTTCATAGCTGGATTTTCTGTCCCTTAATCCCAGTATACTAACATTCACAAATGTCTCACAAATCCAAGCACAGCAGAGACTAGTATTGCGAAAGTAATTCTGAGTCCCTAATAACTGCAGAATCATATCCAGGGAATAACGGGAATTAGATCTGGAAAGAAGTGAATGAATTGCACAAGATTTTCCTGCTTGTTTACTGAATGACTTGGCATTACAGAATATATACATGTATCATTTTATGTAAAAGCTTCGAGCAAGCCTATTAGGTTAGTTTAAAGTAGAACAAAACACAGGATTTTGACTTTTGTTCCGTTTCCCGGGGGCATACCGATTGGGGATATTCTGCTGAGAGAAACCCCCTAGTTCGCCCAGTTAGACTCACCTCTCCTCGGTCCAACGGCACATGCGGGGGCACTCAGCCAATGAGAGCCATTTGGTATGTTTACATCTTTTGGCAAACGGCTCTCATTGACTATAATGGGGAGCTGCGGCATCCCCGGTTGTGCACGTGCTCCCGCCAGAGTGAATGGCTTCTCATTGACAACAATGAGAACCATCTGCTGAATTACGTCAGTTCAGTGGGCGACTCCCATTGGAAGAGACCATGTGAATGCACCGTTGGACCAGGAAAGGGTCAGTGTGTATGGGCTCCCTGGGGGGTTTCACACAGCAGGGCATTCTGATTTGGGATGACCCGAGGAAAAGCCAGCGGAAGTCTAAAAGATTCCAGAGCCAGTCGCTGGTGGGTTTTGTTCCGCTTTAAATTCATCAGAAAGTAATTTTATATAAGACTCAGTTATTTGTAGCAACAGATCTGAACTAAACTTTCACTGGCCTACCGATAACTTGAATCTCTTTTACATAGTGATTATTCTTATAAAATGTACACTTGATTTCATATTATTAGTGATAAGTGGGTTGAAATTCTGGTTCCACTAATTCGGCCGAACTTGCTGCCAAACTTTGCGTCCGGGACCCCAAATCTGAACCCCATTGAAGTTAATCGGGACTCGCCCTTTGGGTCCCAGAAATTGCTGTAAAGTGGGTCCAACAAGGGCTAGAGGGCTGAAAATTGAGGAGAATAGCTTAGGGGGGAATAGGAGAATAATTAGGGGGGAAACACCTGAGCGAGTACCCTGCACAAAATGAGCTGTGAAAGTACTAAAACAATAACAGAAAACTAAAAAAACTAAGAAATACAGCAATGAAGGAAAGAAAATATATATTATTAGTTTTATTTGTTTTTTACGGGGGTCAATATACCTCAATCTATATATACATCAATAAATAAATATATACATCAATCTATATACAAATAAATAGAATAAAATATTGCATTTTTTTACAGATGTCAGAGGTCCGGGGGGGGGGGGGGGGCGGGGGAGGTGGATGTGGCGGTTTAAACATAAGAGGTAGAAAACACTTTAACCAGTCACTCAGGTGCTGGCACAGCCAGGTCCCATGGGATCCACGCTGGATAGGCAGATCCTCTTGTTGGTAATGACACCCACACCTCTGGCCAGGTGTCCAATTTAGCAACCCAGTAATTGAACGTGGATGACCCATCTTTCAGTACCAGGAGACACGTGGACAGGTCATCATACGAGTCAAATCTTCCTCCTGGTACTATGGGCTGTGTCTGATGGTGGTGGATGTGGCAGGCAATGGAATCACTGTGGCCAGGCTCACCCTCCCATGTGAGGTACTGCCAGTGCCCCTGCTGCATTGGCGACTTGTTCCTCCTACTCATGCCGCCACTAAGCACTCAAACTCAGGTGGGAACTTTGGCATTAGTGCATCCACCAGTGTGCGTTTGTACTCTCTCAATTTACGATCCCTCTGCAGTGTTGTAATCAAGGAGGTGATGCTGTCCTTAGCAGGGGTCAAGCAGGGTGGCTACCCAGTAATCAGCACTGTGAGCCAGGTTACCCTGAGTCAAGAAGAAGCTGCCCTCAGTGTCAGGTGTCACCCTCCTCTGATTTTTCCCCCCTCCTCAGTCATGGCCTGAAGCATTTTTTCGAGCAGGCCAAGGATGGGGATGGTAGCGCTGATGATGGCGTCATCAGTGCTGAGCATATTGGTGGCATACTGGAAGCACTGCAGCACTGTGCAGATATCCCTCTCACTGGTGGTGAAGTGCTGCTTGTCTGCACTTCAGCTCAATCAGGCATTTTGGAGCTTGAACTCCACTATCATCTGCTGATGCTCACACACCCTTTCCATCAGGTACAACGTGAAATTCCACCTGGTGGGCAGGTCACATATGGGAAAGGGGAAGGCCAAAATTCCTCTGCATTGCAGGCAGGAGAGAGGCAGCAGAGTGGGGATGCTGAAAGTGCGAGCACATGCTACACACTTTATGCAGCAGCTCCGGCATCCCTGGATAATGGGCAGGAAACTCTGCACTACCAAGTTGAGCACATGTTCCAGGCACGGGATGTGCATCAACCCGCCTTGGCCCAAGTCTGCCCATTATCGCACACCACTTTGCCAGGTTTCAGATCCGATGAGCTTGAACCGCATGCTGCTGTTTCCCAATGGCAGTACTCAAATTGGTGATGCAGGGGCTGCACTGACTGCTTGAGGAAGAAGAAGAGGAGGAAGCAAAGCAGGAGGCTACAGGACGCTCTGACTGATGTCACACAATTTTAGGTGGTAGAAGGATCTGCACCCCAATGCTTCCCGACTCAGTCCCAACTGCCAGCACAATCATCCAGTGGGCAGTTATAAAGATGTAACGTCCCTCCCCGTGCTTACTTGTCCACGTGCCCGTGGTAAGGTGGACACTGGAAGTAATAGCATTGCCTTTTATTTTTTTCACAAGCCGTTTGTTAGTGGGCAGGGATGGCCTGGCGAGAAAAGTAGTGGCGGCTGGGAACAGTATATTGTGGGACAACCACCTCCATGAGATCTTTAAAACTGTCCATCTCCACCAAGTGGAATGGGAGCATTTCAAATCCAGAAACTTTTCAGGGCCATTCAGGGCCAGGGCTTGTGGGTGAGATGGGACCAACTTTCGCTTTCTTCCAAAGTTTGCAGGATAGAGAGCTGGAGGCTCCCTTGGGATGATGTGATGGTGCTGCTGCTGCTCGTGTTGGTGGAGTTCCCACAGGTAGCCTTGTTGATGTGGAGGTGGAGCTGCAGACTGAGGACTGAGACAGAGGGAAACTCAAGTATTTGCAGGTTTTTATGGAAGTTCTGCCACTGCAGCTCATGTTTTTCCTGCAGATGCCTGGTCATGCACGACTGCTGGCACATATTGCAAATGACCTCTGTCTTATCCGTTGTGGACTCCATGAAAAAATGACACGCTGGTGAGATCCTGTGAGACTTCTACTTCTACTGCCTGCATGGGGCTGTGTGTCCACCATCGCAATCTCCTAACTGTGATGGCCTTCAGTCCACATATGGTCTAGGACCTTGTTATCCTCCTTTGCATCCTCTTCCACCCACTCCTTCCTGCTAGCCTCCCTCTCAGCCTCAAGAGTCAGCACTTGGGTTTCATCATCATCTATCAGGGGCAGGCAGATGACCCTTGGTATCCCTGCCAGATGTGTCATCATAGAGCATTATTGACTTTGTCATTTCTGGCTTGGACTGCCTTGTAGATTTTACAGGGAGGTGAGTGGATGGCTCTGCACTCTTGGTTGCAGTGCAGTGGGTGGAAGAATATCCCCTGGGACTGGTAGCACTGCATGTCATGTAATCTACGACTTCCTCAATTTGCTCTGACCTCACCACTCTGCCAGAAGTACTGGCCCCCTACAAAAATATGCTCCAAATCCAGGCTTGCACCAGAGGAAGGTGTAGCAGGCAAGGATAGAGGATGTCCTCTACCTGCAGCACCAGCGACCAGATGAGCACCAGCTCCATTACCAGCAGCAGTAGCAGAAGCACCACGGCCATGTCCCTGTCCCTTATTTGCTGCTTTATGCATTGTTAGACACCTGCAGTTACAGTGACACACTAACCCCAGTGATTATAGAGGTTTGGTAAAAGGGGACAATTTCATCCTAGGCTTTACAGCTAGGTTTGATATTTGGGGATACGCAGTCACCCCAGGCTTTACAGCTAGGTGTCACGATCATGCTAGTAAATACGGGTTTGGTATACATACAGCTAGGTATACTATAAAGGACACAAACACCCCAGTGTTTTTCAGAAAGATTTGGTATAAGGGGACACTCTCACCCAGGCTTTACAGCTAGGTTTGGTATTTGGGGGTACACAATCACCCCAGGATTTACAGCTAGGTCTACTATAAGAGTTCACACAGCGCTTAGAGCTCAATGAGGGATAAGGGGACACCCAGACCCCAGTAGTGGCAAGCCAGTGCTATTAGTACAGTAGTATTGATAACCCTCTGTCCAACCCTGCTTTAGCCCTCACTCCAGCCACTGTGCCTGACTATAGCTTGCCCAGAAAAAAATTGAAACAAGAAAGCCTATCTGTCCCCAAACCGCTGCAGCAGGAACCTCTCCCTATCTAAAATAATATTACAAGATGGAGCTGAGAGACACGGACCCTGCCTGTCATACAGCGGGGTCACGTGTCCCACCGTGCCAATGGAGGGATGGGAAGGAAGAACACTGATTTCTGTTTAAAATCCGTGCTCTGCTCCAATCAAACCTGCAAAGTTCGGTATGGATCCAAACCATGGAGGTGGAACCCACTCATCACTAGATTTTATGCACCAAAGATGTGTTACAACGGACCTAGACCCTCCCTGGCAAACTTTGTGCCTCAAAAGCCTAGGCCGCTTTACAAGAATAAGACTTTACACAGTAAAATAAGGGATTTATTAGTTCTACAGTGTTGTATAACCACTGCATACAATTTTAATGTGCTTTGTTCTGTAGATTGACAAACCAGACGAACAGGCAATAATGACTGGACTGTTGGACTGTTTAGCCCTGCAGTGGGGTATCTTGATTTGAGATACCCTGGCATGCACAATTCCCCTGAAAGGCTGATCTACTGTTGGACTGTTTAGTCCTGCTGTAGGGTATATTGATTTTAGATTCCCTGGCATGCATAACTCCCCTGCAAGGCAGATCTACCTGCTCACTGCATCACTGGCCAAGTCACTGGCCCACGTGCCCAACAATGGCCAAATCTAGTGTATGCTTTGTAAATGACCATGAGATATGACAGAGCTTTTTATTAACCAAAGAACCTACAATATTCCAGTTCTGTAGAATAGTATTTGGAGGTTGCTATGGATTTTATTTTTTGTTACTGTCATATTATTGCGCTGTTCCAATGAGCGAATTGATCCGGACGAACCCGGATTCGTTCCTAATTTCATGGAAAATTCGATTCTGAACGAATCCGAATTTCCCCACGATTCGATCGATCGAAGTTTTCCTTTAAACTCCATTTATTTAAATTACAGGCATTCTAAAATGGTGGATGAACATGTCCAGACATACCCCCTGGGGCAAGGTATCATGGGTAAGTCACATGCAGCCTATTAGCAGCCAGGAAGCCCGGTGACATCACCGTGCTATATAAAGCGGCGGCCATCTTGCTTGTACGCATTTCAGCCTTGCATTGCGGCCAGAGCACAGCTAGTTAGAGACAGGGACAGAGAGTTAGAGATAGGTAGGGAGAGGCAGAGAGGCAGACAGAGAGGTAGACTGTGACAGACGCTCTGCCTTTTGGATGTCATTCATTGCCCACCGGGTCATTCACTGGCCTTTTCTTAATTAGGTTCCAGACAATGTCATTGTATTTTGATACTGTTACAGGCAATGTCATTGTAGTTTGGATTGCATTACAGGCTGCCATTGTGTTGATTGATTACGTCACAGACAATGGCATTGTTCTGATTGAGTGTGTTACAGACGTCTATTGTGTTGCTGATTGCCACGCAGTTCTCCATCAGGTCCACGGGGGAGGTCCCTTTGCATGGAGCCTTGCATATAAGGCACAGTGTGGCACTAATAAACTTAACTTCACCTTCACCCTCAATACTGAAGTTCTGTCTGTTATTGGGGGAAACGCTATATTACAATTCACTAGCCCTTGTAAGGGCTGTTCCTGTTTCCTCACGGACGACTCTGGAATTCCAGCAGCACCTCTTACGATTGGGAAAGGACGTCTCGGGCGGAGAAGCCCTCCGGCGATAAGGGTTATCGCTACATAGACAGAGCCAGGGAAAGATAGGGAAAGATAGGAAAAAAACGGAACCAGCCAGGGACAGCTTAGAAGTGACAGTGAATTTTTTTTTTTTTCATTAGCCAGATCAGTTTTCAATTCGATTTCAGTTCTTTGTGCTGTAAATCTGCCTTGCCCCTATGCATGCCATCTATGCAGTGGCTTATTTAACCCTATCTGTTACACACAAGCATTTATCATAATATATAACTGGATTAGTTTAAATATTTTTGGGTCTGCCTTTAACCAAAAAAACACCAGCCCACCTGGGTATCCCAAACCTGCACTTAGCAGCCTATCTGTTATACTAAATACGCTTGTTGATCCTTCCTCAGCTGAATCAAAGTATTGCATTTTGAATTGGTTTTTGGTCTGCCTTTAACAAAAAAAACACCAGGCCGCAGGGCATCCCAAACCTGCATTAGGCAGCCTATCTGTTATACTAAATACGCGTGTTGATCCTTCCTCAGCTTAATCAAAGTATTGCATTTTGAATTGGTTTTTACACTTCGTTTTACACTACTATATATATCAACCTAAATCCCTGTGTAAATCTGAGGAGCAATAGTTTATATTGTGAGGTAAAATTGCCATTGTATAGAGCAGGCCCTGTCTGAAAATCTCATTTTGCAATCTATGTTATATTGTGAGCTAAATTCGCCATGTAGCACCATTCTTTAGAGTGGCCCTCCTGTGTAAATCAGAGCAGCAATAGTTTATATTGGACAATACATTTGCCCTGTTTTGCACCATTATATGGAGCAGCAATAGTTTATATTGTAGGTAAATTCATGGTTTTGCACCATTGCATAGAGCAGTCCCTATATAAGCCTGAGGAATAGGTTATATTGTGTGAGTTAAATCCGCTCTTGGTTTTGCAGCATTATATAGAGCAGCCCCTGTGTAAATCTGAGGGGCAATAGCTTATATTGTGAGGTAAATTTGCCATTTTGCAGCATAATATAGAGCAGCCCCTGTGTTAATCTGAGGGGCATTAGCTTATACTGTGAGGTAAATTTGCCATTTTGCAGCATAATATAGAGCAGGCCTGTGCAAATCTGAGGGGCAATAGCTTATATTGTGAGGTAAATTTGCCATTTTGCAGCATTATATAGAGCAGGTCCTGTGTAAATCTGAGGGGCATTAGCTTATATAGTGAGGTAAATTTGCCATTTTGCAGCATAATATAGAGCAGCCCCTGTGTAAATCTGAGGGGCAATAGCTTATATTGTGAGGTAAATTTGCCATTTTGCAGCATAATATAGAGCAGCCCCTGTGTAAATCTGAGGGGCAATTGCTTATACTGTGAGGTAAATTTGCCATTCTGCAGCATTATATAGAGCAGCCCCTGTGTAAATCTGAGGGGCATTAGCTTATATAGTAAGGTAAATTTGCCATTTTGCAGCATAATATAGAGCAGCCCAGTTGCCATCTAAGTCAACTACTGGCCGGGCAGGACAGCTTTTCCAGGGCAAACTCTGCTAGTTGCGGCCACAAGTCAAGTTTGGCTTCCCAGAAGTCCAGCGGATCCTCAAGGTGTGTTGGCATGGTCATGTCAAGGTATGACATGTCCTGCTGGTTCAGGTCCTGCTCCAGGTCTTCCTGCTGCTCATGAGTAGACTCACTATGCGGGTGTAGAAAGCTACTCATTAGCGACTGAAGACTAAGGCTGCTGCTGATGGATCTGCGGCTGCCGCTGCCACCCCCCGGCAGCCATGGCAGTGGAAGGTGAGCGCAGAGGTCCCCTCGAGTCAGACCTGCGAGAGTATGGACCATGGTGCAGATAGACATCGCCCAACTGACTACGTAGGATGTCTCTGTAGTAGGTCAGTTTGTCCTCCCTCTCAGTGGGTGTAAAAAATGCCCCCATTTTGTGCCAGAAGCGAGAGTCCAGTAAGGTGGAGAGCCAGAAGTCATCCCGCTGACAAAGGGAGACAATTCTGTGGTCACTACGCAAGCACCTGAGCATGCATCGTGCCATTTGCGCAAGTGACTCGGAGGGACTACCTGTCTCCATCTCCACTGCAAACTGCCACGGTGTGTCTGGGTCCTCTGTCTCGCTTTCCTCACAACCCTCTAGCTCCTCTGGCTGCTCCTACTCCTCCTCTGCCTGTCATTTTGTCAAACCTAAACTGTGCTTCGCTGTGCCCCACCCCCTCCTCATCCACTTCAGCCCCCACAGGCTTCATGTGGCTGTGAAATGTATGCGCCATGTCTTCAGTGCCCTGACCAGCCATGGTTTCCAACATGTGTTGTAGTACATGAAGCAGTGGAATCTCATCGTTCATCTCATAGTCCTGGCGACTGACTAATAAAGTAGCTTCCTCAAAGGGCCTGAGCAAACGGCAGGTGTCACGTATGAGCTGCCACTGGTTTACATTGAAGTTACACAGGGGAGTCCCCCTATCCGTTTGGATCTTCAAGAAATCCGTGATGACTTTTCTCTGTTCCTATAGTCGATCCTGCATATGGAGGGTGGAATTCCAACGGGTGGAAACATCACAAATCAGACTATGTTGGGGGATACCGTTCTGATGTTGAAGCTCAAGATGGGTGTGCTTGGCGGTGTAGGAGTGCCTGAAGTGCATGCAAAGTTTCCTTCCCGTTGTTAGGATGTCATTTAGATGGGGGGAAGACTTCAGAAAATGCTTGACAACTAGATTGAACACGTGTGCCATGGCAGGACGCATGGCTCAGGCTTCCTTGTCGCAGCACAGACAAGATGTTCTTCCCAGTGTCAGTCACCATGGGTCCAATTTGCAGTTTTCGTGGAGTAAGCCATGATTTCATGTATTGAGTTGTCATTTTTAGCAGAGAAAGTAAATATTTAGAAAAAAAACTAAAAATAAAAAATGTAAAAAATAAATGTGTACAAAAATTAACAAAATAGGCAATGGAATAAAAAATATATATATATATAAAAAATATATATATATATATATATATATATATATATATATATGTTTCTAAAAAATACAAAATATAAAAAAAAAATACAAAATTAACCAAAAAAAAAAAAATGTTGATACATTTTATATGTTACTGTTATTATGTTATATGTTATTGTTGCTATGTTATATGTTATTATATGTTATTATTATAAATATGTTCAAATAAGATAAATGTTAACTATTAACAATTTGCCACTTTTCTCTGTGACACCATTGCTAAGTGCAAGTGCACTGTCACAGGCACAAAGGCCTAGGAGCGTGGAGGCCACAGCGGAGGGACCTGTCCAAGTTGCTTTTGAGGTTGTGCAGGAACCACAATCACCAAGTGGTCCTAAAAATACTTTTCCCTTCTGCCACCATGCTGGCCGCTAAATCTGTCACTCTCCATCACTCCAAACCTTTAAAAGTGCCCTCAAAACTCACTGATGTCCTCCTCAGGTTCTTCAACAGTGTCTGCTTAAGGAGCCAAAACGCTTGCAACACCTCCTCCCACGACACTCTCCTTATCACTACTTGCCCGCCTAGTGTAAGAAGCGGCAAGTGTCTCCTCCACTTCTTGGCTGGCCAGTAGCTGCTGATTTTTCTGATTATCAGATCGTCCTCACTGAATAGTGGAGCTGAACCCAAAGCATAACATACAACAGACAGTTGACTGGGGGGGGGGGGGTCAGATGTCACTTGAGATGCAGTGGATGATCGTGTTAACTAATGGATGATGGCAGATGGGTTGCTGTTCAAGACACGACCGCTAGCTGATCCCGGGAGATCAGGCCTCTCACTGAGACTCCTGCTGCCACTCATCCCTATTCTGCAGAGACCTCTGCTTGATGAAATGAGGCCTTATATGTTACTATGTTACTATTATGTTACTATGTTACTAATATGTTACTAATCTGTCACTCTCCATGTTTTTTTTTTGAGAGACTGGCCTGCGTGGAAATGAATCGGGCATGGATCAGCCAAGATTTCCACCCACCGATGCCTGATGCATTAGAGTAGATTGATGATGAGGCCAGACCAACATTAAAGAAATATGGATCGTGCAAAACAGATTTAAGGCGCTGCTCTCCAGTTACAGACATTCCTCCGCATCAGACCACAAGCAATTATTGAGAAAATGCTTTACGTTACTCTTACTTTTTCTTAATATTCTTCGGATAAGATATATGTGCTGAAAATCTGTATATGTTCTCTTCATGCTGATGCCAACTCCAGGGTGTGTCTTTCTGGCAATTTTGGACTCCTGCTGCTGCCGCTTGCAACTCCAGGGTGTGATTCCTCCAATTTTTTGGGCACCTGCTGCCAACTCCAGTGTCTCTTTCAAGCTATGTTTGGGCTCCTGCTGCTGCTTGCAACTACAGGGTGTGATTCATACAATGTTTGGGCTCCTGCAGCCAACTCCAGTGTCTCTTTCAAGCTATGTTTGAGCTCCTGCTGCTGCTTGCAACTCCAGGGTGTGATTCATCCATTTTTTGGGCTCCTGAAGCCAACTCCAGTGTCTCTTTCAAGCTATGTTCGGGCTCCTGCTGCTGCTTGCAACTCCAGGATGTGAGTCATCCAATTCTTGGGCTCCTGCAGCCAAATCCAGTGTCTCTTTCAAGCTATGTTTGGGCTCCTTCTCCTGCTGCTTGCAACTCCAGGGTGTGATTCATCCAATTTTTGGGCTCCTGCTGCCAACTCCAGTGTCTCTTTCAAGCTATGTTTGGGCTCCTGCTGCTGCTTGCAACTCCAGGGTGGGATTCATCCAATTTTGGGGCTCCTGCAGCCAAATCCAGTGTCTCTTTCAAGCTATGTTCGGGCTCCTGCTGCTGCTGCTTACAACTCCAGGGTGTGATTCATCCATTTTTTGGGCTCCTGCTGCCAACTCCAGTGTCTCTTTCAAGCTACGTTTGGGCTCCTGATGCTGCTTGCAACTCCAGGGTGTGAGTCATCCAATTTTTGGGCTCCTGCAGCCAAATCCAGTGTCTCTTTCAAGCTATGTTTGGGCTCCTGCTGCTGCTGCTGCTTGCAACTTCAGGGTGTGATTCAGCCAATTTTTGGGCTCCTGCTGCCAACTCCAGTGTCTCTTTCAAGCTATGTTTGGGCTCCTGCTGCTGCTTGCAACTCTAGGGTGCGTTTCATCCAATTTTTGGGCTCCTGCAGCCAACTCCAGTGTCTCTTTCAAGCTATGTTTGGGCTCCTGCTGCTGCTTGCAACTCCAGGGTGTGATTCATTCAATGTTTGGGCTCCTGCTGCCAACTCCAGTGTCTCTTTCAAGCTATGTTTCGGCTCCTGCTGCTGCTTGCAACTCCAGGGTGTGATTCATTCAATTTTGGGGCTCCTGCAGCCAACTCCAGTGTCTCTTTCAAGCAATGTTTGTGCTCCTGCTGCTGCTGCTTGCAACTCCAGGGTGTGATTCAGTCAATTTTTGGGCTCCTGCAGCCAACTCCAGTGTGTCTTTCAAGTTATGTTTGGGCTGCTGCTGCTGCTGCTGCTGCTGCTTGCAACTCCAGGGTGTGATTCATTCAATTTTTGGGCTCCTGCTGCCAAATCCAGTGTCTCTTTAAAGCAATGTTTGGGCTCCTGCTGCTGCTGCTTGCAACTCCAGGATGTGATTCATCCAATTTTGGGCTCCTGCTGCCAATTCCAGTGTGTCTTTCAAGCTATGTTTGGGCTGCTGCTGCTGCTTGCAACTCCAGGGTGTGATTCATCCAATTTTTGGGCTCCTGCAGCCAACTCCAGTGTCTCTTTAAAGCAATGTTTGGGATCCTGCTGCTGCTGCTTGCAACTCCAGGGTGTGATTCATCCAATTTTTGGGCTCCTGCAGCAAATTCCAGTGTCTCTTTAAAGCTATGTTTGGGCTCCTGCTGCTGCTGCTTGCAACTCCAGGGTGTGATTCATTAAATTTTTGGGCTCCTGCAGCCAACTCCAGTGTCTCTTTAAAGCAATGTTTGGGCTCCTGCAGCTGCTGCTGCTGTTGCTGCTGCTGCTTGCAACTCCAGGGTGTGATTCAGCTAATTTTTGGGCTCCTGCTGCTGCCAGCTCCAGGGTGTGTTTTTCAGGCACTATAGGGGCCCCTCATAGTGATGCCACCTCAACTCTCTGCAATTGTGCCGCTTTGCGATTCTATTAGCGATGCCTCCGATCTGCATGTGATAATTATTTACAGTATTATTTCACTAACCCAGCACACGTCCTATGCGTGTTACAGCAAGGCAGAATGGTTTACAACCCTATTGAGGCTCTAGTAGGCTCAGAAACAGCCATTTTAATAGCGATTCGTCGCGAATAAATTCGGGTCGAAACGATTTTTGTCGCAAAATTCAGCGAATCAGTCGAATCAAATTTTTCCAAAGTTCGCTCATCTCTAATGACAACAGAACTTCAATCTCTTCAACACAGTAAACCCTGTTATATTTCGATAAAAGTGCTTTTTAATTAAAGCCTCTATCAAACACCATGGTATGTCATACTGATGCTGCTTGAGAAGAGTCAGGATGTACTGTTTTTGTTATTCATGCATTGTGAACATTCAGTTAAATTTTGTCACCAAAGAAATTGCAGTCTTTTTCACCACAGTCTTTGTCTACTGCAGCCTTAATATAGGTCATGTTTTGGAGAGCATGTTTACCCCATTCCTGGGACATCAGGCCAATTGGTTTCTTTATTTCCATATATAAGGAGGACCTTGAAGCTCCTGGTCTTGGCTATCACAATAGCATGGTATCACACCAGGTGAAGTTTGGTGGGAGAACCAGGGTCTAACTGATATGCAGAGCAAACACTTTCCAGAACCCAACACTCAGCCCAGAGCTCTGAACCTAAGAACAGTCTTTGTTTTAACTAGAACCCCCTGCAAGGGAGGATAGGCTGGGCAGCAGGAAACAGGCAACACAGGCTGTGGACAGGAGGGCAGTGCTTCCCTGGCACAGGCTTATGGGTAGGAACTGGGTAAGTGGATGACTGGTAGCATAGTCAACTTTGCTAGCCAAAGCCGTGGACAGGCTTGTTGAAGTCCAGAGCAAATTATATATTATATATACTGCAGTCCAAAAAGACACAATACACAGGATATAAGTAAGCATCACTATTAAACATTAGAAAACAACCATCATCAGTGGCATAAATAATATGACAAGACCCTGATGCAAAAAAATTAAATTAGAGGTTAAAAGACTATTGCAGCAGAAATGCAGTTTGTTGTAGCTGCTCCAAATGAGGCTGCTATAGAGGTTATGTGCGACTCCTTGGCTGACTAAGCAGTCAGTCAGCACAGGCTGAGCTCCCACATGGTGATCGAGTGCATGGTGCTTTAACTGGATACTTGATTCTGCTAACCTCAGAATTGTATATTTGTGGTTGTTTTTATTACATCTTCAATGGGGGTGGGAGACCCGCTGAAGTTTGGGTTCGTCAATTTCAGCCAAACTTGCCGCAAAAGTTTATTTCGGGTCCCTGAACCCCTCTTTGAAGTGAATGGGCCCAAAAATTACTGTAATATTGGGGTAACAAGGGCTAGAGAGCTGCAAATCGGGGGGGGGGGGAGGGCACAGGACAATTTCCCTGTACAAAATGGGACAGGGAATATTAAAAGAAAACAAGAAATTAAAGAAATGCATGAATAAATAAAAAAAAAATATATTAATATTTACAGGTGTCAGGGGGCAAATCAGGAGGTAACACCACTGTGAATTCCCTGCACAAAATGGAGTAGGTAAAGTACTCCGAATCACAGAAAAAAAAAAAAATTAAATACATGAATAAAAAATAAAGAGTTTTCGCTGTGTTTAATTCATTACTGCTGCATCTTGCATAGAAACATTATGTGGGTTTTTTTCTGTATATTTTTTGTTAATTTTTCATTAGATACAATTTTTATCTAATTTTTGTCTAAGAATAGCCTGACTTTTTATATTTTTACAGTGTTCAGTGTTGTATTCAATTCAACACTGAAGCTGCATGCGGGTTTATTTGTTTATATTTTTTGGTAATTTTTTGACATTTTTCGTTAGTATCTAAAATATTTGTTTTTTTTGGCATTTTTCCTTGTTTTAATGAATGTCGCTTAAGTGGCATTCATTAACCCTTTTGTTGCCAAGCACGTAACACCTACGTGCTGGCTTGGCTGGGCCTTAAGTGCCAAGCCCGTAGGTGTTACGTGCTTGACTTTGATCGCTTCTAGTTTAAAAAATAAAAATAAAAAATACTCACCTGACCCCTTGTTGGATCCGGCCGGGTCTCCCCTTTAATTTGGTGCCATCCGATCCCCCGTGGGGGGTCGGATGGCTCCAGGAGAGCCCCCGGAATAGGCCGCCCCCCCCCCGCTTCTGCAGCAGCAGCTGCTAACTGTAAAAAAAAAAAAAAAATAAAAATGACATTCACTTACCTCCATGTGCGCTGGCTCCCGCTGTCCCTCCTCTTCACCTGGGGGGCCTCCGATCCCCCCCCAGGACTTACCGATCTTCAGGAGGGAGCCTGGGAGGCTCTCTCCTCTCTTCTTCAAGATGGCGACCGCCATCTTGCCTCTTTTTATTTTTTTTCACACATTTCACCCAAAAATGTTGAGAATACACCTAAAAAACACAAACAAGACATTTCATGTTAAAGCCCAGACTCTGTTGAAAAAAACAATATATAATTTTCCTGGGAAATCCCTGGAAATCCCTTCGAAAATGACAGTTGAACATGTGTAGCGCAAAACAGTCAAACTCAGTCTGGCAACAGGGAGTGGCAAATGCTGCAGGTAGGCTGGCAGCGAAAGGGTTAAAGCAAGGAAAGCGACAGCAGGGTTCTTTTTATTTTTTCTTGGCTGTTTATTCAGTTTTTTTTTTACAAAAAAACAGGGTCCTCCAAAGGCTACCATAAGGGCTTGTAACCCAGGACTCAAAGGCCAGACTATTGCCCGCAAGTTACAAGCCCTTATGCCCACACCAATGGGCACCGGGCTTTTCCACACCCCCCTTTCCCCAAATGGGGTTGCGGCTGATGTGTCATTTTACTGGCATAGCACCCGCTGAGCTGGCAGGTGCCATGCCACCTCCTGAACATGGCGAACTGGTATAGGTGTCCCCTGGACCCCTTACCAGTTCACCTCAAGTGAAAAAGAAATAAGACATCATACCAAAATATTTTAATTGTTCTTTAACTTATATTCACCCATCCCTGTCTTCCATCTTCTGCCCCTTGCCTTTTCCTCGGATCCAGCATGTTTTCTTTGTCCCACGCCGTATCTGTTTCTTCTTCGTGGTTCTTCGGGGCCCCCTCTAGGGTGTAGATGTGGCAGCACCGACCATCAGAAGTTGACTGCTGTGCCACTATTTGGATGAAGGTGGAAAATAGGTTTCCCCTTCTTTCATTCTTGCTACCCAACGAGGGACTGAAGTGGGGGCTAGAGAAGCTGGCTTTTATACTTGGAGGTGTGGCCTCCATGGACACTCCCTAACCTAATTGTTGACATCACAGAAGGGGAGTGGTCTAGATGGGATTTTCTCGTACTACCCCTATAGGCCCCTCCCCTTTCACAACATCATAAATTGCATCACGGAGATCATAGAGGTCATCCTCTTCTTTCTAAATACCACTAGAGCATCCTTGGATGCCCCGAAGGCATACATTTAATGGAGCCTGCGTGGGAGTCTAGAAGAGGTAGGTAAGTATTAAGAATAAAGTTTTTATTGTGTGTGTTTTTTACACTTCTCAAATGAACTGGTAAGGGGTCCCATGGAACTCTATACCAGTTCATACTCCATTACCTGCACCATCAATGGCCAGTGTGGTGTGGATGAGCCCGGCAGCATGGGCCGGTGTGGGGCACTTGACTTGTGCTATAGGGCATATGGGCTTGTAATGTTCAGGGTCAGGGGCCAGCTGGGTCACCCTTGAGCCCTGGACTTACAAGCCCCTATGCTTGGTTTTCTGTGTTGCCAATGCTTAGAGGGGGGCCCCATGCATTTTTATTTACATTTTTGCTGGGAAATATTTTTAATTTTAACCCCACTCCCAGCATTTTTTTAAATGTGTGGGGTCTCCCCCTCTAAGCATTACCAATCCGACAAACCATAAAGCGCCATTAATTAAAACAAGGAAAAGTGCCAAAAAAAATACATTCGGACAACATTTTTTTGTTAGATACAAATTCTAGCTAATGAAAAATGCCCAGTTGCCCCAGAAAAATGCCCAGGCAATGTTTAAAAGCAGCATTTATTAAAACAATTAAAACTGAAAAAATACAATGAAAAAATAAAAAGCCAGGCAATTCTTTGTTAGATAAAAATTGTGTTTAATGCAAAAAAAATACCCAAAAATGTAAAATAATAAACCTGCAGGTCGTTTCAGTGTTAAATGGGATGCCTTTGAATGCCGCATTTAGTAAAACACCTAAAACTGAAATAAATACAATTAATAATAACAAGTCAGACTATTCTTCATTGGATAAAAATTGTATCTAAAGAAAAATGAACACCGAACCTCGGCACAGACTTCTTGGTGAAGTCCGTGTTCAGGTTAGGGTACAAACCCAAATTTTACATTAAATGCCATGAAGAAGATTTGGCAACTCCTGGGCATAGGCTGAGTGAAATATGTTTTAATTACAATTATAGTACAGTACATATAGTTATTTTCCTGTTTATTTAAGACAATGTTGCCCATGCAAGCGTCTCCTAAATAAACCCATAGTCGCTAAAGTCTCTTTGATACATCGACCTCATGGAGAATTTTATGTTGTTGAAGGAGTCATAGAAAGGATATTCGGTTAGAAGTCATGATTCAAAATATTACCCACTCTGCTGTTCACCAAGGAGATTTCTCATGAATAACTAATAGTTTCAGGGAATCTCCTAGAGTAACCAAGTATTAATTTATTATATGGAGTGCTGGCAGCCGGGAGCAGAGTAGAATAACAAAGATGTAATATAAGAAGGTCTACATATAAAAAACAGAGAAATATGGTCTGTGCTGCATAGCAAATTTTACTTTGATGTACTCTGGTGTTTCATTTTTATTTTAGCATTTTTACAGCGCACAAGCTCAGAAGATGTTTAATCAACATTTCATCAAGTACAACAATAATTTAGCATCTGACAAAATAATGTCGTTTACTACATCTCAAGCCGGTGGCTTTTTCTTTTCGATATCAGCAAAGCTCAGCTCCTAATGCTAAGGTCTCTAATTCAATTTAATAACGCCAGTGTTTTGGAACATTACAAAATGAGCATAAGAAATGTACAAATGGAATTTACAAGTATGAAAATCAAAGCCAAACTAAATAGTATTTGTTTGTCTATTTAACCAATTTGTCACACATGACCAGAAGACTACTTCGTTCATGAGCAAAAAAAAAAAAGCAGCTCATACTGTTCAATCTCTATAAAAGCACAAGCCTCTTATGACTAATTAAATTGTGATGGTTATTGTGAAAAGTTGTGTTTTTTTATATTCGATTGCAGTTTTAAAGGAAATCAGTAAAACACTCTTGGATACAAAGCAGAACTGCATTTTAATTAGATAGTAGGAAGAATTTAACCCTTTTAAATGTAAAGCTTGGGAGCACAACGCTTCACGTTTTATCTGCTTTTTTTGTCTTGTTGTCAATGATATTTTGGCTTCTGTGATAAGTTAACTGAAGGTAAAAAATACTCTAAGTCCATTTTAACAATTTCCACTGAGGCATCTGGATCGCGGCTGCCACTCCAATTTCAGTCTTACCTCCCTAGCAGTTGATTTCTGCCTGTTAGATTTCCCAGAAGAGAACAGTCGGGGTAAGCTAATTTACCTGTTTTACAGACATGCTGCAGATTTCTGTCATTGTCAAAAGCAGGCTGCGACCGCTTAGAGTGCCTCAAGAAATTCCCCCTGCAGACACAGGAGATGGGTCCATCTCTTATTGCAAAAAAAAATTTTTTTATGAATAAATAAAATCTGGAGACTGAGCTACAGTGGGTCTGGGTCTCAGCTTCAACAATGTTATTCAGCAGCACATGAGAAAAAATGTTCTACATAGCAGGTAAGCAAACAAGTTTGTTTTTACACGGAGAGGCTAATTTAATATTTTAGGTGCGGGCGGCACTTGAGGGCCTCGTACAAGATGCTCGGCAGCACCCGCACCACAACGCCGGCTTCAGGCAGGTAGAGCTGTCAGCTGTAGCACTCCCAGCCAGGCAGTGTTTACAGCACACGCCTTTTATATGCCTATGCGCTAGCGACACCTAGCGCCATCTGGGAGCGCCGCAAAAAGAATATATTTATTTAAAAAATACATAGTGCTCCAAGAGGCACCCAAAAAAACAGGATTTCAGCCACACAGTGCATTTTTTTAGGGTCCTGAAATTTTTGTGTGAATTTTAGAGACACTATAAAACATAACATTGCTTTCTCACACCCCAAAACACAAGTTTTCAGTGCAACAAAAAAGTACAAACAAATTCATTCAAAACAGTCCCAGCCAGCCTGGGGAATCCCGTGGCACATGCAACAGCACAAAAAAGTAAATAAAAAAGCTTAAATAATTATAACCATCCCAGCCCTTTGAAATGTATGGGATAAGGCCACACAGGGCAGGGTAAGCGCCTGGTCCTATCTGCCACTGTTGAGGACTCCTATCGCCAGTGCTGTTGATAGATGGGACACTACCTGGCACTATCACAGGTGCTCTGGATTTTTGACTTGATAAATACACCTTTTGCACTGGGACCTGACACTCATCTGGCACTACCTGACACTACGTGACTTTATTAAGCGAAAAAAAATGGAATTACATTGCTGTAACATTGTGACAGACCTGTAATGACAATTCTGCCTAAAAACTTAAAAAAATCTAAAAAAGTTTTCAAAAATGACTTTTTCTAGGCCAGGAGAGGTGACTCAATTATTTGAGAGAAAAAAAAAATAAACACAAAATACGCTGTTTAAACAGACGAAAAGGAACATCCATTGAAATGTATGGGAGAGCTTCAGGTAGCGACAGGTAATACCTGGCACTCTGGAAGCTATTGCGCTGGCGCTATATGCTGAGATACCTGTAATGATGAATCAGATGCTACATGGCACTGTTCCAGTCGCTCTATGGAATCGCTATCATAAATGTGGTATTTCGTACAGTGCCCAGCGTTTACCAGATGCTGCCTGACATTACGAAGCACTACCTGGCGCTAGAGCTTCATGAATAAACCCCTAAGTCTCGCAATCTCTTTAAATATCCCTAGGAAGCCCATAACTGAGCATTAATGCTTTAAACACCAGGGCTGTGCTTAATTCATCTGTGTCTCCTTCTATGCCAGTGACCAATCTGGTTAACTGGGCCGGTCTGAACTTGTGGTGCTTAGCCTCATACATGCTTAGTCAGCAAACTCCAGGTGGGCAACAGCATTCAAATGGTGCTCAGCAGCTCCATGGGAGCATAGACTGGTTGGGAAATCCTGCCTGATTTCAGCCTCCTGGAAACCTTTAACTGGAAGGGCGGCCCAAACTGGGAAGTCCTAGGAGTGGAAAGGTAATTTATTTTTATTTTCTAAAAAATGTTTTAATTTAGATATGCTATAATATCACTTGCATCAATAAATGCCTGCCGCATCTGTAAGGCTGCACAAATACTGTTTCCTGCTTGATATACAATGCCAGGTTGGTTTTAAAGGTTTATTTTACTATGGCTACACTTTCCATCCTCTGCTTCTTTAAAATTCGTACAATCTCCTAGGTAAGGCAAATTTACATTTTGTTGTGCCTGGGTTTCAGCTTCAAGTTCCTCTTCGTGAAAAAAAAACACACATAGATTTACATTGCAAACATATATCCAAAGCTACTATTTAAATCCTATCTGTTTTTTCACAGCACTGCATAAACCTTAATGCTGTGATTGAAAGAGATCTGCACAAATCCACCTACATAATGACAAGATAGTCACATCAATCACCAGGAAAATATGTTATAACTATAAAGCACACAAATCTGCAGTAGGTAGAAAGTGTGCATTTTCCTCTGTGCAGGATCAGATAGGACTGGGTTACCATAGTTGGTATCACAGAGACCAAACCAAGCAAGGCATACAAATGACCTCCAAAAGTTTCAATGAAGCAGTGGCTTGTTCATATCCCTTTCTGCAAACTAGCAAAAACTTAAAACAAAAGTAATATAAGTAGTTTTTCTTTACCGTATTATCTTGGTAAAATAAATGCTCATGCTTATATAGTCATTGTTCTAATGTACCTTGTTTATCATTTTGCCCTTGCAATCTTACATGATCTATTATTAATATAATACTGCAGTTCTCTGTGTAAAATTAGTGACGCTGAAGAATGTTCTGCTTTTAGTACATAAATGCCGTGGGCAAAATATATGTTTTTAAAACACACACTAAAATCATCTACTATATGTGGCCCCACATAAAAGAAATTTAACAGGGTTTATGCAACTCTAATCTTTTGAAGTAAAACAGATAATGCCAGCCCTTAAAACACACCAGGACAGCTGGGGTAGCTCCCACAATCCCAATTGTCAGTCCATACGGAAAATGATTAAGGGTCTGGAAGGATCAGAAACACATCAACTTTTTTCACTGCATATCATCGTATTCTGAGGCCTATATTTTTAAAGCAGCTTAAATTAACGTGGATTCAATAGCTATGCCTGCAGGCATTTTCCTTATAGACTAACTATGTTTCCAATCTACTTTGAAAACATATCCACATGTCCTGCCTGCATTAATCAAACAGAAAAGTAATTTAAAAGAAGTTATTGGCATAGCTGGAATTCTGGGGTAACAGAAGCACTGAAACTCTATATTTTGTTTATTACTTGTCTTCAATAGACAAATGCTATACTATACTCAGTCTAGTCTCTCCATTTGGACCATAGGCAGCATTCCAGGTAGGTTAACCAAGATAGGTATTGCTCAAAAATAGCTTTGGTTCCAGAGCAGTTTACGTAGATGTGCTGGCATCTACTATTTAAGGGTATAGTGTGTGGGGTTATGGTGATGTCTTCTGGTCTTTGGCACTATATAGGGTCCCAGAATTTGGTTGCCTATCAGGACTTAGAGGCATAAGAGATGTCACCTGAGGCTGCATCTGAACAAGCTGCAGACAAGAGCAGAATACGTGGGCAGGCTGAGGGTCAGAGGTCAGATATGTTTGCTGTATCTAATGGCTAAACAGGCTCATGGTCAAGTAGGTAGAGGCTGGTTCAGGCAGTAATTTGGGATAGTCAGAATGGAGGTCAGCAACTGGTAGTCAATAGTCAATGCACATACCTCAGCAGCAACATTCTATCATGAGTGTTGGTGACTGGAGGATGTCCTGTATTAGGAGAGACATGGAAGTCAGGGATGGCCAATGGCCTTCAATATGGACTACATTCATGCAGATTCCCACACAAGGGTCAATGACTTTTGAGAAAACTAAGGTTTCACTAGCCCAAAGAGGAAGCTGGGCACATGGTGTTAACTAGTCACAGGGTTATAAGCTGCAGGGGACACACTGGCAGAAGATACATTTTAACAGGCAGCCATCTCTTGCTTGCTGCATTTGGCTAGAGACGGATGACTGGCAGGTGCGTTTCTTACATGTAATAAGAAAATGTAATAAATAGGTGTTTCCTGACAAAAAAAGTTTGTGTAAGTCACTGTATACGTCACAATGTCCATGCCTGTAGCTGTCTTGCCTATGCATCAGACCCTGGGGCCCAAACAACAATCTCAGGCCACAGCCCCACAGCCAGCATTATAAATCTGAAATATTGTCAAAGGGGAGGCTAATTTGAGACTAACACCACGTATTGCCATGTGAGTGTCTATGTAGTGTCTATGTAGTGTCAAGCGGGTGTCTGGCGCTATAACCTAGCGTAGTATCCTGTCCATAATTGATAAATGTGATGTCTGGAGGGCGCTGTAGAAGCGCTATCCCTGATTCACTGCAGGGCCAATCAAGAATACTAGGTGGTGTCCCAAGGTCAAAGCGCCCAAGACAGGACAACGCTGCAGCGAATGATAGGTAGCACCAGTTAAGTGCGGCCGAAACTCAGCACTGAAGCCCATATTTAAGAAAAAACTGCACACAACCAGCGTTGCTCTAAAGCTGGGCACTCTATCGTCGAGCGCCAGAAGCGATGTAATAAAAGTCTGTTTCTAAACACATAAACACCAGCACCAGAGCCAAAACATATCGAATGACATTGTTTTAACACTGTGACAATCACACTGCAATGTCAGACCTGCACATACAATTATGCATAACACACAATAAAAGTGTTTGGTTGCTGGGCACGAGAGGACACACAATGATTTCAGCCAAAAATTTAGAACATTACTTTAGGAAAACGCTATTTATACACAATCAAATAAAACACCATTGAAATGTATGGGAGAGTATGCTGAGCGACAGGTGCTACATGATGCTGCTAAACATAGAGCACCCACGTTTTACGCTGAGCCACCGCTAGTGATACATGTGATGCTACATGACGCTATTAGAGGCGCTGACCAGATTGACTTTCATATATATGGTTTTCACATACTGCGTCCAGCGTTCACCCGATGCTACGTGGCACTACCTGGCGTTAGCGTTTCTTAAATAACCCCCTAAATTAAAATGACTGCTTACATCCATCCTTGCAGGGGGGTAACTATAGGAGGTGCAGGGGGTGCGCGTTTACTTAGCGTCTTTTAGAGAAAGGAAGCACCATTTGCTTCTGTTGTTTTAGTCTTTTTTTTTTAGCTGCATCCAGTTAAAAGACAGAAATGCGTGATGTTCCAGCTGCAGTGCAAATCCTTTAAAACGTAATTTTTCAATGGCTATATTAACAATTCCAGTAATGTTGACATGCTGTGTGCCAAACATGAAAAACCTCCACAGGGACGCGATTCGGGGACACTGCCCCTTAGTCATTCCTCCAGGCCCCTAGAGGGGGTTTGTCTGACAAAAGCCCCTCTAGGCCCCTCCCCTCCTGTGACATCATTAGTAATGTAGGGGAGATTCCCACCTTCTGGTATAAAGGCTGTAAAACTAAACAACTCACTTCACCTCAACTCAACAAGCTCTTACTGAGTGGGGTGTGCCTTTCCATCCTCCAGGCAGTCTTAAATGATTTGCACTGCAGCTGGCACATTAAACACTATATTGATCAGGACATTCTAGTGCACTCCCTGGGGGTAAGGTGAGTTGAGCATTTTTCTTAAAAGACAAAAGTTAAAAAACAGAAAAAAAGGTTTACTTTATAAGCCTTAAAACGGCCCTATCAAATTTAGTTACGCCACTGCATCTTTGACAAGAACTCTGGTCTAATCTAGTGGAAAAGGAGTTAGGAACCTAAGACAGAGCAACTTCATCTAGTGTCCATCCTGTAAACGGTGAACACAGAATAAGAATTGTTATTTTTAATCCTTACATACTTCGTACACAATAAAAGTCCTTGTAATGATGTGCATTGTTTTGTTGCCATTCTATTGTTTCCGCTGCATTAAATTAATTAATAATGAATTAACTATTAATGCGGAATAAAAGCACTTGCTTTTATATAACAAAAGTCCTTTTAATTGTCTTAATAGTCTGAGTCATTCTTATCTAATTATTCCCACTGAATTTAACTAATTATTAGTGTCTAATATACGCACCTGTTTCTAATATGCCCTTAGTTATATTTGCCCAGATATTTATTCGTTATGAATTAATTCACAACCTAAAGTAATAGTTAAGCATATAATCAAGCTTTTAACCCTTTCGCTGCCAGCCTACCTGGAGTTTTTGTTACGCTTTGTTGCCAGACCATTTTTCACTATTTTGCACTATGCATGTTCAACTGTGATTTTTGAAGGGATTTCCAGGGATTTCCCAGAAAAATTGTATATTGTTTTTTTCAGCAGAGTCTGGGCTTTAACATGAAATGTCTTGTTTGTCATTTTTTAGGTGTATTCTTAATATTTTGGGGTGAGATATGTGCAAAAAAATAAAAAAAAATCTATTTTTTACAATTTGTAGTGTTTTTTTGTAATAAAAAATGTAAGTTTGTCAATAAAATCTTATTGCGTGTGAAATCCCAATTTCTCCCGGTTACAACGGCACCACATATATATTGGTAGACACCCTTTCCTGCCCAGGAGACTCCCCCAAACTGAAACAGCGCTTTAGGGGATTTTCAGATCAAATACAGCTATGCTAAGCACTATGTGCACCTTGCAGTTTTTCAATAAAAACAACCCTTTACATTTGAAATACCCCCCACAAACTATATATTCTCTGGAGGTACACACCTCAAGCTTTTTAGGCATACCAGGCGTGTTGATGTTGCCACAGTTTTCTGGAAGTTCTCCCTCAATGTATTCTTTGGTTACACAGAACTTCCCTAAAAAAGGATAAAAAGCAGAATCAAAGCCACATTTTTCTAAAGAAAACTATAAGCAAACAAGAAAAAACAAGTTAATCTAAAAAAGCAACATCCCCCGAACAGAACGATACCCAACATGCATAGCTACTGTCAAGGGAAGAGTTGCCAAACACCCCAAAGTAAAGCTTGGGGAGACGGTAATTTTGCTTGAAAATTTCAGCTCTGCAGACAAAGTGGCCCCTTGCGCTTTTTCTACCAAAACAACCCTTTACATTTGGAATACCTGCCACAAACCATATATTTTCTGAAAGTACACATGATAAGCTTTCTAAGCATACCCAGCATGTTGTAGTGGGCCCATCTTTCTGGAAGTAATCCCTCAAAGAATTCGTTGGTCGCACAGGGTTTCCTTAAAAAATGTATAATAAAGCAGAATAAAAAATGAGTTTTCCTAAAATATCAATATGCAAACAAAAAAAAACAAGCTAAATCTGAAAGCGCAAAATCCCCCGAGCAGAACGATACCCAACATGCATAGGTACTACTAACCCTTTTAACTGCCAGCCTACTTTAGGCTTTGTCACCCTCTCTTGACAGGTCATTTTTCACCATTTTGCGCTATGCTTAACTGTGATTTTTGCAGGAATTTCCAGGAAAATCATATATTTTTTTTTTTGCGGCAGAGTTTAGGCTTTAACATGAAATGTCTTGTTTGTAATTTTTTTACAGTTTTTTTTAAATATTTTTGAGTACATTAAACAAAACAAAATAAAATTTTTTTTTTTAGAAAATTATCTCCTTTATTTCAAATAAAACATTTGTTTTATTAAAGAAAACCATATTGCATGTGAAAGCCCCATTTCTTCCGATTACAACGGTACCACATATGTATCGGTAGCCCCCTGTTACTGTTCAGAAGACCCCCCAAACTGAAAAAACATTTTATAACATGTAAAAATAAAATACAACTACAATCCACACTATAAAGGGTTAAATCAAGAGAAAAAATCGGTGTGGGGTTCCCCTTCCTGGGGGGGAGGTAACCCCCATTTTTTTAATTTTAATAATTCCCATAAAAATGACATGGGGTCCCCCCTACCCAGCATAACCAGCCCGGGGATCAGCTATGCAGGGATTGTAGAACAGGGTGCAGGGTCCAGCTTTGGTGGCCCCCCGCCCTGCCAAGTACAAGCCAGCACCGCCTAAATCAGCCCGGGCCCTTCTGCCCCCCCTGGGCTTCGGGGAGGCAGGTAATAGGGGGGCCGGGGTTAATGGCAAGTCACCCGCTAGCCGCAGGTCACTTGACAGCTCTCGAGCCTTGTGAACTGGTACAGGGGTCTCATGGACTCCTTACAAGTTCACAATGGGTTAAAGTGGACCAACACCCAGGGCTGATCGGCCCCGGAATCTATAAGATTCCCAGACCGTTCTATTCCCTCCCCCTGGGGCATCCAAAATCGGGATGCCCCCCTGTGTGAAACCCCCCGGAACACCTGCTACCACTTACTTGAATCCGGTCCTACGGCGCATGCGCGGGCCGCATCCCCGCTATCCCTCTAGCAGGACGCGTGCCCAGGCCGGCTATTTATGAATGGCCGACGCGGGCACGCTCCCTGTTAGAGGGAAGTGGGGGATGCGGCCGCCAGCGCGCTCAGAGCGGCTGAGTTTAGATGTCTCTTAGACGTCCATAACTCAGCCGCTCTGAGCGCGCTGATTGGACAAGCGGCCGCGCATGCGCCGTAGGACCCGGGTAAGGTGAGTTATTGTGGGTGATCGTGGGGGTTTCACGCAGCGGGGCATCCCCAATCGGGATGCCCCAGGGGAAAGGACCAATACCCAGGAAAGTCAAAATCCTGGGTGTTGGTCCACTTAAAATGTAAAAAAAAAAAAAAACACACCACACCACAAAATGCTGGAAGCATTTATTACCAGCTGGGTGACAGGACTTAAGGGGTTAATTAAAAAAAAAATTGACATAGGGTCCCCCCTCCCAGGGTGGGGGACCCCTTTTTTTTTGGAATTTTAAGGGTTAAAAACCCTTAAAAATCCAAAAAAAAAATAACGTAGGGTCCCCCCTACCCAGCGTTACCGACCCGGGCCAGCTATGGGGGCTTGTAGAACAGGCCCACATAGCCATAGTGGCCCGGGCCCTTCTGCCCCCCCCTGGCCTTTGGGGAGGCAGGTAATGGGGGGCTGGGGGTTAATGGCAAGTCACCCGCTAGCCCGCAGGTGACTTGCCAGACCCAGAGCCTTGTGAGCTGGTACAGGGGTCTGATAGACCCCTTACCAGCTCACATAGGGTTAACTGTAACAAAAAAAACACACAGACAAAATGATTTTATTTAAAAATAAAAAAAATTTTTTACTGTACTTACCTCCGATTGCAAGCTCTTGTCCCTCGCCGCTCTGATGACAGATGCCGGTGATCGGCATCCAGAGAAGGGGGGGCAGGAGATCAGAGGATCTCCTGCCACCTCCTTCCAGGTCGCCGATCACCGGCATCTGACAGCTGAAACAGCTGAAGCCAGTGATCGGGACCGAGATGACGTCATAGCCCCGCCCCCAAAAGGGGCGGGGCTTGACGGGGAGACGAGACGGGATGACGTCATAGCCCCGCCCCCAAGGGGGCGGGGCTTAGCGGCAAGATGGCGGCCGCCACCGAGAAGGAGAGAGGAGAGAGCCTCCCGGGCTCTCTCCTGAAGATCGGCAAGCCCTGGGGGGGGATCGGAGGCCCCCCAGGTGAAGAGGAGGGTCGACGAGAGCCAGCGCACATGCAGGTAGGTAAATGTCATTTTTATTTTTTTTTTTTTTTTTACAGGAAAGCCAGTGGCAGCTAAAACGGGGGGGGCACCCTATTCCGGGCCCTCCCCTGCAGCCGGAGGAGGTCCCACGGACGATCGGAGCACACCATCTTAAAGGGGAGACCCGGCCGAATCAAACGAGGGGTCAGGTGAGTGTCTTTTTTTTTTTTTTTGCCAGTTAGCAGGGGGGAAAGCCAGGTACGTAAAACTTACTTAGCTGTCGTTTAATGACAGGAGAGGCAGCTACGTGAATTTTACGTAGCTGGCGTTTAAAGGGTTAAGAAATCAAAGAATCAAAAAATCTGCCCAGATATTTTTTACTTCCCTTTCAGGTAATTGATAAGTTAATGGATAACAAGAAGAAACTACATTTCCCACAACACAATAAAGAAGCAGTCAGGCCCCCCACCCACTATCACCTTGACAACAGCATACCAGGACGAAACGCGCGTCGGTGTACAGACTGCCCACATTGAATCTCTGCACGGATCAACTAAAGGCACCGCAGAAGCAGCTTTCTCTGGCCACAGGAGTGGTGCCACAGTAAAGGACTGCAGCGCTGCAGGAGCGGCTCCCTCTCTGCCTTGCCCCATGAGTGGCTTAAATATCCGAACTCGACCTCGGGGAGCTGAACAGCAAATTTAAGATATCAGCAACCATCGGAAATCAACAAGCAGAAATAAGCACAAACAGCTTTCATCAGAGGTCCGGGGTGGTTTGCGAACCCTGGGCTGTGGCGGTGAGCGTGCAATTTATTAACATTGTACAATTTGAACTGTAACAATTGTTGATATGACTTGCACAAGTGAAGTACTAATTCCCAGATAAAATACAACTGTGCTACGCAATATGCGCACCTTGCAGTTTTTCCAGAAAAACAACCCTTTACATTTGAAATACCCCCAACAAACTATATATTCTCTGGAAGTACACACCTCAGGCTTTCTAGGCGTACCAGGCTTGTTGATGTGGCCATAGTTTTCTGGAAGTAATCCCTCAATGGATTCTTTGGTTGCAAAGAGTTTCCCTAAAAAAAGGATAAAAAAGCAGAATCAAAGCCACATTTTCCTAAAAAAACTATATACAAACAAGAAAAAACAAGTTTAATCTGGAAACGCAACATCCCCCGAACAGAACAATACCCAACATGCATAGGTTCTGTCAAGGGAAGAGTTGCCAAACACCCCAAAGTAAAGCATGTGCGTAACGGTAATTTTACTTGAAAATTTCAGCTCTGCAGACAAAGTGCGCACCTTGCGATTTTTCAACCAAAACAACCCTTGACATTTGGAATATCCCCCATAAACCATATATTCCCTGAAAGTACACACGTTAAGCTTTCTAAGGGTACCCAGCTTGTTGTAGTGGGCTCATCTTTCTGGAAGTAATCCCTCAAAGAATTCTTTGTTTGCGCAGGGTTTCCTTAAAAAATTTATAAAAAAGCTGAATAAAAAACACCTTTTCCTAAAATATAAATATGCAAACCAGAAAAAACAAGCTAAGTCTGAAAGCGCAAGGTCCCCCGAACAGAACAATACCCAACATGCATAGGTACTATTAACCCTTTTAATTGCCAGCCTACTTGAGATTTTGTCACCCTCTGTTGACAGGCCATTTTTCCCCATTTTGCGTCATGTTTTGCGCCATTTTTGCTGGAACTTTCAGGAAAATTATATATATATTTTGCAGCAGAGTTTAGGCTTTAACATGAAATGTCTTGTTTGTAAATTTTTTTTTTTTTTACAATATTATTAAGTAAAAATAATAAATAAATAAATAAAAAATGTTTTTAAAAAATTGACTCCTTTATTTTAAATAAAAAATGTATTTTATTAAGGAAAATCATATTGCACGTGAAAGCCCCATTTCTACCGATTAGAACGGTACCACATATTTATCGGTAGCCCCCTGTTCCTGCCCAGGAGACCCCCCTAACTGAAACAAGTATTTTATAACATTCACAAAAAAAATACAACTACCATCCACACTACAAAGGGTTAAATCGAGAAAAAAAAATGACATAGGGTCCCCCCTCCCAGGGGAGGGAGACCCCATTTTTTTTTTTTTTTTTAAGGGTTAAAAACTTACCCAAAGTAACCAGCCCGGGACCAGCTATGGGGGCTTGTAGGCACAGAGTGGGGGGGCCAGCTTTTGTGGCCCCCCCACCCTGCAGCCTACGAGCCCACATAGCCCATGTGGGCCCGGGCTCTTCTGCCCCCCCCTGGCCTTTGGGGAGGCAGGTAATGAGGGTGCCGGGGGTTAATGGCAAGCCACCCGCTAGCGCAGGTGGCTTGCCATCCCCCCAGCCTTGTGAACTGGTATAGGGGTCATGGACCCCTTACCAGTTCACAAGGGGTTAAATGTAAATAATCACACAGACACAAGCAGAGAAAAAATATTTTATTAATTTTTTTTTTTTTTTTTACACTGTACTCACCTCCCATCCATCCTGGAGCCCTCTGTCCCTCGGCGATCACTGGCTTCTGCTCACTTGCTAGAAGCCTTTTATAGCTGCTGGATGACAGAACACAAAGGGTTAATCAAAAAAAAAAATGACATAGGGGGGGGACCCCATTTTTTTTTTTGATTTTTAAGGGTTAAAAACCCTTAAAAATCAAAAAAAAAAATTGACGTGGGGTCCCCCTTACCCACAGTAACCAGCCCGGGACCAGCTATGGGGGCTTGTAGGCACAGAGTGGGGGGGCCAGCTTTTGTTGCCCCCCCACCCTGCAGCCTACGAGCCCACATAGCCCATGTTGGCCCGGGCTCTTCTGCCCCCCCTGGCCTTTGGAGAGGCAGGTAATGGGGGTGCCAGGGGTTAATGGCAAGCCACCCGCTAGCGCAGGTGGCTTCCCATCCCCCCAGCCTTGTGAACTGGTATAGGGGTCATGGACCCCTTACCAGTTCACAAGGGGTTAATAGTAAAAAATCACACAGACACAGAGAAAAAAAAAATCTTTACTTTTCTTTTTTTTACACTATACTCACCTCCGATCCGACGTCCCTCGCCGCTGTATGTCCCGCGCCGCTGTCACTGAGAGATGCCGGTGGTGATCGGCGCAGGGCGGGTGACAGGCGAGGGGGCTCCGATCGGAGCCTCCTCACCTGACACCCGCCCTGCTCCGATCACCACCGGCATCTGACAGATGCCGGAGCTCGGAGGGGGTATAGGAGGAGCGGGATGACGTCATCCCGCTCCTCCCACAATGGGCGGAGCTAAGCGGCGGCGGCCATCGCCGCCATTACAAGAGGTGAGGACCCGGAAGAGGGTCCTCACCTGAAGACTGCGCAGCCCAGGGGGGGGATCGGACCCCCCCCTGGTGAAGAGGAGACCCGGACAGAAGGCTCGGGCGCGGAGGTGAGTAAATGACAGTTTTTTTTTTTTTTTTTTTTACAGCGCCGATGTCAGTGCTGTAAACGGGGGGGGGGGGGCGGCTGGTTTCGGGCCCCCCCCTGAAGACGGAGGACGACGGGGGGGCGATCGGATGCCCCCCGCAGGAAGAGGGGACCCCAAGCTTCACGGGGATACCGGAGGTAAGTGGTTTTTTTTTCTATCTTTTTAACTGTTTGTGGGAAATGCCAGGCACGTAGTTTCTACGTGCTTGGCACTTAACGGTAGGAGAGGCAACCACGTAGAAACTACGTGCTTGGCATTTAAAGGGTTAATGTCACAATGTTACAACAATGTAATTCCAGTTGTTTTCGCTTTGTTACTGGTGTATATGTGTTCAAAAACAGACTTTAATCACACAGTGTCTGCCTCCCTATGCTATAGCGACCAGATCCAGAGCGCAAACGCGCTGAATATGGTGTGAGTCGTTGAGAGTCGGTCGCACTGAGCTGGCGATATCTTTCACTCCCTGCAGCGCTGTACTATTGTTAGAACGCCCAAAATAAATCTCATTCATCAATGCCGGCCAGGTTACTACAGCGAATGAGACGCTCTGTTATAGCGCCCGATAGCCAATTACAGCGTATGCTAGAGGTCGCTCTTAGCGCCTCTGTACAGATGATCATCTGCCGATACCTGGCGTTAGTAATGAATCAGCCTGCCCGGATATTTCATACCAAGCAGATTCCATTTACTTACATTTTACACAGCCATATTGAGAGTTAGGCCACTCTGAACAGGTGCAGCTACACACAGTTTTCTTTCCCAGGGCTGATCTATACCTACATACATAATAAGAATAGGCCTGTGTCTTCAATAGGCTGTAAAAACATGAAAAATCAACATAAGTGATTGATAGAAGGTTAGTGAAATCTCAATTTAAAATGGACCAACAGTCAAATATGACTTAAACCAGACCATCACAACAAATGGTGCTCATATGCATCCCTCCCCAGAGCAATTTAGATGCTGCACATAAAAATTAATTTACCATTTTCTAACTCCTGCTGTAGTCAATGTTAGAAACAAAATGGCGACTCGTTCATTTGCAGGCCACCTGCACACAGGAAGTGCAGCTGAGCTTCCTGTTACTGTGCATTGTCAGTTATGTCAGCTGAATCCAGGCAGCAGCATGGCTGAGATGCTGGACGAGGAAGCTCTAAAATGGCCACTACCTTTCTTTTCCAATTGTGCCAGGCTGCTGGTCCGATTTAAAGATATCCTAGACATGCTGCGAGTTTGGTGTTTTTTTTTACCTTCAGGTGGAATTGCTTGGAGCCTTTTATTATTAGCAGATGTACAGTAATGGGGGGGGGGGGGGGCAAGGATATGCTTAACACAAACCATATCTCTTGAAAAAGATGTCTCTCATTGCCAACTCTATTAAGCACTTCAGCATTTAATGAGCCATCAATGGACTTCAGAGCACCAAGGGAGCCAAAGATGTTGAAGATTGCAGTGTTTGATGAGCCAAGCCAAGCTGGTATGACTACTTTATAGGAGGAAGGTTTTACCTCCTGAAGTATCTCAGCCCAGCTCTTTTGAGATTGACATGGCTCTATTAAAGGATTTTCTCCTTATGCCCAAGGCGTTGCTGTGGTTACGCTCTTCTCATCAACTCTTGCTGCCTGCAGCAAGATGCTTATTATCTTAATATAGTTTTTGGGTCCTCAAAATATCCCACAAAGCTATTACTAGAAAACGTATAATCTCAACAACACTCCTTAACCTTCCCGTTCCCAATTATCATTGATACAATGAAATATCAACGTTTTCCATGTGTTTCCAGATTATAAAAGAGCTATTTATTTCACTGCATAGTTTTGACTCACGCATACAGATCAGAGTCTAGTCAAATGCTGTTCTGTAAATTCTAAGAAAGTTTTCCATGAGCTGTAATTAAAACCCAGGTGGCCTTCTATATGCTAAGAGCCTTTACTTGTAATATACAGGTGGCTAGCTCTGGTGCCTTGCATATCATTTAACTGTAGTGCACCTGACTAGGGAGGGCCTCAGCCTTAGGCAACTTCAGCCTACTGGAATATTAACTTTCTATGCATTTTTTTCACAGTTGCTATTAAACCACACACTTCATTAATACAAGTAGCCTAGACTGGCATATCAAGTATTTAATTTACTCCTTCCTTTAAATGTCAGATTGAATATTTAAGCTTTACTTTTGCATATTTCAAAGTTTTTCTGTGTTCTACAAACCACAGCTACCACTTAGATTTACAAGTTGGAACAGAACTGGTCATTTAATGTTTAAATTAAACGAAAAAGTAAAATTTAATGCAGAAAAAAAGCTATACTTACTTTTTCTTCTGTGCAGACCGTCGCTCCTAGTCCAGCTGCAGCGCTTTCCTGAAAGACTGGATCCAGGTCCCTGCTGCACTGGAACCATACACAGTGCCGCTCTGCTCATCGTGAGTCTTTTCCTGTCTCCCTCCCATTATCAGTCACTGCCATGAACTGTCAGGCCCCCTCAATTCAATGCAATGGATGGGGGCGTGGCAGCTCACTGTGCCTGATGGCAGGGGCATCCTGTTGTAGCTCCAGACTAGGAGCAACGGTCTGCAGGGGAGAGAAGGTGAGTATAGCTTTTTTTTCTGCATTTATGGTCTAGTTCACACATGTAACTTCGCCCCTTAGATTTCAACACTACTGCTAAGCTAGCATCTAGTTTGTATTGTTCCCTGTACTGTAGGTTTTACGTTGTCTGTAATCATACCTTGTAAAGTGCTACGGAAAATGTTGGTGCTATATAAATAAACATTAATATGAATAAGCTGTTCAGTCTTGTAACCAGGGGCGGGCTTATCATTTTTTGGGGCCCCATGCATATTTGTGCCTGGGGGCCCTAATCAAAGACACGCGGGAATGCTGGCGGCAGTGTGCGCTCTGCCCAAATCTAATGAAATGTGAGCTGTTGAGGTGCAGGTAAAAGTATACTCTATAGCAGAGGAAAACCCATTTTTTGTTCCCTGCTGTGTGTGAAGCTCACCCAGAACAACTCACCTCTTTCTGGTCCTGGCGCACATGCAGGCTCTTATCCAATCAGCCTGGCTCTGTGAAACCTCCCAAATCGCCAACACATCTCACCATTCTGGTGCTCCCATGGTGCATGTGCAGGCTCTCGACCAAAACCCAGGATGGTGAAAATCCTGGGTTTTGGTCCACTTTAAGTGGAACAAAACCCAGGGTGGACGGCCGCTGATTGGCAGGAGTGCCTCAAATTGGGATGCCCAGTTGTCTGAAATCCCCCAGAACCAGCTTACCATTGCCCGGTCCAATGGCGCATGGGAAGGCTCTTTTCCGATCAGAGATGTTTGCCGTGCCTGTGTAATTCGGCAACGAGCTCTGATTGTTTGACAGTGGGGAACGAGAGTGCATGTGTGCGCGCTTTTGTCCCAGCCATTTAGTTAGGCTGGGGCATGAGCTTGCATGCCGCTGCAAGGGGATGCAAGCTTGCATCCCAATTGAAGAACATCAGAGATGTTTTCCAACTGACATAGTCATGACATGGGGAAGGATAAGCTGATAAAGGCAATCTGGCGGTTTCACACAGCGGGGCATCCCAACTTAGAATGCCCCCAGGGTACGGAACAAAACCTGGGATAGTAAAAAAACTGGGTTTTGTTCGGCTTTAAACTTGAATAAGAGCCTATCTTGTATGTTCCCCCCACCCTGTACATATAGATTTTCCACATTAAAAATCATCCTACCTACACCTATTGTGTTTCTGAGACTTTGTGGGGTAGAATGAATAATGGAATAAAACACACCACACCACATATAGAAAAACCAATTTAGAATTTAACAGTTGAATATTAGGCAACGCATTGGACACAATAGTTGGTGGATAATAAATGTAGCCACTGGATTAAGGCAATAAATGACTGTAATGACTGTAGAATCCAGTGGAATTTTTACTTTTGAAGAATATGGGGGGGGTATCTCAAACATAGGCCAAACTTGTGCCTAGGTTACTTTAACATATTTTGCTATTTGGATAACTTTAACACACACTGTATGCTCTGTGTAATTCAAACAATCTATCAATACACACAATCTTTTTAAAATGTAAGATAAACTCTATATAATAAACTTCAGGTAGATGATGCTCTAAATTTGTAACGGGGAGGCCGATTCATTAATAGCGGCAGGTAGCAACAGTTGAGCGACTGTAGCGGCATTTTCACAGCGCCCGCTAGTAGTCTCTGTGCTTGGCCGTTGTTCGGTAGTTGATAGCGACTCAGTCGGTGTGCAGTAATGTTGAATATTGGATGAGGAGTCTCTATTTGACTTGTTCCGCGCTGTATGGGAGCGCATGATAGCGACTGGCCCTGGCGACCGGCTCCCACCATATTCATTAAAAAATCACGCTCAAAAAATTCTCGCACTGTAAAATGCATGTTTAAACCCCAGAGCGCTGGCGGCGATGGGTTAAAAGTAGTTTTTTAACCCCCAAACAACCATATTTTTGGAAACCAAAAAAAACTAGTTTTTTAAATAATTTTGTAATATGAATACATTAATATCAGACCTGTAATATCAATTCTGTACAATTTTTTTTTTTTTTACCTTAAAAAAATTATCTAAAATGCCAGAAGTGGTCACAGAGTTTTTCACATAAAAAAAAAAAAATATATATATATTAATAACAATTAATTATGAATATTTAAAGATTGTTCCATTGAAATGCATTGGAGAGCGCCAGGTAGCGAGAAGTCATACCTGTCGCTGTTCAAGGTCGGACGCTGGCACTGTGGGCTGAGGCTGGAATAATGATGAATGAGTGGCTATATGGCGCTATCTCAATCGCTAAGCAGGATCGGCTTGATAAATGTGTGATTGTGGTGGGGAGCCGGCGTTCTCGTGGCGGGGCCCGTCATTACCGGCTGCTCACCAGTCTCTACCTGTCGCTATTCCTTCATAAATAAGGGCCTATGTTGTAAATAGTGAGGAGAACTGAGAAGAGTTCACTTACCCTTAGACCAAACGATCTTGGTGGAAAATGTCCTGTTATTGCTGATTAAATGGTGCTGTTTCTTTTAATATTTTCCGGATATTTATTTCTTCAAGTGGTCACAGCCTCAAAGATTCTCCTAAATAAAATTACCAAGGGCGTCCTCCAACCGCGCCGAGTCCCTTTCTTTGCGCTCCATGGGAGGCTTCACACAGTGAATAAGACACAAAAAATTAAGCCTTTACACCCCTCACACAGTTCAGCAGTGAGGTAAATAATGAGAGTGTTAGTTTCAACCAAAAACTCCACTGTGGCCCTATAATTTATGTGGGGAGCTCAGAAACACATACAGACACAGAAGTGCTCCCTTTGACCCACCTCACGGACTCTGCTCCCTCAGAGCTGTGCTGTGCCTTTTATAGCCTGCAGGAATGACTGCACCAGCCTCTCTCTCATGGCTGGCTCCGCCCACCCACACACACACAAGAGTTTTCCAGAACCCTCCTAGCAGAGGTTTGTTATATGTCCGTTACACCTTTAAACATCCAAGATGGTGGCCCATAGAGTCTCAGGCTGCCTGTAAACAGGAAGTGTCGTCTGACTGTGCCACTTTACATTCTAGGATTGCTGTCCTTTTCCTGACCCTAGCTCTGCTCTACTACAGCAGAGCTATCATCTGCCCCCCTGCATTCCCCCCTCCTCGCCTCAGTCTGTGCTGCTTCTGAGGCAAGATGATGATGCCCATATCCTAAAGTGATGAACAGAGTTGCAGCCCAGTGGGGGAATGAATAATAAGTTAGTGACTAAAAACTTATATTGTATATTAATATATAATATATATAATATATACATTTTAGATTCTGGGGAATGTTTTTTTTTTAATGATACTGAAGGTCTGGTTTAAGGCTTCAGGGTGACAGTTGTGGTGATAGGTCCACTTAAAGCAGACCTGTGGATGAATGCTTGGGGAGGGGGCATTAGTGGGGAAGTAGTTAAAGTTTTGACTATCCTGGGTTTTGGTCCACTTCGGTGGGGCACCCCGATCGGGGGTGCTCCGCTGTGTGAAACCCCCCAGAAACCCCAAAAAACTCACCTCTCAACGCTCCCACGTGAACGCCGCAGCCAATCCCCGCCAACGTCCAGGCGGGGATCAGGAACGTCCAAGCCGCTTCCGCCGCCGCCGCCTCCCGCGCGTCACTCTCGGCGCGCGCGCGCCCCCGCCGGCCATTCACAGAGGGCCGGCGCGGGCACGCGCACGTCTGGAGGGGCGCGCGGGAGGCGGAAGCGGCGGCGGATCAGGTAAGATGTTTTTGGGGTTTCTGGGGGGTTTCACCCCGCGGGACATCCTGATCTCGGATGTCCCGCGGGGTGGGAGGTGATCGGCCCGGGAATCTTATAGATTTCCGGGCCGATCACCCCTGGGTGTTGGTCCACTTTAATATACTTTGTGGGCAGCATAAGCAGCACCAGTTCTGATCTCCCCCTCCCAGGCCCTGAAAGGGTTACTCAGGGAACTTTCCTCAGAAGCAGCACATACACAATGCTGATGCAGAGCCTGAGGTGGGAGGCCAGAGATAGGGTGTCATAAATGACTTTTCTCTTCTCTGCATCTCTATCCAGCTCAGGGAGGACACACAGTAACTAGGATGCACCAGATGCCGGGGAGGGGTCATTCATTTGCAGAACCTTGCAGCATAGAAAGCGACTGTATAACATAGGACTTACACCACATATGTCCATGCTGTAACACAGCCGCAGCTCTGCACGCCTTCTATCTTCTCCCGTCATGTCACATGACAGGAGGCACCAAGAATATGGAGTGCATCTCCTGTAATACAGCTGCTTCCTATGCTGCAAAGCTCTGCAAATGAATGAAATTCCCCCTCGCCAGCACTCTCTGCCCACCCGGCGGCCAACTGGGGGCACCATGCATTTTGTATGCTCTGCATGGTTGGAAAGCACGCCTCTGCTTTTAACACATTTTACAGCCTGTTATTGAATTTTCTTTTGCTCTTTTGCCATTTTTTCTGCTGAGCTTTCAATGTTAACACTTGGAAGACATTGGATAAGGTGAGTATTTCTCAAATGCAAAACTCACTGATGGCGTTAGGTGGTGGGTTAGGTCAGTTTAGTGCCCCCGTGAACCAGGACCTTCCCTGGCACAGAGTTGCAAGGAAGTATATAGGCCAAATTTAATTTATCTATATATTTCCTTTTCAGCCAGAGCTTTCAATTCTGACAGCCTTCCTTTTGCCTTGGCCTTTGTTTTTCAGATGATGCAGAGAAGGGGGGGGGGGGGTTTCTATGAGAGAAAATCCCTTCTAGGCCCATCCCCTCCTGTGTCATCATTAGTGATGTAGGGGAAATTCCATGGAGACCCTGCCTCCTAGTTTAAAAGTCAGTTCCCCCAGCCCTCACTTTAGTTCCTTGCAGGATGAAAAAAGGAAGAACATATCTTCCCAATTCCTCCAAGTGGCGGCCCTCCACAAGAAGAGGAGCCCGAAGAGTAAGAGCAAGTGGTCCCCTGGCTAGATTCTGGCTAAGAATAGAGGGCAGCTAACAGTACAGGGTTTTTTCGGTTAGGGAAAGTATCTTTGCATTGAATGCTCCAAACACATTTTCTAAAAATGGAAAGTAACCAACTGGATAATAGGTACACAACAAGGCCAGAGGTCACCACATACCACCACTCCCAGACAATGGGGTTGATTCAGTGCCTCCAGAGCAAAATCCAGTTTTTGCAAGATAGTCAGCTCACCAGTGTAAATTCTCACAAATTCGGATGATTCCTAGCCCTCTCCAAGATTTTGTTTGGGCATAATAGAAGTGAGAATTCATGTGTAGATTTTCATTTCCATATGTGAATTTATAACTCACGCGAATAAATCACTGACAGCAATTAGTTATCTTCTTCATTGATCATACCTATACCTTCATACCTATAGCTATGTTTTTTTCTAAATAGATAAAACGCCTGGGGCCCTCCTCCAGAGTCAAGCAGCCCGGGCACCCAGCGTAAGGGCTTGAAACCCAGGGCTCTAGGTCGTGCCATGTACGGCTCCTGGCCCTGCAAGTTACAAGCCCTTATGCCCTTTGGTATGGGCTCGCGGCACCCCTGGGAGAACCCTGTGCTCAAACCAATAGGGGGTAATATGTCCGGTTACAGTCATATCATTGTCCAAGACCAGCAGGTTCTATGGTGGCTCCCAACCTAGTCCAACTGGTATTAGGGTCCACTGGATGCCTTATCAGTTCACACCAGGTAGTAGAAAATAAAAAACACCACACAACAACTTTAGTGTTCTAATTTTGACTACTCACTGGTCCCCATCTACTAGCTTCCTTCCGTCGCTGGGTGCTGTCCTCTTCCTCCTCCTCCGGTCTGCTGGTCTTCGAGGCTCTTCTTTGCCCCTTCGCTCTTCTTGTAGAAAACCAACATTTTAAGGAATTGGGAACATAGGTTCTCCCTTCTTTCACCCTGACTACCCAGCGAGGGACTGAAGTGAGGGCTGGGGGAACTGGCTTTTGTACCAGGAAGTGGGACATGGAATTGTAAGGGACTTACCTCTGCCAGGGGGGCGGCGGCGAGCGTCCACGGGGCGACGCGGCACTCCTGCTGCTGGGAGCGCGGCGCGTCACTCTGGCAGCCTCCCTCACCCCTCTCTAGCTGTGCAGGCGCACGTCCCGCAGTCTGTAAATTTCGCCACTAGGAGGTGCTGTGCTGCGAGTGGCAGGCAGCACAGAGTGCTCCACACCTGATGGGAATCAGGGGCTGATCAGCCTTGCAGCCAAGACTGACCAGACCCTGGATAGTGCCTCCAATCACTCACAGTGTTGTAAGTTGCACCAATCAGCACATACACTCTCCCCCAGGACGGCCATTGGTCGATTCCCCAATAAATATGGAGTCAGCCCAGCACTCAATGTTCCATCATTAATCAGGTGAGGGAGATTCCATAGAGGCCACATCTTTTAGTACAAAAGCTGGTCCCTGGCAGCTCATTAGGGAGTCATTCAATGTTAGGGTTCAGGTAATAATTGCGCACAGTGGATTCAGAAAAAAAAATAGAATGCAGGATTCAAAATATAGCAGAGTGTGCCTCACTGCACACTGTATGTACCACACTAAAAAAATCAAATTGTCACTTTCATTAAAATTTGTCACTTTTTTGCATAGCAACATATCCTGGGTGTTCATATACTTAGCAATTTGATATTTTAGTGTGGCTCATGAGGAAGTCCCCAGCAAGGATGGTAGGAGGGGAACCTGTGTCATTAGACGCCCCATCGGCATTAATTAAAGGAATGCTGTGCTGCATGCCGGGTGTGAAAGAGAAGTATAAGGTTATTGAGAAGAATAACATATTTTCTATTAAACTTGTGTTTTTTGTCTTGACTTTTGCTTTGAACGGAAAAGGGGCCTCGTGCACTCTTAAACCAGTTCATTGGTCATTACCTGCATCACCTTTGGGCGGGTAATGGCGCAGATGAGCATGGCGACCCTTAGCATGGGACGGTGCTGGGCAATAAACCTGTGCTATAGGAAATAAGGACTTGTAATGGCCAGGCCCGGCTGTTCGGCACTTGAGACCTGGAATTACAAGCCCCTATGCTTGGTTTGCTGGGTTGGTAATGCATTTTTTGACAAGGCAACTTTTAAAGAATGTTCCCCTCCCGAAAATGTAAAAAACAAATGTGTGGGGTCCCCCTCTAAAACCATTACCAGCCTGGCAAATTAAGCATAGGGGTTTTTAATTTCAGGGCTCAAGGGTCAAACAACCAGCCACCGGTCCTAACATTAAATGCCCTTCCCTATAGCACAGGTCCGGTGCCCAGCACCAGCCCATGCTATAGGCTGCCAGGCTCATCCGCATGGTGGTGCGAGTAATGGTCAGTTACTATTTTAAAGTAAATGTTACAAATAAAAACACTTCAAAAGTTTAAAATATATTATTTTATTGTCCTAAATTGACTGATATTTACTGTTCCCATTGAGCGTCCAGTGCAGCATCCATTTAATTCATGCCGACGTGGAGACTAATGCAGATCTGCCAGCATTTAGACTGGAGGGGAACACAGGTTCCCCTCCATCGTCCTGGCACGGGTTTGGAAATGCTTACTGAGCAGCTGGGGAGCTTTTATACTAAGAGGTGGGGCTTCTATGGAATCCCCCCCACGTGACTAATGACATCAAAGAAGGGGGTTTCTCAGAAAAATCCCCCTTCGGTGTCATTATAAATGACGTAGGGGAAACTCCATGGAGGCCATGCCTCCTAGCATAAAAGCTGTCTCCCCTGGCTCTCACTTAAGTCCCTTGCTGGGTATTGCAGATTAAAAAATGTGGGAACCTATGTACCCCCTTCCTCCAAGTGGCAGTGCAGCCAACATCGCCCAGCGCTTGAGAAGTAAGAAAGATGGGACCAGTGGTACATTTATTTTGTACTACTTTTGTACTACCTGGTAAGGGGTTCAGGGGTTCATATTACCTGACATAAATTCCTAAATCAATATCTTTTTCAAATGCAAATGGGAAATTTGTAATTTGAGACATCACTTACATGTTCTGTGTTTCATTGTGAATACAATATGGTTATACTGTAAAGAGTTAAAAATAGTTGCAATCTTGTTTTCTTTTACACAGCTTTCTAGCAGTCCAACAAAAGCTGGACCTCAGATGTCTAAAAAAACTCAAAACAAAAATACCGGGCCACATACCATTATATATAAATAAGTTTACCCCTTCAAACATGAATGGTCAAGCTAAGACAACCAGTGGCCCCACATCTGATCTGTGAACATCATTACTGCAAAGCTCATGGAAGAAGAGATAGGAAGATTCCTCTCTACGCCAGGACTTAAAGCTAGGTCACCAAACTACCAACAAGATGGCCACCAGAACTGTAACAATTCAGCCTGGATGACACGTTCTTCAAAGTAAACTTAAACTCTCAACCTGCATTGAAAGAATTCTTGTCTTCTAGCAGAATAAAGCGAGAATCCCTCCAAGTTAGAAACCTAGCAGGCAGCACCTTGGACGCAGGAAAAAGCTTTCAAGCCAGGTTTAACACCTACACGTGGTGTTGAAAGACCCCATACACACACACACACACACACACACACCTCTTCAGGGAGTCTGAACTCCAAGCATGGAAAGAGGAACGCAGGAAGAAAAAAAATCAACTTAACTGACAAACCATAAAGAAGGACAGGAAAAAGGGAGGTGGATAGGATCTGCAAGCTTTCCAGGGACACCTAGAATACATTCACGACATATAATAGGGTAGAAAGTGAGGGAGAGCCATGCACACTACATCCCATCAATATCAAATATGGCATGGTTTTTCCACCAATGGCTCTTGGCAAGTAAAGTTAGAGCAAAATGACCAAATGTTGAAGACTTGCTTAAAGCTGTGAAAATGTATGAAAATCTTGCAAGAAGTCCTTAAAATTGTGTGCTATACACACACTCTCAAGCAATGTGGGCAGACTGGACTGTGGACCACCATCAAAAATTTCTGAGCCCCATACAACCTTTATCTTTGGGCCCCCTTCTGTGAATGTCCTCCATATGAGGGAACCCTAACATGGCTGCACAATGCAGTACAGCAAAAGAATATTGTTAGAAATGTGGATTCTGTACCTGTGTGAAGTTTCAAGAGGAAAGGATAAGTATCTTAAAAATGATGGACTCACTTCTGGTGGAAAGGCATGGGGTAGAGTACACGGATAAATGGAGCTGTGAGGGTGGGTTGGATAAGTAGAGCTGAGAGGGCGGGGTGGATCACTGAAGCTGTGAGTGTAGGTTGGATGCAACAAGGAGGGTGGGGTTAATGAGTGAATATAATATGGTGGCATTGGTGAGTGGAGCTGGGTGGGGGATGAAGCTGGGTGGATGTGTGAGGATTAAAGAGGGCCGGTGAGTATAGCTGTGTGGGGGAATAATAGAGCTGGTAAATGGAAGTGGGGTGGTAGAGAGAAGCTGGGTGAGTGAGTGAGTGAGTGAGTGGAGCTGAAAGGGTAGATGTGTGAGGATTAAAGAGGGGGGTAAGTGGAGCTATGTGGGGGGAATAATGGAGCTGGGATGGTGGAGTAGAGTGGGTAAATGGAAGTGGGGTGGCAGAGAGGAGCTGGGTGAGTGAGTGGAGCTGAAAGGGGATAAAGGGGTGGCGCTGGGTGGGTGATTGCAGCTAGGGTGGTGAGATGGATGAGGCTAGCTAGGATTGTGAGTGGGGGAATAGAGCCAGGAGGGGGAATGGAGGTGTTAGACTGGCAGGGTGGGACTGAATGGCACTGAGAGGGGTTGAGAAGATAGCACCAGGAAGGGACGGTTAAGTGCAGAGGCCCCCCTTTGTGGCGAGGCACCATACAGGAGTCCAGGCTGAACCTCGTTGATGCCGTTCCTGACAGGAGCCCACATGATTCCAAAGGTCACTAAGGGGCCTAACTGTTTAACCTCTTTTTTTTAGATGTATTCTATTTGAATTATCTCTATGAATTTGCAGGCATTTAAAGTTGTATCTTGAAGGAACACATTTTTACTCTGTTTACCTTTTCTTTGGCAAAGTTGACCCATGATTCCGGCTTCTGGTCCGAAGGGAGCAAAATCATGTCCGCATAATGCAATAAACAATCATGATTTAAGTACCGGTATTTTTTTGGATATATATTTTGGACACAGTTTATTTATTCACTTAGCTTTCATGGTTTCACACTTAATCTAAAACAAAAAATAAAATAAAACTAAACATGATTGGTTGTTTTTAGAGCAGTTAGTGATTTCCTGAACAAGATCTGCAATATATGTTATTTAACATCTTTGTTCCTTCTTATATGCGTGTAAGTATGTAAATATGTTATTTATTAGTTAGCACGTACAAAAATAACAGCTCTAACATGAAATTAAAATGGGTATTTCAAACTGGTGTTAAGAAAAAACTGAGTGGAAAAACAGCAAAATGCATGTTAATTGTTGGTTCTTATGCTCAGCAATTGTCTCCTACATCTCTAATATGCAAATTAGCACATTCAGTTGCACGAGTGTATTTGCATTCAATTAGCATCACACACACAGATAAATTAGGCTGCTTTGTGGTAACTGCTATTCTCTTTTATGGAACCCAGCTATGTTATACACATAACAATTAAAAAAGGAAATAATTATTATGCAGATTCCAAGTACAGCATCTCTGTTCCTTAGGTTACTCAAACTCACATTCTCTTGTTATAATTTCACTTATCTGAAGGTTACATTAGACAATGTTGTAAAATGATGCTTTATGTTTTTTGGAAATACCTGCCATCAGATAACTACATGAGCTACATAGCTGCTTTGCCACTGATTAAACAGTAAGTGGCTGACTTTGTCCGACTTCACCTGCTCTGTGCCTCATTTTTAATTTTGTTAGCTTGTATGTCCACTTCTATTGCAGCCATGTTTATTGACAAAGTTGGATTAAAAATGTTTCATTGTACTTTGCAGGTTAGGTTGTGGATGCAACGGATCATAGGTTATGCAGTTGGTCATGTACAGCACCTCTGTAGGCTGCAGTTGTTGAGACATGGTATAGGTGGCACCAGAGTAGCCGAGGTGGGGCTTCTTGCTGGGTTGCTCTCTGAAACCAAGTACTCCCGACTGGTATCAACAGAAAGGCAGAGGAGTCAATCTTGGATAGCGGTAAGTGCCGATGTTACAGATTATATGAACTTAGAACCTAGCATGGTCAGATGTGGCAAGGTTAGTAACAAGGCTTGGCACCAGATATGATCAGATGAGGCAAGGTTTAGGCTGTGAAGATTGAGCACATTGAGATCCAGTAGCTTACTTCTGGTGATGCTCCAAAAGCGCTTGGGAAGCCAGTCGAATTGGTGAAAGAATGCAGTATGTGCAGGGATGTATAAGGCCTTCTTGAGCTATTGGCTCAGATTTTCTTGTTATCAACACCAGGAAGTTACAAGAGCCGTAAAGAGACTGCTTTCTTTACTATGTTTACAACTTTAACAGTCTTCTTTACAAAAATTATTGTTTTGAATAGTTAACACATTTTGTTCCAGTTTGACTAATGCTCTTTCCTCAGGGTCCTCTTATTTATATGGATTATATTGTGCTGCATTTAGAGGTCTCTTTAATATATTTTTCAGCTGGACCCAAAGAGTTTGTAGTGTTTTTTGTGCAGGCAGTGTGTGGTGGAGCCCATGAGGTTTCATTGGGTTTTTTTTCTACAGTATGTCTGTATGTCAATGTTATTCAAGGGTTATTGTACAATAAAGTTTACTTTTTTGGCATCTAGCTTTCTTTTTTGTGTAATAAGGTTGCCAGCGGGGTTTGGAAATAGCCATGTGGCGGGGTTGGCAACAGAGCATGGCACAAGATGTGGGTTGAACATGGTAAGGTTGGCAATGGAGCTTGGCAGCAGGCGTGGCTGGGTCGGTAACAGGGCTTGACAGTGGAAGCATGCCACTTTGAGATGCCTCTACAGCGAAAGATCCTTAAAAAGCCAGAACTAGATATTAAGCCCTTTAAGATGGGAGACAGGAAGTAGCTGCACACTTCTGTTAAGCAAGTCACCTATTGGATGAGCTGCGTATTGCACACATGTATTTGGTTGTTAACTATCCCCCCAACTGCACCCTAATGGATGCAGCTCTGCTAGGTAACATTTAGGCCCTTATTTAAGAAGGGATAGCGTCAGGTAGTGGCTGGTTAATGACAGGTAGCGACTGGTGAACGCCGGACACGGCAACCAATTACACATTTATCAAGCAGAATCTGTTTAGCGACTGGGATAGCGCCATGTAGCGTATGATTCATCATTTTCACAGCCTCAGTGAACAGCGCCGGCGTTCAGCCTTGCACAGCGCCAGGTATGACCTCTCGCTACCTGTCGCTCTCCCATACATTTTAATGGACCATACTTTTCTTCTCTTTAAACAGGGTTTTTTTTTCTAAAAATCTCAAATAATGCTGTGACCTCTTCTGGCATTGAAAAAGCAGTTTTTTGACAAAGTTGCTATGAAGTAGCGACCCACGGCCGAGCACTGCGACTACTAGCGGGCACTCCGAAAATGCCTGCTACAGACGCTCATCTGTCGCTACCTGCCGCTAGTAATGAATCAGCCTGCCAGTCTCTCTCTAATGCAGGGCTCACTGATAGTGTGTGGTGGGTGGGGTAGGCTAGGTTAATGTCCCTGTGAACTAGGACCAGGGGTAGACTGGCCATAGGGAGACCTGGGACAATGTCCAGTGGGCTGCACTGCTTTGGGGCCAGTTGGGCTGCTGCTTTTACCACCCACATTCAATGCTTGCCCCCTTAGTCTCTCTCTCTGTCCCTGTACCCAACCTCACTATAACCACAAGCCAAGGAACCCCAGCCCCCAATGTTATAGCCTCGGCATCATGGTTAAAGGGCCACAGCAGGGATGTCTCGGGCCGGCCATGTCTCGGACCTGATAAAATTCAGGGCTGATTGTTGGCCTCAGTCCACCACTGACCAGGACCCACCCTGGCACATAGTTGCAAAAGAGAATGTTGGTCCATTTTTAAGGCCCCCTGAGTCAGCTAGTTGGTTCATGGTGTGGTTCACTTGTGTGTGTGTTGTTCTCACTGTACAGTGGAGTTTAAAGCAAAGCACAATTTCACAAGCATATGCAACTGTATGCTCAAGTGTACAATGGTCATATAAGAACATTATTATATTCACATACATAACATTAAGCCTGTTATGATTTTAATGGTGCCTAAATAAATTAACCACTGGGTGTTGCTATAAGGACAAGGGTGTTTTTATGTTTTTCAGATGGGCAGGCTGATTCATTACTAACGCCAGGTAGCGACAGATGAGCGTCTGTAGAGCAGATTTCAGAGCGCCCGCTAGTAGTCGCTGTGGTTCGCTAGGTCAGAGTGACTCAGTTGCTGTGCAGCATTGATGAATACATTGCGGGAAGTCGCTATATGACCAGTACAGCGCTGTATGGGAGCGAATGTTAGGCACTCAAAAATGCTTCTCTCATGGACAGAGCGCCGAAGGCTGTGTGATTAAAGGCTGTTTTTTTAACATGTATCCACCAGTAACAAAGCGAAAACATATGGAATTACATTGTTATAAAATTGTAACATGTATACATTAATGCCAGACCTGTAATATCAATTCTGCATAAATATATACAATTTTAAAAAAATAATTAAAACAAAAACCCTGTTTAAAGAAAAATAAAAGAACGTCCATTGAAATGTATGGGAGAGCGTCAGGTAGCGAGAGGTAATACGTGGCGCTCTGCAAGGTTGAACGTCGGCGCTGTATGCTGAGGCTGGGATAATGATGAATCGGACGCTACATGGCGTTATCCCAGTCGCTCAACAGATTCTGCTTGATAAATGTGTAATTGCGTGCTGTGTCCGACGCTACCTGTCGATGCCTGTCATTTACAAGGCACTACCTGACACTATCCCTTCATGAATAAGGCCCTTAGAAGTTTTGGGGGCAATAAAGAGATCCAGTGTGACACACAGCACACCTAAAATCTATAGCTACAACTTGCCTGTTTACCATGTATGATCCAAATATGTAATATATGTTCAGATGCTGTGTAGCCATTAAAGAATAGTATTCCTAGTCAGTCTCATTTATGTATTATCATTACTATGTTGAAAAGAATTTAAAGCATTGTGTTCCAGAATGTTTTACAGACTCACTGTGTGAACCAGAACTCCTTTAGAGTTTAGTGAATATTCAGGATCCCTTTTGTAATTGTTATTCTGAACACTCAAAAAAGGATTCTTGTCCCTGTTCACAGTTATTGTCAGGGAACAGTATTAAAGGAGAAATCAACTGTAACTGCTCATTAGGAGGCAGACAGTCAGCAGGTACCTACAGCCCTGCCATTTACTTTCCATGCTGTCAGTCTTTTCTAAGAAAACGTACACGTTTGGCTCATTAGCTGATCTGGTTGCTTTTTTGCCCCCTTTCTGAGGTTGTTAACGTGAATTCCACGAAGTCGACATTATCAGCTTATTTAGGATAGATGTTACACTGCCCCACATTATTTCAAATTATATAATTTGCCAACCTAAAAATATGTAGAATAAGCAGCTAGACCTTTCATAATATGCTTGCTTGTTGCAGGACAGTGGCTAATATGGCAGCTAGAGGAACACTTTTCCAGCCATAAAACTAATTTCTAGGCATAATACCGTTGCTCTCATTGCAGATATTCTGCCCCTTCCCTCACCCATCCTATGGTGCTGCTGCTGTCGCATACCAGTATGTACCATACTGTGCTTATTCCTTAGCGCTGGATAGTACCCTCCCATGACTGAGAATTTCCAATGGCCTGCCCCCCCCCCCCCCCCCCGCAAGGCACTGCTCACCCTCTACTAGAAAATCGTTAGCAACGTTATTCTATGTATTTCCTCCTCCACAATATAAGGTGAGGGGTAAGGGGTGTCCAGCCAATAGGAGGCATGCTTCAATTTAGCATGCAGACACTTCATGTTCTTCCATGATACTGAGGATCTAAAGTCATAGAAACATAGAAACATAGAAGGTTGACGGCAGAAGGTGACCATACGGTCCATCTAGTCTGCCCTTATGTGTATACTGTATGTACTCTTTATCTTAGGATAGATGTGTGCTTATCCCAGGCATGTTTAAATTCAGTGACTGTTGATTTTTCAGCTACCTCTGCTGGAAGTTTGTTCCAAGCATCTACTACTCTTTCTGTAAAATAATATTTTCTAACATTGCTCCTGATCTTCCCCCCGACTAGCTTCAGGTTGTGCCCCCTTGTTCTATCATTAAGCTTCTTCTTAAAAACACTTCCCTCCTGAACCTTATTCAATCCTTTCACATATTTAAAGGTCTCAATCATGTCCCCCCTCTCCCTTCTTTCCTCCAGACTGTACAAATTAAGTTCTTTAAGTCTCTCCTGATAAGTTTTAAGTTTAAGTCCTTCCACCATTTTCGTTGCCCGCCTTTGGACACGTTCTATTTGAATGATGTCTTTTTGCAGGTAAGGTCTCCAGAACTGCACACAGTATTCTAGCTGTGGCCTTACCAGGGCTCTTTACAGCGGCATCACAACCTCCCTCTTCCTACTGGTGATGCCTCGAGCTATGCAGCCGAGCATCCTGCTTGCTTTTCCCACTGCCTGGCTACACTGTCCACTCATCTTGCAGCTATCAGTAATCAGTACCCCTAAATCTCTCTCCTCCGAGGTCCTGGCTAACACAGTGCTGCCCATACGGTACTCAGAGCAGGGATTCCTTCTACCCAAGTGCATGATTTTACATTTAGAGACATTAAACTCTAGTTTCCACAGTTTTGACCATCTATCCAGTAAAGCTAAATCATTTTCCATGTTGCAGACACCTCCAGGAATATCCAGCCTATTACTAACCTTTGTATCATCAGCAAACAGACAAAACTTTTCCTACCAAAGTCATTTTGGATTTTGTGTCTACTTTAAGCAAATGATTCTTCATGCTGAAATTATTTATTTCTGAAGCTGCAATGCACTACTAAATCCATACAAAATGTGCAGTCTTGCTAGTTAGGGATCAAAGATTTATCCTACTTGAATTTATTTTTTCTCTTTTTGTTCCTACATGCTGTTGAGAGTCCAGTGCTATTTCTCTCCATTCTCTCCTGCCTGCTAATCTGTTTATGCAGATTCATAACACTGTCAAAGAACTCAGTTGTTCAAATTAAATAAAAGAAAGTTAAAATGGACCAAAACCATCCCTGGAGTCTATGAGACTTCAGGGCCGGCTTACTCTCTCCCCTTGGGGGTTACCTCGCTGTGTGAAATGCCCCCATGGAGCATGCAAGTCTCCCTTCTTGGCTGTGTGTGGCCTTGCCCGCCGCAAATGAATGGCTGTGCATGGCTCTGCACAGCCAAAGGGAACAAGTGATGCCATGCACTGCTGAGGTGTGTGGCTAAATAATTCCATTCAGCTTCTCAAGCCGCACATTAATATGTGTGGCCGGAAAAGCTGTTTGGATGAGTGGCTGCGTCTGTGCCATGGGCTAGAGGAAAGGTGAGTAGATTCAGTGACCTGGGGGTTTTCACACAGCAGGGCACTCCAAACAAGGATCAGAACCTGGGATAGTGCAAATCGCAGGTTTTGGTCCACTTTTAATTTCTAGGTTTGTAGATTCAAGGCGCGTTACTTATACATCTGATATTTGGTATTGTACAGGGAGCACCATAGGAGACAAAAGTGCCCTAAATACAATGTAATAATAGCCTCTAAATAAGCTAAAACACTACAAATTGTTAACTTATAGCAATTCAGATTTCTTTTCCTAGGGACTAGAGTTTTGTAGTTCCAAAGGGCCTAAATATGTTATAGTTCTAACATAGAAAAATAAAGCATAAATGAATAGTAAAATATGGAATCGACGAGCATGGAAACAGGGTTTAACCCTTTAAGTGCCAGCCTACCTGGAGTTTTTGTCACATTCTGTTGCCAGACCATTTTGCACTATTTTGCGCTCCCCACGTTTAAATGTGATTTTGGAAGGGATTTCCAGGGATTTCCCAGGAAAATGATATATTGTTTTTTTTCAGCAGAGTCTGGGCTTTAACATGAAATGTCTTGTTTGTCATTTGTTAGGTGTATTCTTAATATTTTTGGGTGAAATATGTGCAAAAAAAAAAAAAAAAAAAAATTTTTACATATTGTAGTTTTTTTTGTAATAAAAAATGTAAGTTTGTCAATGAAATCTTATTGCGTGTGAAATCCCAATTTCTCCCGGTTACAGCGGTACCACATATGTATAGGTAGACACCCTTTCCTGCCCAGGAGACTCCCCCAAACTGAAACAGCGCTTTAGGGGATTTTCAGATAAAATACAACTATGCTACGCAATATGCGCACCTTGCAGTTTTTCCAGAAAAACAACCCTTTACATTTGAAATACCCCCAACAAACTATATATTCTCTGGAAGTACACACCTCAGGCTTTCTAGGCGTACCAGGCTTGTTGATGTGGCCATAGTTTTCTGGAAGTAATCCCTCAATGGATTCTTTGGTTGCAAAGAGTTTCCCTAAAAAAAGGATAAAAAAGCAGAATCAAAGCCACATTTTCCTAAAAAACTACATACAAACAAGAAAAAACAAGTTTAATCTGAAAACGCAACAACCTCCGAACAGAACGATACCCAACATGCATAGCTACTGTCAAGGGAAGAGCTGCCAAACACCCCAAAGTAAAGCATGTGCGTAACGGTAATTTTACTTGAAAATTTCAGCTCTGCAGACAAAGTGCGCACCTTGCGATTTTTCAACCAAAACAACCCTTGACATTTAGAATATCCCCCATAAACCATATATTCCCTGAAAGTACACACGTTAAGCTTTCTAAGGGTACCCAACTTGTTCTAGTGGGCTCATCTTTCTGGAATTATTACCTCAAAGAATTCTTTGGTTGCGCAGGGTTTCCCTAAAAAATTTATTAAAAAGCTGAATAAAAAACACCTTTTCCTAAAATTTAAATATGCAAACCAGAAAAAACAAGCTAAGTCTGAAAGCGCAAGGTCTCCCGAACAGAACAATACCCAACATGCATAGGTACTATTAACCCTTTTAATTGCCAGCCTACTTGAGATTTTGTCACCCTCTGTTGACAGGCCATTTTTCCCCATTTTGCGTCATGTTTTCGCCATGTTTTGCGCCATTTTTGCTGGAACTTTCAGGAAAATTATATATATATATTTTTTGCAGCAGAGTTTAGGCTTTAACATGAAATGTCTTGTTTGTACATTTTTTTTTTTTTTACAATATTATTAAGTAAAAAAAATAAATAAATAAATAAAAAATTTTTTTTGAAAATTGACTCCTTTATTTTAAATAAAAAATGTATTTTATTAAGGAAAATCATATTGCATGAGAAAGCCCCATTTCTACCGATTAGAACGGTACCACATATTTATCGGTAGCCCCCTGTTCCTGCCCAGGAGACCCCTCTAACTGAAACAAGTATTTTATAACATTCACAAAAAAAATACAAATACCATCCACACTACAAAGGGTTAAATCGAGAAAAAAAATGACATAGGGTCCCCCCTCCCAGGGGAGGGGGACCCCATTTTTTTTTTGATTTTTAAGGGTTAAAAACCCTTAAAAATCAAAAAAAAAAATTGACGTGGGGTCCCCCTTACCCAAAGTAACCAGCCCGGGACCAGCTATGGGGGCTTGTAGGCACAGAGTGGGGGGGCCAGCTTTTGTGGCCCCCCCACCCTGCAGCCTACGAGCCCACATAGCCTATGTGGGCCCGGGCTCTTCTGCCCCCCCCTGGCCTTTGGGGAGGCAGGTAATGGGGGTGCCGGGGGTTAATGGCAAGCCACCCGCTAGCGCAGGTGGCTTGCCATCCCCCCAGCCTTGTGAACTGGTATAGGGGTCATGGACCCCTTACCAGTTCACAAGGGGTTAAAAGTAAATAATCACACAGACACAAGCAGAGAAAAAAATATTTTATTAATTTTTATTTTTTTTTTACACTGTACTCACCTCCCATCCATCCTGGAGCACTCTGTCCCTCGGCGATCACTGGCTTCTGCTCACTTGCAAGAAGCCTTTTATAGCTGCTGGATGACAGAACACAAAGGGTTAATAAATAAAAAAAATGACATAGGGTCCCCCCTCCCAGGGGGGGCGGACCCCATTTTTTTTTTGATTTTTAAGGGTTAAAAACCCTTAAAAATAAAAAAAAAAATGACGTGGGGTCCCCCTTACCCACAGTAACCAGCCCGGGACCAGCTATAGGGGCTTGTAGGAACAGAGTGGGGGGGCCAGCTTTTGTGCCCCCCCCACCCTGCAGCCTACGAGCCCACATAGCCCATGTGGGCCCGGGCTCTTCTGCCCCCCCCTGGCCTTTGGGGAGGCAGGTAATGGGGGTGCCAGGGGTTAATGGCAAGCCACCTGCTAGCGCAGGTGGCTTGCCATCCCCCCAGCCTTGTGAACTGGTATAGGGGTCATGGACCCCTTACCAGTTCACAAAGGGTTAACAGTATAAGAAAAAAGACAGACACAGGTTTTGTAATATGTTTATTAAAAAAAAAACAAACATTTTACCTTTACTCACCTCCGATCTTCATATGCATTGTCCCGCGGCGATCTGATGCAGGTGACAGCTGGGCAGAGAAGGGGGGAGGCAGGCGATCGGAGGATCGCCTACCTCCCTCCTTCTCCGCCCAGCCATCACCGGCATCTGAGAAGAGAACTGCCGGGTGCCCCGATGACACCCGGCGGTTACGTCATTAGCCCCCAAAGGGGCGGGGCTTAACAGCAAGATGGCGGCGCCCGTCGGGAGAGGAAGGGGAGAGCCCTTTCAGGCTCTCCCCTGAAGCTGAAGAGGCTGGGGGGGGCGATCGGAGGCCCCCCCAGTGAAGAGGAGACCCGGAGGGAGGCAGCGCGACTGCAGGTAAGTAAATGTCATTTGTATTTTTTTTTTTTTTTACAGTTAGCAGCTGCTGCTGCCAAACGGGGGGGGGGGGTGCTATTCCGGGGGCTCTCCTGGAGCCATCCGACCCCCCACGGGGGATCGGATGGCACCAAATTAAAGAGGAGACCCGGCTGAATCCAACGAGGGGTCAGGTGAGTATTTTACTTTTATATTTTTTTTACTGTGGGGGTTTAAAGTCAGCTACGTGAGTCTCACGTAGCTGGCACTTAAGTGGAGTAGAGGCTGCTACGTGAGACTCACGTAGCTGGCACTAGAAGGGTTAAGTGTCAGATGAAAGACCTTCTCGGGCCTTGGAGCCATTGCCCAGGCATCTAATTCTGAGGCATCACATGAAAAGTATTTCAGGACAGGGGAGAAATTAAAGCTGAAAGAAGGGGAGGATTCTGCTAGAACTATAAGGCCCTTATTTATGAAGGAATAGCGACAGGTAGCGACGGGTGAGCGACCGGTAATGACGGGCACCGCCACGAGAACGCCGGCTCCCCACCACAATCACACATTTATCAAGGCAATCCTGCTTAGCGACTGAGATAGCACCAGATAGCCACTCATTCATCATTATTTCAGCCTCAGCCCACAGCGCCAGCATCCGACCTTGAACAGCGACAGGTATGACCTCTCGCTACCTGGCGCTCTCCAATGCATTTCAATGCAACAATCTTTAAATATTCATAATTAATTGTTATTAATGTTTTTTTTTTTTTTTTTTTAAATGTGAAAAATACTGTGACCACTTCAGCCATGTTAGATAATTTTTTTAAGGTAAAAAAAAAAAAAAATTGTGCAGAATTGATATTACAGGTCTGATATTATTGTATTCATATTACTAAATTCTTTAGAAAATTTTTTTTTTTGGTTTCCAAAAATATGGTGGTTTGGGGGTTAAAAAACTACTTTTAACACATCGCCGCCAGCGCTCTGGGGTTTAAACATGCATTTCACAGCGCGAGAATTTTTTGAGCGTGATTTTTTGATGAATATGGTGGGAGCCGGTCGCTCTGACCAGTCGCTATCATGCGCACCCATACATCGCGGAACCTGTCAAATAGCGACTCGTCACCCCGTATTCAACATTACTGCACACCGACTGAGTCGCTGTCAACAACCGAACAACGGCCAAGCACACCGACTTCTAGTGGGCGCTGTGAAAATACCGCTACAGTCGCTCAACTGTCGCTACCTGCCGCTATTAATGAATCGGCCTCTAAGTCCTTTACCTAGGCAGCCATTATTATCCAATGTGACACATAAAGAGAGATACCAATCCCAGGAAATTAATAGAATAATAAGTAGTGCGGGTACAAACAGGGATTGGAGTGTCTTTGTTCTAGAAGCCTCCTAACCCAGCAGCCATTCTATTCCAAATCACCATTTAGCGGGGGTCCTAGCTTAATAAGGAAAGAGAAAAATGGGAGGAGGTTAGACTGAAGAAAAGATCCATGCTGGATGTATTAGGGTTGGGAGCGAATCCATGACCAGCCATGGGCAGACCCAGTTTTGAAGACATTCCCTTTTAATACCCAAAATGTTGGCCTCAAGTCTAGCACTTAAAAAGTACAATCGGTCACAATTTAGTACACATTCTTTTTTAATCCCAAAAGGGTTTCCCAAAACTAGCACATCATAGGGCCTTATACATGAAGGGATAGCGTCAGGTAGTGGCTGGTTAATGTGAGGTAGCGAATGGTGAACGCTGGACACGGCACGCAATTACACATTTATCAAGCAGAATCTGTTTAGTGACTGGGATAGCGTCATGTAGCGTCTGATTCATCATTTTCACAGCCTCAGCGAACAGCGCCAGCATTCAGCCTTGCACAGCGCCAGGTATGACCTCTCGCTACCTGACGCTCTCCCATACATTTCAATGGACGATCCTTTCCTTCTCTTTAAACTGTGTTTTTGTTTTTTTTTGTTTTTTTTTAAATCTCAAATAATTCTGTGACCTCTCCTGGCATTGAATAAGCAGTTTTTTCACATTTTTTTAAATTTTTTATACATTTCTTCAGAAATGACATTACAGGTCTGCCATTAAAGTGTTCATGTTACAATGTTGCTACAATGTAATTCCATATGTTTTCGCTTTGTTACTAGTGGAAAGATGCTGAAAAACAGACTTTAAACACACCGCATCCTGCGCTCTGGGCTTCAAAAAACTATTTTCAGCGCCAGAGATTTGTGAGGCAGTTTTTTTTCTGAATATGGTGTGAGTCAGTCGCTATGAGTAGTCGCTACCATGCGCTCCCATACAGCGCTGTACTGGTCAAATAGAGACTCCTCACAATGTATTCAACATTACTGGACAGCGACTAAGTCGCTATGAAGTAGCGACCCACGGCCGAGCACTGCGACTACTAGCGGGCGCTCTGAAAATGCCTGCTACAGACGCTCATCTGTCGCTACCTGGCGTTAGTGATGAATCAGCCTGCCTGTCCAAGCAGGTGTGCCAATGCTATATCTGGGCTTTGGCAAATTAAAAAAAGCAGTTCTTCATAACCAATCCACCCTCAGCCAGCTCAAAGTTCACGCCTTTAGGGTAGCCCAAGCTAATACATGTTATAGTGTTTAAATTATTTTCCCAGCCTGCAAAATATAGCGTAATTTATCTCTGTCTAGAAGAGAATAAACCAGACTATAAACCAGACAAAGCAATATACACAGCAACAGTGCATTTCAATACTTCTGCCCAGGAGCAGACTGACCATAAGGAGCACAAGTAGCATTTACAATAGGCCACTCTGCTTTGCGATCAACTGAGCTTGGTATAGTCCACAGCATGTAGTCCACCCCACCTACAGCCTGTTTGCTGTTCTTTAAGTCCCCCCTTAGCCTCTCTTTCCATACCTTACCATTATCGTGGTCGGGGTCATACACACCTTTGTCAGAGCTTCAGTACTATCACTTTACAAGATCAGTCTAGGCAGTGGCATAATTTGGCACCTGCGGCCCATATGAAACCTATCCCATGTGCCTCCTCCATTTTCTGTAGCATGCTGTAGCAGAACTTCAATGTTTGCTCCTCCTTTCCTTTTCATTTTTCATGACCGCGCACAAATGTGGTTGCCTGGCTGCTCCTGTTCTTCAGTTCTCCCAATGTGGCCAGAAAGTGTGACCACTGTAGCTTATAGACTGGGGCCAGTTAGATTGGTTCCACCCCGCAACTGTCACTTTTCACAAAGAGCTTATAGGGTTGATTCAGAGCCCCTTTTTCATCATTTTTATGGAGGTCTTGCTACCAAACGAAAAATCATGCAAAAATGAAAACATTTCACACTAAAGTTCTCGCAGAAAAAAGGCTTTGCTGAATCAGACGAGGGGAAAAAATGAACGAGAATGGAAATATTCATGCAAAAAAAAAGGTGCGAAAGGGGCTCTGAATCAACCCTATTTTTGTCATTTATAAGCAGCATACAAAGCTACAGCATTAATGACTTAACTACATTTGTTGTGAATATCTATTTTTAGAATAGACTCACATTATTACAAATTCCTTCTCCAGGCAGTTTTCTTTAAGACAAAAGATTTCATGTCACGCCCTATGTTGCTATTGGTCTGTGAAACAATTGTAACATTATAACACATACAAGTGGAACACACATTGTGTTGTTTTCTCGGTACAAAAGCCTGCTAACGAGTGTGATGCTGTAGAGTGTTGTTTAGCACATATTTTCCCAGTCCTGTCACACATGTAAAACACTCCACTGAGACCCAAGAAGCAACCTGCAAGAAATATTTAAACACTCAGCAGTGTGACCTTGCCCTAAAATTACCTGCAGAACATTAGATTCTGCACTACTGAGTTTGATGTGATAACCGAGCAGAGTACGATGTACAAACAATCCCAGCAGATAACCTTGGGATACCGGAATCAAATCTAAAGTCGCTGAGCCACACTGGGCATTTTTTGTCACTTTAACACTTGAACCACTATCTTGTTTACAGTCTATATTTTGCTTGGGATAGTTAATGTGTGCCTGAAATACGAACTTCATTTAGTGCCAAGTCTACTTATTAAAAAGAAAGTATGGGATTCTATATTTTTTCTATTACTATGTTATATAGGGAAATACTGCAATTACTAACCACATAGCAGGTGATCTTTTAATTTTTTATTTCATAAATTTGAATTTTTGGATTATAGAACACTAATATCTGTTTATTATTAAAAAAACATTCCCAAATATGGTGTATTTTTCTTCTTGGATTGATCATCATACATTGTTGATGTAGAAAGATCACATTTGCTACTAAAACACTCTGATTAAATGTCTGATTATGGTTTTTAACTATAATCAACTGCCAAATAACAAAATAGATGTACTTCAACTTAACTGCTTCCTTTCTTTAAAGAGGTATATTTTGCATGTATTTAGAGTTGATTTACTTTTTGATGATCAGCTTGGATTGGTTGGTGTCAGCACCTGTTGGACCCTTAATATAACAGTGCCTGTACTTCCAGTGAACCCCACTCTGTACCTCCAATTTTAGGTGCTGCACTCCATATTTAATCATTTGAAAAGATTGGTTCTGAGTTCAACAGGCACTGGTCGCCGTTAGTTCATTACAGTAACAGGATATTATGGCTGGGAACAAAGCAGACAAACTTTACAGCGCGTTTAGACTGCGTTTTAGTTGTTGTGTTCCCAATTACACTTTTGTAAGAAAAAGAAACCTTCAAAAAATAAAATTACATTTGGCAACCTATAAGTCACAAATGCAAGTTCTGTAAAAATACAGTAATATTGCTTAATATTAATTAGCAAGACACACTTCAGTACATTTCTGACCCTTGTGGTCTATGGGATCTAAAGCTACAATGACACTATAAACCGGTGCAGCTCTGAGAAGAGCACCAGTCACTGCAAAATACTATAAGGTGCTGGTGATAAATTAGATGTAGGCTGACAGAAACATTTTTTTTTGTTAAATCGCACTCATCGTTCACATATTATCACTTGGAGTGCCCATTCCCCCATTCCTCCATGGCACAATAATGAAAGTTTTTCTCATTTTGGACTTGAAAGTGTAGCTGCAGACAAGAATACATTGGATCTAAATGGTTTATTTAAATATGCTAATAAACGCTGACCTCCAGGTTTATATAAGTCAGCCTGAACCAGATAAAAAAAATCATATCAAAAATCTTCATACTCAGTCCTCGATTCCCCTGTATTACATGGTTACATTCCCAGGTTCCCATCCAAAACCTCAGTCCACAGTATTTGAGATGACTGAATTATTCACATCTGTCAGTTATTGCTAAAGCCCAGGAAGATAGAGTGGAGTCAGGGGTTAAGTTGGGGCTCTACTCTGTAGTTTTTGCCTACAGAGGAGCTTAAGTTGTGTGTTCCATATCTGAATCTTTCCTATACCAGTGTAGCATGGATTGCAGTGTTGAAACTCCTTGTTCCCCCTTGGTGTCATAAAGGAAAATAAAAGCAAGTAACAGCCTCTCTGAACAGGGCAGAATGCTTGTAGCTTGAATTGTTTCTTATGACAGTAACAATGTACACTTGGGCCTAGAGTTGACAACAGGGGTGTGGGGGTCTTCTTGGACTTTGTATTGTCCTGTGTGGCAGTTAGAGGGTGCTACTTACCTGAGCTCTGCTCCTACTCTGTCAGGCGGCAGAGCGGACCAGCACTAGGAGTGTCCTTACGTATGGCAGCTGATGGCTATCTTTTTTTAACCCCGCTGAAACCAGTGTGAAATGCCATTACCGCCACTCCACCGCCGTTGGCAGAAGAAGATTGGGGCTCAAGTGCCTGCTGCTGCAACCTTAGGTGAAGTGAAGCTGAGCAGTCCACCAACCAGCTTTTCCATGTTCAAACCGGAGGCCAAACTCGAACACGGACTTCTGGCTGGGTTTGGGAACCCGAACACACAAAGTTTGGTACGAACCCAAACTTTGTATTTTGAGTTCGCTCATCTCTACTGGTCATAACAACCTTTTGGTCCAAGTGATACCCATGGGTTTGCTGTGAAATAAAATGTTCTACCACAAACTGCAAAAATCAAAACTTCCCAACTTTGTTTGCAATGTTTGCAAACAGAACAAAAATACTGACAGAAGCACTTTTCACTAAATATATTCAAAACTAGCCAATTTGGGCTTCATCTCTTCTTTGACATGTTTGTTCACTTGAAGCAGACAAATGCTTTTTGCCTTAGTAGAGGGGTGATTTAGGAAAGAAGTGCCATCTTTACTTTTGGTGATGTGAACCTATATGGATTCCACATCCAATCTCCTAGGGAGAATAAAAATAGTAATTTTGCCTGCACATAATTGGATAGTTGAAGTCAAAGATCAGTTCTTTATTAAATTGCCCTGTCTCTGTGGGCTTCAAGAAAAATTTTCCTTAGCACTTAAAAGCCAAGACAGAGGTTTAAGAAAGTACATATTCCTACTAAGGTTATCTGCGAGCACATCGGCAGCAAATCTTTTAAATGTGAAGACAGGCAAAGAGAACACACATAAAAATGGCAATAAACACTTTCTCCTATTGTCTATTTTTTAGTGTTGATAAAATGTATAGTATTTTTGAACTACTCTTAAAAGTGTCCCAAAATAAAAAATGGGCAATAGGCTGCCCCCTCCCACTGGCATCAGACTTGGGAGCCTGATCCCCCCCCCCTTCCCCTCAGTGAAGGTCAAAAAAATAGCCATCACTGTTAATTCTGGTTGGCAGCTGCATTCTTTGAACTGCTTTAAACAAACAAGGTTGGTTAAACACTTGTGCATGCAGCATGCATAGAACAGTGCACACCCAAGTGGCAAACCCTCTTGACCACCAGTGGTCACATGAGGTGCAAGAGTGCGAGACCAAATGAGTAGGTATGTCTGAATTATATGCTTTATGAAGAATTCTGTGGATGAGCATCTCAAATCGGGGGAGCAGTGGTATATATTGGCTGAAATTCTGCTTCAAGCTCCCCTTTGCTGGGTCCTGCTGCTCCCACCTACAGTAACCAGTAGATAATTCTATAAAGTGCACCTATACTCAGAGGGAAGTTTATGTTGTCACCTTCCATTCCCAGCCCATGTGTGTTTTTTTTTTTTTTTACTAAAGTCTTTGCCCAATATTGATAAAATTACTAACAGGAAGTAGTATTATGGTGCATGACAGCCATATGCTAATTTTTTCAGTTACAATTAAAGTGGACCAACACCCTCCACTGATCGGGGGTGCCCCGCTGTGTGAAACCCCCCAGAAACCCCTAAATCCCTACCCGTTTGTGAATGGCCGGCGTGGGCGCGCGCCCTGTAAGAGTGACGCCGGAGGCGGCGGCGGGCGCGCTCTCTTGTCCGTCGGCGGGGATTGGCAGCAGCGGTCACGTGGGGGCGGGGAGAGGAGTTTTTGGGGCTTTCTGGGGGGTTTCACACAGCGGGGCACCCCCGATCGGGGTGCCCCACCGAAGTGGACCAAAACCCAGGATAGTCAAAATCCTGGGTGTTGGTCCACTTTAAACTCTCACTCAATGGCAGTTAGGTTAAGGTCGTCACCATTGCCGAGCTGTGTGTTATGTAACTGATTGCATCATCGGGGCAGGGCTGCTCTGCCAGGGGGCATTATGGATGACTGCATCCAGTTCATGTTGTTATGAATATTGGGGCAAAGGCTTTATTAAATAAAAAAATAAACACAGTCCAGCACTGGGCTGGGGATGGAAGGTGACGATATAAACTACCTTGTAAGTATAGGTGCACTTTAAAAAGGACTTAAAGTCTAAAAAGACTTAAGGTCCTATCCCCCCCGCCCCAGGCAGGAAGATTAATACTTACCTTGTATTCCACCACTGTGCTTCAGTGCTGCAGCAAAGCTTATCCATACCGTGCTTCATCCTCTCTCGGCACATGATTCCCAACAACCTAATGGGCTGCACACCTGGCAATGTGCATGGTGGTAAACTTTATTGGTTTGCCACCAGTCCTGAGCAGAGATGGTGAATCATGTTGCTGTAGATTCCTATGCCGCTGGAACCTGGGAGTGGTAAGCATTATTTCATCTTACCATTACCTTGCAGTGTATCTCAAATTGGGATTCCTGCTTAGGAGCACTAAAGAAGACTTTTTTTTACTTTTTAGATCCACTTCAGATGCAGGCATAGAGCATCCAGTCTCTTCCTGACTGATGCACAGCTTACAGTGAGTAAGCAGTGTGAGCCAGTCACCCTCCTTAACTTAGGTAACCTAATTTAACTTCCTTAAATTCTAAAATAAAGTGTGATATTGCTCTTTTTGTGAGATATTTTAAGGAAAGTTTACGGAATCAATGCTTTTGTGCTGTGAAAATGAACTGAATGATTCCAACAGTGTCAAGTCAGAAATGCTCTGCGTGCAGCAGGAGAAATTATCTGAGTGTACTTGGATAATTACAGAGCCTAGAAGGAAGGTATTTTTTAACATGTACAGTAAATATCTGAAAATGAGTCAAGCACAGCTCCATCGCCAGGACCTGCTGAACTAAAACTTACAGAGATTGGAGATGGAGCATCCCATTGGTCTTCTATGATTCTAAAATGGTTGTGAAAGTGTCAGGTACACACACATTTTTTCCTTTCATTGCAATGAAGGGGTCTGTGGTGATGCAGGGTTATGTGGACATGTCCTCCTCCATTGCAATGAATGGAGTGAGCATGTTGCAGGTGGTGTATACCCGCCAAGTTTATGGGCACCGTTTTGGACCGCAGTGGACTGATGAGGCTTTAAATCTCCGATCTCAGTAGGTTGTTGTTCAGCAGTATTATCTGTATTAGACAAAAGGGGAGAAGTGTTTTTTTATTTTTTTGTATCTGGCTGGCCAATCCCTTTAAGCTGTTCCGAGTACCAAAATCTAACCTAAAGTCTAAAAGATTCTAGGTCGAGAAGAAATCTTCCCTATAAGGAATCTTGATTTCATATGCCCCCACTGCATTAAACTAATGAAAAGGCCTAAGATTGTGTTAACATAATTACTTCATGCAAGTTGCAGCACAGTTCTGTTTCCTTTCCTGCGTGCATGGCCAATCTGATTGGTTTGTATCGTGGTCATATGCAGAGAGGGCACACATGAAAAAGAGCAGGGATGATGCTGCTGTGTGAAATGCTACATTTTAAAATCTCACTGGAACAAGGAACATGAAAGGGGTGAGTATGTTAGCATGATCTTGGACATTATCCTCACCTTAACACAGCAGGCATCCCAAATTGGGATGCCCATAGGAAAGTGGCTTGTCAGACTGAAACTCTTAGACTTTTGTTCTAGTTTAAATTATCATAAATGTTTGTTAAACTTTTATCCAAGTAAAGTATATAAAACTTTAGGAGCAGCCTTGATAGCTTGATGGCTTGTGTCTTCTGTGTCTAGGCAATATTGACCATTGTTAAAACAAAATTAATTCTGAAACTGTTAAGATTCATAAATATTATGAAAAGATTACAAAATTAATAAGTATTGGAGAACAAAAGTAATCCTCTTTTTATTAAAATTTGACCTCCCAGAACAAGATTTGCTATTTCGACAGACATGTTTTTGCACTTTGTGTAACACAAATTGTTAGTGAAGTTTTTATCTTGCCGCCTGTCGTTCTATAAAATAAAAACAATTTGGTGAATGCAATAAATGCAAAGGTGCAGCATATTTATTTTACTTAAATCAGCCCAACACTTGTTTTCCAAGCCAAGCACCAAGTGAGTAGACCACTTATAGAAGAGAAAACTGCCATTCACTTTCATTGTCTGTCTATGGAGTGATTCAGCAACTGGATGTACATTTTTATCTGGTGCTGAATCAGTCCCAAGATAGACAAGATGAATGGCAGTTTTTTCTCCTAAAAAGTAGTAGTTTTCTTACTGGTGTTGAATCAACTCAGTTGTGACAGTTGCAAGGGGGCATTGGAATTGCTGTAGCTTCCACGTGTATCAGTCGCCACAACCCATGGTTTCACTCACCTGCAAAATGAAAGCCAGTGATCAGTCACCGTCGGTAACATGGTCCAGAGTCACTTTCGCTTTTCTTTAGATATGCAGACATGACTGACTGATGACAATACCACAGTGCAGGTAAGTGAAACCAGAAGATTCTGGATGCCATATTCTAACTGTCACAATGTGGTTCAGTTCCTGTTGAACATAGGTGTTGGCCTACTGGACAATCCCCGACCCTCGGGGAGGGTCCTTCTCATAGAGAAAAAGAGGATACCATAAGTAAACCATTCCTGAGCCTAACCTATATGAATCAGCACCAGGAGGTAAGGGAGGTTATCAATAAGCATTAGCATATTTTACAAATTGATCCCTTTTTATAAGAAATAGTACCTAACAAACCTAAGATTTTTCTATGGGAGGGCCAGGAGCATGTGAGACAAGTGAGTAAATAGTCATTATCACTATCAGAGAAAACAGACATGCTGTCGTGCCACAGGGACATATTGGTGTGGGGGCTGCAATTATTGCCAATGTATTAGGGAACACAAGGATATCACATTTAATGGGAAAAACATTAAGGCGCAATATTTTATCAATTGTGACTCATAACGTTTCATTTTCATACTGGTATGCTGTTGTGGTAGACACTATTGGCCTGATGCAGAGCCTCCCCTGAACTGACCTTCCGATTTTCCGGGGCTCCCGTTTGAATCGTGGCTCAAATGTGATGCAGAGCCTCCGTCGGAATGGCTCCCTAACTGATCCGTCAATTTGACTTCACTCGGGAAGTGTTTTTTGCTCTCTCGGGTGCCTTTAATTTGATCGGGGCTTCCGTTCCCGTTCACACGGGCAGCCCGTTTTTCCCTGTTTTTTCCTTGCTTTTTGAACGTACCTGCTTGCCTTCCGTCGTATTTGACCTTCCATTTTGGTGTTTTTTTTCAAGTATACTTACATCTCCATGGCTCTTCAGTTGTCAATCTGGCTACACGCAAGCGCACATCCCTCAACCTCCATTGGAATATACATATGGCAACAACTGCCAATTTCACAGATATATATATATTTAATTTTTTTTTTGTGGTTCCTTCTTCCTTGGCTTTAATGCATACCTTAATCTCCTTGTTTGTTCCTTCTTCCTTACCATTAATGCTTACCTTAATTGTTTGTGAGTTTTTCTGATTTATTGTCCTATATCTAAACCTTTTGTGTCATGTAAATGTGTGATGATGTTGTGTGTGTACTTTTGCAGGAAAGACAACTCTCAAAATATAATTAATTTTTTTTATTAAATTTTTTGTTGTTGTTGTTGTTTAAGGTTTTTTGGACATAAAATTAAAAATTAAAAATTTGAACATTTCTCAAATTAAAACAAAAATTAGGCCTCGGGGTCTTGAGGGTGTGGTAATCTTTGATCTGTGAATGAAAAACAACATTCGTTTAGCATTATTTTTTTGTTTTGGTTGTGCGTTGTTTTTTTGGGGCCCTTTTCAAACCGGACTATCACGCTCCCGGAACCACAATTTACCACTTGGACAACTCCAGCTCTCTTGGTAAGGACCTCAACCCCCAATCTCCGCAGCCAGCTTCACCTATAGGAGCCCCCGCTTGCCGAGACGCAGAGCACGCCTGCTCGGGATCGGTTGCCCCCAGGACTTAATGGCTCAAAGGTTGAGGTCTTACGGTACAGAGTGCTGGAGAGCCCGCGGCTGGAAGTGGAATCGGGTAGCCGGTATGTGAGCGTATGGTGGGAGTCCAAGGACAGGCAAGGGTCGGCAACAGGAGTGGAGATCACGGATGGTCAAACAAGCGAGGGTCGGCAACAGGAGTGGAGATCACGGATGGTCAAACAAGCGAGGGTCGGCAACAGGAGCGGAGATCACGGATGGTCAAACAAGCGAGGGTTGGCAACAGGAATGGAGAGCACGGATGGTCAAACAAGCGAGGGTCGGCAACGGGAATCTGGATCAAATCAAGGATTAACAATGGCTGGGGTCTAGGCGCTATCACAGGCAACCCCCAACTGCGGGGAAAAGAGCTTTATAGGGACAGACATCAGAGGGAAGGAATTGTGATTGGTGCACACAGGGATCATGATAATGATTGGAGTGCACAACAGGAGGGGGCGTGTCCCCCCACTGAACCCAGGGCTCATTGGCCCTTCAGGAGGAACAGGGGACGTGCCGGCCAGCTGGGCTCATAGGCCCTTTAACTGAAAAGGGGGCGTGCCCCTTTTTAATTTATTCACCTCCTCCGGCGGCCACGCTGAATGCAGCGCCGCCGGAGGGCATAGAAGGAACGTGCTCGCGCACCCGCAGGTGCCGGACACGCCGGCAGGAGGAGAAGGAGGGGGCGCGCCCGCAGCCGCGCGAGCTGCCGCCCGGCGCGGCCGGCGCCTGGACGGCGGGGCGACGGGGACACCGCTGGAACGCGGCACAGGTAAGCTGATCGTGACACTACCCCCCCCTTCATGAGGGGCCTCCGGACCCTCACCAGGTTTCCCCGGATTGTCATGATGGAACTTTTTAATAAGAACTTTAGCATGCACATCTTTTGCCGCAACCCAACATCTCTCCTCAGGACCGTAACCAACCCAGTCGATTAGATATTGTAAAGAATTACGGAGCTTGCGCGAGTCAAGAATTTTGTTTACTTCATATTCTGGTTCGTTATCTACTAAAATAGGCGGCGATGATGGACGCGGAACATTCTTGGCTGGTTTTAGCAGTGACACGTGAAAAGAATTTGGGATTCTCATGGTTTGCGGGAGTTGAACCTTAAAGGACACGTTGCTTAATTTCTGAATAATGGGGAAAGGGCCAATAAACTTGGGCCCTAACTTACTGGACGGTTGCCGCAGAGAAATATTTTTTGTAGAAACCCAAACAAAGTCCCCAATCTGAAGCGCGGGTTCTTGAGACCTGTGGCGATCGGCGAACCTTTTGTATCTAAGGATAGTTTCTTTCAAAGTCTGCTGGACGCGGGTCCAGATGTTCTTCCGCTCTTGGAGCCACTCTTCCAATGCCGGTAAATTGGAAGAGGACCCAGAGAGAGAGGAAGCCCTGGGATTCCTCCCAAGATTGCAGAAAAACGGAGAGACTTTGGTACTTTCACTCGGCGCATTATTGTACGCGAATTCCGCGAAGTCAATATATTCTGACCACTGTTCTTGTGCGTCGGAAATGTAACACCGCAAATACTGTTCTAGACTCTGATTGGTTCTCTCAGTCTGTCCATTGGTTTGAGGATGGTACGCAGAAGACAAAGATATCTGAATTCCCAAGCGAGAACAGAAATTCTTCCAAAAACGCGAAGTAAATTGCACACCCCGATCGGAAACTATATTAGATGGTATGCCATGGATACGGAAAATGTGCGAGATAAATAACCGCGAAAGCTCAGGAGCTGATGGTAGCTTAGATAAAGGAATAAAATGTGCCATCTTACTGAAACGGTCGACGACCACCCAAATCACAGTGTTCCCATGTGAGAGAGGCAAATCTACAATAAAATCCATAGAGATATGAGTCCATGGCTCTTTAGGAATCTCAAGTGGGACTAAACACCCACTAGGAGCCTTGTGAACCCCCTTACTTCGTGCACAAACAGAACATGCGTCGATAAAGGTAGTTATATCACGGCGCATAGTAGGCCACCATACAAGGCGTCGGGCTAAAATGAAAGTTTTACGATTTCCTAGATGTCCAGCAGTTTTGGCATCGTGAAACTCGCGAATTACATCGGAACGCATATGCGGTGGTACAAACTGACATCCTAAAGGTATATCTACAGGGGACTCATTTTGAAATGGTGCCAGTGCATTCGAAAGATCAGGAAGCAAGGCCCCAATCACACATCCCACAGGCAAAATAGGTTCACCCATATCGCCCCGATCCTTACAATCCCCAAACAAGCGGGACAGAGCATCCGCTTTAGAGTTTTTCACTCCTGGCTTAAATGTAATTATAAAATTAAAACGCGAGAAAAATAATGCCCAACGGGCCTGACGAGAGTTCAGTCTCTTAGCTGAGCTAATGTACTCGAGGTTTTTGTGATCAGTATAGACCGTGATCGGATACAATGACCCCTCCAACCAGTGACGCCATTCATCAAAAGCCAGTTTAATCGCCAATAACTCCCTGTTTCCAACATCATAGTTCTGTTCCGCGGTACTAAATTTCCGTGAGAAGTAGGCGCAAGGATGCAAACGATCAGGATGACCAGAGTATTGAGACAACACCGCCCCCACACCCAACTCAGATGCATCTACTTCGATGGTAAAAGGTTTATTAACGTCAGGGTGAACTAAAACTGGCGCCGAAGTAAAAGCCTGTTTTAGAGTCTGGAAGGCCTCATTGACCGAAGATGACCAGTTTACTGTGAAGGCGCCCTTGCGAGTAAGGTTGGTGAGAGGAGCAACAATCTTGGAGAAACCCTTAATAAAGCGTCGATAGAAATTAGCGAAACCTAAAAAAACGCTGTAATTCTTTTAAAGTCTTGGGTTGTACCCATTCCCGCACCGCCGAAACTTTCCCCGTATCCATCTCTAACCCCTGGCTAGAGATTATATAACCCAAAAAGGGAACGGTGGTGACCTCAAACATACATTTAGAAATCTTTGCATACAAGTTATTCTCTCTTAGTTTTTGAAGTACCATTTTCACATGCAGTCTATGTTCGGACAAAGACTTAGAGAAAATGAGGATATCATCCAAATAAATTACCATGAACCTGCCCAAATAGTCTCGGAAGACGTCATTAACGAAGTCTTGGAAGACCGCAGGGGCATTACAAAGGCCAAAGGGCATGACTAGATATTCGTAATGACCATCTTTAACATTGAATGCAGTTTTCCACTCATCCCCTTGTCGAATACGATTCAGGTTGTAGGCCCCCTTCAGGTCTAACTTGGAGAACACCCGAGCTCCTACTACTTGATTAAATAAATCCCCAATCAAGGGAAGGGGATACCGGTTTTTAACCGTGATCTTATTCAGGGCTCTGTAGTCTATACAAGGCCTTAAACCACCATCCTTTTTCTCCACAAAAAAGAAGCCAGCCCCCGCGGGTGATGTTGAAGGACGGATGAACCCCTTGCTTAAATTCTCGGAGATGTACTCCTTCATGGCCAGTTCTTCCGGCCGAGTGAGATTATAAACCTTCCCTCTAGGAGGGATGGTCCCAGGGAGCAGGTCAATAGGGCAGTCATAGGGCCTATGAGGGGGAAGGGAATCGGCAGAACGTTCGGAAAAAACATCAGCCCAATCTGCGTAAGGCTGAGGCAATCCCTGTGGCAGCATCTGAAAACTTTTGAGGGCAGTGGAAAAACAATGTGTCTTGCAGTGATTACTCCACCTCACTAAATCCCCAGTCTGCCAGTCTAAAATGGGGTTGTGGAGTTTTAACCAGGGATATCCCAGTACTACCGGGGTTTCAGGACAGTCAAAAACCAAGAACTCGATATATTCAGAGTGAGAAGAGCCAACGATTAAATTGAGAGGTGGGGTCTTGGTACTAACCGGACCTCCCTGGATGGCCTTCCCATTTATGGCTAGAACCTGTAGAGATTTTCCAAGGGGTACCAGCGGAATCCCCAGGACGGAGATCATGCTCCGGTCCAGGAAATTACCTGCAGCTCCACTGTCGATAAAGGCGGATACTGCCCGTTTGGAGGGACCCCAAGAAAGCTCTATGGGGATTAACATTTTATTCAAGTGAGAGTAATTAACTGACTCACCTAGACCAGTACTCCCCTCCTGATCTAGGCGAGGAAGTTTCCCGCCGGGTATCCCTTGTTAGGACAGGACCTAGCAAAATGTCCCGGATTCCCACAATATAAGCAGAGACCCATGGAGCGTCTACGCTGCTTCTCGTCCTGGGTAAGACGAGCTCTACCGATCTGCATGGGTTCTTCCAGTGAGGAGGAAGGTGTGTTTGCCCCAGGGGAAGGGAGTGGGTTGGAGGACTGAGATGGCTTAAAGGACGAAGAAGTCCTAACCCTTTCCCTGGCTCTCTCCCTAAGACGCCGATCTATTTTGATGGAGACCTGCATTAGCTGGTCTAGATCTGCTGGTGTAGGGAAATTGACCAAAGCGTCCTTGATACCCTCTGATAGACCCATTCGGAACTGGCTACACAGGGCTGGGTCATTCCATCTGGAGTCTACTGCCCACCGCCGGAATTCAGAACTGTAATCTTCGGCAGTATTCCGACCTTGCTTCAAGGCCCGAAGCCTATTTTCGGCTGTGGACTGCTGGTCTGGGTCAGCATATAACACACCCATAGCCTGAAAAAAGGAAGTAACGGAGTGCAGGGCAGCATCATCTGGAGGCAGGCTAAAGGCCCATGATTGGGGATCTCCTTGCAAAAGGGAGATAACTAACCCCACCCGTTGGGTCTCGGTGCCCGAGGACCCAGGTCTCAATCTGAAGTACAGCTCGCAGGAATTTTTGAAATTGGAGAATCTGGCTCGGTCTCCAAAAAATTTCTCTGGTAACGGGACCTTCGGCTCCGACACGTGAGGTGGTACAGCGGATGCAGGAATCTGCCTGGTTTCCTGATTGGCCACTCTCTGGGCAAGTTGATTTATAGCTGTGGCCATAGCCTGTACTTGCTGTACCAGGTCATCCATGAAGGCCTGTGATAATATCACGCTCCCGGAACCACAATTTACCACTTGGACAACTCCAGCTCTCTTGGTAAGGACCTCAACCCCCAATCTCCGCAGCCAGCTTCACCTATAGGAGCCCCCGCTTGCCGAGACGCAGAGCACGCCTGCTCGGGATCGGTTGCCCCCAGGACTTAATGGCTCAAAGGTTGAGGTCTTACGGTACAGAGTGCTGGAGAGCCCGCGGCTGGAAGTGGAATCGGGTAGCCGGTATGTGAGCGTATGGTGGGAGTCCAAGGACAGGCAAGGGTCGGCAACAGGAGTGGAGATCACGGATGGTCAAACAAGCGAGGGTCGGCAACAGGAGTGGAGATCACGGATGGTCAAACAAGCGAGGGTCGGCAACAGGAGCGGAGATCACGGATGGTCAAACAAGCGAGGGTTGGCAACAGGAATGGAGAGCACGGATGGTCAAACAAGCGAGGGTCGGCAACGGGAATCTGGATCAAATCAAGGATTAACAATGGCTGGGGTCTAGGCGCTATCACAGGCAACCCCCAACTGCGGGGAAAAGAGCTTTATAGGGACAGACATCAGAGGGAAGGAATTGTGATTGGTGCACACAGGGATCATGATAATGATTGGAGTGCACAACAGGAGGGGGCGTGTCCCCCCACTGAACCCAGGGCTCATTGGCCCTTCAGGAGGAACAGGGGACGTGCCGGCCAGCTGGGCTCATAGGCCCTTTAACTGAAAAGGGGGCGTGCCCCTTTTTAATTTATTCACCTCCTCCGGCGGCCACGCTGAATGCAGCGCCGCCGGAGGGCATAGAAGGAACGTGCTCGCGCACCCGCGCGAGCACGTGTGCAGGTGCCGGACACGCCGGCAGGAGGAGAAGGAGGGGGCGCGCCCGCAGCCGCGCGAGCTGCCGCCCGGCGCCTGGACGGCGGGGCGACGGGGACACCGCTGGAACGCGGCACAGGTAAGCTGATCGTGACACGGACCTTCTGCGTGATTTAATGAAAAGCCCAAACTCTTTTAAAAAGATTCCGCAGCATCTTAAACTAATATATAGTACGTTTTTAGTCAATCAATTATTATTATTTCCCTCACTGGGCTGCAACTCAGTTCAGGAATTTAGGATACGTGCGCCGCCATCTTGACTCAGAAGCATCACACTTACTGAGGAGAGGAGAGTGGGATAAGGTACAGGGGGTGGGTTACAGCTGTGCTTTGCTCACACAGAGCAGAGCTGTGCTCTGGAAAATGTTGGTAAGATGATTTGTAAGGTGGCCAATCTGTATGTACAGGGTGTGGAAAATATCTAAGATAGACTCTTATTCAGAGTTAAGGTCCGCTTTAAGGCCTTTTTTTTTAATTTTTTGGGGAAAGGTTTCTGAATTTTATTTTTCAAATGGAATTGTTTGCTCATTTTCTTTAGTTTAAATAAACACCACTTACAAGGTTTGGGCCGCACATTGCGTCTCCCTTCAGCCTCCCTCTGTTGCTGTTGTGAATCTGTTTGGATGACAAACACACTGATATTAGAGACTGTTGTTGTGTCATGAATATCATATTAAGTTAGGCTTCTAGGTATCAATCTACTCACCTTCCCCAGCAACCTCTTCCTCCTCGCCCCCTTCCTCACTCATCCCTCGAGATGTTCCAGCGACGTCTGAATCTACAACAATAGTGCACATGAGTATCTGTATTTAATGCATGTATTTTCACATATCTAACTATATTTCCCTTACCGGAGTCAGGTTGAGGCTCATTTAGGCTCGACTCCCTGCCGTCAGATTCCCCCCTCCCCTGCATGCTGAGGTCCAGAGGCTCCTCATACTCACTGGCAGAGGAGGGGGTGGCCGTTGACACTGGCGGTGGACCACCTACACCTTCACCTGTTTCGCCCAACACTGGGCTGCGTGTCCTGGTCCGGGTGGGGCGGAACCGCATATTCCATTCATGGGCTGAAATAAAAACACAATCATAAAACCACGCCCAGGCGATGCCAGGGTTATAGGTGCATTTACATTTTCAACACTTACATGGGAAATGTTTGGCAAAGTACCGCCTCACCCGGGGCCTTCTCTTTAAATCGGGAGCCTTCTCTTTAAATCAGACCAGTGTTGGGCGATCTGGGTGAAGGTATAGGTGGTTTGTGATCGGCGTGCGATCGCGTTCACCACCGCCAGGGCCAACGTCCGCTTCTCATAATCTGACGGCAGGAAGTCGCAGCGATTCCTCAGCATCATCTGTTAAAAAAAGATACAAGGACCCATCATTAATCCCCAAAATACATTAACAAGTTTCCTGCCCTAACTAAAGTCACTTTATTAACCTCTTGCTGCCTCACATTGCCCTAGTTCTTCTATCTGCATCTAGCCTAGTTTGTAGCTGCGTACATGTGTTAAACTAAGGTGGGCTTGTATTTAACATGACAAACTAAGTTGTTTCTGACTATTCCTGCGCTTTGTTTGTTTTTTATTATAAGGAATGTGTGCGCGCACATAAACGCACACTCGCACGCTCGCATACTCACATCCATGATGATGTCGTCCTGCTCCTGTGTAAAGATTGCGGGCGACATCTTTTCTTGGTTTTCCTGGTATAGCTCTGACGTTCCCCCGCGGTGACGTGCGTGCGTGCGCGCAGGCGCGCACCCACTGTTGACCACGCTCACACGGAAAACATATTTAAAGCACAAGGCACTCAGCTCTGTGTTGGATACCATATCATTATGGGCAGACCTAAAGGGAGCAAAAAGAGCCAACCCAGGCCCGAGGCACATAGCAGCCTCACACATGCCTCATCCTCCAAAAGACAGAAGAGCAGGCACCAGACACAGGCAGAACATGCCCCAACTAAAACGCAGGATACTCCACACACACAGGCACATTCCAAAAAATGCAGGACCAAGGAGACATTAACCCATTCACCACCACCTGCCAAAAAAGCAAGAACACACAAGGGTGCAAAATCGAGTAAGACCCTGCAGCATCCTCAGCCTCAACATACAAAACATACCCACAAAACAAAACACATCAGCAAGGGAAAGCGTATTGCCAAACCCACCACCCCACCAAGGTCACCCACCCCTCCACCTCAACCCTCTGGTTCTCCCAATTCCAGTACCTCACATTCCAAATGCAGCTCCACATCTGATAGCTCAAGAGGAACCCAGACATTAAGCCATAGCAGCACACACACATCACCCTCCCCCATAAGCCCCAGAAACACACACGACTCACCAGATAGCCAACCATCAATTTCCACAGATGCAGGGGACACCACACACCCATGTGGCCGACAACTACGCCGTGGCTCCCTAACTGCACGTTTTTGTGATGCTCAAAGCATGGCTGTGGCAAATGCAGTTTGTGAGCATTATGATGCCCTATTTGGCAGGACCTCCAAATCCACCACTAAGCAGGCTAAGCTGGAGATCTGGACGAATATTTGCCGCCAAGTAAATAGTGTGGGATCTGTCAGGCGAGATATTCAACAAATCAAAAGGAAATTTGGGGACCTGAAATACTACAGTAAAAAAAAAAATGGACATGCGCCGTCAGCAGAGGTAAAGGGCAAATTAAATGCATTTCTAGTCGCATTGTTAAAAGGATGTAACACTTATTAGGTGTAATTTAATCTTCCCCAGCCAACAGACAGGGGGTGGCTTACCCACTAAAATAATCCTTACACCCGCCGAGGAACATGTATATACATACATACACCCGGCCAGCATCCAGGGCCTGGCAGAGGCACAAGACACAGACCGGAATGTAAGGTCCCAAGGTGAGTCTGATTTTGCCATGACCTATTACAAAAAGTTCAAGAAGGCAGTGTTATGCTACACAACACACTGTACTTGGCCATTTAGCTAATCTTCCAATCTACATTCTAAGGACCAAGTCAACAGGACACACCAGGACCCCAAACCCCTGCGTTAGCACCGAGGGCAAGGGCACACCAGGCTTCTACACCACAAACCCAAATTGTGGATTGTGATGAGGTAAGTCAATGGTCCTTGGTGTGTACTTTTAACATTGATATGTGAGAGCTTTTGTGGACAGAAATAAACTAAAAGGAAGCTATATTTCTTTACAGACCACAGGAAGCCCATCATCGACCATATACGAGATTTGGAGGAGGACACCCCACATATGTCACTAACCACTACTGAACCAGTGGCAGCAATGCAGTCAACCCCGGCACAGCCACCACATCCACAACCACCTTCTGAGCCAGAACCAACCACCCGTCCCACTGCTCCAACCCAGTCCAGACGCCATATTTCCCAAAGAAGGCAACTTCAAATTTTGGAGGAAACATGGAGGCAGGAAAATATAGCCTTTTCGGCAACAACACAGCAATTCAATGAGACTGTGTGCACCCAACTCACAAACCTCAACGCCCAATTAGAGGTATTAAACAGAAATATCTCTGCCCTAACCAGCCATATGGGTGAGATTAATCAAAGCTTGGCCCACATTGCAGCCAATTTGCAGGCACAACATCATTCCTCGTCACCATGCAACCCAACATACCACTAATTTGTGGGGAATACATTTTCTGACCCCACGTGTAATTTTTCTTTTGTTCCCAAAAAAGCAAATGACAAAATTTGTTTGTAAAAAAAAAAAAATAAAAAAATTGTGGTCTCTGAAAAAACACTAAACAATAGTTGTGCACGGATGGTTTGCGCGGTGCCACTTTGGGTGCAAGAAAAAGGAGGGGTGGGGATGGCTGAAACTAAAGGGGGTGGAGTAGCCCACAAGCCATGATTAGGTTTAGGACCGTTGCAGGCGTCTATTGTAGTGCCCCCCCCAGTCTCCTCAAGACAACGGAACCTCATCAACCTCCAACACAGAGCGAGTCCTCCTGGGGGCAGTATTGTAGCGCTCCTCTGCCTGTGAAGATCGGTGCAGGATGGGGGTCTTCATCCAGGGGAGCAAAGGATAGCCAGTCTCCTGCCCTAAAAAAAAAAAAAAATTAAAAAAAAAAAAGGTGTGCATTGCAACAATAGAAAAGAGGGACAAATAGGTGAGCGGGGTAGGGTGGGAGGAAAGGACATTTCTAATGAGACTACATGCACATCCAACCTGTACTCTCATTAAAAAAGTCTGGGGAATACTACTTACATAAGAGGGCAAGAACATGACGCAATAGGGTACAATCACTTAACCCATTTAATTTGTAGCTCAATAATTAGGCTCAAAATATACTACGAAAATATTTACCAAATAGTGTGTTAAGGGAAAAAACACAGTCAGACAGGGTGCGTAACCAATACAAGTTTCATACACATACCCAGTAGCCAGCCACCAAAAAGATCGCCAGATTTGAATCGCTCATGTAGGCAGGAATTCCTAGCCAGGGAAAGCCAGCAAAACGACTCCCAAAAACCAATTTAGGGCCAGCCAGTGCCTGCACATTTATGCTATGTCCCATCTTCCAATTCCTGCACACAGGCAATAAAAAATAAATTAGGTAGACCCTGTAAAAAGGACTCCCAAAAAAACCCCCTAAAATATATCAAATACTCATGCCATCGATGTCCAAAGGCGTGCGGTGCAGCCTGGTTTCTGCCATACTCAGCAGGACAAGACCGCGGAGCTGGCGCCGCTGATGTGCTCCAACAGAGGACTGCATATTATTGCCCGAGTGCAAATACGGCTGCTCTGACTGGCCGTAAGTGAAGGCTCGGCGGCCCCGTTTTATTAGGGTGATTTCAATCGGAAATCAAGGCTCTGCATCACTGAAAAAAACGGACCAATGAACGAGGCGTCCGTTTTCCCGGGAAACAGCCTTGTGCGAGCCGACAATCGGAAAGGCGGCTGAGCGCACACCTGAGCGCATAAGCGCACACTAAAATCAACGTAGCACCCTTTCCTGACCCGATCAAAGCCCAAAACCAACGGGAAAACGCACAGGAGAGCTGAACGGGGAGGCTCTGCATCAAGCCATATGTGGGTAAGACTGACCGAAAGCTGAAACAAAGAGTGTATGAACACCTATATAGTATAAGAGTAAAAAACCTTCAAACACCAGTGGGGAGACAAAGCTCAAAAGGGTATAATGCCAAGTGTGCCCTTTACAGCCCTAACTGTCCCTGACACAGCAACAGCACTGGAATGACATCGGCTTGACATGTTACCCTGCCTTTTATGGGGGGGGGGGGGGGACTTGTCTTGCCTGGCCAATTACAACCATTCCTACCATGTGCATGGCTGTGCATTTTCAGATGTAAAAAGCATATCAGCCAATCAACCAGCTTTTCGCTAAAATCTGTGCTCGGGTTTGGGGGCCCGAACTCGCAAAGTTCGATACAAACCTATACTTTGCAGCTCTGGCTTGCTCATCTATACCCAGAAAGTTATTTTCAATGAAACATAACCAGTATTTTCTATGGTCGCAGTTTTTCTAACATAGAAGCAGTATGCAGTTCTAACCTAGAAGCTTTTGTTAATGTTGATATAAGTACTTATGTAAACCAGGATTTGAGGGTTAGAAATGTTTTGAAAATATCAATTTTTACGATGTTTATATAGTTTTGAATCTTTTTGATTGATTTGGGCTCTGTTCGCATCCCTGTGCTTTCTCTGCTTTGCTATGCGGCAGCATAATTAAAACGCAGAAGAAACACTGCACATTATTCTGGATAGGATAGTTTACACATCTACGCTGATCTACGCTACGCAATGCATCAAAAAGTGTTGCAGACACCTTTTTCAGCATATCGTTATAACAGTGCAGGTCAGTGAGGGCCTGTGGAGGCACGGGTGCAGTGCATGTATAACACAGTATGCTTGCGTTGCATTTCGTTGTCAGAGACTTTACCATTACTTATGCAAAAAATATTTTTCGTTAAGGGGCGTGGCGCAAGCACAAAGCAAATGCATTGCTAACAAATCAAAGATGCAGCATTTGTTTTGATACAATGTCCAATAATACAAAGCATATTTACAAATGCTTACCTTTATCACAATGGAGAGGTTTGAACGAAGCCTTAGGTTTTATTTACACCTCTCAATAGTCTTTGGAGCTTTGATAAACTAGTAACTTGTGGGCACACCTGGCATTAGACCCTTTTGATCTTTGATAAGCTAGATACTTGTGGACACACACTGAATTATACTCTTATGAGTTACTTGGCACAGCTTGCATTAGGCCCTCTTAAGCTTTGATAGATCAATTACTTGTGGGCACACCTTGTATTTCAACCTCTTGGTCTTTGATAAACCAGTTACTTGGCACACCTTGCATTTCACCCTCTTGCTCTTTGATAAACTAGCTACTTGTGGACACACCTGGCATTGGACCCTTTTGAGCTTAGATAACAAGTTACTTGTGGACACAACTTGCATTATACTCTTTTGGGCTTTGATAAGCCAGTTATATGCCACGTCTTACATTACACCCTCTTGGTCTTTGATAAACCAGTTACTTGGCAGACCTTGCATTGCACCCTCTTGGGCTTTGAAAATCCAGGCTTTGAAAATCCTTGTAAGCACATCTTGCATTAGACCCTCTTTCTCTTTGATAAACTAGTTACTTGGCACACATTGCATTAGACCCTCTTGGTATTTGATAAACTAGTTACTTATGGGCAAACCTTGCATTAGACCCTCTTGGTCTTTCATAAACCAGTTACTTGGATCAGCTTGCATTAGACCTTCTTGGTCCTTGATAAACTAGTTTCTTTCGGAAACACCAGGCAGACCTAGGATTCGCAGATGGGTACCCAACAACTTGTGTCAGCGGATGAGGACATGGCCAGTGGACCATAAATGGACACCTGCGATGATGGTGTAACCCTAGTGCCGACTTCCTATGAGAGAGAGAGTAGCATGGAGCAGGGGGTGGAAGATGATCCCAGAGGTGATGACGTAGTCCTGGACCCAACATGGACTGAAGGCCATCAGAGTTCAGAGGAAGAGGGGGTGGTCACACAGCCTCAGTCAGCCAGCAGAAGAAGGAGAAGGATGCCAGCAGTCAGCCCATTGCTGCCACTGCCCACCATGCCCAGGGACTGAGCTGGCCAAAGCTGGCTCAAAGGATTTCCCCAATGTGGCATTTTTTCAAGCAGTGCAGAGAGGACAAGACACAGGTTATTTGCTCAACTAAAATGCTTAATAATTTCTGCACCACGCCCATAACCAGGCACCAAGAGCTACAGTGGCAGAAACACCTAAAAAACAGAAACCCGAGGCTCCCTCTGCAGCTTCAGTTGACTCAGCCACTACCACCCCAACGACTAGGCTACATGTCTCCCCCCAAAGGGAGCACGTAAGATCATCAGCAGCAGCATCAGCATCACCTCCAACACCAAGCGTGTCCACACCATCCCAGGGTAGCGTTCAGCTTTTCATACCTCAAACTTTAAAGAGAAAATGAAAATTGGGCCCATCTCACCCATGAGCCTTGACCCTGAATGCAAGCATTTCCAAGTTACTAGCCTTTGATGCTTCCGTTCTGCCTGGTGGAAATGGACAGTTTTTAAGATCTGATGGTGGCATCTGTTCCACAATACACCGCTCCCAGCTGCACCATTTTTTTCTCACCAGACCATCCCTGCCCTGCACCAACAGGTTGTTAAACAAATAAGGTGTGCATTGGGCAATGGGTCATTAGTTCCAGTGTTAACATCACCACCGATAGGTGGACAAGTGTGTAGAGTAGGGATGTTACATCTCTCTAACTGCCCACTGGGTAAATGTAGTGGGACTGAGGCAGGAAGCTTTTTGGTGCATACCCTTCCTCCATTAAGGATTGCTGAACATCAGTCGGTGCCTCCTGTTGCCTCCTTCTTCTACTCTGCTTTCTGCTCAAGCAGTCAGAACAGCCCCTGTACCACCAGCATTGCCATGGGGAAACGGCAGCATGCAGTGCTTAAGCTCATCTGTCTGGACGAAAGCCCCACACCGTTCAGGAGCTGTGGACTGGCATCTAGGAGCAGACAGATGTGTGACTGCTTTTGTTGCAAATGAAGCTTGGCAAGGTGGTGTGCAACAATGGGCATAACATTGTAGCAGTCTTCAGAAGAGCCAGGTTGACGCACGTCCCTTGCCTGGTGCATGTACTCAACTTGGTGCTGCAGAGCTTCTTGGCCCATTATCCAGAGAAACCGGAGCTGCTGGAGTGACATGTGCATGCAAGTTCCCACACTGCTGCTTCTCGCCTCTCTGCCCTACAGAGGAACTCCCACCCATACGTGACTTGCCCACCATGTGGAATTCGACTTTTATGTTGGTGTGAGCAGGCAATAGTGGAGGTCCAGCTCCAAAATTTCCAGATGAGTAGAAGTGCAGACCAACAACACTTAACCACCAATGAGTGGGCCTCCATGAGGGACATCTGCATGGTGCTGCAGTGCTTCCAGTACGCCACCAATATGGTCAGCACTGATGACGCCATCATCAGCGCTACCATCCCTTTGCCTGCTAGAAAAAGCCTTCAGGCCATGACAGAGGATGTGATGGTGCCAAAGGAGGAAGCAGAGAAATAGGAGGAAGGCCGTTTTTCCAATGCGTCAGGGTATTGCACACATGGCTCACAGGGTGGGTTGCTGGGCCAACAGCAAAAGGCCAGGTACTCCACTGTCCAGCCAGGGGACAGTTTTTGAGAATTCAGAGGGAGAGGAGGAGGAGACACCTGACACTGAGGACAGTCTCTCCTTGACTCAGGGCAGCCTGGCTCACATGAGCCACTACACGGTTCAGGGCCTGTGCAATGACCACAGAGTTGCCAGTCACCTAGGCTAGTCACCACTACGTTTACTGGGTGGCCACCCTGCTGTATTCTCGCTATAAGGACAACAGCACCTCTTTGATTCCAGCACTGGAACAGTATAGAAACAGAAGGGAGTACAAACACACTCTGGTGGACACAATATTGGTGGAATTCCCAGCTGACTTGAGGGCTCAGTGGCGGCACAAGGCGGCACAAGGTCAAGAAGCCTCTTGTGCTTAAACCGCCACGAGCCCCCCTCATCGGACCTCAAATGTTATATTTTAATTACATTATTTATATATATATATATATATATATATATATATATATGTATGTTTATTTATGTATATATTTGTTTATTGATGTTAACTCTTAACAAGCTCAGAAGAAGTCAATAAAAGAAATGCTGCCAGTTACTGGAAATTCCATCAATTCCATCATTGATCAATGCACATCACCATTGTGCACCACTTTACATGCAAAATTTTCATTTCTCATGGTTTTCATTATGTTTTATGTGTAGGTTTATACTTTTATGCTGCTTCTTCTTTAATCATTTTTACTATGTCTGTTTTAAAAATAATCATAAAATAGTATAATTCAGTAACTGCAGCAACTGGTGAGTCATATTGGAATTTACCCTTTCCGCAAAAATGTCTGTGTAACTGCAAAACGGGGGGGGGGCTTATGAAAAACAAATGGTTTGCATACACCACATTTTTTTCCATAGGCTTTGACCTGGTGACATAGGTACTTCAAAGTGGACCAAAAGTTGCCCCAACACCCTTAAAAAACTGTTCTTTTCCTTTTTTATTTTTGTATGTATTTCTTACATTTTTTCTGTTATTGTCTTGCCCTGGTCTATTTATACAATCACCCCGGTGTCCCCCTCGATTTGCAGCCCTTTAACCCCTTCTACCCCCATTTTACACCCGTTTTTGGGCCCACAAGTTTTGGGTCCCCATTGAATTCAATGGGATTTGAGTTCGGGTTCAGGTCGAGTTCGGGAGACCCGGACCGAACTTTAGCGGCATGTTCGGCTGAACTAGTTGAACCCGGACTTCCGCGGGCTCTTCCATCACTATTTATGGATCAAAGTCCCCTTTGGGATTCTCATGCTCCCTGCCCATCTTTTGTTTTAAGATATATCTTAACCACATCTGCTGTTATTTTATTTAAAAATCTTTGATTATATGTAGATATCTTATATATTAAACAAATCCACTCTTTCTCTTCAATTTCGCAGTCATGGGTGAGTTTCGAAGGGCAAATCATGGTGCAGCTGGTCATGACCATGCTCTGCCATGGCCAGAGACAGGACCATTGCAGCTTGCTGTGACTGTAAGTTCACTTTCTGGTGTGGTCCTGGAAAAATTACACAGAAAGGAGGGCAAATTTTAGAGCCCTGCTATGGCTTCTACAATGCACTACAGGAAATAGAGAGAGACACATGGGACATACATTAGGTGAGCTGCTTCCTGCTATATTATTGGCATAGGGTTTACAGTCCATTAGTACTACACTAGAAGATATGTGATCAAAATAAAATTCTTGCCAATATTGGCAATAATTTAATTAGGCATTGTCATATCTATCTGGATGTCCTATTGACTTCTGCTACCTTTGCAGTATTCCCCACTACAGCTTATCTCTATTCAGTCTACACATAAAAGCAATGGTGTTAGGTGGTCTAGCAATTTCCATGCCTAACCAACAAAATCTTTTTTTTCTATATAGGAAGATCCTTCAAGAGGCTTTCTACCTGTGCCTAAATACCTATTTTCTTAATAACAGACAAGGCTCTGTTCTTTTGTAGGTAAGATTGGTTAGAAAGCCATTTTTGCTTTGCAATGCTACACTTTGGCCCTTATTTAAGAAGGGATAGCGTCAAGTAGTGGCTGGTTAATGAGAGGTAGCGTCAGGTAGCGACTGGTGAACGCCGGACGCAGCACGCAATTACACATTTATCAAGCAGAATCTGTTTAGCGACTGGGATAACGCCATGTAGCTTCCGATTCATCATTATCCCAGCCTCAGCGAACAGCGGCGGCGTTCAGCCTTGCACAGCGCCAGGTATGACCTCCCGCTACCTGTCGCTCTCCCATACATTTCAATGGATGAACCTTTTCTTCTCTTTTTTATTTGTTTTTTTTTTTTTCAAAAAATCACAATCAAAATTCTGTGACCTCTTCTGGCACTGAAAAAGCATTTTTTTCACAATTTTTTCATTTTTTATATATTTCTTCAGAAATGACATTACTGGTCTGCCATTAATGTGTTCATGTTACAATGTTGCTACAATGTAATTCCATATGTTGTCGCTTTGTTACTAGTGGATAGATGCTGAAAAACAGACTTTAAACACACTGCCTCCTGCGCTCTGGGCTTCAAACAAGCATTTTTCAGCACCAGAGATTTGTGAGGCTGTTTTTTTGCTGAATATGGTGTGAGTCGGTCACTATGAGCAGTCGCTAACATGCGCTCCCATACAGCGCTGTACTGGTCAAATAGCGACTCCTCACAATGTATTCAACATTACTGAACAGCGACTGAGTCGCTATGAAGTAGCGACCCACGGCTGAACAAAGTGACTACTAGCGGCCTCTCTGAAAATGCCTGCTACAGACGCTCATCTGTCGCTACCTGGCGTTAGTGATGAATCAGCCTGTTTGTGAATAGAGAGCCACATGCCTCTATTATAACAAGCAATTCCAAAAGACCATAGTTCTATTACTTTGTGTCTACTGTGAAAGTTAATTTTTGCTTTTGGCTGTACCTAAGACAGTTAAACATTATCTTCTATATTGTATACTGTATGTTAATCAGATTAGGAAATAGGTAGAATGAAAGGGTAAAAAATAATTAAAAAATATAAATGTTTGTTTGTTTAAAACCTTTCCACCTTCTTAGAAACGACCAGATTATGAAAACTGAATCACTTGTGACGTACGTAGATTTGAAGTCTTGTTTATCATATATTACAAACAAGCATTGTCCACTCAGGAACTATGATGTATCCCGCATTGTACCGGTATGTGCCAGTTTGAAAAAAGATACAAAACTACCAAATTGTTGAGTGGAGAAGAATTTGGGTGATATGGGAAACTATAACTATAAACCAGAAGAGCCAAAAAACTCATTCCTCGCTTTTATCACTGTTTACATACAATCCACTCTTTATCAATACCAATAAAAATAAAATATATCATTTTTTTAAATTAAATATTACAAAAGGATATGGAACAATAATCCAGTCTCATCAATAAAAATTACTCCAGAAATACATCATCGCAGCATATTCAATAAACTATTCATATGATTCTCATGCAATTGTCAGTTGAATAGTATAGGCTGATGATTTTAAATGGATATATTTCACCCTAGATGGGCTTTTTCAACATATTATCAATCTTTTAGTTGTGCTAGTTTTTTAGTTTTACTAAGAAAGTTACAATTCATCACTGCGTCAGAAGAAAAATGCACAGCTAATTACATTTACTAAAGTGACATGCCTAAGTGTGACACCCTTCTACTTACGCTAAAACCGTCGCTTGCTTTTGCCATTGACACGCCTCTCCTCCCTGTGACAACCACTATAAATATTTTTAGCCATTTTTAATTAGCACATTTGTCCTTCCTGGTTGGAATTCATCTAATGCTATTTGGATGCAATTGGCTGCATTTGGTTGATTTCATTGTTTTACAGAAACCAGAACACCTTCTAAAAACTAAAATAGTGTTCAGGTCTTGGGCTGGACCAAATTCTAAACATTTAAACACATTTACCTGACTATAGACATATTGGAGCTACCCTATAAGCCTTGTATTGGATAAATTGCATCTGAGAGTTAATCTGATTGTGTAGGCTTGCATTTGAGTAAATGTCGAAGGTTATGATTTCCCCGGCCTTAGTGTAATGTTGTAAGATCCATTTTGCTTCATTGTTTAATCAATTTCACAGAAGAAAACCCTGTTTGCCATTCTAAAAGGCATGTTGGTCTACTAAATCCTCATCTAAACCATTGATCTGTTTTTGCTTTGACCACATTACCTGTGTCGTATGTGTCACAAGAAACCAATCTTTGCTCTGTAAATACTGCACATTTATTTTGTGCAAGTGATACAGGCAATCATTATGTATGCTAAACTCGGTACAGTTTGTAGCAATTTCTGAAAATAATTCAAGCATATACCCCAAATGAACTATTACGCATGGCTCAGCAATCAATTCACTTATTTCTGGAGATGTACCTGCAGTTCTGTGCCAAGCACTATTGTGGAAGAAGGATCTCCCGAAAAGACAGTCTTTTGTATTGTTATGGCTCACTTACTAAATCTGCTAGGGCTATTTAGTAAACATGCCTTTGATATAAAACCTAATTTGATGAGCTCATCATCATACAGATGAGCTGTGCCTCCATTATCTATAATATATCCACAGCAGCATACCTCATGGAGCCATCCCACATCGTACACATGCTGCAAAATGTCATGGGGAAAATTTGCATATTTGTATTAAAATGTGGTTGTTTATGGGCCTATATACTTCCAAGAAGCGTGTTTGCTATGCTAAAACAACCTAAACAAGGGTCTATGTACCTAGGTAGTACAGTCTTTGACTATTTTAATAGGAGAATCTTAAACCCACATTTAATTTATACTTTTTTTATTATATTATCCCCAAACTAAGGACATTTGTAAAATTTGCAAATTTAGCAAAACTCTTTGTTAAATGGACTGCAAACGGCTTTAATTAGGAAGCAAGCAGCTTACCTGATGCCTGTCATATGTGCCTCTCCTCCATTTCCTGCAGCACAGAAGTTGTGGCAAGACTTTCTTTTGCAATTCTCCAGGACCACGGAAAAAATGCTATTGGGACTCTCAGTGTAATCCCCAAGGCTGTCTCTGTCCACAGCAGAGCAACACATGGCTCACAAACCAGTGCCATGATGCATCATTCCCAGTTCCACCACGGCCCACAAAATGAAGCAAAGAAAGTGGCTTAAGGTGTTTATATATAATCTGAGATTTTGAGATGCTTTGAAATGGCTTATTTCACACTGCTCCCAATGGGGATACGATTGGAAGAAGTATGGACTTTAAATTGGCAAAGGTAGAATCTAGCCTTTAAAGTGGACTTTTAGCCCAAAACTGTAAAGAAAAACTCAAATTTTCACACCTCAATACCCCAAATAAAAATAAAAGAATACAGTATAAAATAATAAAAATAAAATACATTATTACCTGCTCTTCATGGGAGACCATTTACTCTGATAGAGGTGGGGTAATGCGCACTGGCCAAATGCCACAAAAGCTGCCTGACTCTACCATATCAATATTGTTGAGGAAATGTTGGAATTAGGGATGAGCGAATTGATCCGGACGAACCCGAATTTGTTCCGAATTTCAGGAAAAATTTGATTCTGAATGAATCCGAATTTCCCCGTGATTCGATCTATCGAAGTTTTCCTTTAAACTCCATTTATTTCAATTACAGGCATTCTAAAATGGTGGAAGCACATGTCCGGACATGTTCCCTGGGGCAAGGTATCATGGGAAAGTCACATGCAGCCTATCAGCAGCCAGGAAGTCCGGTGACGTCACCGTGCTATATAAACGGCGGCCATCTTCCTTGTGCGCAGTTCAGCGTTCTATTGCGGCAAGAGCACAGCTTGTTACACACAGGGACAGAGTTAGATAGAGGTAGGGAGAATCAGAGAGACCGACAGAGAGGCAGAAAGAGAGGTAGACAGAGCCAGGGAAAGATAGTGAAAGATAGGGAAAAACCAGAACGACCCAGGCAGGGACAGCATTGAAGTGACAGGGAATTTTTTTTTTTATTTTCATTAGCCAGATCATTTTTCAATTCAATTTCAGTTCTTTGTGCTGTAAACCTGCCTTGCCACTGTGCATCCCATCTATGCAGTGGCATATTTAACCCTATCTGTTACACACAAGCATTTCTCATAACTGGATTAGTTTTAATTTAGTTTTAATCTTTTTTTGTCTGCTTTAAATACACCAGCCCACATGGGCATCCCAAACCAGCACATGTCACCATATCTGTTATACTAAATAAGCATTGTTCAGCCTCATTTTAATTAAGCTATTGCATTTTGAATTGGTTTTTGTCTGGTTTAAATACACCAGCCCACATGGGCATCCCAAACCAGCACATGTCACCCTATCTGTTATACTAAATAAGCGTTGTTCAGCCTTATTTTAATTAAGCTATTGCATTTTGAATTGTTTTTTGTCTGGTTTAAATACACCAGCCCACATGGGCATCCCGAAACCAGCACATGTCACCCTATCTGTTATACTAAATAAGCGTTGTTCAGCCTCATTTTAATTAAGCTATTGCATTTTGAATTGGTTTTTGTCTGCTTTAAATACACCAGCCCACATGGGCATCCCAAACAAGCACATGTCACCCTATCTGGTATACAAAATAAGCATTGTTCAGCTTCATTTTAATTAAGCTATTGCATTTTGAATTGTTTTTTGTCTGGTTTAAATACGCCAGCCCACATGGGCATCCCAAACCAGCACATGTTACCCTATCTGTTTTACTAAATAAGCGCTGTTCAGCCTCATTTTAATTAAGCTATTGCATTTTGAATTGGTTTTTGCCTGCTTTAAATACACCAGCCCACATGGGCATCCCAAACCAGCACATGTCACCCTATCTGTTATACTAAATAAGCGTTGTTCATCCTCAGTTTAATCAAGCTATTGCATTTTGAATTGTTTTTTGTCCTGCTGTCAAAAAAACACCAGGCCGCAGGGTATCCCAAACCTGCACGTAGCACCCTATCTGTTATACTAAATACGCTTGTTCATCCTCAGCTTAATCAAGCTATTGCATTTTGAATTGGCTTTTGGTCTGCTGCCAAAACACTAGGCCGCAGGGTATCCCAAACCTGCACGTAGCACCTTATCTGTTATACTAAATACACTTGTTCATCCTCAGCTTAATCAAGCTATCACATTTTGAATTGTTTGTGCTCCTGCTGCTGCTTGCAATTCCAGGGTGTGATTCATCCAATTTTTGGGCTCCTGCAGCCAACTCCAGTGTCTCTTTAAAGTAATGTTTGGGCTCCTGCTGCTGCTGCTTGCAACTCCAGGGTGTGATTCATCCAATTTCTGGCCTCCTGCAGCCAACTCCAGTGTCTCTTTCAAGCTATGTTTGGGCTCCTGCTGCTGCTGCTTGCAACTCCAGGGTGTGATTCATCCAATTTTTGGGCTCCTGCAGCCAACTCCAGTGTCTCTTTAAAGCAATGTTTGTGCTCCTGCTGCTGCTGCTTGCAACTCCAGGGTGTGATTCATCCAATTTTTGGCCTCCTGCAGCCAACTCCAGTGTCTCTTTCACGCAATGTTTGGGCTCCTGCTGCTGCTGCTTGCAACTCCAGGGTGTGATTCATCCAATTTTTGGCCTCCTGCAGCCAACTCCAGTGTCTCTTTCAAGCTATGTTTGGGCTCCTGCTGCTGCTGCTTGCAAATCCAGGGTGTGATTCATCCAATTTTTGGCCTCCTGCAGCCAACTCCAGTGTCTCTTTCACGCAATGTTTGGGCTCCTGCTGCTGCTGCTTGCAACTCCAGGGTGTGATTCATCCAATTTTTGGCCTCCTGCAGCCAACTCCAGTTTCTCTTTAAAGCTATGTTTGGGCTCCTGCTGCTGCTTGCAACTCCAGGGGGTGATTCATCCAATTTTTAGCCTCCTGCTGCCAACTCCGGTGTCTCTTTCAAGCTATGTTTGGGCTCCTGCTGCTGCTGCTTGCAACTCCAGGGTGTGATTCATCCAATTTTTGGGCTCCTGCAGCCAACTCCAGTGTCTCTTTAAAGTAATGTTTGGGCTCCTGCTGCTGCTTGCAACTCCAGGGTGTGATTCATCCATTTTTTGGCCTCCTGCAGCCAACTCCAGTGTCTCTTTCAAGCTATGTTTGGGCTCCTGCTGCTTCTGCTTGCAACTCCAGGGTGTGATTCATCCAATTTTTGGCCTCCTGCAGCCAACTCCAGTGTCTCTTTCAAGCTAAGTTTGGGCTCCTGCTGCTGCTGCTTGCTACTCCAGGGTGTGATTCATCCAATTTTTGGGCTCCTGCAGCCAACTCTAGTGTCTCTTTAAAGTAATGTTTGGGCTGCTGCTTGCAACTCCAGGGTGTGATTCATCCAATTTTTGGGCTCCTGCAGCCAACTCCAGTGTCTCTTTAAAGTAATGTTTGTGCTCCTGCTGCTGCTTGCAACTCCAGGGTGTGATTCAGTTAATTTTTGGGCTCCTGCTGCTGCCAGCTGCAGGGTGTGTTTTTCAGGCACTATAGGGGCCCCTCATAGTGATGCCACGCCAACTCTCTGCAATTGTGCCGCTCTGCAATTCTATTAGCGATGCCTCTGATCTGCATGTGATAATTATTTACAGTAGTATTTCACTAACCCAGCACGCATCCTACAGCAAGGCAGAATGGTTTACAACCCTATTGAGGCTCTAGGAGGCTCAGAAACAGCCATTTTTAATAGCGATTAGTCACGAATAAATTTGGGTCAAAACGATTTTTGTCGGAAAATTCGGCGAATCAGTCTAACCGAATTTTTCAAATGTTCGCTCATCTCTAGTTGGAATAGCTTTAATGTACCGACTACAACCAGTATGTGACTGTCTGCTTGTTATGTTGTTGATACAGTTAGTTTAAAGAAAAAAACAGGAAGTCTTAGGCAGACCATGTGACTGTATGCATAGTGCATCTAGTCTAATATCTGCAATCAGAAAGGAGCTGCTTTCTTTGCTCCATGTTGAGATGTGTTGCTGATGTATCATGCTCATGTTTATGCTCCTGATTGTTGCTGAAACAGCGATTGTTCCTACATGCCGGAAGAGTGTTGTAAACCCACTGCCAAAAGCGTATGGGCCCAGGGCTGGAATAACCCAGAGCAGAAATAGCCCAGAAGAGGATTTTCCCAGATGAACAGTCAATAAGAGACAGGCGAGAAACAGAGAAGATGTCTATTTATAGAAATCCTGGCAAATTCGCCATGCCTGAGTAACCAGAACTACAAGTCGTGGAAATTCAAGGTGAAGATGCTACTGATAAAAGAAGATACAGGACCACCATATAACAGGCCGCACTCACAGTGATAAAAGCAAATCCATATTTTATTGATAAATTAGATGTTTAAATCAACACAAACAACAACACTATTACACAATTAAAAAACATATAAACAAGCACAGGGGGACCTATATACAACTGGAGACTATCTAAGTGAGAATAATGATGCTGGGTGGCGTATCAAAAATTCATATATAAATAAATAAATAAAATAATATAATATATATGTGCGCTGGCAATGAAAAAAAACCATGAGCTATATCATCACATGGTAAAGTGCATAATGCATGATGTGCAAATATACGTGTATCAAAAATAATAAGAAAAATACAAACAAAGTGACATAATGTGCCCTATAAAAATACATACACATGAGACAATCACAAACCAAAACAAGCGCCAAAATGCCAAAAGTGCTGGAGGAACAACAAATATGAACATTCAATTAAAGTGCTGTAGTGCAGAGCAATGCAGCCCACACAGGATAACAAAGTTAATGAGAAAATTGATATAAGAATCAAAAATGCAAAGCGCCACCGAGCAGAAAGTACAGTCAGAATGACAGGTATAAAAGTAAAAAAATTTACATCACCAGTCTCCCGAAGGTCCCCCGCAGCAGCCGCCACTGACGCGTTGCGTGTCCTATAGACACTTCGCCAGGGTGAGGTGGCTGCTGGGGGCCCCGCTCCCTAAATACTCCTGATGAAAGAAACATGATCCAATGGTAAAAGGCGGCCGCCACCGCCCGTACGTGCGCCCTGCCCGGCCATCGCGTCAGGCCGTAAGGGCAACACGTCAGGCTGCGCGAGACACACCGCCCGGCGCGCGGCAGGCGGGACGCGCTCCCCTGCAGTAGGAGGCACCCGCCAGCCACCCGCCCGGCCGCGCGCCGCCGCACACCGCCCACCCAGCAGCTGCAGAGATGTCAGATGCAGGAACGTGGAAGGTGAGTATTCAGGGGGAGGGGAGAGCAAAGAAAACCCAATACATGTTAATAACAAAACAACTACATATAAAACAATGACAATATGGGCTGCATTACTGTATAGATATGCATGTCTATGCAGCGACCATAAGTCAATACAAAACTGTAGTATAGTGTTGAAAAATAAAGTTATTGATGAAATGGTCTGAATAAATAAATCTATATAAATAAATTCCTTTGACCACATATCTTCTTGATATTAATAATTAATTAATTGATTGAGGTCCTGTATAAGGCATGGCACTATATAGAAATCGGCATGTACGCCATATATGCCCACCCCTGCACATTCAGAGGGGGAATGTCCATACGATGTAAGGGTATCCCCACTCCTATGAGACCAGCCTATTGAGCTAGATATGAACACGGGGTGCATTTCAGAAGTCCTAATGTCCAAAAAGGGGATGGACACACCAATATTATAAAGAGTATGTATGTATTGGCCGCCCACGACACCGACTATCATGATATAAGATACTGGGTATAGTGCCCCAATGCCTAACGTATAATGTGGGGAACCCATAGATAGATAAGGGACATAATGCATCTGGTAGGTGGATAGTATACCTGTCCCCAAATGCCGCCGACCATAATGTATTGGGTCAGATGGTCAAAAAGGAACAAGAAAAGACCGTCCACACACCAGACGCATCTAAAAAGCAAAATATTTTGCTTTATAATTTGTCTAGAATCAATAAACGTGTCTAGCCAACGTGGTCACACCCCATTTGCCTGTTAGAGTGCCACACCACCGAATGTTGAATGGGTGTTTAATTGTCGGTTAAAGATGGGCAGAAGAGGGACATTACAACAATAGTTAGCACTAAGGTATCAATTACATAATATAGAGCAATATATATCCCAGTTACGACTCACACTTTGTAAATCGTGTAAATCTGATTATTTTTTGTTCAACATACACAATTAACCAAGATCCAATATGTGCACTGCCATGGACGTCATATTCACATGGATAGTTGTCCCACTTGCAGCCTGTTCTTTGCTGATGGTGTAGATCAAATTTCTTTTGTATTCACCAAAAAGCACACGATTGGCCAATATCCAATATATATACTGTTAATATATGAGCGTCATATTCACATAAATAATTGTCCCCTATGAGAAAGAATAAAAGAGAAGCAATGATCAGTATATGTCTAAAATGCTGTGGCTATGTTATATAATTCTAGCATGGATGCATATGACCCGGTATCAGCCGCAAACAACTGTCTAGTAGTGCATGCAAGTACACAAGACAATGCAGATGGAGCAATAGTGCCCAAGCACCCGGGCGAATGTGTCAGTTTAGCCACAATCTCGGCCCAGGAATGAGGTAAAACCAAAGTCCTCATTCATACCCTGTGGGGCCCGTGTCCGCAGATTGTATATCCATTCGGTTTCTTTTTGTTCAAGCCTCCTTTTTGTGTTTCCGCCTCTAATCCCCAGTTGTACCTGATCTATGAAAAAAACTTTCATGCCCGCTGTACTCCCTTTATGGGCGTGTAAGAAGTGGGCTGCCACCGGAGTGAGTGTCCTCCCACGTTCTGCATCACGTGCAGCCAGTCTAATAGTCGAGAGGTGCTTTTGAATCCTGTTCTTGATGGTCTCGCCTACATAATATTTGGGACAGGGACATTGGATGACATAAATTACCCGCTGTGATCTACAATGCAGGTGTTTAGTCAACTTAATGTCCCTTTGTGAGTGTAGATCTTTAATCACAGTCGTCTGTTCCACAAAGGGACAGACCGTGTCCCTTATCTATCTATGGGTTCCCCACATTATACGTTAGGCATTGGGGCACTATACCCAGTATCTTATATCATGATAGTCGGTGTCGTGGGCGGCCAATACATACATACTCTTTATAATATTGGTGTGTCCATCCCCTTTTTGGACATTAGGACTTCTGAAATGCACCCCGTGTTCATATCTAGCTCAATAGGCTGGTCTCATAGGAGTGGGGATACCCTTACATCGTATGGACATTCCCCCTCTGAATGTGCAGGGGTGGGCATATATGGCGTACATGCCGATTTCTATATAGTGCCATGCCTTATACAGGACCTCAATCAATTAATTAATTATTAATATCAAGAAGATATGTGATCAAATGAATTTATTTATATAGATTTATTTATTCAGACCATTTCATCAATAAATGTATTTTTCAACACTATACTACAGTTTTGTATTGACTTATGGTCGCTGCATAGACATGCATATCTATACAGTAATGCAGCCCATATTGTCATTGTTTTATATGTAGTTGTTTTGTTATTAACATGTATTGGGTTTTCTTTGCTCTCCCCTCCCCCTGAATACTCACCTTCCACGTTCCTGCATCTGACATCTCTGCAGCTGCTGGGTGGGCGGTGTGCGGCGGCGTGCTGTGCGCGCGGCCGGGCGGGTGGCTGGCGGGCGCCTCCTACTGCAGGGGAGCGCGTCCCGCCTGCCGCGCGCTGGGCGGTGTGTCTCGCGCAGCCGCACACTGACTTGACGGCCAGCGGTGATGCGGCGGCGCGCCGCCTGACGTGTTGCCCTTACGGCCTGACGCGATGGCCGGGCGGGGCGCACGTACGGGTGGTGGCGGCCGCCTTTTACCATTGGATCACGTTTATTTCATCAGGAGTATTTAGGGAGCGGGGCCCCTCAGCAGCCACCTCACCCTGGCGAAGTGTCTATAGGACACGCAACGCGTCGGTGGCGGCTGCTGCGGGGGACCTTCGGGAGACTGGTGATGTAAATTTTTTTACTTTTGTACCTGTCATTCTGACTGTACTTTCTGCTCGGTGGCGCTTTGCATTTTTGATTCTTATATCAATTTTCTCATTAACTTTGTTATCCTGTGTGCGCTGCATTGCTCTGCACTACAGCACTTTAATTGAATGTTCATATTTGTTGTTCCTCCAGCACTTTTGGCATTTTGGCGCTTGTTTTGGTTTGTGATTGTCTCATGTGTATGTATTTTTATAGGGCACATTATGTCACTTTGTTTGTATTTTTCTTATTATTTTTGATACACGTATATTTGCACATCATGCATTATGCACTTTACCATGTGATGATATAGCTCATGTTTTTTTTTCATTGCCAGCGCACATATATATTATCTTATTTTATTTATTTATTTATATATGAATTTTTGATACGCCACCCAGCATCATTATTCTCACTTAGATAGTCTCCAGTTGTATATAGGTCCCCCTGTGCTTGTTTATATGTTTTTTAATTGTGTAATAGTGTTGTTGTTTGTGTTGATTTAAACATCTAATTTATCAATAAAATATGGATTTGCTTTTATCACTGTGAGTGCGGCCTGTTATATGGTGGTCATTTGAGAGGAGTTATCCAGGCTCCCCTCACTATATATAGATATTGTATCCGTTTGACCATACAGGCTTTAGCACCTTTTTATGCTACTTCTGAGATAGTGGGACGGTGCATACCCATAATTTCTTAGCGTTGAAAAGAAGATACAGGGACATCTATTTGCTAATCCATTACCAGATGATTGGGTAGAAAAGGATCAGAAAGCACAGAGTACTATCTCCCTAAGCATAGATGATATATCATAGATGATCAGATGCCAATATGCAAGTGTAAAACTGCAAAGGAGATGTGGGATGAAAGATCAAACCTCAGCTCTAAGCAAGAGCCGCACTGCTAAATCTACATGCTTGAGGGGGCCCCAAAGAGCCCTGAAGAAGGAAGGGGAGATGAGGTGGTACAAAGACAAGCTGGACCGGAGGAAGACAGAGCTTTTGATGGGTGGGTATAAGTTAAATTAAGAACAATAATACTTTTTTGTGTGGTATCTTATTTCTTTTTCACTTGGGATGAGCTGAAAAGGGGTCCAGGGGACTCCTATACCACTTCACCATGGTCAGGAGCCGGTGGGTGCCCTGCCAGTAAAATGACACATTACCCCATCCTCATTTGGAGGAGCCCAGTGCCCATTGGTATGGGTACGGGGTTCTTCCAGGGGTGCTCAACAACTTATGGAAGATTTTGATGAATCATTAACTCAGCCAACCGTTATCTATGAGGACAATAAAGAATGTTATAAACGTGCCAGCTGTAAGAAGATCAGTGCAAGGACTAAGCCCATTGATGTGAAAATTACTGCCTGGATGATTTAGCGGCACACGGGATACTAGAGTCTGTTTATTGTGAGTCTGAGAAGATGACAACCGATGGAATGACAATGCCACTATCAAAAGCCAAGTTTGAGGAATTCAAAACCGCAATGGGACTAACAGGATAAGTAGTTGTTCAGTGGGGGTGTTAGAATAGCTAAAATGCAACAACTACATACTGTTTGTGCTGTTGATAAAGTTAGTTTATAGAAAAAACAGGAAGTCTTAGGCAGACTCTGTGACGGTATGCATAGTGTGTTTAACCTGCAAACAGAAAGGAGCTGTTTACTTTGCTCCATGTTAAGATGTGCTGCTGATATATCATGCTCATGTTTATGCTTCTGATTGTTACAGAATAAACAGTTGTTGTTCCTGCATGCTGGAAGAGTGTTGTGTACAATCTGCAGCCAACAGGGAAGCGAGAATACGTGTAAGCCATGTCATCAACACAATGGCCATCTTGAATGCCTCCATCTTGAATTCAACAGTTTTTTCAATGGGCAGCAATTCTGGGAGTAATAAAAATCACACTGTTGCTAAGCTGCGCAAAGTAACAAGCATGATTGAGACTTCCTCTTATAGGGGCATGTTGATTCCAGTGTACAACGCCTTCATGTCCCCATCAAACAGACTTCCATGCCAATTTTGGTTTCCTAAAGAACTTTAATTTTAGGGTTATCCCAAATTGGGAACTGGAGTATCATTTAAATTTAATGGTCCACACTATACTGTATCTAGATTTGATTATTCTTCCTTGGAAGGACTGCTAATGGCTGATATCTCATTTATTACAAAACTGCTGTTCGATATTTCCCTCCATGTATGTTGTATTTTGTTCAGTATTTTTAAATCACATTTTACCATCATTTTTTTATATTTCAGTTACTGATTTTGCACTAACCAATAAAAATGTTACAGTGTTTCTTTCAAATTCGGCCTTCTATATCAACAATTGCTGTGTGTTGTGCAGATGCATTTTTTGGTGTTTTATATTTTCAACTGTTTACATATGTGAAATATCTTTTGTTTGATTAGTGGGGGGCCTCAGTTTAGCAGTGTCACTAGAGAGTAGCTAGTCTGAAGGGTAATACACTTCCAAAAAATGATGCTCAACCTATGGCCCAAGTGCCACATGTGACCCTCAGAGACATCTGATATGGCTCCCAATGTGCTGTGGCGATAGTGTCAGGGGTACATAGAACTGGCGGGAGGAAGAACAGAGTTAAGTAGAGATTCAGTAAGGACAGCAGGTATCAGAAGACCTATATAGTAGGGGTCGCAATGGCAAACAGAATGACGGGAAGCTGGATATAGGACTGCTGGCAAAAGGGCTATAACTTTAGGGCTCAGGCAGTGAGAAAAGGAGCTCCCAGTTTTGACCTTGCAGGGTTTTGACCCTCACTGCCTTCCGCTGCTGAAAATATACTGTGTGCCACAACGGGGAGGCCGATTCATTAATAGCGCCAGGTAGCGACAGATGAGCGACTGTAGCGTGATTTTTTCAGCGCCAGCCAGTATTCGCTGTGCTTGGCCGGCATTAGCTTGATGACAGCGACTCAGTCGGTGTGCGGTAATGTTGAATACGGGCTGGGGGGTCGCTGTTTCACAGGTCCAGCGTTGTATGTGAGCGCCTGACAACGAATGGCCAGAGCGAACGGCTAGCTTCATATTCATCAAAAAATCACGCTCCGAATGTGCTGTCGCTGTCCATTCCTTGTTTAAACCCCAGAGCGCTTGCGGCGATGTGTATTAACTAGTTTTTAACCCCTAAACAACCATATTTTTTGAATGTAACATTATACATGTTTTTAGAATCATTTTGTAATATGAATACATTAATCTCAGACCTGTTAGATCAATTCTGCACATATTTTTTTTAATTTTTTTTTTGACTTAAAAATAAATCCTAACATTGCAGAAGTGGTCTCCGATTTTTTGACATTAAAAAAAAAAAAAAAATTAATACCAATTAATTATGAATAATTATAGATTGTTCCATTGAAAAGCATTGGACATCGCCAGGGAGCGACAGCTCATACCTGGCGCTGTGAGGGAATTTGCAGCGGCGCTGTTCGGTCCAGGCGGCTCCATGATGAATGCCGCGCTAGCCGTCGCTCTCGCCGGCGCTAGCCTCATTTTGCTTGATAAATGCGTCATTGTGACCGCCGCCGGGCGTACTTGAGTCGGTAGTCGCCGTTAGCTGCCGCTACTTGGCGCTCGTCAGACACTACCTGGCGCTATCGCTTGATGAATAAGGGCCTCTATGTTATCTTTACATCTAGACATCTAGAAGTTTGCCCCTGTGCTGGGATCTGTATCTGCTAATGAGGCATTTTTACTAGGGATTTTAAGAGGATAATGGTGTTTGTGCTGCTAAGTGTAATTCAGGATTGTGTGTGTGTGTGTGTGTGTGTGTGTGTGAGATGGTGGTGGTGGGGGGTTGCTGATAGGATATGTATGTGCATGTGTTTGTCTGCAGGGGTTGTGGTGAGAGTAAGTAGGCATGTGTATTTTGAATGTGTTTGGGATTGGTGTGTGGGGCAGTAAGAGGGGAAATATTGTTTGTTGCCTTTTAAACTAAGTAGTAGGTATCTAGATTCAATAAAATCGCATCTTAAAATATAAAAAAAATCAGAATCCTTAAAGTGGACCAAAACCCTGGATTTTGAATATCCTGGGTTTTGTGCCCTGCTGTGTGAAATCCCCCAGGTCGGAAACTCACCTATATCACCTTCTTCCCCAATCCAACGGCACATGCGCAAGCAGTGGCTGCATCTCCGCTATCCTTTTAGCAGGGCCTGCATCATGCTTTTTTGAATGGCTGGTGTGGGCCGGGGGGGGGGGAGGGGGGGTTCACACAGCAGGGCACCCCCGATCAGGGTGTCCAGGGGCCAAGGACCAAAAATCCTATGTTTTGGTCCACAAATGATCTTATATCCAGAAAGGAAGTTTATGTCGTCACCTTCTATTCCCAGCCCAGTGCCCCAAAACAGTCTGCCTTTCTTTTTTTTACTAAAGCCATTGCACAGTATCAAAACACGAACAGGATGCAGTCTGCTGGTCAAATGGTCGGCCGTATTGCTCCCTGGTGATCCACGATGATACATGCAGTTAACCTCAGCTCAGCATTTGGGGGGGGCAGACTTATCAGTTACACTAACTGCCATCATGTGGCAGTTTACTGAATGAATTAGCATACGGCATGGCATTCAACATCATACTAAATCCTGTTAGTGTTTTTATGAATATTGTCGAAAGGTTTTAGTAAAAACAGAGACACAAGCTATTTTGGGGCACTGGGCATAAGTGTCTTAAGTGGCTTATTAGAAGTTTGAGGTTACAGGTGAGGGTAGGACAAACCTGGACAGCTGCTAGGGGAATGCTTAAGGTGCCAATCCTATCCATGTCCTGCCATAAATTAGCCCAGAATCTCTGACAATATTATAGGATGCTAGGCCTTATATTTCATTGGACCAAACCTGTCAGTGAAACAAAAGTTGGCATAACGCAAAATCTCCTCCACATCTCCCAAAATTCTAAATACCAACTTCTCCATCCTTACAAGAAAAGAAATATGACGCGTAATGATCAGCAGAGAGCAGCAGAACATGCTAAAAATACACACCATTTCTCAGCGGCTGTGACATCTCACGAAAGTAAAACTAGTAACTGGGGAAGGCAGGAAGATGAGAGTTAACCCTAATATTGCTGGTGGCTATTTATTTTAATAAAGACAATGCATCTATTTGCAGGTTTATTAGAATCCATTGTCATATGTCAAAATTGTAAAACTCTAATAACAAATGACTGCTGTTTTTTATAATCTAGTTGATAAATAATTAAAAAGCAGCAATCTGTATACAGCTATGAAGAAAACCAGAACCCTCACTGCCCTGCTGTCTTTTCTGCTAAGGGTTAATAAATTGTCTTTTTATTTCTGAACGAATGCCTAAATACTCCTCACACCTGCTCTTTCAATGTATAAATAACCACAGGTAATAAATGGTACTCGCTAGCATTTTGCAGTGCTCAGGTGTTACTATCTGGGAGTTTTGGCACCTATTTCTTTCTGTCAATGTAGGGGGTGCCAGTGTGATTAATCCCTTCATTGCCAGTGACAGCAGAACAAAGAATATGGATCCATATTCCATTCAAGATTTCAAGTTAATTACTGAGTTTGGCTCCTCTGACCCAGTTATTGGTGACCAGAATTATCTTGTCACTAAGTAGTGTTCTTTTTTATATTAGCGATAAAAGATACATGAATGAATCCTTTTAGATTGATGTAAACAACCTTGCATTTGCAAACAAATAAAAAAAACAAAAAATATATATTTCAGATTGTGCAGAAACACTATGCTTTTCTAGTACAATCTGCCAGCTCGTGGCAAGGTTTCTTTATAATGTCAATGCCATTAAGTTTGAAACATCTGTTTTTGTAATCCTCATATTTGGCCAGAAAATTAAACACTATTGTCAGTATGAGTTACTATAAGAAGGTTGTCAACACAGGTGTGACGGGTAGAACCAGTTAGTGGGAATCCCTAGTCTTGCCATACCATCAGGGTGGACATTAGAAACCTAAGGTTACAGGCAGCTGCATTTGGACTATGGAAGTCTTAGTACGAATGTAGGTATATGAAAAGTTCATCTAGTAAGTAATCTGTCCAGACTTCTGGCTCAGGAAGGTTCTAGAGCGATCACATCATGGATATGTTCCTGCCTGGCAGCTTTAATATAGGTAATATAAGGAGGGAATTAGGGAGCATACAGGAATTCATTGCTCTGAAAGTGGACCCTATGGTCTCAGGTGTGAGCAGCCAGGAGCAAAGGGAAACCCTAGGCAAGACCTAAGGGGCCTGCAGAGGAGGCCGAATTGCCAGATGTGGGAATTGTGCTGTACTCAGCTAAAGCAAACCTAAGCCTGGTCATGCTGAGTGTGGAATGGTCAATGACTATGACATTAAAATTGCTAAGAAGTGCTGCTGGAGAAGCTAGATGTAAAGAACCTGAAGTTTGCTTTAATAAAGTGAGAACTTTTTAGAAGACTGGTCTGGAATTATCATTGTACTTCTGTGAAAGTGTGTTGGGAAGCTTGCTGGTACCTCACTCTCTCAAGTTGTAAACAATGGGCATTTATGGAAATGTAATATTGTTAAAATATTATGTATTGTTTTAATGTTTTTGTCCCTCTCGCTATGTATAAACAGTTGCATATGACCAATCATACATAAGTCAGGTCATTCAGACAGGCTAATGTTCCTCACAAGAGGCTCATCAAGTCCACATTCATTTTTCCCGCCCTAATAAAAAACAGGTTTCAGATCAGGCTTGGGAGGGCAGATCCTGGGAATATACTTGCAATGCTCAGTTTTGGGCAAGACAAATTTCAGTGGCTGTGAAATTCCGATACTTACCCAACTGCAAAAGAAGTTTTCAGGCTAGCGAAAGTGGACATCAAAGTAATATCAGAGTATAACTGACAGAGGTCCCTAGAAGAGAGAGAGAGCCTTAGAAAGAGAGCCCTAGGAGAAGGAGAGAAGGCCAAGGCTGCCAGCTTGAAGGTCTGCTTGTGGGTTCTTCTGTCAGGAGGGTAAATATATTGGTTGCTGGTCAGACAATGCTCTTAAGTCTGCTTTAACCACTGTATATGTGTATGCCAGTCATATAACTCTCAATCATAGCGTGATGTATCTTGTTGTTTTGTAAGATTTGATTACATCATATTGTACTCTAATATAAGTCTTTATTTACCATTTGTCTCTGTGTTCTTTGATTTACCAGATATCTAAAAGTTCCTACACTATTTTGCGTGTATCCATTGCGTTACCATTGGCCAGTTATTATATATATATATAAATATATATATATATATATATATATATATATATATATATATATTCCTATTTCAGCCGAGCCAGGCAGGATATATATATATATATATATATATATATATATATATATATTATATTATTATTATTATTATTATTTTTAAATTGTTTACATATTTCTGGTTTAGTCAGGCAGAAGTTATTATTGTATAAATCATTGATATTTCTAGGAATGTTTTTTTAATAATAATAATTGTTTGCATATTTGACCATATTGGTTCCAGGTGATATTGGTTATAATTGTTTACATATACTTGGACCATTGGACGACTACGATTTTATGAAATCAATATAACCCTGCTGTCAGCCAATTTGTGAAAAGCATTGTTTTGAGGAATGCCTACAGTAAAACAAAAATTTTGCATTGATGAACAAAACTGGGTGATTTTTTTGTCATGTGCAAGCAATGTTATCATGAGTGCACTAAAATCTTTTTAATCGCTTTGGGAGCCTGACTTTAACAACTGACAACAAATGTGGCCAACCATAAAACACCTAGGGTCTTATGATTACATGTTAAAGACATTTACTTCCAAGCCGTCCTTGGTCAGTCTGAGGCAACTGAAATGGGCACAACCCTTAATCATTTATGACCTTTTGTAGCTGTCAGGCCAAAATGGGAAGCAGAGGGTAAATAGAGAAAAAGGGTCTGTGTATGGGAGCTAGGATTCTATTCAATGCTTTAACAGTATGTCTACTTTGTATCCCATCTGTATCTGTGGTATCCTACTTTTGGAACACAGGTGTTAGAGCCTATTGACCAGGATTGATTTTTCACCTGCTCATGAAGTTGGTCTTGATGTTTTTTATTCCGGGTAAGTTGGCCACCAAAATAAATATGTGCCCACCTCCACCTTGAAACAGGTCAAATACTCCAATTTCCTATTATATCTAGCAGTATAATATCACATTATGTTATTTAAATCCCTGAAAGGCGTCAGGGCTTCTGACCAAATAGGGTACCATGGCTAGGAAGACAGTAAAATTCCTAAAGTCCTCCCTTGTTAAGGGTGTGTCACATACCTAAGTATCACGTAGCATAAGAGGGATTTTGACAGCCACCAGTTGTGCCCATTGAAGGCAACCCTCAGTGGAGCAGATGAGGACTTGATTTATCATCGGAAGTTTGAAGGTAAACAGAACCGGTGTCACTGTATGTACCGGAAGTTTTTAAGATGAGGGGTCGATCACCAATAACACCAGAGAGTCTAAGGTGAGCTTTAGTCTTCACCAGTTGAGCCCCTAATGGTGGGGATCATCTGGGATTTGGGGAATCCTGGGTCCAAGTTGACACATTATAACACAGGGCCAAGGTGGCTTATTCAGAAGCAGAGTGTTTTTGAGAAGTTAGAAGTAAAAGCAGAAACAGCTAATCAGCCAAAGTTAGGGTTCAAAGCTACAACAGGTTATTAGCCAAAACCAGTGCTCAGATCTATAAAAGGCAGACATTCAAAGTCAGAGGTCAGAACAAGCCTTTAAACACTTTAAAGTGATCCAACACTATTTTCTAAAAGGCAGCACTGCAATCAGGCACAGCCAACATCTATTGTTTATTAAATGATTGTTGGATTGCTTTAAAAGGTTCACAGGTTGAAAACAATCGCTGGTGTCATTGCAACAACACCGGCTGGGGCCTCTGCTTTGTCAAAGCATTCCTAAATGTACAAACGGTTACCATCCCACAAACATGTGCATTTCCCCCTGTGCACACAAAACACAGAACACTATAGGGTTGATTCAACACTCAGGTTTAGCTGTGCAAATTTTTATTGTGCAGCTAAATATGGTGCTGAATTGCATGTGGGAAAAAATCATGAGAAAAAAAGCCTTTTCTCTTCCAAAACACGAGTAATAAGAAATACGGTACTGGATCAACCTTTTTGTGTCACAGGTAAGCATGAATGCATGAAATTGCATTCCACAGCATTAACATGTCAGTGTGTGAAGCAATGCACAGCTTCATGCTGCATGGGGACAATTTTTATGACAGGTTGGTGGTACCTTACCTTCTTAAACATCTAAAAGTGAATCAACACTTATTGGTATGAGGACATCCGGATTGCTGATGCTCGCATGTACACTCAGAAGTGTCCCTTGTGAAATTTGGCCCAGTGAATGGCTGCTGGTGGTCACGTGGTTCAGATCTTTTTGACGGCCAAATGCAGTCCAGAACCAGGTGACAGCCAGCAGCCAATTGCTGGGCCAGATTTCACTGGGGGAACGAGAAGTAAGTAAGGATACCCATTTGGTGTAAAATGGGTCCACTTTAGGACCAACATGAATAAAAGCCAGGCCTATGAGCCAGTAGGGATCCTTTCCAAATCTATAGAGTCCCAATTTGCAATGTTGCAGGTCAGTCCCACTTCCTCAAAGTGGCCGTCCAAATTTTTTATCTCTGGAGTTACCCTGTATAGAGCCCATGGAAGCTGGACCCACCAATTGTCCAGTTTAGCACTAGGCTTATTTATAAGCCAAATGTAAAAATAAAATAAGCAATCACAGGACCATCTTTGTAAGTGTCCTTTCGCCTTCCCACAGTAGGGAGCAACTGACACCAAACTGTCACCGTCAGCTACATAAGGTATAGATTTTAATTAAAGTGTCCAAATCTTCTCCTGTTTCAAGTGGGCTATATAAGCCTGTATCTCCAAGTGAATAGGACAGAAAATTGTTCTCCAGCACAGGAATAGTGCATTCCCATCTTTCACAAGTTATTTTTGTCAGATTATTTTACACAATGCATTTGTTATTAATTTCTATGGCCTGTATAATTTATTTGCAGCTATGGATTTGCAATGATGCAAATGATAAATAGGAACCCTGTGCACTGTATATATGTGTCATGATTAAATATTGTACTATTAAAAGATGTTAAGGAAGTTTAATCAATGTATGCATATAAACAGAGCAAGGGAGAGACTAAATTGATTTATTGCTATAAATGCTATATATATAATAATTTCAAATAACCGTTCCAGTCAACACTGTAGTTGTAATATTTATAATTAGTGCATGCGTTCTCGTACAATAATCAAGTTTCTAAAAGTGCCCTGCGGGGAGCTGCCTGCCTGTATGCTTAGCTGACACGATGTTTAACAAATAGTGGCAGGAAGAGCTGTGTTTTCTACACATGAAATACAAATTTGTGTTTCTGAAGAGCTTTTTTGTTGACTTCTACAATATTGTTTTTTTACTAAGCTAAAATTAAAGAATGAGCACATGTAAAAATAAAAATATGCAGAGATCTATTCTCAGTGGGAAATGTGTACTGTGCATGCAATGGGCAATACTAACCTCATTGTATGGACCTTCACCATGATTTATTGAAAAGCCCAAACCCTTATAAAACAATTCCCCAGCATCTAAAATTAATATACTTTAAGTTTTTAGTCACTTACTTTTTCTTTATTGCATGGCACGGCCCGCTTCGGTATTCATAACAGTTGGCTTATTCCGCCACAAGGTGCGCAGTGGTACTGCAGAAAATCTGTGGCATGTCCCGGCTCCCTATAAAAACGGGCTTAACCATAGAGTTCCCCAGTGTCCTCTCTGCAGTGGACTGCGAAGTTAGCAAGTTAGCAGATGGCACTCTCTCTTGCGCAGGTGAGTGGGGCAACCAAGCCTGCGGCCCTGCCTGCCTATTTCCATCCGTTTCTGGACCCTACTTGCCTCCCAGCCTTGGCTGACAGATCGGATGAAGGTAGAGCACTAGGGTCAAGTGCTCCTGGAGTGCAGCTCCAAGCCGCAGACCCTGTAACACAAAGGGTAGCCGGCCATAGGCTTTATGGTGAGCCTAATAGGGATGCGGAGTTTCTGTCCTGGCTTCTGAAGGGGTAAGTAGTTTGGGGACTGTGTCCCCTTATTTTCCTTTTGGGTCCCCCCCCCACGCCCCCCCTCCCTGGCCATGGCTGTTCGCCGCTGCCTTCTCGTCTCTCTCTCTCCCCCCCCCCCGACTTAGTTGGGGGGGGAAGGGGGGTGTGGGTGGTAGCGGTGAGTGGTAATATCTGTGGAGTTTTAGATGTTTTTGGTGTATTTTCTGGTGTTTTTAGCTGCCGCTCCGCTTTGTACTGTGTTCCGCGGCTGTGGACGCTATAACCTGAGGTACTTTTGCTTTGTCATGGCGCCGGATGCATCATGTGTGCGCTGTTTTTCTCGCTCTTCGGGGGGGGCGAGGCCGGGTGATGACACGTATCGCGTCTTTCACCCCGCGACCCGCCCCTCGAGGTACCTCTGCCGGCGCCATTTTGAACAAGCTGCGTGTCTGGATTTTCTCCCTTCCTGGCTGCAGCGCTGCTTCCTTCGGCGGGTCACTTTATCCAGTGGTCTGTGCCTGTGTGACCCCACTGTGTCTTTGGTCCGTGAGTCCCCCTTGGGGTTTTTTTTATTGATTTGGGGTATATTTGCTGCGGGATGCTCATGTGTGTTTTTACTTATGTCTTTCAGGCGGGATACCATTGGGTTGCGGTTTCTCCCAGCGCCTCACTCGGCTACACCTACTCCCCCACTCCTGCTATTGGGCCCCAGTGAGGGGAATGTTGGCAGGGAGTCACATTCTGATTTGGCTCTGCGGGTGGCTAACATTGAAAAGCAGCTTGCCAGGACGGTTCCTAGGAAGGCCTCTGGCAAGAAGAGACACCTGGACCTCAGGCCTGCTCCCCTTACTGAGATGTATGTGGGGATTGATGATCTTGGTGGCTGTCACCCCCTTGAGATGGGGGAGCTCTCCCAGGATTCTGACTCCTCTGGGAACCAGCAGGAGGGTTGCGATAGTGACCCTGGGTCTACGTCTGGAGAGGAATCATGGTACCCTGAGGACACTGATAATCTGCTGTCACATATTTTTGAAATTTTGCACATTGCTCCCCCTGAGGTAGCTAAAAGAAAGCAGGGGGAGCTTTTTCGCCCTGGTAAACAGCGTCTAGAGTTCCCTGAGCAGGAACATTTTACCACCCTGGTGCTTAAAGAATGGGAATGTCCTAACAAGTTGCCTGCTGTGTGCAAGGGTTTGGATAAAAGGTATCCCTTTCCCGTTGATCTTGTTAAGAGGTGGTCATTTCCCCCTGAAGTGGACGCTCCCGTGCTAGGCTTGTCCAATACTTCGGTCATGCCTTCCCCTGACACTACCAGTGTGAGGACCGGCGCATGGATCAAGTGGCCTGCCATACTTTTACCTGTGTGGGGGCTGGCTTGCGCCCCGTATGTGCTGTCGCCATTACTGCTATTGCCCTTCAGAAGCTTCTCAAGCGTCTCATTGATGGCGCAATAGCTGGTAGTGTGGGGGAGGAATATAGGACTCTCTTACTTTGCTCTGATTTTGTGGCCTTTATCCTTACTGCTATGGATGATGCTGTGCGGCTGTGTGCTCTGTCTGGTTGCGCCAGTGGGCAGCTGACGCTGCGGCTAAGAAAGCTCTCACTGGCCTCCCCTTCGTAGGGCTGCAGCTATTTGGGGAATGTCTTGATGTTCTAGCCAAGGATGGGAGGCTGCCTCCCTTTCTTTCGCATTCCCAGAGGGGGCCGTGGCTCCCTCCGCTCCAGTGGTCGCAGAGATTCTTGGGGCCGTGGCAGAACCCGTGGTCATCCCGGTCTCTCCTGGAATCCTAAGCCAACCCTCTCCCAAGCCCCCTCAGGCATGAAGGAGCGCCCTCACCCCTCCGGGTGGGGGGACGGCTTCGGCTCTTTGCTCAAGTCTGGAGGCTTCATGTTTCAGACCGGTGGATTCAGGGGGTAGTGTCCTCCGGTGACAAGATAGAGTTTGCAGCCTGCTCCCCCCCAAGATTCATCAGATCCCGGATGTCTTTAAACCCCCTGTCCGCTCAAGGGTTGCTTCTGGCGGTTCATTGCCTGTTAGAGGCCGGAGTCATTTGTTTGGTGCCTCATCAAGAAAGAGGTCAGGGGTACTATTCCAATCTTTTCACAGTCCCCAAAAAGGACGTCTCTCTGAGGGGGCCTCTGAAGGGCCTCAACAAATTTGTCAGATTCAAGCATTTTCGCATTGGAGACGCTGCACTCTGCTGTCAGTTCCCTTCGCCTGGGTGACTTCATGACCTCTGTGGACATCAAGGATGCTTATCTTCATGTGTCTATCTTCCCAGGTCATCAGAGATTTTTAAGGTTCAAGCTGCAGGATTCGCATTACCAGTTTGTGGCTCTACTCTTCGGTACCAGGGCATCCGCATCATTCCTTACCTGGACGACATCCTGATTGTGGCCGAGTCTTTTCCTCAGGCCAAGCGGGACACTCAAATGGTGACATCCACTCTGGAGTCTTTCGGCTGGGTGATCAACTATCCCAAGTCTTCTCTGTCCCCGTCTTTGGTGAGGTTCTTTCTGGGCATGACTCTGGATACCTCTCAGGTCAAGGTGTTCCTTCCTCAGCAGAAGGTCGGGCTCTGCTGTCATGTCCTCATCCCTCCATCCGTCAGGAGATGCAGTTGGTGGGTCTGATGGTGTCCTGCTTCGAGGCAGTCCACTTTGCTCAGTTTCACATGAGACCTCTTCAGTTGCACCTCTTGTCAGTTTGGGATCGGGACCCTGTGTCCCTGGATCAGGAATATTTTCTGTCTCCCCCAGCCAGACAGTCTCTTTCGTGGTGGCTGGACTCAAGGAACCTTCAGGAAGGACCTGCCCCCGTGCTGGGAAACAGTCACCATGGATGCCAGTCTGACCAGCTGGGGAGGCTTCTGGAAGTCCCAGGGTCGGTGGGGCCCACAAGAGGCCCATGCTTCCATCTACGTCCTGGAACTGAGGGCGATCAGGTTGGTTCTTTCTCGCCTATCCACTCACCTTCAGGGTCGGGCTGTTCAGATCTGCTCAGACAACCAGACGGCGGGGCCTACCTAAATCATCAAGGAGGGACTCGGAGTAAGCAAGCCTTCAAGGAAGTGTCCGGGATTCTGTCTTGGGCGGCACAGCGTGTTCCCTGCATCTCAGCGGTCTACACCCAGGGGTGGAGAACCAGGTGGCGGACTCCCTGAGCAGGGGGACGTCTCGTCTGGGGGAGTGGTCTCTCAACAACCGGGTGTTTCTCTCCCTCTGTCACCGCTGGGGTCAACCGGATGTGGACCTGTTTGCGTCCCGTCACAATCACAAACTTCCCAGATTTGTCTCTCTGTCTCAGGATCCTCTGGCCTTCGCCACGGATGCCTTGGCAATACCTTGGACGGAGTTTCAGCTTCTCTATGTGTTCCCTCCGTTTCCTCTCCTGGGCAGGGTCATGCGCAAGATAGCCCAGGAGCGGGTACCAGACATACTGGTGGCCCCTTGATGGCCAAGAAGAGTTTGGTTCGCAGACGTCGTGCCAGCAGACAGGCACGTCTTGCCCACGGATCCAAATCTTCTCACACAGGGGCAGCTACACCATCCCAATTTACAAGCTCTGGCTTTAACGGCTTGGCTGCTGAAACCTCCATTTTGATGAAAAAGGGGTTGCCTGCCTCTGTTGTTGATACCATGATTCGGGCTAGGAAGAAGTCCTCATATTTTATCTATTACAGGGTCTGGCATGTTTACATTGCCTGGTGTGAGTCTGGGCTTTCAACTTAGTACGCTAAGCTTTCTAAGCATACCCAGCATGTTGTAGTGGGCCCATCTTTCTGGAAGTAATCCCTCAAAGAATTCGTTGGTCGCACAGGGTTTCTTTAAAAAATGTATAATAAAGCAGAATAAAGTTTTCCTAAAATATCAATATGCAAACAAGAAAAAACAAGCTAAATCTGAAAGCGCAAAATCCCCCGAGCAGAACGATACCCAACATGCATAGGTACTACTAACCCTTTTAACTGCCAGCCTACTTGAGGCTTTGTCCCCCTCTCTTGACAGGTCATTTTTCACCATTTTGCACTATGCTTAACTGTGATTTTTGCGGGAATTTCCAGGAAAATCATATATTTTATTTTTGCGGCACAGTTTAGGCTTCAACATAAAATGTCTTGTTTGTAATTTTTTTACTGTTTTTTTTAATATTTTTGAGTAAATCAAACAAAACAAAATAAAAATTTTTTTTTTAGAAAATTGTCTCCTTTATTTCAAATAAATCATTTGTTTTATTAAAGAAAACCATATTGCATGTGAAAGCCCCATTTCTCCCGATTACAACGGTACCACATATGTATCGGTATCCCCCCGTTACTGTTCAGAAGACCCCCCCAAACTGAAAAAACACTTTATAACATGTAAAAAAAAAATACAACTACAATCCACACTATAAAGGGTTAAATCAAGAAAGAAATTGGTGTGGGGCTCCCCTTCCCTGGGGGGAGGTAACCCCCATTTTTTTTTTATTTTAAGGGTTAAAAACCCTTAAAAATTCCAATAAAAAATTACATGGGGTCCCCCCTATCCAGCATAACCAGCCCAGGGATCAGCTATGCAGGGCTTGTAGAACAGGGAGCAGGGGCCAGCTTTGGTGGCCCCCACGCCCTGCCAAGTACAAGCCCCCACCGCCTAAATCAGCCCGGGCCCTTCTGCCCCCCTGGGCTTCGGGGAGGCAGGTAATAGGGGGGCCGGGGTTAATGGCAAGTCACCCGCTAGCCACAGGTGACTTGACAGCCCCTGAGCCTTATGAACTGGTATAGGGGTTTCATGAACTCCTTACAAGTTCACAATGGGTTAAAGTGAACCAACACCCAGGGATGATCGGCCCCGGAATCTATAAGATTCCTGGACCGCTCTATTCCCTCCCCCCGGGGCATCCGAAATTGGGATGCCCCTCTGTGTGAAACCCCCCGGAACACCCGCTACCACTTACTTGAATCCCGGTCCTACGGCGCATGCACGGGCCGCATCCCCAGGCCGCATCCCCGCTATTCCTCTAGCAGGACGCGTGCCCAGGCCGGCTATTTATGAATGGCTGGCGCGGGCACGCTCCCTGTTAGAGGAAAGTGGGGAATGCGGCCTCCAGCGCTCTCTGAACGGCTGAGCTTAGATGTCTCTTAGACGTCCATAACTCAGCCGCTCTGAGCGCGCTGATTGGACAAGCGGCCGCGCATGCACCGTAGGACCTGGGTGAGGTGAGTTATTGTGGGTGATCTTGGGGGTTTCACACAGCAGGGCATCCCCAATCGGGATGCCCCAGGGGAAAGGACCAATACCCAGGATAGTCAAAATCCTGGTTGTTGGTCCACTTTAAATGTAAAAAAAAAAAAAACACCACAAAATGCTGGAAGCATTTATTACCAGCTGGGTGACAGGACTTAAGGGGTTAATTAAAAAAAAAATTGACATAGGGTCCCCCCTCCCGGGGGGGGGGACACCATTTTTTTTTGGAATTTTAAGGGTTAAAAACCCTTAAAAATCCAAAAAAATGACGTAGATCTCATAGACCCCTTACCAGCTCACAAAGGGTTAACTGTAAAAAAAAAAACACCACACAAAATGATTTTATTTTAAAAAAAAATATTTTTTTTTACTGTACTTACCTCCGATTGTAAGCTCTTGTCCCTCGCCGCTATGATGACAGATGCCGGTGATCGGCATCCAGAGAAGGGGGAGGCAGGAGATCAGAGGATCTCCTGCCACCTCCTTCCCCGGGCACCGATCACCGGCATCTGAGAACTGAGAGCTCTGAAGCCAGTGATGGGGGCGGGGATGACGTCATAAGCCCCTTAACGGCATGATGGCGGCCGCCATCGAGGAGGAAAGGGGAGAGAGCCTCTCTGGCTCTCTCCTGATGATCGGTAAGTCCTGGGGGGGATCGGAGGCCCCCCAGGTGAAGAGGAGGGTCAGCGGGAGCCAGCGCACACGCAGGTAAGTATAATTTTTATTATTATTTAATGTGGGCAGGAGCTCTGAAGTTTTGAAGATATCACGCCATGTGTTTTTATTTGTTTGTTTCCATGCTATTAATCTCTGGAGTGGAGGAGATATAAGGAGCTTTGAGTGATAAGGAGGATCTAAAAGTTATTATTGTTGCTCTAATATACCTTAATTGATGAGAGGCATACAGAAGCTTTGACACCCTAAAGAGGACCTAAACTCACTCTGCTAGTTTTTAATTTGCATCTGGTACGTGATTTAATAGATGGTGGTGGGAGTTGTCACCAATTGTTATTCTTAGTGGAAAATACACACAAGAGGTGGATTTCTCGCAGTCAAGAATGAAAGTTATGTTGTATTTAAGGAGGAAGTATTGTCCCACGGAGTTGTGGTGTTCTTTGTCACTAACATACAAATAATTAATTTTTATACTAAATAAGTGTCTACAGCCTCAGCTTTATTAAGTTATTGCATTTTGAATTGGTTTTTGTCTTGCTATCAATACACCAGGCCGCAGGGTATCCCAAACCACCACGTTGCACCCTATCTGTTATACTAAATAAGCGTCTACAGCCTCAGCTTTATTAAGTTATTGCATTTTGAATTGGTTTTGGTCCTGCTGTCAATACACCAGGCCACAGGGTATCCCAAACCACCACGTGGCACCTTATCTGTTATAATAAATAAGCGTTGTTCAGTATCAGCTTTATTAAGCTATTGCATTTTGCATTGTTTTTTGTCTTGCTGTCAATACACCAGGCCGCAGGGTATCCCAAACCACCACGTGGCACCCTATCTGTTATACTAAATAAGTGTCTACAGCCTCAGCTTTATTAAGTTATTGCATTTTGAAATGGCTTTTGTCCTGCAGTTAATACACCAGGCCGCAGGGTATCCCAAACCACCACGTTGCACCCTATCTGTTATACTAAATAAGCGTCTACAGCCTCAGCTTTATTAAGTTATTGAATTTTGAATTGGTTTTGGTCCTGCTGTCAATACACCAGGCCCCAGGGTATCCCAAACCACCACGTGGCACCTTATCTGTTATAATAAATAAGCGTTGTTCAGTATCAGCTTTATTAAGCTATTGCATTTTGCATTGTTTTTTGTCTTGCTGTCAATACACCAGGCCGCAGGGTATCCCAAACCACCACGTGGCACCCTATCTGTTATACTAAATAAGTGTCTACAGCCTCAGCTTTATTAAGTTATTGCATTTTGGATTGGCTTTTGTCCTGCAGTCAATACACCAGGCCGCAGGGTATCCCAAACCACCACGTGGCACCCTATCTGTTATACTAAATAAGCGTCTACAGCCTCAGCTTCATTAAGTTATTGCATTTTGAATTGGTTTTTGTCCTGCTGTCAATACACCAGGCCGTAGGGTATCCCAAACCACCACGTTGCACCCTATCTGTTATACTAAATAAGCATCTACAGCCTCAGCTTTATTAAGTTATTGCATTTTGAATTGGTTTTTGTCCTGCTGTCAATACACCAGGCCGCAGGGTATCCCAAACCACCACGTTGCACCCTATCTGTTATACTAAATAAGTGTTGTTCAGCATCAGCTTTATTAAGCTATTGCATTTTGAATTGGTTTTTGTCCTGCTGTCAATGCACCAGGCCGCAGGGTATCCCAAACCACAACGTGGCACCCTATCTGTTATACTAAATAAGAGTCTACAGCCCCAGCTTTATTAAGTTATTGCATTTTGAATTGGTTTTTGTCCTGCTGTCAATACACCAGGCCGCAGGGTATCCCAAACCACCATGTTGCACCCTATCTGTTATACTAAATTAGCGTCTACAGTCTCAACTTTATTAAGCTATTGCATTTTGAATTGGTTTCTGTCCTGCTGTCAATACACCAGGCCGCAGGGTATCCCAAACCACCACGTGGCACCCTATCTGTTATACTAAATAAGCGTCTACAGCCTCAGCTTTATTAAGTTATTGCATTTTTAATTGGTTTTTGTCCTGCTGTCAATACACCAGGCCGCAGGGTATCCCAAACCACCACGTTGCACCCTATCTGTTATACTAAATAAGCGTCTACAGCCTCAGCTTATTAAGTTATTGTAATTTGAATTGGTTTTGGTCTGCTTTAAATACACCAGGCCGCAGGGTATCCCAAACCTGCACGTTGCACCCTATCTGTTATACTAAATAAGCATTGTTCAGCATCAGCTTTATTAAGCTATTGCATTTTGAATTGGTTTTTGTCCTGCTGTCAATACACCAGGCCGCAGGGTATCCCAAACCACCACGTTGCACCCTATCTGTTATACTAAATAAGCGTCTACAGTCTCTGCTTTTTTAAGTTATTGCATTTTGAATTGGTTTTTGTTCTGCTGTCAATACACCAGGCCGCAGGGTATCCCAAACCACCACGTGGCACCCTATCTGTTATACTAAATAAGCGTCTACAGCCTCAGATTTATTAAGTTATTGCATTTTGAATTGTTTTTTGTCCTGCTGTCAATACACCAGGCCGCAGGGTATCCCAAACCACCACGTTGCACCCTATATGTTATACTAAATAAGCGTCTACAGCCTCAGCTTTATTAAGTTATTGCATTTTGAATTGGTTTTGTCCTGCTGTCAATACACCAGGCCGCAGGGTATCCCAAACCACCACGTTGCACCCTATTTGTTATACTAAATACGCTTGTTCATCCTTCTTCAGCTGAATCAAACTATTGCATTTTGAATTGGTTTTTGGTCTGCCTTTAACAAAAAAAACACTCGGCCGCAGGGCATCCCAAACCTGCATTAGGCAGCCTATCTGTTATACTAAATACGCTTGTTGATCCTTCCTCAGCTTAATCAAAGTATTGCATTTTGAATTGGTTTTTGTCCTGCTGTCAAAACACTAGCTCACATGGGCTTTCAAACCAGCACATGTCACCCTATCTGTTATACTAAATAAGCTTCTACAGGCCCTATTTTTATATATTTATTTATTTTTTATATAGAGCTGTAATAGGTTATATAGTGAGGTAAATTCGCCATTTTGCACCATTATATAGAGAAGCCCACTGTGTAAATCTGAGGAGCAATAGTTTATACAGTATTGTGAGGTAAATTCGCTGTTTTGCACTATTATATATATCAACCTAAATCCCTGTGTAAATCTGAGGAGCAATTGTTTATATTGTGAGGTAAAATTGCCATTTTATAGAGCAGGCCCTGTCTGAAAATCTCATTTTGCAATCTATGTTATATTGTGAGCTAAATTCTCCATGTTGCACCATTCTTTAGAGTGGCCCTCCTGTGTAAATCAGAGCAGCAATAGTTTATATTGGACAATACATTTGCCCTGTTTTGCACCATTATATGGAGCAGCCCCTATATAAACCTAAGAAATAGGTTATATTGTGTGAGTTAAATCCGCTGTTGGTTTTGTAGCATTCTATAGAGCAGCCCCTGTGTAAATATGAGGGGCAATAGCTTATACTGTGAGGTAAATTTGCCATTTTTGCAGCATAATATAGAGCAGGCCCTGTGTAAATCTGAGGGGCAATAGTTTATATTATGAGGTAAATTCATGGTTTTGCACTGTTATATACAGCAGCCCCTATATAAACCTGAGGAGTAATAGTTTATATTGTGAGATAAATTCAGTTTTGCACCATTATATGGAGCAGCAATGTTGCACCATTACATAGAGCAGTCCCTATATAAACCTGAGAAATAGGTTATATTGTGTGAGTTAAATCCGCTCTTGGTTTTGTAGCATTATATAGAGCAGCTCCTGTGTCAATCTGAGGGGCAATAGCTTATACTGTGAGGTAAATTTGCCATTTTGCAGCATAATATAGAGCAGTACCTGTGTAAATCTGAGGGGCAATAGCTTATATTGTGAGGTAAATTTGCCATTTTGCAGCATAATATAGAGCAGCCCCTGTGTAAATCTGAGGGGCAATAGCTTATATTGTGAGGTAAATTTGCCATTTTGCAGCATAATATAGAGCAGCTCCTGTGTATATCTGAGGGGCAATAGCTTATATTGTGAGGTAAATTTGCCATTTTGCAGCATAATATAGAGCAGCCCCTGTGTAAATCTGAGGGGCAATAGCTTATATTGTGAGGTAAATTTGCCATTTTGCAGCATAATATAGAGCAGCCCCTGTGTAAATCTGAGGGGCAATAGCTTATATAGTGAGGTAAATTTGCCATTTTGCAGCATAATATAGAGCAGCCCCTGTGTAAATCTTAGGGGCAATAGCTTATATTGTGAGGTAAATTTGCCATTTTGCAGCATAGTATAGAGCAGCCCCTGTGTAAATCTGAGGGGCAATAGCTTATACTGTGAGGAAAATTTGCCATTTTGCAGCATAATATAGAGCAGGCCCTGTGTAAATCTGAGGGGCAATAGTTTATATTGTGAGATAAATTCAGTTTTGCACTATTATATGGAGCAGCAATAGTTTATATTGTAGGTAAATTCATGGTTTTGCACCATTACATAGAGCAGTCCCTATATAAACCTGAGAAATAGGTTATATTGTGTGAGTTAAATTCGCTCTTGGTTTTGTAGCATTATATAGAGCAGCTCCTGTGTCAATCTGAGGGGCAATAGCTTATACTGTGAGGTAAATTTGCCATTTTTGCAGCATAATATAGAGCAGCCCCTGTGTAAATCTGAGGGGCATTAGTTTATACTGTGAGGTAAATTTGCCATTTTGCTATTTTACTGGCCGGGCAGGACAGCTTTTCCAGGGCAAACTCTGCTAGTTACGGCCACAAGTCAAGATTGGCTTCCCAGAAGTCCAGCGGATCCTCAAGGTGTGTTGGCATGGTCATGTCAAGGTATGACATGACCTGCTGGTTCAGGTCCTGCTCCAGGTATTCCTGCTGCTCATGAGTAGACTCACTATGCGGGTGTAGAAAGCTACTCATTAGCGACTGAAGACTGAGGCTGCTGCCTATGGAGCTGCTGCTCCTGCCACCCCCCCGGCAGCCATGGCAGTGGAAGTTGAGCGCAGAGGTCCCCCCGAGTCAGACCTGCGAGAGTATGGACCATGGCACAGATAGACATCGCCCAACTGACTACGTAGGATGTCTCTGTAGTAGGTCAATTTGTCCTCCCTCTCAGTGGGTGTAAAAAATGCCCCCATTTTGTGCCAGAAGCGAGGGTCCAATAAGGTGGAGAGCCAGAAGTCATCCCGCTGACAAATGGAGACAATTCTGTGGTCACTACGCAAGCACGTGAGCGTGCATCGTGCCATTTGTGCAAGTGACTCGGAGGGACTACCTGTCTCCATCTCCACTGCAAACTGCCACGGTGTGTCTGGGTCCTCTGTCTCGCCTTCCTCACAACCCTCTAGCTCCTCTGGCTGCTCCTGCTCCTCCTCTCCTGTCAGATGACTAGATAAAATGGTAATTTTGTCAAACCTAAACTGTGCTTTGCTGTGCCCCACCTCCTCCTCCTCCACTTCAGCCCCCACAGGCTTCATGTGGCTGTGAAATGTATGCGCCATGTCTCTAGTGCCCTGACCAGCCATGGTTTCCAACATGTGTTGTAGTACATGAAGCAGTGGAATCTCCTCGTTCATCTCATAGTCCTGGCGACTGACTAATAAAGTAGCTTCCTCAAAGGGCCTGAGCAAACGGCAGGTGTCACGTATGAGCTGCCACTGGTTTACATTGAAGTTACACAGGGGAGTCCCCCTATCCGTTTGGATCATCAAGAAATCCGTGATGGCTTTTCTCTGTTCCTATAGTCGATCCTGCATATGGTGGGTGGAATTCCAACGGGTGGAAACATCGCAAATCAGACTGTACCGTTCTGACGCTGAAGCTCAAGAAGGGTGTGCTTGGCGGTGTAGGAGTGCCTGAAGTGCATGCAAAGTTTCCTTCCCGTTGTTAGGATGTCTTTCAGATGGGGAGAAGACTTCAGAAAATGCTTGACAACTAGATTGAACACGTGTGCCATGGCAGGACGCATGGCTCAGGCTTCCTTATCGCAGCGCAGACAAGATGTTCTTCCCAGTGTCAGTCACCATGGGTCCCATTTGCAGTTTTCGTGGAGTAAGCCATGATTTCATGTATTGAGTTCTCATTTTTAGCAGTTCCTCCCATGTGTGACTCTGTTGCTCAAGGCAAACCATGTGAAGAACAGCGTGAAACCGCCATGTTCTGCACACATGGTAGGCTGGAAGGGCACTGGGAAAAAAATAAATAGATAAAAAAAAAAAGAGAAAAAATAAATATTTAGAAAAAAAGTAAAAAAAAAATTAAAAAATTAAAAAAAAAATTTACAAAAATTCACAAAATATTAAAATGCAATTGAAAAAAAAATATAAAAAAATATATATATATATGTTTCTAAAAAATACAAAATATTAAAAAAATACAAAATATAAAAAAATTACAAAATTAACCAAAAAAAAAAAAAGTGTTGATAGATGTTATATGTTACTGTTATTATGTTATATGTTATTGTTGCTATGATATATGTTATTATTATAAATTTGTTCAAATTAGATAAATGTTAACTATTAATATGTAATTGACAATTTGCCACTTTTCTCTGTGACACCATTGCTAAGTGCAAGTGCACTGTCACAGGCACAAAGGCCTAGGAGCGTGGAGGCCACAGCGGAGGGACCTGTCCAAGTTGCTTTTGTGGTTGTGCAGGAACCACAATCACCCAGTGGTCCTAAAAGGATATTTATTGTCCCTGACCATAGTTACAGCTCCAGACGTAGGCACTGCTGTGCACTTTGGTACACACTGACAGGCTAAAGGACTGCCCCACCTTCTGTTCAACAAAATTGTACAGGGCTGGTACTGCCTTCTTCGCAAAGAAATGACAGCATGGGACTCTCCACCTCGGCTCGGCACAAGCCATCAGTTCTCTGAAAGGTCCGCCAACTCAAAAGGGAGGGACTGCAGCACCAGCAACTTATACAGGAGCACATTTAGCTTCTGCACGTTGGATGAGTGGGCACATACTGCTGTCTCTTGGACATGGCTTGGTAATGGATTGCTGGCGGAATGACTGACTCGGATCAAGAGGAGGAGGAGCATCTGGAGCGACAGAGGATGGGTATGACACACAGGAGGTGGTGGAGCCTTGGCTGGCTGGAACAGAGTGCGGTGTGCCACTGGGTAATGCAGCAGGCTCGACCACCATTTTGGAGCCAACTCTCCCAGGCCGCTTTATGATGACGCTGCAAATGTTGACGCAGGGCTGTGGGTCCAACATTGGGACCCTGGCCACACTTCACCTTCTGCCTACACATCTTTCATATAGCCATGTTAACCTCCTGCGGATGCTTGATGAAAAACTGCAACATGGGCTTGTAGCTGATTTCTTCTACCAACAGTCCGCACTAATTCACTGATGCTGCTGCTGCTGCCGCCGCCAACTCCAGGGACCCTCTTCCACTACCTCCTGGGAAGACAGCCTGCCGCACGAGTGGTCTACCCCGAGCACATTTGTCACTCTCAAAATCTGTCACTCTCCATCACTCCAAGCCTTTGAAAGTGCCCTCAAATCTCACTGATGTACTCCTCAGGTTCCTCAACAGTGTCTGCTTAAGGAGCCAAAACGCTTGCAACACCTCCTTTCACGACACTCTCCTTATCACTACTTGCCCGCCTAGTGGAAGAAGCGGCAAGTGTCTCCTCTACTTCTTGGCTGGGCAGTAGCTGCTGATTTTTCTGATTATCAGATCGTCCTCACTGAATAGTGGAGCTGAACCCAAAGCATAACATACAACAGACAGTTGACTGGGGGTGTCAGATGTCACTTGTGATGCAGTGGATAATCGTGTTAACCAATGGATGACGGCAGATGGGTTGCTGTTCAAGACACGACCGCTAGTTGATCCCGGGAGATCAGGCCTATCACTGAGACTTCTGCTGCCACTCACTCCTATTCTGCAGAGACCTCTGCTTGATGGCCTTATATGTTACTATGTTACTAATATGTTACTATGTTACTAATATGTTACTAATCTGTCACTCTCCATGTTTTTTTTTTGGGAGACTGGCCTGCGTGGAAATGAATCGGGCATGGATCAGCCAAGATTTCCACCCACCAATGCCTGATGCATTAGAGTAAATTGATGATGGGGCCAGACCAACACTAAAGAAATATGGATCATGCAAAACAGATTTAAGGCGCTGCTCTCCAGTTACAGACATTCCTCCGCATCAGACCACAAGTAATTATTGAGAAAATGCTTTACGTTACTCTTACTTTTTATTAATATTCTTCGGATAAGATATATGTGCCGAAAATCTGTATATGTTCTCTTCATGCTGCTGCCAACTCCAGGGTGTGTCTTTCTGGCAATTTTGGGCTCCTGCTGCTGCTGCTTGCAACTCCAGGGTGTGATTCATCCAATTTTTGGGCTCCTGCTGCCAACTCCAGTGTCTCTTTCAAGCTATGTTTGGGCTCCTGCTGCTGCTTGCAACTCCAGGGTGTGATTCGTTCAATTTTTGGGCACCTGCAGCCAACTCCAGTGTCTCTTTCAAGCTATGTTTGGGCTCCTGCTTCTGCTGCTGCTTGCAACTCCAGGGTGTGATTCATCCAATTTTTGGGCTCCTGCAGCCAACTCCAGTGTCTCTTTCACGCAATGTTTGGGCTCCTGCTGCTGCTTGCCCATCCAGGGTGTGATTCATCCAATTTTTGGGCTCCTGCTGCCAACTCCAGTGTGTCTTTCAAGCTATGTTTGGGCTCCTGCTGCTGCTGCTTGCAACTCCAGGGTGTGATTCATCCAATTTTTGGCCCCCTGAAGCCAAATCCAGTGTCTCTTTAAAGCAATGTTTGGGCTCCTGCTGCTGCTGCTGCTTGCAACTCCAGGGTGTGATTCATCCAATATTTGGGCTCCTGCAGCAAACTCCAGTGTCTCTTTCAAGCTATGTTTGGGCTCCTGCCGCTGCTGCTGCTGCTGCTTGCAACTCCAGGGTGTGATTCATCCAATTTTTGGGCTCCTGCAGCCAACTCCAGTGTCTCTTTCACGCAATGTTTGGGCTCCTGCTGCTGCTTGCCCCTCCAGGGTGTGATTCATCCAATTTTTGGGCTCCTGCTGCCAACTCCAGTGTGTCTTTCAAGCTATGTTTGGGCTCCTGCTGCTGCTGCTGCTGCTTGCAACTCCAGGGTGTGAGTGATCCAATTTTTGGGCTCCTGCAGCCAAATCCAGTGTCTCTTTCAAGCTATGCTTGGGCTCCTGCTGCTGCTGCTTGCAACTCCAGGGTGTGATTCATCCAATTTTTGGCCTCCTGAAAGCCAACTCCAGTGTCTCTTTAAAGCAATGTTTGGGATCCTGCTGCTGCTTGCAACTCCAGGGTGTCATTCATCCAATTCTTGGGCTCCTGCTGCCAACTCCAGTGTCTCTTTCAAGCTATGTTTGAGCTCCTGCTGCTGCTGCTGCTTGCAACTCCAGGGTGTGATTCAGCTAATTTTTGGGCTCCTGCTGCTGCCAGCTCCAGGTGTGTTTTTCAGGCACTATAGGGGCCCCTCATAGTGATGCCACCTCAACTCTCTGCAATTGTGCCGCTTTGCGATTCTATTAGCGATGCCTCCGATCTGCATGTGATAATTATTTATAGTATGATTTCAACGATTCGTCGCGAATAAATTCGGGTCGAAGCGATTTTTGTCGGAAAATTCGGCGAATCAGTTGAATCGAATTTTTCAAAAGTTCGCTCATCTCTAATCAGGATTTATTTATTGTGTTGCAGAATTTGTTTCCAGTGTGGTCCCCTTATCAAGTTAAAGGCATTGTTGAAGCTGGATCATCTTGTTGCTTCTCCCTCTAGTTATCTTTTATACCCATGGTGGATGCTCCAGCTCACCACCAGTGGTGTACCTCAATGGGTTATGCCCATGCATTTATGTTCAACGTGTGGCCTTTGTAAACATATACAGTAATGTTTTGCCTTTGTTTGCACTCATTTTGAGGAAGCTAACAAAATAAGTACTGACACACCCAAGACAAATGTGAATGCCTTCCTCAAAATGTGTGCAGATGGACCCATATAGCCTAAACATGTGATTATTTTGATTTCTTAGTCATTTTGTGCAGGGCAATCTCCCAGGTGCCCCTCCCACAAATTAGGCCTCCAACACCCGTAAAAAAAAGTTTTCATTTTTTCTTTATTAGTGTATTTCTTTACATTTTGTATGTATGTATTGCATTGTATTGTATGTGATGATTTAGAGCACATTCCCTAGCCCATTTTGTGTAGGGCAATCTCTCTGGTGTCACCCCCCAAATTTGACCTCTGACACACATAAATAATATTTAAATTTTTATATTTCTGTATGTATTTCTTTAATTTTTTTGATTTCTGTTATTGTTTTGAGAACTTTCCCCAGTCCATTGTGTGCAGGATCCTGGTGTTCCCCTCAATTTTCAGCCCTCTAGCCCTTGCTGGTCCCATTTTACAGCCATTTTGGGGTTCGAGAACCCATTGACTTCAGTGGGGTTCAGGTTCGGGTTAGGGCTCCCGGACCAGAAGTTTGACGGGAAGTTTGGCCAAATTCGTCTAACCCGAACTTCATCACTAATCATCAGCATAGCAGGTGATATGTTTTTGAAGTCTACTTACCCCCCCCTCCTAACGTATCCCCCCCAGCTGAAACTACATGAGCCATAGTTGTGTGGACCCTAACAACCCCCCTCCTCAGTTTGGAAGGTATTTTATCCTAAACTTTTATTTCCTAGGGCAGTTTGAGATTACTCTCTAATTACCTAGAGCAATTTAAAATCTATTCAATAATAAGACATACCTAATTTCCTTTATGTCTATATTATATCTAGTCTATATGTTTTAAAAAAAACTGCATAACCAAATCTAAAAGCTCTGTAACAAAAAAAAAAATCAATAAAACATAAGTCGGAAGCTATAGCTCAAACTATTTTAACCCTAATGAAAGCCAGTAATATCAAAACTATTACATTTGTTTTTGACTGACAAATGCAAATTGTTATTTTTCTCATCTCTTTAGCAACCTTTTATACACTAATAGTTAACCTTAAGATTTTTAAGACTTTTTTCTTGTATCACAAAATAGATTTACAAATAACTTGGGAGATCTCACTACATAGTGAAGATGTAGGCTGATTATTTCAGAGAAAGATAAATGCGAGTATAAAAGATTTCCTGTATTCAATTCTATTTTATTTTCACCTCAGCATTTAACAGTATAGAGCAAAAAAGTCTGAATGATGTTAGAAACATTATTGAGGCATCTACTTATAAAACAATGCTATGCAGAAGTAAGCAACAACCAATCATCTGAGTCATTTACCAAAAGAAGCTGAAATAGCACACAGCACTCAATACTGCAAAAGGACATGTTGGGAGGATGAGTGCTTTTTCTTTTGTTGAAAGTTTTTGTCATCAAGTTGGAGCTGCAGGTAAAAGCTAGATAAACAAAACTGCATTTACCTACATTTATTTAAGCAAGTGAGTCAAAATAAGAACTTACAAAATACACTGAAGAGTTCTAATAAATAACCCCCATTGAGCCTTTATTCTTCACTTCGGCAGTGATAAAAATGTCAATACCAGAGCACTGGCGAATTAATGCACATTGACATGTTGATGTAATGTTTTCTCCTTATTTTCTCCCAAAGCATCCTGGGTTTGCTCTTTTAGAAATAAGCTTTAACTTTGTATTTTAAGGTTATAAAAGATTGCTCTTCCTTTTGAATAACCAAACAATGCATTTTGAGCCTATTGTTATTTCCCTTGCTTGTGTGTGCAGCCAGTGCTTTATCCCAACTTGGACACAGTTAGAATGGTTTATCCAAATTATTTTGCAATCCTTTGCAACTTTTGTAGAGGCTGAGTTTTGACTGTGAAAGACCTTCAACACACAGTATGGATTTTTTTCTTCTAATGTTTTTAAGAAAATCTACAGAAGGGGGGCAAGATTTATTTCTCCAAATGTATATAGAGCAGTCTAAGGTAATTTCAAAACAATATACTTAGCTTTTAGCTAGGCTATATTAGCTAGCAGACTGATTCATTACTAGCGCCAGGTACCAACAGATGAGCGTCTGTTGCGAGGCATTGAGAGCGACCGCTAGTAGTCGCTGTGCTAAGCCATGGTTCGCTGTTTCAGAGCGTCACAGTCGCTGGCCGGCATTGATGAATATATTGTGTGAGTCGCTCTAACACCAGTACAGCACTGTATGGGAGCAAACGGTATCGCCAGCTCAGTGCTACCGACTCACACTATATTCATCAAAAAAATAGCCCCACACAGCGCCAGTGCTCAAAATCGGGTAGTTGTAGCCCAGAGCGCCAGACGCTGTGTGATTAAAGTCTGTTTTTGAACATGTATACACTAGTAACAAAGCGAAAACATATGGAATTACATTGTAACATGAACAATTTAATACCAGAAATGTAAGGACAATTCTGCATAAAAATATTATAAATCAAAAAAGTTTTCAAAATTTTTTTATATTCTAGGCCAGGATAGATGTCAGAAAGATTTAAGTTTTAAAACAAAAAATAAAAATGGGAATCAGGAAAGGGATTATAAGGAATGTCCATTGAAATGTATGTGGGAGCGGCAGGTAGCGAGAGGTAATATGTGGCACTTTGCAAGCCTGAACGCCGGCGATGTACTCTGAGCCTTGGGTAATGATGAATCATACGCTACATGGCGTCGTTCCAGTCACTCATCATAATCGGCTTCATAAACGTGGAATTGCGTGCTGTGCCCGGGGTTCACCTGCCGCTACCTGCCGCTACCTGTCGCTTACAAGGCACTACCTGTCGCTATCCCTTCATGAATAAAGCCCTAGGTTTTAAATCCCCATAGGCTGTAATCAGTTATACAGTTACATTTGAGCTAGCCACTTGTGTATTCCAGATCGTTTGATTTCAAATAATAAAATTTCAGTAATACATTTGCAGATAATGGCAAGGGTCCCGAAGAACTAAACCCTCCATGGCTGGCCCTGGAATCTTTCCCGTTGTATTAACCCCTCTCCCCGAGGAGCCTCAGGACTCACCTGCTTCCTGGCACCCTCTGCGAAGTAAAAATGCGGTGGACACATTCTCAGCATCGGGCTGTGAGCGTGCTCCTGCCCCCAGCCATCTCGATAGAGCAAAAGGTAATGTAATCACAATAGATATCAAGAATCATCTAAAAGGGAGGGTCCATTTTCCTGCATTTTCAAAAAGAACTAAGAAGATACGGCATGCAATAGATGCACAATGCTCTATATTTTTCAATTGTTTAAATTACACTCTCCGGTCCACAGGTGTCTGCCACTGGATCCCGCACTCCCAAATTCTGGCCTTAATTGTCCCGACATAAAAACGAAAGAACAACTATACTCACATTTTGTCTAGCGTAGCGCCACCCCCCGGACCCGCTGGTGTTAAACTTACCAGGGTTAGAGAACCAGTGCCTTGTCAGTTCTCCTCGGTCTGAGCTAGACTAAAGGTGAGTATAGCTATTTTGTGCCTGAATAATCCCCTTTAGGCACATTTTCTGAACCTGAGGTTGACTGAGGCACCCAGAAAAGCTTCATACACCAATAGGGTTGCCACCAGGCCAGTATTTTTTTTTGTATTTGTTTTTTTATTGGTAACTGAGGATGGGAAAAGGATACCTGCAATTATATTTACCAGTAAAAATGCAATTACCGCCACCAGCAGGCCATTGGCCAGTAAGGTAAAAAAAAGGGCCAGGTGGCAACCCTATACACCAGTAAACACCATTGGGGATCCGAAAGCAGGTAACCATTATCCCAAGCCAAGACCCTCAGGAACTCACTTGAGGAGGAAGGAGCTCAAGTAGGTAATAGGATGCAGCCTTTTTCTTCTAAGACATGTCTGATCTGCTTAGAAAATGCAGTGAAAATGGAGTTTCCTTGATTGAGATTGTTGAGTACATTCTTAGTAAAAAAAAATGCGGCATTTTAGGGGAATGCTTTGGTGGATGCAGGGGAGATGGTTTACTATCTCTTGTTAAATAACTGCATTAAAAGATCTGTACATACTGCTAAAGCTCCCCTTCAACAAAATAAAAGTAATAGGTAAAGCCTACCCCTAACTATATTACAAAATGACAGTTACCAGTCAGGGCCGTATTTGCACGTGCCTAGGGCGGGGCTACGTTGGGGGCGGGAGCGGAGACCAGCAACAATTAATAAAAAAAAACATTATTCTGCCAGCAGGCCCACTATGACTGCCAGCACCTGAAGCTGTCTCGAACGGCAGCACCCTGCCAGTGTATTGGCCTGCCCCCCTCACTGATGACAGGAGGAAGACTCCGCTGCCTCCCCTACTACGTGCGTCACACGCAGTGACAGGATGGGTCACTTCAGGCTCCGCTGGCCGCCCCCTGAGGGCCCGCACAGCCCGTCTCTGCCGCTGTCATTGTGATGCTGCATACATCGGCTGTATCAGCCTGCTCCCTCACAGGTGACACTCAGCTTCCCTTCTACCATCTGAGCAGCATGGAGTGAAAGGTATGTTTCATCCTTATGGGGGGGGGGGGTTGGGTAGCCAGGGCTGTTAGATCCGCAGAAGAACAGTCAGAACCTCAGTGCCCTGAGCAATTGAAGCTTACTCTGGTAGGCATAGGTAGCTCAGGGGTTAATACGGCCTCCTCTCCCCCCTCCCCGCTGACAGTCTGTACCTCTCTACATGAAAAACAAGCAGCTTCCGGTTCCTCCATCCACCACCTCCAGGAACAGCGATGCTGGGAGTGACGTCACCCTCTCCAGCCGCCTCTGCGCTGCTTGTTAGGCTGCTCGTTTTTTCTTGGAAGGAGAGAGCTACAGACTGTCAGCAAGTAGTGCCGGGAGGAGGAAGAGAGGCCTTATTAACCCCTGAGCTACCCATACCTTCCAGCATACTGTTTAACTTCATGAGGCCATGACCCCCCCCCCCCCCCCCCAGCTCAGGGCGGTCACTAAGTGGGCAAGTCGCGGTAAAGAACTTTACAAAAACTGTTCAATTTGTGCTGCTGTGAAGCACCACGATTTGGGATTTCCCCTGTGTGTGAAGCCCCTAGTGCTGCCAGATTTACTCCATATTCCTACCTGCATTTGCAGCCTCTCGTCCAGGCTGGCATCACTTTGCCCACTACCCCGGCTGTGTACATCCCTGCCAGTCATTTAGATATAAACAGTTGGTGAGCGTGCAGCAGCTCCTTGCACCAGCACCAGAAAAACACGAGTTTTCTCAGCGACCTAGGAATTTGCCCCATAGATAGGGAGGGCCATATAAAGGGGCATAACTTGAGAGGGTGCAGAAGGTGCACCCGCATTGGGGCCCAGAAGGTCAGGGGGGCCCATAAGTGTTGCTCAGCCACCTTATTTATCATATTTGTGATCACTTACTATCATTTTTTAATCACTGAGAAAAGCATAATTTGTCTCTGCTGTTTCAGTCTTTAGTTGTTTAGCTGCATCTAACTACAGTTAAAATACAGAGCCCCACCTAATCTACACACCAGGACCCTGTCACATTTAGTTATACCACTGCCCATGTGACTGGTGGGTTTTGTTCCACTTTAATGCATATGTTCACAGAAGGTTGTAAAGTCATTGTTGCAGCACATGTCAGTGCTCTTTATCCCATTATTATTATATTCCTTCTGCTTTGCCTCTGTTCTTACTTTTTCACCTTCCTTCACATTCCCAGGCTCCGTCCTTTTCTCTGAATTTTGTCCCTTCTCCCCCACAGTAGGGCCAGGAGGATCTGATAGCGGCAACATGCCAGGGCCGTGCCACAGGTGTATAATATATATAGATATATAGAGAGAGAGAATTGACTTGCAAGAAAAGAAGCACAGTACTATGAGATTTAGGCTACTTTCACACCTGGGTGGTCGTAATGCGCTAGCGATTTCCTTTGTAAATCAATAGTGCACATGCAAATGTGTTAGCACAGTGATTTACTTTACAATAAAAGGGCATATAATGCAGGTCCTGGATGTTTTTTTTGTTCTCAGTCCGCCCCTGTATGTGGCTGCCATGGGGCCCAGTCATCACAATATAGGTTTTGGAGGCCAAGACATAATAGGTTGGTTGCATGATCTGGATCCCCTATAACATATATGTGAGGAATGAGCAGCATTGTACGAGGCTATAGTTTATAGGGCCCAGACACAAAAGGTTGTATGATGACAAGGAGACATAAAGAATTGTGCAGGGAAGGCCAGTTTCAAACTGGGGTGTTTGCAGGCAATTGTAGAGCATTGAGATTCTGCCTATAGTAGCCTATGGGCTGTTTCACATGTCAGGGCTGCAACTGCATGCCGTGTTTTTGTGCCAAAGGAAATCACTAGAGCAAACTATTTCACTATTATGGTGGTTGGTCCGTTTTTCTGGGCCATTCTAATTTGGGATGCCCTGCTATGTGAGCCCCCCAGATTGTCCTCAAAATTCACCTTTCCAGCAGTCCCAGGGGGCATGTGCAGACTCTTGTCTAATCAAAGCTGTATCTCATGCACATTAATGAATGGCATACAGTTCTGTTTGGAAACAGGGCTTGGTATATAGAAATGGCAGTGAACGCGTTACTGGTGTCCCTACAGTCTGGGAGCAGGAGCTCTTCTCGTTGGTTCTGGGGATGCGAACCCATGCCCCGTAGGACTAGCGAGAGGTGAATTTTGTGGACGATCAATGGGGCATCACACCAACTAAATAGGGATGCCCCGGAGGTTGTTAATCATCCAGTCTTGTCTAAAAGACTCCAGGGCCGGCCAAATCACTGATAGGTCCACTTTAGGTGTAGTTCCACCATCACACAGCTGCGAACAATCTCACGGGAAAGTGATTCCCCCCTCCTTGTGTGAGTTGCTGGGCCAAAAGAAGCCTTCCTTCTTTCTTGTAGCACATGTATGTGCAGGTAGCTGCAAGTAGGGGAGATGCAGTTATCCCAAAACAGGATGCCCCCCTCCCTCACCAAAAGGCTTTTTTGGCTGTTGGTCATCTTTAAAGATGAACAAAAGCCTCTTTTGCCAGCCCTATAGTGTTTTAGACCCCCTGGGGGTCCCGATTTGAGATGCCCCACTGGGTGAAATACCCTGAATCGCCTAGTATACTCACCTCGCCAGTGATCCTGCTGCACATAGTATGCGTTGCCACAACGACAACACTGACTTTCCCCAGTTGACATGTGCATCGGCAGCAGGCATTTCTGAATGACTGAAGCAGGTGTACACAGCGGGAAGGGAAAGGTCAGCACTAGCTGCTGCACAAGCACCAGGGGATCGCCAGTAAAGTAATAATTTACACGTTCCCGGATGGCCTCCTTGAGATGAACAATCACCACGATAATGACATTTCTGGGGGTTGTTACTCTTTAAAGCGGGACTACAGTTAAAAATTACTGTAGTTTCACAGTACTACTTAGCAGCAGGGCAGCATAACCTGGGCTGCCGCCATTAAAATAAGAAACCAGGTGCTGGGAAATTCATCACTTCCAGGCAGAATCGCAGCCGGAGATGATATGCTCACCCACTGGCCGCGCTGATAGGCTGCTCTAGGTCACGTAGGAGTGTCACCACTGCCCGCGATTCTGATAGGCTTTGCTGCGGCTGCCACAGAATAGGCCTGGAAGTGCCACCTGGTCTCTTATTTTAACGGAGGCATGATACGCAGCAGGGCTGCCCGGGTCCTTCTGCCAAGCTATGAAGTAGTACTAGGGAACAACAATCATTTTTTGAGTGTAGTTCTGCTTTAAACCAGATCAACAGGTATCCATACCCCCTTAAAGCCAGCCTGATACCAGGTCTGCATGAATGGACTTCTAGCCAGGAAAAGGACTACAGGTGCAGATATTTTTCAGGTAAGTATGCATATTGTGGTAAATGGGGGGGGGGGGGGGGGGGGCGTGAGCAATAAAAGTTCCTAGGGCAGCATGTACCCTAAATATGGCCCTGTTACCAGTGTGAATAATAATTTATAGTATAGTATAACAAAATAATTCTCAAGAAATCGTTAGTGCTAATTAGATACACATAATAGATAAATGTTGTAAAACGTGAAGCAGTTTGATCCACTGTATAACGTAGAACACCGCTTGCATTTTTTATTTGAAAAGCATAGTAAGAACAATCTTACTTTATGAGGATCAAAGTACTGGTCCGCAGCCAGAAGCCTCCTATCGCAAAGAAACAGGAGTTGGGTTGAATGCTTGATTATACCTGAACAGAGAGGTGGAAACTCCCCAGACATTGCATTTGTGCTGTTGCAAAAATAGGCATTAAACATAAAATTGTTCTCTGCTTTCTATACTGAATTAAGTCATACTCTGGGCATGGGGAAATTCCCTGTATAACAGCACCCTGGCTACGTCAGAACATCACCACTTGTGATTATGGAAGACGAAGGCTTTAACCTAAGGGTAAAATAGTAAAATAAACAGTTTGTAACATTCCTAAAACATTAACATATTTTGTTAGGATTTGTAGTGAACAATATATTATAAATACAGTATCTCTTCTCTGTGAGGAGATGGTGGTGGGTTTGGGTCCCCATGAACCAGGACCCTCCCTTACACAAAAAATAAATGGAGAAAAGATGTTGTCTTGGAACAAACCATTGTCACTGCCCTTAAGACAAATAACACACACCACTGGTTATAACAGATTTTGAGAGTGCACAGGCACTATATGTCAACATATATACGCAATGTAGGTGTCACATGTACTGTGCCAGGAAGGGCACTGTTGGTGGAGAGTCCTGGTTTCCACTGCTGAGGATGGCACACAGAGACTACTGCACAGTACCCAAGCTTGACCCTGCAGGAACAGAGTCTAAGGGCCACCCTGGTCCTTAGGAAGCTATGAAGAATAGGTTTGCTGCTTGAGTGGTCCCAGGTCGCTGCAGATAGCAGTGGCTACCAAAAAGGAAGAGGCAGATGATGAGGGAAGCTGAGATCATACACATGAATAGCAGACAGGCAAAAGTTAATCCAGGAAATCAAAGTCCAAAGGCAAGCCGAGTCATAAACATCGATAGCAGCCAGGCAAGGGGTTAATCCAGGTTAATCCAGGAAACCGGAGCAATGGTGGTGCAGTAGAAAACCGAGAATCTTCTGGCACTGGTCAGGATTCTCCTATATAGGGCCAGGATTCTCCTGATTGGCCCTAATCAGCCAGCCATGGGGGGTTCAGGTATGTTTGGGTCGAGGTTTGGTCCCAATTTCCGTACAGGCCTGTTCCTTTGCGCAGGTGCCAGATCTTTAATTACAGGGCTTGCTGGCACTGAATGAGTAGGTGCGCACAAGCCCCAGTGAGCGGGCATGCTTACCGACAGTGCTTTCACAGGGGAGCCCGTCAACAAGAGTGCTTCTGGCATGTGCTGAGCTGGGACTGGCCAAAGACACCACGCCTCTCCCTGCAGAAGGCATGTGATAGTAGGAAATACGCTGGCACACCTCATGAACATTAATCCAGACCAACAGCCTTGCACAGTTGAAATAAATAACTCCTCAAAACTCACTTGCCCCATCTGTATGCATGATACTGGATCATTGCCAGCACTTTGCACTTGCATCCACTAAAACGCAGCCTTACTGATTTTCTCCTAGTCGTGGCCATCTTGGAGCACCCAGAAGTCTCCTTTTTTTCAAGCATCCCAGCCATGCTGCTGCTTGGAATTAATCAACATAACCCACAGTGCAAAGCAACAGGAAACTGAGCAGCACTTCCTCTTAGCAGCCAAGTGGCAGATGCATAGAAGTTACAAAAAGGTGAAATCATTTTTATGTGTAGCAAACTAATTTGCCCTGGGGAGGGATATATATGAGCTCTGTTTCTGGTAAGGTGGTTTGTCTGGTTTAAGAGAACAGAAAAAGAGATTTTAGCAGCCTTACTGAGACATCTTATAGAAAATACCACATAAATAGTAGTTGGCTGTGTGCTGCAGGGACATCCAGACCTGTGTTGGAAAGGTAAGTCCTATGGCCTTTTTTTATTTTGAGCTTTTGGTCCACTTTAAAGTCTAAAATCTAATTGGTCTAAAGGGACCAAAACAGTTACCCATCCTGGGTTTTGGTCGACTTTCCAGTTTGGAATAAGCCGGTGTGTGAGACTGCCCCGATTGCCCTAGAGTCTTATCTTTCTGCCTGTCCCATGGTGCATGTGCTGGCTCTTATCCAATCAGCACTATATGGTATGTTTATCAGCTCTGTTTGGAACAGAGTGCCAGCATAGAGAAAGGGGAGTGGCCGCATGCCCAGACTCCCACCCTCAGCCTATCTGAATGTTTTAGGATAATGATACTATATGTAGTGAAGTTGGGTATGAGACACATAAAGTTGACTTTAGGATAATGACCATTACCCTTAGAGGGCTGGTATAATTATATGTAGTATTTGTATAGATGCAATAAAAGAACTCAACAAGAGTTTAAGGGCAGGACATTGTGGAAGTTATTTTTCTACCTGAAATAGACAGCACGATGTAAGTGTGCAATGATGGTGGCAGTTGGGATAGGGGTGATGGCGTTTAGTTAACTTATAGGCATTAGAGATGGTATTACTAGCTGCTGGGCATTACACAGTGACTAGTAGCCTGACTGCTGATTTAGATAAGTGATTGCAGAATAGATTGCATACAGGCAATAAAGTATGAATTCGGATAGCTTAGATGGCTGAGGCCTTAGCCGTCCTGCCCCGCTCATCAGATTCGGTACTCTTTTGTAACAAGAGTTATTGCAGCCTATGCAGTGATAGTGTGCATGCACGAGATCTGAGGGGTGGAGCATTGCTTGATGGGACGGCAAGATAGCGCTGCCCGACAAAGACGGCATGGGACAGGGGGATACCAGGGAGCAATGTGACCAGACAGGTAGGTCAAAAGTTGTTTAAAGTGAAACCAGAGGGGCGGGGGGAGCAAGCCAGGTTTGGGTTTTTTTTATTAACTCCCCAATACCAGAAATATTCCTCTTTAAGGGCCCACATAAACTCAAACCCAGGCTGCTATCATCTGACATTTAATAATTTATTTCTAATAATTAATGTATTATTTTAACCATGCATAAAATAAATCATGAAATGCAAAAACATCACCAGCAACAGTTTTCCTAATGTGCACTTTGATTAGGAGGGCACAAGCTTCTGTAAGGGTGCCATTTATCACGCCTCTATTATAAATAATAGGGTGGTCTGACTTGAGAAGTCAGAAGGGTAGGCCATAAGAGTATGGGGATTTATGGGTTCAGGACTGGTGATAACTGTATAGAACCTTTAGAATTTTTATTCTACAAACTACAAATTGTAACACTTTGAATTATAATATATATATATATATATATATATATATATATATATATATATAGCAATAAAAGTCTACTTGGAGCAATCAGTCACAATACTACCAGGCTTTACTACTGTGTGGGTCTGAGGTGCTTTGTGATTATGTTTTAATAGCTGGTAATGAAAGACAATTACGTGCGCGTGAGGCTGATTGTTGATTTCAAAGCTCATGCATTTGTGAGAGCTACCAATTAAGGCTTCTCTTGCCTTTTGTGAGCAGAAACAATTCTTGAAGCCTAAGTGGTTTTAACCCTTTCTATGGCAGCCAGATCATCTATCAATATTGCTTATGGGTTAGTGGAGTGCCAAGCTAAGGTAGCTGCATCATTTGGAATGGCTGGCACATAGATGCATTTGGTCATGTTTACTTTATTTCTGTATTCCTCAAGGAAATCTATACGAGCATTGTCTTGTAATAGTCCTGTCCTGTTTCCAAAAGCTAATGACCAGGACATCCAGGATGAATCTTGACAATCGAGGCAGCTGCAGTGAACAGATCTCTCCAGGCATGGTGAGCTTATTTCCCTTGTGCCTGTACCTACTTACAAGGGAATTATCTGCAGTCAGTCCAGGCCATGTACAGGCAGCACACAAAAGTCACAGGAAGACAGCTGAGAAAGAATCCTGCGAATCTGGGTAATAATCAGAGAGTAACTTCAACATTCTCTACATTATATTATATCTAATTATATGGTCTTGCAGTTTATTCCCCATTAAGTGCTAAAATTGACATACACTTCAGCATACATTTAAATGTTAAATTGGTAGGGAAACCTACATTATTTTTCATATTTTATCATTTTTGTAAATAAAAATAATAACATTTTGCACATTTTGTGATCAGCCGTTGTGGTTGCTTCATATATATTCCTTGGGGTTGTGAAAGACGAAAGAGAGTGACCAATAGGGTCAACAGAAGTTCATGTTGGAGTTGAGACTATTAGAATTACACAGTCCCATAGATACTCCTGTTATTATTTTCTTTTTATTTCCCTATTGGAAATGGATTAAAGTGGATTTCCAGTCTAAATTGTAGCACATTCCCACCCCTGGTGCAGATTTGCCTGATTTTGATAATAAAAATAAAATAAAATAAATAAAAATAAAACAAGGCTCACCCGACTGAGCATTATTCAGTGGCTGCTGCTGGGAAACTGACTTCTAATATGGACAATCACTGTGCAGCCGTACACTGATTGTCTGACTGAGCAGTCAATCATGGATGAGGCAGCATCTTGGAATGCCAGTCAGATGAGCTTCATATTTTATTTACATGATCTGAATCAGGCTTAGCAATGTGGAGCAGAAAGGTTGCGGGGTACTATAACACAGAGTCCCATAGATACTCACTCCTGTTATTCTTTTCTTTTTTCCCTATTGGAAATGGATTAAAAAAGTCCACTCTAAATTGCAGTGACTGCTGCTGGAGAGTGGCTGCTAATATACACAATCACTATGCAGCAGCCATGCACTGATTGTCTATCTAAGCAGTCAATCATGGATGGGGCAGCATCTTGGAGTGTCAGTCAGGCAAGCTTCATTTTTTATTTTTATTATATGAATCAAGGTTAGCAATGTGGAGCAGGAAGACAGTGGGATACTTTAATTAAAACTGGAATCACACTTTAGGGAGGTAATCCAGGAAAGGGTGGGAATTGTAGTTATAGAGTTTTACATTTTAAAGTTGACAAATTTTCAGTGGAAAGGGTCATACTTAAACCCGACCAACACCCATTATTACTTTAATGGGTGTTGGTCCCTCTCTCTGCAGATAGCAAGAAGCTTGGGGGTATCCAGAATGCTGGAGCCCCCTCGCACCTAACTGCGCAGGATGCACAGAATTCTCACCTTAATTATGAGCCAGCGCCGGGAAAGGAATGCCGTGTTTGACCACTGTGACCACCCGGCGGCCAATCGCGGGACTCCTTTCCCGGTGCTGACTCGTAATGAAGGTGAGTATTCTCAGCATTCTATGCGGTTAGGTGCTAGGGGGCTCTGGCTTTCTCCCCCCCCCCCCCCCCCCTAAACTAATGACGGGTGTCCGGTTTAAGAGAAATTCCAACCAGTCAGTTGAACCTGCACCCCCACTGTTAATTCTGTTATGGTGAAACAGAAGTCAGCCAGACAAGATGACAGAAAAAGATGGCCAAGTGCTATCTGTTTTTGGCTACAACACTTGCTACTGAGTAATTAGTACAATGATTCCTACATAAGGACAAGAAATGCCCATTTGCAACTTTGTGGTCTAGGCTTGAAAATGTGTTGTCTGAAGTGGTCTAAAGCATATAGTAATAGTATTCTGTAGTAGTAAAAATGTTCTCTAGAGAGGTTAAAGCAGACCTAAATGGCATCTGCTTAAAATCTCACCCAGGAGGCATTCCAGTTTGGTATGTCTTTTAAAGAGCCCTAGGAAGTCCAAAATACACACAGAATTACCTGACCATTCCTGCATCTATTTTCCTGCATCAATAGGGTCAATGGACAAGTTAATGAGGGACCACTCCCATCTAAACCAAATGGGTGGTGCCAGAGAAGGGGTATGTGTGGGCTGTCGCTTTAATGATCCAAGAATCCAGTAAGGTGAGTATTAAATGGAAAGTAAAGGCAAATGATTAAAAAAGTATGCCTTTACATGTATATCTTTCAGAATCTAAATAAGCTTCATAGTTCTACAACTTATGCTTTACAAATTGGGACATTTATGCTATCCTTAGCCAGACTGTACCTGTAAATGCTTTTGTCAGCACATCTGCTGCAGACCCCTGCACCTTTATACCCTAATGATGATTTTAAAAACTGTTAGAGTTTGAGCTGCTAATGAGAGGTTTTTACCACTAATTAGACCAATGTTGCCCAAATAATTTGCCCATCCCCTATCAGCTAGATAAAAATCCACTTTCAATTAGATTTTTTTGTGTCAAAATGATGTCCTTCCGAACTGAACAAATTTTTCTTATTTTGTTAAATGTGTGTTTTATGGTAGCAGGTTTCTGACAATCTGACTCACCCTTTCCTGATCAGCGAGCTTGGATCCGCTCCCGCTTCTTCATCTAAGGTGAGCCGGTCACATCCCCCACTACCCTCTAACAGGGAGTGTGCCCGAACCAGTGATTCACAAATGCCTGGTGCGGGTATGCGCCCTGACAAAGGGATTACGGGAATGCAGACGCTGCTCGCACATGCGCTGTTGGATCAGGAAAGAAGGTGAGTTTTTGGACTAAATCTAAGGGGGTTTCACCCCCGGGGGGGGGGGGGGGGGGTCTAGCCATTGGGACGTGGGTTTTAGTCCACTTTAAAACTTTGTGAAAAATGTATTTATCGCATTGTAGATTTCTGCATCTCCCCCAGAGGACTTCTCAACTTCAAAGCCCAGCCAGATGCAGAAAAGTAAATATAAAATTACAGCAAAAAAAGAAGACAAAAGGAAAAAGGTTCCAATATGTCAAGAAACACATCCCTGGTGTCCTTTTCATCTCTTCCTTCTGTGTAAATCCTTGCTGCTCTCCCCTACTACAAATTGCCATACCTAGGTGTGTGATTGAGACTTCACTGCAGTTGACTCCTGTCAGTCAGGTCCCTTCCCTTACATCTCAGGGGAGCTGGACAGTTGGCCTGGAATTCTGTTTCAGCCTTAGCCTAAGCTGACTGGGGATGTGTGATAGTGGCCATTAGTGATGCGGTATTGGAAAAAAAATCTATGTTGCAAATCCCAATGCATAGAGTGACTGTTATTGAAATATTAGCGCCAACGTTTCTTCTGTTTACAAACACACAAGGAAGAGGTGGGGCTAAATTAAGAGCTTGACCCCAGTTATTTCTCTACTTTTTCCGTTGTTGGTGTGACAATGGGTAAATAATGATTACTCACAATAAACGTACAAAGGATGCATGGAAGAAGAAAAATACAGTTCCAGATATTATAAGTTATATAAAAAGTTGCATAGAAACAATTATCCAATTATCCTTTACAATTTAAAAAGACATGCCATGACTGCTAAGCAAGAAATACAATTTGTTTAATTGTGTTTTACTGTCTACATTCTTTTACTTATCATTTACATTTGTTTTTACATAGTGATGTTGAACTCAGAATGCCAATATTACTTTCTCATTGTCGGATGCCAAGATCAACTCAATTGTGCTAATTTATTCAATAAAATGGCAAATTTCCATTAAAAGAAAGTAAATGTATCTTGTTCCAGATTTACAAAAATTAGAAACAGTGATAATGGGTGCTGGCATGCGTTGTTTGATTGTCAGTGTATCCAAGTATCTAAAGCATGCAACATCAGTAACCTTTGCAAATGTACTCCCACACACCTGAAAATGACCTCAAAATCAAACTCTCAAATTCAAAATGACTCAAATTAATCCTGGTCATGATTAAGCTGTAGGCAAAAGCATTTAGACTGTACTTTTAACTAGCTATCTGAAATAGAGTAAGTACTTTTGCTTGGATTTATTACTGCAGATAACAGATAATAGTCACTGCATTGGTGTGATCTAATGGGTGTTTAGCAGCATTGCTCTGGATGTGAGAAATGCAGTGAATATAACATTTTCCACACCCCTAAAATACAGTTTTTTGTCATGTTAAAAAGACCAAGACAAAGCCATCTCTTACTACCTTTAATGCCACCTATAATCTGTAAACAAAAAACTTTTAGGGTCAAAGAGGATCAAAAATATTACATATAGGGAGTAAAAAATGTATTTGCATAAATAGGCAAACCCTTTAACTAATACTGTACTCGTGGAACTACCCCTTCAATTTGAAGACACAATTCAGTCATTTTGGGTAGGAGTCTATCAGCATGACACATCTTGACTTGACACCTCCTGCGTACAGCCCATCTTCAGGTCAAGCACATCAAGGGGTATTCAGCCCGATCCTCAGCGACGAGTGAGCCTTTTACTAGGTATACATTAAAAACAAGCAAGTTTCATAAATGCGAGCATCCCAAACAGCAATGTGTTTCAGATCTCTGGGATTCTTTGTTGAGTGGTAGCAGGGCCGGCGCCAGCACAGGGCAAACCTGGGCAATTGCCAGGGCCCCTGGCATCTTCAGGGGCTCACACTTGGCCATTTTACAATGGACCCGAACCGCCAAATCCCGGGTGTTGTGTCCAGACCGGCTCATGGCTGACCTCAGCAGCAGGGGATGATCAGCAACATTGGAGAAAGTGGCATGGAATGGAGGGCAGAACCATGTGACAACCAATAGCAATTGTAAAGTCTTTAGTGGCACCAGAGTAAGCAATAAGGGCTGAAGGGTGCTTGGTGGAAGTAGAGAATGCAACAAGGACTAGAGGATGATTGGTGGCTATAGGGAAGGCAATAATGACTGGGGGTGGTCAGCAGCAGAAGATGACCCATTTGAGGAAGCGGAGCTGAAAGGTGACATGATGTGACACACTACTTAGGGGCCCACTAAGATTCCCTTGCCCAAGTGCCCCCACAAACCTAGAGCTGTCCCTGAGCAGTAGGTATGTGCCAGAACTCCAGTTTAAATAATACTCGGCTGGACTATCCAAGCTCTGCCCCAGGAAATACAACAGATTAATAGCGCTTGCAAAAAACATTACATATACATACGGTAGTTTTCGCCCAAGATGCACCCATCCATCCAGGACGCACCTAGGATTTGGAGGAGGAAAATAAGAAAATAAATATTCTGAACCGGATGTTGGGCTAAAACACCATCCCCCCAAGAATCAAATAATAGGCAGGGTGCAGAATCCCCCCATTAAAGGCAGCATGGCATTCCCCCCTCACATTCTCATAGGCAGTGTGGCATTCCCCCCATCCCATTCCCATAGGCAGTGTGGCATCCCCCCTCCCATAGGCAGTGTGGCATTTCCCCCTCCCATAGGCAGTGTGGTACCCCCCCCCCCCCCAATTCCCCATGGGCAGTGTAGCAGTCCTCCCTCTCATTCTCCATATAGATAGTGTGGCATCCCTGCTCTCATTCCCATAGGCAGTGCGACATTCCACCCTCCATTTCCCATAGGCAGTGTGGCATTCCCCCCTCCCATTCCCATAGGCAGTGCGGCATTCTCCCCTCCCATTCCCATAGGCAGTGTGGCATTCCCCCCTCCCATTCCCATAGGCAGTGTGGCATTCCTCCTTCCCATTCCCATAGGCAGTGCGGCATTCCCCCCTCCTATTCCCATAGGCAGTGCGGCATTCCCCCCTCCTATTCCCATAGGCAGTGCGGCATTCCTTCCTCCCATTTCTATAGGCAGTATGACATTCTCCACTTCCATTCCCATAGGCAGTGTGGGATTCCCGCCTCCCATTCCCATAGGCAGTGTGGCATTCCCCCCTCCCATTCCCATAGGCAGTGTGGCATTCCCCCCTCCCATTCCCATAGGCAGTGCGGCATTCTCCCCTCCCATTCCCATAGGCAGTGTGGCATTCCCCCCTCCCATTCCCATAGGCAGTGTGGCATTCCCCCCTCCCATTCCCATAGGCAGTGCGGCATTCCCCCCTCCTATTCCCATAGGCAGTGCGGCATTCCATCCTCCCATTTCTATAGGCTGTATGACATTCTCCCCTTCCATTCCCATAGGCAGTGTGGCATTCCCCCCATCCCATTCTCATAGGCAGTGTGGCATTTCCCCCTCGCAAAGGCAGTGTGGTATTCCCCCCCCCCAATTCCCCATGGGCAGTGTGGCAGTCCTCCCTCTCATTCCCCATATAGGTAGTGTGGCATCCCTGCTCTCATTCCCATAGGCAGTGCAGCATTCCACCCTCACATTCCCATAGGCAGTGTGGGATTCCCCCTCCCATTCCCATAGGCAGTGTGCCATTCCTTCCTCCCATTTATATAGGCAGTGTGGAATTCCCCTCTTCCATTCCCCTAGGCAGTGTGGCATTCCCCTCTTCCATTCCCCTAGGCAGTATGACATTCTCCCCTCCCATTCCCATAGGCAGTGTGGCATTTCCTCCTCCCATTCCCATAGGCAGTGTGGTATTCCCGCCTCCCATTCCCATAGGCAGTGCAGAATTCTCCCCTCCCATTCTCATAGGCAGTGTGGCATTCCCCCCTTCCATTCCCATAGGCAGTGTGGCATTCCCCCCTCATATTCCCATAGGCAGTGCAGCATTCCTTCCTCCCATTTCTATAGGCAGTGTGGCATTTCCCTCTCCCATTCCCATAGGCAGTGTGGTATTCCTGCCTCCCATTCCCATAGGCAGTGTGGCATTTCCCCCTCCCATTCCCCTCTTCTGGCCTCCTGTGGCAGCCTGGCCAGCAGCGCAGGTACAATGGAAAGGTGAGTTTCCTTTTTTTCACATTCACCTGATAAGACACACTGACATTTCCCCCCACCTTTGGGGAAAATTTGGGGATTGGCTGAAATCATACTGAAATGCCCAATGATTGGTTGTTTTACTTGCTGCCACACATCATAAACTTCAAGAACAACAATTGACGCAAAGGACAAGCAATACAGTAGAATCATCAATTGATAAAGTATGTATTACTGACCTACCATAAATTGATAACCATTAGCTTGATGATAAATGCTGCTGACTCCTATGGACTCCTATTGGTTATTGCGGGGCCTGTCAAGCAGACACCAGACTGGGATGCCCATATGCATGTTTAATGTTGAGGAAGTCCAGACTTTCTCATTTATAGAGCGGGGGAATCCCAATTTATCTGCCATTAATATGGTCTAAAGATTACACAGAAAGCGGCCATGCAGTGCACAAGTATATATATACAAGTTGTATATGAGAGGTGATATATGTAGGGGTGGGGAACCCAGACCCCCATCTGCCTTTGAACTGGCTTAAACTGGACCAACCGCCTGGCACAGTTGGAAAAGAACCCCCCCAAACACACTTTCCCCATCTGCATGCATGTATCTAAAGCATTGTCAGCACTTACATTTGTTCCTGCATCCACTCAAAGCTAAAACACAGCCTTACAGATTTTCTAGTGTTAACAGCCATTTTGGAGTTTCTTTTACCAGCATCTCAGGCATTCTGCTGCCTGGATTCAACACTGCAGTAATAGGAAGCCCATCAGCACTTCCTGTTTGCAGACTGCCTGCAGATGCATGAGGCACCATTTTGTTTTTAAAATTTACCACAGCAGGAGTTAGAAGGAGGTAAATGATTTTTTATTTGTAGCAATCTGACTTTTGATTTAACATAATCGTTCTTAAAGTGATATTAAAGGCAAAAGCAATTGTTACACCATTTCGTCGGGCTAAGTTTGGCACTGTCCTAGAGTGTTTTACCATTTTTAAATTGAATGAGAAATGTTCAGCATATCAAGGTTTACAGTTTCACCTAATGATTTCTCCCCTGAAGCAAATGGGCAAGGCCCTTGGAAGCTTCAAAATAATCAGCACAATGGGTGGGGTATGTACGATTCTGAAAACTTGCTTCAGACAAGCTCCCTCCACCCTAGTTGTCTAAAATACACACTCTCTCTCCTGCTAGGTGACACTCCCAGACACACATGGTCACAGTTCCAAAGCGCATGCGCGCACTCCCAATGCAAATGGTTGCACTCCCAAATCACATTGCCGCACTCCCAAAGTGTATGCACTCACTCCTAAATATGCATGCGCACACTCCCAAAGTGCATGTGTGCACTCTTATACCACATGCGTGCACTCCCAGATGCACATGTGCACACTCCCAAACGCATATCCACGCACTCCCATATGCACATGCGCGTACTTCTGAATCACATTGGCACACTCCCAAAGAGCATGCACTCACTCCCAAAAATGCATGCACGCACTCCTAAAAGTACATGTGCACACTCCCAGATGCACATGCATGCACTCACAAGGAGAATACATGCACTCCAAACCTTTTGCTGTCCCAAATGCTGCAGTCGCTCTCAAATGCAGCCGGGTGCAACATGAGAGCAGTTGCAGTTTTTGGGAGCTGCTTAAGAGGGTGAGAGCAACAGGTGCAGAAGAATAAAAGCAGTGGTGACTGAATAGAGTTGCTGGAGCCACACTTTGCAAGGTAAGCTATTGATTTTTTTTAACTTGTGCCCTACCAATCACTTTAATGTCATACAGTATATATGCCCCATAAACCTCTTTTTGAAACTGCATATAGTGCACCCTATATATTGGCATTTACACGCCGTGCAAGTTATTATATACACCGAAGATGTTGTTTCACAGTTATAGATACCCTTGACAATGTTTACAACATTATTTGTGCAAGACTCTATCTATTCTATAACCGTTTAGCAATTCTTATCTATTAATAAAATAGACTAATATATAAAACATTTTAACAAAATGATATCAGTGCAAAGGGCAAATTGTAATCAGTGCACAGTGCAGTAAAACTATGAATTATCGAAGAAAGAATTAAATCAAACTCGATATTATTACAACTCCGCAATGTTTGAAGCTCAAAAATCCATCAGAATTCACATTTGGATATTTCTCTTATAGTATTGGAGCCTTGCTAGTGATCTTCTACCCTATCTATTCCCACAAAGGCTAGACTGGCTGGATCACATTTATGAATTGTTTAAAGTGGGCTGAGAGGCTATGGGTCTCGTAGCACTTCTGTATATTGTAAATATGTTGTCCTAGCCTAGTTTTAAGAGCTCGGCTAGTCCTTACTACATATTGTTTTAAACAAGGGCAGCAGAGCAAATAAATGACATTGCAAGAGTTACAGGTGATCCTCAGTTTGATCATATAGCCCCTATTGGTATTGTTTGAGTTGAAAGTCTTTGTTTTACTAATTTTATCCATGCTTATCTGACAGGCCTTACATCGATCACATTTGTGTATACCCTCTAAATTATCTTTAGTCATTCTGACTTTTTAGAGGGTCTATACAACTTTTAGTGAGTTTTTCTGTTAAACTTTGAGCTTTCCGAAAAATGATCTGTGGATTTGCTAGTAAGTGTTCTCCCAGAACAGCATTGTTCAATAATAGATGCCAGTGCCAGCTTCATTCATTTCCTAGCAACTTGTGAACAAAAACCTGTGATAAGCGCAAATGTTGTATTCTTTTTTGTTTCAAATGTTTTCTTATTAGGTAACAAATCAGACCTGCTTTTTTCATTCCTTTGTGTCTTAATCAAAAGTGGGTTTTAACCATTTTCTTGTAGTCGAGAGGCTTGTTTCCTTCTTGTGATGTGTTATTACGTTTAAGTCTGGTAAATTGGCTGACAGGTATGAACCACAACCAACTAGGATGATGGCAACTCCCATTTGGTACAAGCCCATTCCTGTCAGTTGGCCTGAAAAAAGTGGTGGTAGATAATGTTTGACAGTGTTTAGAAATAGATCCAAATAGTGTACATCTGTTAAACAAACTTCCAATGTGAATTCGAAATTCAAAGTATTATCATTAATTTATCCTAAAAAATATTCTAACCCTTCACTCGTACAGCTTCTATATAACGACGCCACAGCAATAATTGTGGCCTCACCTCTGCAACAAACAAATATTTTCACCCACCACCCAACAAATACATTTCCCATTATTTGATCAAACCAAGAACAGACTGGGAGCTGGGAGGAAGTTAGAGAAAATAAAAATTACATAATAATATATAACACACTACATCACCCATACAGTCATTATCTGTGCAAGGCCTTGCTCGCCCCCTGACCCACATGTTCCATGATGACAGGACTTCCGTCACTGCCTCAGGGCAGTCTGCAGTCTGTAATTTTGATTTTCTCAAACTTTGCTCCCAGTCTGTTCTTGGTTTGATCAAATACTATATGTACATTGAGCAGTAGCACTTTTTGTGAATTAAATTTAGATTTTATTTATTTATAATTGTAATTTATAGATTGGACATCTGCATAGGATGGTGTGTGTCCTTCTTTGTATTTGCACTTTGTTTGCACTTTTGTTGTGCTTACTGGGGATTATTAATTGGGTATCATTTTAGGGATTATTATAAATATAGAACTTGCTGGGGGAATGGTGGGGATTTAAAGTGGGGAATTATTGTAATATCCAAACAAAACGATGGCCGTCGCACTCCTACCAAAAGTCCAATATCAAGCGTCAGCGGAGACACCGCAAGAAATAAGTGCAAGAAATATCCAGCACTCCAAAAAGATCTTCATAGATTATTATATTGTAATAAATCCAAACATATGCAGTACAAAATAGTCGACGTTTCGGGGGTGTCTATGTTCCCCCTTCATCAGGACATGTAGCATCAACCATTGTATATAGTAGTTTCATATATTTAGGTCAATCGGTGTTGCCCAGCAGTCTCAGGAAAGTTTTACTACGAAATGCGTCAACTCTGCTAAGAGCCACTGTTGTTTGTTTTTAGTGAAGTTGAGTCTGTCTTTGCCTCCCTCTACTTGAGGATTGTGTGCTAATGGATACGCTTTGATACAAGTGGATGATTTGTAAGGGCATCAGTTATTAAACAGCCATATATTTATTACAGTGCCTTTCTTTCCCTATATATGTGAGATTTAAACTTGAAGGATGACTGATTTGTTATATGCTAAGTTAGTTGTATTGGATCTATGAAATAGATTACAGAATCTATATCCCACATGCACTGGATCCACAAGTTGGAATCCGCAAGTGGTTGAATGACCATATAAGCTTCTATATGCCTACTTAACTGCTGGTGAGTGCACACAATATAGGAGGTGCCGGTGGTGTTTTTTTCAGCTATTGAACATTGTTATGGTGGCTTTCTAACTTCTGTTTAACCTCTGTGGAACTGAATTGGACATTACAACAATGAATTAGCTAGATGCTTTGTTGATATTTTTATGCTTTATTTTACTTATTTTTTTACTACAGATTTTTATGAATGTTCTTGAGCTATTTTAATAAGAGAAATGCTTAAAAGGAATACTTTTTGTAGTGTGGTATACAGTATCTGGTTTGTGTTTAGTTTACAAGGATCATTTCCTTGGCAAGTTAACCACAGGTCAGATGGAACAGTGCTATTGTTTATCATTTAGGAAGCATCAGCACTCGACGGGAAACAAATCTTACTCCCTCAGATGTTACAGCATTGAGGTCTTGATCGCACCTTGCCTCTATGATCTTACGTATTGCACTAAACTGCCTACTATATGTGGTGACAAAGGTGACCTGTGGTTTACTTTGTGAGGTGCTGATGAAGGGATTCAGCATACTAGAACTATTTTTGGATCTGGCATACAATTTAGCCTCATTGATAGTTTTGAGATCATATCCACGATCCAAAATCTAATTTGCAAGGTCCGATATTCCTGAGTGAATGATTGAGTGAATTGGACTGGGCACGTATAAATTTGTCCCATGTAACCAGGCAACAATTGGTTGTAATTTGGGAATCAACCCACTGTGCCAATCTCTCATTTAATCCTCCTATGCCCGCCACAATGGGTCTCCTCTGTGGATCAATCATATTCTTTGGTTTTTGGGCAAATAATGAAAGATTGGCACAATGGGTTTCGTAACCATCATCTGCTGAACCGGGTTATATTAAGGACATGGGAGTTTTGACACATACCTAACGCTTGACAAAGGATCCCTGAGATCTGAAACGTGTTGTGGTTTGGGGTGCCCACATTTATGGAACTTAAGTTAGGTTTAACTTATCACTGAGGATTAGGTTGGAAACCCCTTGTTTTGTCTAATACATTTTGGATTGTGGGCAATCATACTTATCCATATTTTCTATTGGCTTCAGATATGGGCTCTGGCTGGACCATTTGAAAAATGTGATTGTCTAATGGTGAAATCTTTCTTTTGTTGTGGAAGTTTGTGCTGAGTTGTTTTCACGTTGAAAGGTTTTAAGGTTTCATTTGAAAATTGACCAATTTTTGGAAATGTTTATAATGCTGTTGACTTTCGTCCAAATGGTAATGCCCAGGCAAATTATATTGCTGGACACTAATGACAGTTTGTGAATTCCCTAGTTTAGGTATGAGCAGTCGAGAGACTGATGCAGCTCTAAGCCAAGCAGCCAGTTCCTAACTTGAGGGCATAGCAATGGTCACTGGCTGGGAACAGTAAGCAGGGTCACAAACTGAAAACGGGTAAGCAGAGAGGCAGGCTGGAAACAGGTAAGTAGACACACTGGCTGGGGACATTTAAGTGGAGTAGCAGGCTGGCAACAGGTGAGCAGAGTAGTGGCCAGGGAACAGGTGAGTAGAGGCACATATTGGGAACAGAAAAGCGGGGTAGCAGGTTGGGAACTGCTAAGCAGATTAGCAGACTCGGAACAGATGAGTAGAGAAACTAGTTATGGACAGGAGAGCAGAGTAGCAGGCTATAGACACTCTAGAAAAACAACCCATAGTACTACCAAAGAGGCAAGCTGCTGATCACCCAGGTCCTAGGAGGTCTGGTACTTGACATGGTGCCCATAACTTAACCATGTCTTTAGCCAGCCCCAAATAAGAAAGTGTAAACTAGGCCCCAGTCAGTCCTTTGAGGGCCAATGGTATACAGCAAAAATAGACAGAGAGTGGACGGTCTGGGCCCCAGTACAGACAATGGGGGGGTCTGGGCACCAGTACAGACAACAGAAGGTCTGAGCCCCAGTACAGACTATGAAGGCTGTAGGCCCCAGTACAGACAACAAAGAGTAGAAACAATAGAGGGACAGAGCTCCAGCACAGACCGAAGAGTATAGACAATAGTGGGCTGGGGCTCCAGTACAAACTATGAAGGGCATGAGCCCCAATACAGGCGATTAAGGGTGTGAGCCCCAATACACTATATGAGGCAAGATTAACAGAGGGTTGGAGAGCACCAATTCCCTTAAGTAAGCAGACACAATGATCCAGTCTGGAAGGGGGGCTAGAAACATATATTTATAAGGAAGACAGAGGAGTGAATCCAGGGAGCATGAGGTCATGAGGGCCTAGGAAAAACCACACAAACACAGCAAACACACACAAGCAAAACAGCAAGTGGCTAAACAGGGAGAGCAGTGGACATAACACATGCCTGGTTCACGGACCCCTTGATGTCAAACCTTACACAAACATTCCTTTTTGAATACAGCCTTTAGACAAAAGGTTCAACCTTGGTCATGCATTTTGCAGACTTGATGTAGGATTTGGCAAAACATTGTAGCTGGGCCTGGATGTTTTTCTTTGTAAGAAAAGGCTTCCTTGTTGCCACCATATCCCAAAGCCCATGCATATGAAGAATACAAGAGATTGTTGTATGCATTCAGTATATAGCAAGTACCTTAATGGTTGCTGTAGGCCTCTTGGCAGTTCCCAGACCGGTTTTGATCTTGTCTTTTCATCATTTTTTTGTAATGTCACTGTCTTATCCACTTCTCGATGACCATCAGCACTATGTTGTTTGTAAGAAAAAAAAATACACACACACATGCTTTTTATGACATAATGACAAATACATTTTGCCCATTCAAATCTATGGGTAGGTGATAAAGTAATTAAAGTCTGGATGCACAAAAGCAGTCATGGTCAGGAATATGTTGTCAATGCATCTACAGTATGTCACAGTGTTTAATTGCATCAGTAAATATAACCTCTAGAAACTTAGACTTTAGCCAATCACTGCGCATAACAGTGACTGTGCACTTAAGTGGTCTCCAGAAGCATCGTCCAGTATGTGAGCAATATGTACATATTATCCTCCAATTTACAAAGCATTAAGAGCAATTGCCTAGATAGGTTTCTGGGTTGTTACATGGTATAATTGCAGTCTTCTGAATGCACACAATACATAATGTCTAAGCCGCACACAATCAGAACTAAACTTCTGGGTGCAGCAGCAAGGGATGAGCGTCACCATCACTATAGCAACAAAATGTAAATGATACTGGAATAACAAGTCCTACAAAAGGAATTACACTACCCATCCATCATTGATAGTCTTAGAAGACGGAATCAGTATGACATGGGCGAAAATAGCAGCCCCCGACCTGTTAACTTGTAAAATCATAACCTATTCAACCTGAAACAAGATTCAGCACCATGGACAGTACTGCTATATTTTATCTGGAGCATTTCAGGAATGGATCGGTAGCATGTGGCGTTACCTTTTTTTTGCACGCATTCATATGTGCAAAAATTCTTGAAGAAGGTCATTCATGTTAATCAGAAGTAATGCAATTGCAAATTTGAGTATACCCAGTTTATACTCTTAAACCTAAAATCCATCCATAAATTCAGTTTTAGCATCAGTGGAGCATACACTTCTGTGAGGTTTTTGGCATGTACAAATATCAGACCAAGAAGAATCATTTCAGAACTTTTTTCACCTTTACATGCTGTGCAATTACATTGAATGATGAACTGAAATAATTTAAAGGGAGAAGACTAAAAATAACAAAACTCAAACAATATAGTTGTATAGGTATTCACACACTGAAACTAACACTTTGCTGAATTACACTTGGCATGTCTAAAATTCCAAAAATGGTATGTTCTTCTGATAAAGACATTCTTTTGTTGATATGTAGGTATGCTTAAAAAGGAACTACTTTCAGAAATGACCAGAAATGAATGAGTCCCTCTTTAACTCTTTTGTTGCCAAGCCCGTAACACCTACATGCTGGCTTGGCTGGGCGTTAAGTGCCAAGCCCGTAGGTGTTACGTGCTTGACATTTCCCCCCCTGCTAGTTAAAAAATAAAAATACTCACCTGACCCCTCGTTTAATCCGGCCGGGTCTCCTCTTTAATTTGGTACCATCCGATCCCCCGTGGGGGGTCAGATGGCTCCAGGAGAGCCCCCGGAATAGCCCCCCCCCGCTTCTGCAGCAGCAGCTGCTAACTGTAAAGAAAAAAAAAAAATAAAAATGACATTTGCTTAACTGAGGCCGCGCTGTCTCCCTGGGGGCGGGGCCGGGTGACATCGTTGTGATGTCACCAGCAGCCCTCTTAATGCCGGCACCCGACACAGAGAATCAGTCTGCTCGGGTGCCTGGAGGAGAGCAGATGGGGAGGAGGAGAGGGCTGAGATCGCCCCCCCCCCTCCCCAGGCTCTCTCTTCCAAACACCCGAGCAGACTGTCATCGCAGATCGCCGGGGGACACAGGATCGGAGGTGAGTAAAGTAAAAAAAATAAATAAAGATCATTTTTTTTTTCTTATGTGTCTGTGTCTTTTTATTTAACATTTAACCCCTTGGTAAGGGGTCCATGAGACCCCTTATACCAGTTCACAAGGCTGGGGGCTGGCAAGTCACCTGCCGCTAGCAGGTGACTTGCCGTTAACCCCCGCACCACCAATTACCTGCCTCCCCAAAGCCCAGGGGGGGGGGGGGCAGAAGAGCCCGGGCCCACATAGGCTATGTGGTCTTGTAGGCTGCAGGGTGGGGGGCCACAAAAGCTGGCCCCTTCACTCTGTTCCTACAAGCCCCCATAGCTGGTCCCGGGAGGGGGGACCCTATGTCATTTTTAAAAAAAAATTAACCCCTTATGTTTATAGTGTGGATAGTAGTAGTATTTTATTTGTAAATATAAAGTGCTATTTTCAGTTTGGGGGGTCTCCTGGGCAAGAATGGGGGGCTACCGATACATATGTGGTACCGTTGTAATCGGGAGAAATTGGGCTTTCACATGCAATATGTTTTTCTCTAAAGTAAATGTTTTATTTAAAATAAAGGAGACAATTGTATAAAAAATAATTATTTATTTATTTTTACACAAAAATATTTAAAAAAACAGTAGAAAAATTACAAACAAGACATTTCATGTTCAAGCCTAAACTCTGCTACAAAATATATATCTATAATTTTCCTGGAAATTCCGGCAAAAATCACGGTTAAACATGGCACAGAATGGGGAAAAATGACCTGTCAACAGAGGGTGACAAAACTTCAAGTAGGCTGGCAATAAAAAGGGTTAATAGTACCTATGCATGTTGGGTATTGTTCTGCTCGGGGGACCTTGCTCTTTCATATTTAGCTTGTTTTTTCTTGTTTGCATATTTATATTTTAGGAAAACACGTTATTTATTCAGTTTTTTAATTAATTTTTTTAGGGAAACCCTGTGCAACCTAAGAATTCTTTGAGGGATTACTTCCAGAAAGGTGAGCCTACTACAACAAGCTGGGTACTGTTAGAAAGTTTAACATGTGTAACTTTCAGGGAATATATGGTTTATAGGGGATATTTCAAATGTAAAGGGTTGTTTTGAAAAATTGCAAGGTGCGCATTTTGTCTGCAAATTGCGCATTACTGTTATGTGCATGCTTTACTTTGGGGTGCTTGCCAACTCTTCCTTTGACAGTACCTATGCATATTGGGTATCGTTCTGTTCGGGGCATGTTGCTTTTTGAGATTTTACTTGTTTTTTCTTGTTTGCATATAGTTTTTTTTTAGGAAAATGTGGCTTGATTCTTCCTTTTTATTCTTTTTTAGGGAAACTTTGTGCAACCAAAGAATACATTGAGGGATTACTTCCAGAAAACTAAGCCCACATAAACAAGCTTGGTACGCCTAAAAAGGTTGAGGCATGTACTTCCAGAAAATATATAGTTTGTGGGGGGTATTTTAAATGTAAAGGGTTGTTTTTCTGGAAAAACTGCAAGGTGCGCATAGCGCATAGCGCAGTTGTATTTTATCTGAAAATCTCCTAAAGCTCTGTTTCAGTTTGGGGGATTCTCCTGGGCAGGAAAGGGTGTCTATCAATACATATGTGGTACCACTGTGACTGGGAGAAATTAGGGTTTCGCATTTAATAAAATTTAATTGACAAACATATTTTTTATTACAAAAAAACACTACAAATTGCAAAAAATAGATTTGTTTTATTTTTTTTTGCACATATTTCACCAAAAAGTATTGAGAATGCACTAATAAAACGCCAAACAAGAGATTTCATGTTGAAGCCCAGACTCTCTTGAAAAAAACAATATATAATTTTCCTGGGAAATCCCTGGAAATCCTTTCAAAAATCACAGTTGAACATGTGTAGCACAAAATAGTGAAACATGGTCTGGCAACAGAGGGCGACAAAAGCTGCAGGTAGGCTGGCAGCGAAAGGGTTAATATGCAGCAGTGAGGCTATGTTCTTCGCCACTGCTAAATGACTGCTAAATGAAAGAACTGGGCCAACCGGGTACTCACCTCTTCTGGGATCCTTCTACAGCAGCCATGGAGCAGCCTATTAGCTGTCATGACCAGTGTAATGTGCTTGTTTGCTGGCCACGCTAATGGGCCCGGTTCTTTCTTTAAGTGGCACTGATGCACATTGGAGCAGACTGGGTTGGGTGCTGCATATTAAAGAGGGACTCTATGCTTGCATGCATGCATTTGTATGGAAGCTTGGGCTTATGTGCAGTTTAGTATTATTCTTGTTTTACCCAGGTAGACTGACTTCCTTTGCTCTACAGCTTCCCATGTATGACGGAAATGACTTCCCTCCTTTGTGTATAGGTTGGATCAGTTACCAGCCCATTCCTTGTATGATCCAGCATCTGCAGACTGCCTGATTTGGTTCCCCACTCAGTCTAGCTTAAAATCTTCCATGATGCTCAACCTAGCTGTTGTGCTATGAGCTGTTGTCTTAGTCCTTGCCCTTCATCTACAGAACCTACATGTTATGGACTACCAGTGTGACACTTACCAACTGGGGGCATCAGAAAGAAAATGTCTAGTTACAATTTACTCTTATTGATATTGCTCATCTGTTTTCCAATCTCTTTAGTATGCATTGCTTAATTATGCATCTAATGATATTCTGAATGTCTTCATTAAATAATTAAGATAACTCAAGATTGTTGACCTGATTTAGTCCAGACAGTAATGTAGTTTAAACCATAAGCTCCCATTTAGTTTAAGTTTTATTTAAAAAAAGGATAAATATACAAAACATAACACCCTTATTACTATACAGGATTTTATTTTCAACCCCCAAGCTATTTGATCAAAATAACTCCATCCAATAACATGCAAGTATATTTGTAAATAACATGCTAATGAAATAGAGTTGAACGATGTTCATACTGACTTTTAATTTCTTACTAAGGAATAAAATTCAGGTTTATCTGAAAATGAATTCAGCCTGTATTGTGTTTTAATAGTACCATTGAATTGCTAATTAACTGTGCAGAAATATTATCACCTTTCATTAAATGTTTTGCTATTGCCTTCCTTTTCTTTACAGTTTTATAGAGCCTGGTGAATAAAAAGCTTTCTGTCGTAATATAATAAATAGGTTGCCACAGTTACATTAGCATATCTAAAAACTCACAGATGGTCATAGTTCTCCCCTTAATATGGTCACTAGCCAGGTTTAAGACAAATGGTGTAATGAGAAAAAGATGAAGTATCGTATTAAGGACAGAATCACTATTTTTATCCATTCTCAAAAGGTCTTTGATAAAAGGTGCAGAATAAATATATATATGTTTCAATTCAAATTAAAAGTTCCTGTCAAGGCCTACGCTCATTTACTCCACCTTATCTCCAATTCAAAGAATCTTAAAATCTCTGATGTAAATACCTTATGCATTCTAAGCCAAGTCATTTTCTTCAGTTCAATCGTTGTGGGTAAATGGGAATGTTATTGTGCAGCAGTAAAGAAAAATCCAAAAAAACAAATGCTGGCTGTCATTTTTATCAAAATATAGTATATTGTGACTTGGCTTTTTTAATAAATTATTTATAACTCAAATACAGTGATTTAATAAACTAAAATAAGTCATGCAAGTTGTAAAATGGAACATGAAGAGCTAATGTACTCATGACTTCATGCATGGCTCACCCACATGCTTTATTGTGTTGCATAGGTCCCTGAATCATGTGCCCATGAGTAGATTTCCACATGCTCCATAGATTGCGTGCGGGGCACCGGGTATGGGCACAGGGTGCTGAATCGAACATATTCAAACAAATCAAACATATTGTTCACTTGATCCAGATAAGGGGATACCCAACCAGTGGTACTGGTACCACTGATGGTATTTGAGAGCCCATCAGGTGGTACTCAACTAGGCTCCATACTGACCTGTCCCTAAAGCTGATCTACTGCTACCTATGCTTGACTCTATACCCAAGCTTGATTTGCTTCAACACAAGTACAAAACCACTCCCAAAAGTAATGGAAACAATTTATGTGCATTTATTGAGTGTTTAATTCATGTTAAACGATGCAGCGCGCACAACACAGCACCATAGGTACTTGGATATAAGTGGAAATGGAAAGCATTACATAATGAAGGATAATGATGGATAATGAAGGATAATGTTACTACGCAAACAAGGAGAGTGAAAAGTGAAGGGAAGACATCAGTGATAAACTGGAGTGGGGTCTATCGTGTTCAAAAGACTTCTGATCAGCTAGTATAGTATCTGTTATTCAGTACTACTGAATGCTGGATACGATTGCTCCAGCCACCACTACTTGTGAACTGATATAGGGGGCTTCTTACCAGTTCCCAAGCAGTTAAGACAAATAAATACAGTTGTATTAATAGTATTAACTTTTGCCACCTTCCTATATCTGTCCCCCGCTGGTCTGTTTCCTCTCTGCAGGTCCACAGAGTCGCAGACTTCCTCCTGGTTTGGCGGCTGTCATCTAATACATCCTGGAGAGCAGCCTAGTGGTCTTTTTTAATGATGCACAATTCAGATTTTTTTAAAGGTGGCAAGAGATACTGCCTTCAGTTCTCTTAGGGATCAAAACCAGACCAAACACCCCCCTAGGGTGCATCTTGATTTGGGATGCCCTTCAATGTTGAGGTAAAGAGAAAGTAAAAAAAAACTTACTTGCATAGCCTCTATGCATGCCCTCTCTTTGTGTTACTACAGACAAACTGATCAGTACTAAAGCAAACCAATACCCATGTGGGTGCGGGTGTTGGTACCACTGCTACAAGTTATCCAGAATGCTGGTGCCCCTCGCAAATAATCCCCAAGAATGCCTGTAATCCTTATCTTAGTGTAATGACATGATGTTTTTGTATATTTTGTTCCCAAAGAAATTGAAGTGAAAAACTTGCACTGTATATAAGGTGACCCATTTTGTTTAGCCAGCGTGGTTGGTTCCTAAATTAATATCCAGCATAGTCAGAGGCCTTCTTTTATTCTGAAGACTTGCTTGGTAGCATTTGGTCTGAGCTTAGTTTCATGTGTTCATTTGCATGCATATTAATTTGGCCAGCAGAAAATCACCTGTGTTTGATTTATCTGAGCCAATCAGAGTATCAACTAGGTTAGTTTGTCTGGGCCATTCAGAGATTAATTGCGCTATTTCAAATGAAACATGCGTTCTGGTCATGGATCAACACCCCCATTAGCAATGGTGTTGGTCGCTTAATGACATGCATAACTATAGGCATGCCAAATTGTAGAGCCATCTCTGGAACAAGAAAGGAGCTTTTATCTCTCTTCATTCTAACACAGCAGGAAATCCCAAATCAGGATTCCGTCTTGGGGCCTTGCATGCTGGACCAAAATACTTTTCAGACTTTTGGTCTAGTTTAAAGATCCAGATTCTGCATTGTTGGTAGCTCCAACAGCCACTGACAGGACAGTATTTATATAAGACATTTCTCTGGTGATTATGTTTCCATATTCCTCCTCAACATAAAATGATGCCCTTTCTGGCTCCTATTTCCTGCAAAACATGAAATAATGCCCCATATTCTGCCCAAAATATGAAATGATGACTTTCCCTGGCTCCATTCTTAACATAAAGTGATGCCTTTCTTCCCCCATACCTCCCCCCACCTAAAATGATGCCTTTCTATTTCCCCCTTATTCTCTACAAAAAAATAAAATGCTACCCCCCAAAAAAATGATGCCTCCCTTCCCCTTCTCCAAAACATAAAATGTTGTCTCTCCTTTCACCCATTCCCAAAATGTCCTCCTCATTCCTTGCGCGCCCCCCAATCTGGAAATATTGAGTTTAAATTCCAGGAATACAATAAACTTTCATCTCAACCCAGCATAGGGAGCAAGGGATATGGTAGTAAACACACAATCCGAAAAAAGGGAGGTACTATAGCATCTAGTGCCTGATGCCTTGTCTTTTGAGATATATTGGAACAGTGAGGTAATGAACACCAGGGAAAAAAAGTTATGCATGATAATTCATGATTTTTAATGCTCATAAATAGTGATATACATGCGTGCAGGCTATATACAGTGAGATTTAATGATTCTATAGAATCTGTATCATGCATAACTTTTTCCCTGGTGTTCATTACCTCACTGTTCCAATATATTTTGTATAGTCTGGTGTCTTATAAGCAGAGACACCTTTGAGGTGTTTGAACCCTTATCATTTCACTCTGTTCCTTACCCTTCATCATCTTTGATGTTATCAGATTACAGTGTGCTACAACCAAATCCATTAACCTATCTGCCTTGTCTTTTGAGCACAGGAGAAAAACATATTTTACATGTCTTTTAGTCTCATCTCAAAGAGGGCTGGGTTGTATGCATGGGTGACTGCTGGTGTTTTATATTCTGCTGCAGTGGTGGCCTCCTTTTCATTGGTAGCAACACAACAGACAAATTGGCCCCACAAGTGGTGAAGACTCTCTCACTAAAGCAGGTGGTGGAGGCCCCAGGGAGCGCACATCAGGTGAGCCTTGTTTCAGCTTATCTTATTGAGGATCAACACCTTTTCTATCACATCCCAAGGATGGATGCAGGCAAAGCATTTTAAGCTGCACTATAGTCAAGGTAGCCAACTCCCTCTTTCATGGTATGGCTGCCAATCACATGATTGCTAGCGACGGGTTTTCTGAGTGGACTTGCACATCAAACCTGAATGGTTGCGGGCAGTCAAATAATTTATTGCCATTTGCTGTCAAACATGAATGAGGAAGTGATGACTTGACTGTAGTGTCCCTTTAAGTATGGTTTGCAAAAAACACAATCTCCCTGGGATTTCAGGAGGTCCACCTAAATGCTTGGTAGCATCCAAACTGACCATAAGTATATAGATTAGACATCTGGTAGTCAAGGCTTACTCCTGTAAAACCAAGCATCTGACCAACTAGGTCACCTTGCTTTCCATAAATGAAAGTGATTTCCTAGCAATATTAGTACCACTGCAGGATCCTACCTGTTTTGTCACTCCTTGTGCCACACATAATAGGGGGTGATTCAGAGCTAGGTGAGGATTCCCACTCATTTTTTAGGAGAGAAAATTGGCATTTACTTTCATTGTCTCCCAGGTGTAAATTTTCACCTGCCTCCGAATCAGCTGGTAGACAATGAAAGTGAATGGCAGTTTTCTCTCCCCCCAAAAAAGGAGTGAGAATTTTAGCCTGGCTCTGAATCGACCCCAATAACACATCTAGTAAACCCCCATCCAATTGGCAATTTTGTTTCCGAATTCTTGTTTGAGATAATATGCGTTCAAAGAATGAAATACATAATATATAATAATGTAAAATGATCCTAGTTGTACAAAATGTTTAGTGACATAAGTGGATTTTCTTCAGCTAGCAACATCAAACTATTTTTCCCTTGGTTTATATTTTTAGTCTTTGTTACCCATATTCATTGTTTAACGCCATACAGAAGGTATCAGATTGAAAGATAAAATACTCTTTAATATGTTTCTAGTGATTGTATTACTAGTAACACAGTATTCCTTTTCATATAAACTGGCAGCAATATTAATACTATAGAATAAGTTTTACTTGTGGGAAAACAGCTCTAGAGCACAATTATAATGTTAGAGAAATATGGTGCAAAACAAAATTATTAAAGTAAATCAACTTAGTTTTATGAGACATGCATCTTGCTACTCGAACCTCAAGGGAATTCATGAAGAGAAGCAAAGAACCTTAGATATACAAGAGTACTGAAGCATTTATATGTAAGAGATATTTTTTTAAAAGCGCCCAGATGCTGGTAAAATAATAGTGGTTGTTGGAGATTAAATTTTAGATTTTATAATAATGAAGTGGTGCAGCATACACTCTTCTGGGACCATTGCTTTTCCAGAATAAACCTTATATAGGAGAAATAAACCAAGCTGAATAGCTAAAATTGGGCCTTGTATCAGTGTAGAAGTAAGGAAGGTAATTTGTCTATATATGAAACAATACATTGATTTGTTTTGTTTACAATGTGTTTACATTTACATACAGATACAATTACCATATTTCCAAGTTAATCGCAAAGTATGACGTATAACCAAACAAAAAATAGAAAATCAGACAGCCCTCTTAGTGTGTCTCCTCTTAGTATATACACGAGTATATATACAAAATAGTAAAATGCTTTGGTTACATACATTATAGAGGGCTTCCCATGGGCTTTGTATTCATCTTGTTCCCTTATTATTTGACCTGGTCCTGACGCGTTTCAACTAGATTGGCTTGATCAGAAGGTTTATAGGAAGTCTAGCTATGTTTGGTGCCAGTTAACCTGGGGAACGGGATTAGGGATTAGTAAATGACTATGTACTTTAAAATGGTGGTTAAGTTGTCCCTGGTTGTGTTTCCACCTGAACAGATTAGCACAATATATATAGGGTAATCCATACCAGTTTGTAGCAAGACATAATAGATTGTAGCAGGCCAAAGACAAAGGATTCTCATAAAAACACAACACTGGGTTCCATGTTGGACCAAGATGTTAATAGCTGGTGGCGGCAGCGGCACTGGCATATCCTACCAATGTGTTTTACTACATGCTTCCTCAGGGAAGGTGTCTCACTCAGCTATGTGACAGGAGTAACAGTCTCCTATCTTTTCTTACTTCTGGTGTTCCAATTTGCCAATGTTGGTTCCTAATAGTATTATTACTCCACTTCTTAACAGATTGATATACGGAGCTTGCCACTTATAGAGACACTCACCGGTATTATAACCGTGAGGAAGGAGAGAGATAAATTGCTGCCCTCTCATTTTTATTCTTTGCCGTCCAATGCCCAGCCTGGTCATCATGCGCTCCCCCAGCTCCTATATAGGAATTTTGTACCGCTCATGATGTAACTGTACATTGATTGCTGAACATCTCAAATGCAAAAAGCACATGATGAACAGAGGATTTTTGTTGGAACGTCTAGGTAAAGGTGTAAATTGGGGGAAGTAGGAGCCGGATAGGTAAGGTCATATTTTGGATGGGTGTACCCCTTCCATACATGCACTGCAGTAGTTTTTGCACCCATACCACTTACCAGACACCTCTTCTTAAATCAGAAAAATGTTAATAACCATGCTATTTTTCCACAGCCATCCAGAAGTTTACATCTGTACTTGCATTTGTCTCTGTTAATGGAGCCAGACCTAAATTGGAGCCAGAGGAAGCACACGGTGGCCCAGCCAGACAGCGTACAGTAAGAAATTAAAACAGGAGGACAGCAATCTACCTCCATTTTCTCCCCCTTCTCACCATTAGAACACCTGCGAGTGGCTCTATAGGTATCGAGCTCCCTCTCTCAATCAGTTGAGAGTAGGAGCAATATAACTAGTAAGAATGAAAGGAAAACTCCCAAATTGTCAAGTTTTCGGTGTGCTGCCTTATTGTTTTCCTCTTCTAGGATGCAAGATAAACATTTGTGTTAGGATTGTGCCCCCAGACATGTGATTTAAGCACGCTGTTTCCAGACTTCCTATATTCCTTTGTTTCTCTGATCCTAAGATGGGAGTGTTTTTTTTGGCCTTAAGTTAAAATTACTGACTACATATCCCAGAATGTTTGCATTGTACAGGTGAACTCTTTAGCAGCTTCGGCTAAGTCACACAGCAGTATTGATGCTTCCAGCTGAGAACACTCCCTGTAACCATTTAGCTACTGGAAGACAAGACTGTGATCCTCCCTATCTTAATTAGTTCAATTACAGCAGAATGGGTTAAATCTGTCTCCCATGTCTTAGCCAATCAGATGATTAGCAAGCCAGAGTGAGGACGTTTTGTGATCGGTACTTTTAACGCACCAGTTGATGTAAGTTTCTAGGGTAAACACATTGTTCCTAGGGAAAACGTTTTTCTTTTATAACATAGAATTGCAAAAAAAATTGAAAAGAAAAAAAAATAACAGATAAGCTTACATCATTTGGCACACAATAATGGAAAGTTTAAAAAATGTCATCAAAAGTAGAATTACCCTTTAACATTGGCAAATAAGAAGGAAGAAAAGACAGGAGGAGAATATTACTCCTGTCACATAGCTTAGTGAAACACCTTCCACGAGGAAGCATGTAGTAAAAAAGCATTCGAAGGATATCTCAGTGCCACCACCAGCTATTAACATCTTGATCAAACATGAAACCTAATGTTGTGTTTTTAGAATACCCCTTTACCCCTCTTAACGTAACTGTGCATTGATTGTTGATATCATTTAAAATGCTAAAGTACATGAGGACCATAAGATTTTTGCTGGAAAGTCCACTGTATGTAAGGTGTAAACTGGGGGTAGTAGGAGCCAGATAGATGAGCCGCTTTCGATTATACTCTGTAGTAGTTTTTTACAAATACCACCTACCAGGCACCTCCCCTTAAATCAGTAATATAGTTTAAGTTGGGTAAGATAAGGTTCAAATAGGTACTAGACAATTTTTTTTTCATTTTAATCATGCTCTTTTTTCAAAGACATCCAGAAGTTTACCTCTGTCCCTTCAGAAAGATGGCCTCTGCTCCCATGAGTAAGGACACTGACAGAAGCTTGCAGAACGTCTAGTGCCAGTTGTCAGTGTCCTCACTCATTGGAGTGGCAGCCATCTTTCTGTAGCCCTGGCTGTAGCCTATTTGACAGTGGCTTAGGTAAGTTGTACAGCCACTTCCGAACTGCACACTCTGCATTCGTTTAAAGCGGGCCCTCCTCCACCTGGGTGGGTGAAGGGTGAGGAAGTGGAGAAGGGGAACTTATACACCTGGGTGGAGAGGGCCCCAGAGGCAGAATCGCCACCAAAGTACAGGTCCCCGTTGCTTCAAAGTTCGACCAAACCTGACAAATCTGAACCTCTAGGGCAGCAATACTCAACTGGCAGACTGGGGTCCGAATGCGGACCTCAATGTCAGATTTCCGGACCCCTGCCCTGACATGCCTGAACTTAGTTGCTTCTGTGTTGCAGTGCTCAGAGCTGTCCCCTTGATTGGTGATATAGTGCTTAGAGGCCGATTCATCAATAGCGCCAGGTAGCGACAGATGAGCGACTGTAGCGTGATTTTTTCAGCGCCAGCCAGTATTCGCTGTGCTTGGCCGGCGTTAGCTTGATGACAGCGACTCAGTCGGTGTGCGGTAATGTTGAATACGGGCTGGGGGGTCGCTGTTTCACAGGTCCAGCGTTGTATGTGAGCGCCTGACAACGAATGGCCAGAGCGAACGGCTAGCTTCATATTCATCAAAAAATCACGCTCCGAATGTGCTGTCGCTGTCCATTCCTTGTTTAAACCCCAGAGCGCTTGCGGCGATGTGTATTAACTAGTTTTTAACCCCTAAACAACCATATTTTTTTAATGTAACATTATACATGTTTTTAGAATCATTTTGTTATATGAATACCTGTTAGATCAATTCTGCAATTTTTTTTTTTTTTTTTTTGACTTAAAAATAATTCCTAACATTGCAGAAGTGTTCTCCGATTTTTTGACATTAAAAAAAAAATTTAAAAAAATAATACCAATTAATTATGATTAATTATAGCTTGCTCCATTGAAATGCATTGGACATCGCCAGGGAGCGACAGCTCATACCTGGCGCTGTGAGGGAATTTGCAGCGGCGCTGTTCGGTCCAGGCGGCTTCATGATGAATGCCGCGCTAGCCGTCGCTCTCGCCGGCGCTAGCCTCATTTTGCTTGATAAATGCGTCATTGTGACCGCCGCGGGCGTACTTGAGTCGGTAGTCGCCGTTAGCTGCCGCTACCTGGCGCTCGTCAGACACTACCTGGCGCTATCGCTTGATGAATAAGGGCATTAGTCTCCTTGGCAGTTTTATGGCTCCCTGCAACTTGCATTGCAATATGAAGTACTGCACGGACGGGAAGTTGCATTGCAAGGTACACACAAACATTGTTTCTCTGTCTCTTTGACCCTTCCAATCCTTTCCTCCCACCCCAGCTCAGCCCCATCTATTCCTGGCCCACCATCTCGTCTCCCCAGCTCAGCCCCGTCCATCCCATCCCAATCCATTTCTGTCCCCCCAGCTGTCCCTTCCTTTACAAGAAGTGGTTGAGTACCTCTGCTCTAAGGGTTCGCCCAACATTAGTTATATGTCACCTTTGTGATTAACTCTTCGGAAATATTGTAACTGCATCTGTATTTAAATGTCAGCACTATTTACACTAAAGATATGAAACTATTGTTTAATACATTTACAACATATGTCCTTATACAGTGACACAAGGCCCTATTTCACCTATTTAATTGTATTTCTTTTTTTAAACAATCATGTGTGTCATCATAGGTGTGTGACACTGTAAACCACTGTAAACCACCAGTAGGAGGTATCAGATATGGGTACAACAACCAACATTTGTTTCGTAGACCTTATAAAGACAATACATAACCTAATGTAAAATACTTAGTTTAAGCGCTTCTCCAAAAATTGAGTTTAATAAAAAAAAAAGAGAAAGAAAGCTATATTAATAAATTGGAGTGTAGTTGATTTACAGTCAAGAAATGTAAAAGGGTTTAGTGATTTTACAGTTTTCTTGATTCATGTAGAATAAATAAGATACTCCCGTTACCTAACAACTCCCTTTTCTCTGCTAAAGAGATGAATTATGTTTGTTGCCACTTTGGAATGGCACCAATTCATCAGATATAAAGCATACAATGAAAGTGATGTAGTAGAAAGTGTAAGTAAACATGCTAACATTTATTCTTCTAACAGTTTCTTTAAATATTTTAATGAGATTTAATAATCCTACTCATATTTGATGGTGCTTTACAAAGTACAAACTACAAAAATGGTCTATTTAGACAAAGTAAATATATAAAGCAACTGCTGGCCAATCCATATTTAGACAAAACACATTTGTAGAGTAAAAATGTATATTGAATTCACACAATTCAGCAATAAAGTTATCCTATAATCAGAATGAACGTTTATGTTGTTACTTCTATCCCCAGCCCAGTGCCACAAAACAGCCTGTGATTATTTTTTTTACTAAAGCCTTTGCCCAATATTCATAGTAATTGGATATAGGATCACTTAAATGTAACAATTCCACTCTGACAAAAAAGGCCTTTTCAAAACTTTAAAGTAATGAGAGCCAAACTGAGTGTTCTAGGCCATAGCGTACACTTGTCTGAGGCCACGTGTGTTCGGGGGTGCCAGGCATAATTAAGATTTAAAAGAAACAGAGTAATGTAAAAAAAAAACTGGAGGTAAGACTATAAAGATGAAGGTCTTGAGAAAAGTGGAGCATACCAGCAGAATGGTATCTGGAGATTAGTGAGTAAATAAAAAGCTACCATAGATTAGGGGGGTTATTTAAGAAAATCTAAGGCTATGTAGTGCTAGATGAGTGTCAGTTGAAAGTCAGGTCTCAGTGAAAACAGTGTATTTATCAAGTCAAAAATCCATAGTGCCTCTGATAGTGCCAGGTAGTGTCCCATCTATCATCAGCACTGGCAATGGGATGAATTGCCTATATCACCAGAAAGGACCAGGAGCTCACCCTGCACTGTGTGGCCTTATCCCATACATTTCCATGGGCTGGGATCATTATAATTATTTTTTTTTTGGGCGGTGTGCTGGAGAATTTACCGCCGGATCCCTGTGCTGGTTGGGGTTATTTTTGGATACATTTTTTCGTACTTTTGTGTTGTGCTGCAAACTTGTGTTTTGGGCCGTGAGAAAGCAATGTCATGTTTTTATTTTTATAGTGTTTTATTGTGCATTTTTATTTTTAAAAAATTATCACTGGACCCTAAAAAAATAAAAATTGTTTTTCCAACAGGCGCTGTGTGCCTGAAATTCTGGTTTTTGAACACCTCTTGGAGTGCTAGGTATTTTTTTAAATAAATATATTCAGCTTGTGGTGTTCCTGGACGGCCATAGGTGTTGCTAGCGCGCAGCCATATAAAAGCTGTGCGCTACGAACACTGCCTGGCGGGGAGTGCTACAGATGGCAGCGTCGTCGGCCTGAAGCTGACGTTGTGGTGGGGGCATTGTCGAGCATCTTGGACGAGGTTCACAAGTGCCGCCTACACCTTTCATAATAAATTAGCTAGTGAACGCTGTAAGCGGGTACCCGGTGCTGTCTCAGTCGCTGTAGTAACCTGGCCAGTATTGATGAATGTGATGTATGTTGGGTGCTCTAACACCAGTACAGCGCTGTAGGGAGCAAGCGATAACGCCATCTCAGTGTGTCCAACTCTCAGTGCTCCACACCATGCTTACCAAAAAAGGACACACACACAGCGTTGGCACTCTAAATCTGGTCGCTATAGATGCCAGATGCTGTGTGATTAAAGTTTTTAAACACATATCCACCAGTAACGAACCAGTGAAAACACATGGAATGACATTGTTTTTACATCGTGACATTAACAATTTAGTGCCAGACCTGTAATGACAATTCTGCATAAAAATATAAAAAGTCAAAAAAGTTACTAAAAGTGTTTGTTTGCAGCCAGGAGAGGTCACACAATGATTTGAGCAAAAAAAAAAATGTCAAACACACTGTTTAAACTCAATCAAATGAACGTCCATTAAAATGTATGGGAGAGCGACACTGAGCGAAAGGTCATACCTGGTGCTCTGGAAGCTAGAGCACCGGCGTTATACACTGAGCCGCCTGTAATAATATATGTGACGCTACATGGTGCTGTTAGAGGCGCTCACCAGATTCGCTTTCATAAATGTGGTTTTGCGTACAGCGTCCGGCATTCACCAGCCGCTGCCTGCCGCTATGAAGCACTACCTGGTGCTATACCTTCTTAAATAACCCCCTTAGGGTACATAGTCTATTACAAACAACATGCTGCAATGTTCAAAATGATTGTATGAAATCAGGATACAAGCTCCCTGCATACACTCCAAAAAAGGGAGATGGAGGTAGAGTAGAAATAAAAGTAATTTGGAAAAACAACAACAGTGGTGTGGTAGCGTCCGATTCCCTCACAGAGGCTCAACCCGGGCAGCTGCGCTTCTGCTGGTAAAGCTGCTGGATTGAGTGTGACTTCTTACTGACACGGTACAGCAGTGGTGCCGCTTCTGCACAGTGATTGGCTGACTTACTGCCAGTACACAATCAGTACAGCAAACTCTCAGTGGCAGCCATTGCAAGTACATTGAGAAGTGGGGCTGCATGTGCCTAGAATCCCACTTTAAAGTGGAGCACAACCCACAGCGATTGGCCCGGGAAGATTCCCAGGATGATCAATTCCCTTCCACCGGGGCATCCAAAAACGTGATGCCCCGCTGTGTGAAACCCCCCAGAACGCCCAAACACTTACCTTCTTTCCCGGTCCAACGGCCCATGCGCGAGGTGCATCCCCGCTATCCCTCTAGCACGGAGCGTCCCTGCGCCAGGCATCTGGCCGCCACAGGCACGATTCCTGTTAGAGAGTAGCAGAAGGTCAGAATCTCACATATAGGGGCACCCCGAATCGAGATGCGCTTGTTTAGTAGACCAAAACCCAGATGAGTGGAAGACCTGTGTTTTAGTCCAGGATTTTAACCAAAAACCAGGATTTTGACCATTCCGGGGTTTTGGTCCATGTCCGCAAATGACAGGCACAGAGAGCGCCTGCATCCCAGATTTAGTTCTGGCTGATGTACATGCTGTCTCAATGAATGGGCACCAAAGCACGCATGACCCCAGGGAAGCCGAAGATGCGGGCACACGTGCTGTGGGATCAGTGGGAAAGTGAGTATACCAGCGATCCCAGGGTGTTTCCCACAGTGGGAAATTGAAGTCAATTGGATGACCCTGGAGTCTAAAAGATGAGAATTTTGGTCTGCTTCAATGTAGTGTAAGCAGATTCACAGCATAGCATGACATGATTTTGTTATGTGCAATGAAGCAGCAGTGTCATGCAGGGATGGGTTAACCGGGGAGGAAAGCTACTTGGGAACCAGGGCCGGCGTCTGCACCCAGCAAGGCGGGGCAGCTGCCGGGGGCCCACTGACAGGGCTGGCCTTTGGGGTGTGCGACAGTAATTGACCGGCAGCAGACATCTCCTCGAATGGCAGAGTTCCACACAACGGGGCATCTCAATTTAGATTCCAGGGGAGGGTGGGTGTTGTTCTGCTTTTAAGTTGCTCACCCCAGCTGATTTCCTACTTCTGGAGCATCTCAATCTGTGATACCCTACTGTGTGACACCCCCTGGGATCGCTAGCATACCCACTGTGCAAGCAATTCCCGCCCCCTGGGTTTTGGTCCGCTTTACAGGGCGCATCTCAATTTGGGATGCCCCTATTTGTGAAAAAAACCCTTGGTTTGGCCATTAACTCAAACTGGCGATCCCACATTGCATTCACCGGTTCCAGGAAAGTACTGGACTATTTACAAAGGGGCCAACTGAGACCATGCCGCCCAACCTGGAGCCTGTTGGGAACGAGACAGGCAGTGAAACAGTTAATCACAGTGTTGGTCAGAAGTGCTCCTCAACATTTGTGAGGTGCGATGGCGGGTGAGACAGGCAACCTAGCTGCTACACCTGGGAAGCGGGGATAAGAGCCACCACTAAATCATCTGCAAACAGTTCTGCCTTCCATCAGTGTCCATAGTAGATGTGAGCTGCGTGTCCTCCTCCGGCCGAGCATACCGTTGCTGCTTTTCCCGACTTGTCCAGCCTGAAAGGGAGGGCGGGGGATACAAGGTACACACAGATATCGGGGGTACACCGTTCTGCTAGCATGCTAAGCAAAAATAATCTTGTGCTCCCTGAGCTGTACCCCAATACTGGTCTTAAAGGGGGGCCCGGCAGAACCTGCCTCCCCTGCCCTCACTGTATGTACGCCCCTGGGGTGACAGAAAAGGTAATAAGTTCCAGCCGCTTAAGTAAAAATATACAATCTACTTCTGTTTAAATAGGGTTTTTTTATTTATTTTTGTCACCTCTCTTGGCCTAGAAATGTTTTTACAGGTAATGTCATTACAGCTCTGGCACTAAAATGTTAATGTCACAATGTTACAACAATGTAATTCCATGTGTTTTCGCTTTGTTACTGGTGTATATGTGTTCTAAAACAGACTTTAATCACACAGCGTCAGGCGCTCTATGCTATAGCCAGAAGTATGGTGTGTAGCGCAGGGAATTGGTCACACTGAGCTCGCCCAACATACATCACATTCATCAATGCGGGCCAGGTTACTAGAGCGACCAAGATGCTCTGTTACAGCACCCGATACACGCTTACAGCGTCTACTAGCTGTTACTCTAAGCGCCGCTGTCCAGACGCTCATCTGCCGATACCTGCATTAGTAATGAATGAGCCTCCACATCAGCGGCGTGGGGACTGAAATCTGAATGAGGAAGTGATTTTCCTAACTTAGGAGACAGACAGAGGAGCAATCACAATACTCCAGCCACTCAATGAAAGGTAAGCTACCAATATGTATTTTTTAACTTTTGACTTTCCAATCACTTTTTATGGAAATTCAAAAGGTAATTTCAGTTTTTAGATATCAGAATGAAAGGATGTATGAATGTGTCACCCCATGTTTTACACGTACTGCCAATGAATAGTTTTCACTGCTCTATATTGCTACATGGCTTCACATTATAGAGCTTCCAAGTGTCAGTCTGGTTCAGACATATAAAATGCTCCCACGTGTGTAAACGCGGGGCTGTCTCTGCAGGCCCAGTTAAACATTAGAGCTATAGTGGCTTCTTCAGATAATAACAGTATATGCAACTTCTTTCCCAGTAACAACATTCACAGATGGTACATTTATAACACATTGCCTATTTAGGGAACATAAAAACAGAGGCAATTACCACAGCAATCTCACTCTGAGTCAGCCAAAGTGTAACTGCATCAAGCCAACCAACAATCTAGAGGTTATCCCTAGCTCCAGGCTTTAACTTCTGATTTCCTAAGCTATTGATTCTCACAAAAGGTGTAGGTGGTAATGATCTTCCTAGTATGAAACCATTTATTACCTCCTTTCTGTCTCTTCCTAATGATTGACAAGAATATCAATCAATGTAAATATTGCCTTCTCTATAATTTGTTGTAAATGAGGTCTCCTTAAAGACGCACAGAGACATTTAAGCATTGTATTACAATCCTACCATTTTCACCCCTATTGAGTGACAGTTTAATATCTTTGGATATGCTGCAGACTACATTGATATATATATATATATATATATAGCTCTACCTGGTATCCCCATCCACTGAATACCATTACCAGGGCCAGCTCCAGGTTTATGTGGGTGGCAGGCATGGTCTCAGTGGGCTCCTTTGTGGTGAAGAGTCGCTTCACAACACTGAGGGGCATCTCAATCTAGTTGCCCCCTAATGATCTATGCTATTTGGACCAATTTTGGTCCTGACTTTGTAGGCCCTGTCTGGGACCCCCCCCCCCCCCCCCCAGTTCACTTTCCTTGAATCGGTGAATGCATTGTGGGATTGGCAGTTTAAGGCCAAACCAGGGGGGGGGTCTCTCACAAACAGGGGCAAATTGAGAAATTGAGATGCCCCTGTAAAAAAGCCCAGGGCTGGAAATCTTGGGTTTTAGTCTGCTTTAAATAGCAGCAGTAGATAGGAGGCTGAGCAGCATTTAAGATATTCTAACCTCCCAATAAAAAGTATTTTTTAAACCACATTGTGCCAGCTGTCAGTGGGCCCTTCCTGGGGTCTGGGGGCCCCAACAGCTGCCCAGACTTTCCAGGTGCTGATGCTAGCCATGACAATTACCATAAGAAGTGAAAACTCTAAACAAACAAACCCACCCTAGCTAGAAATCTAGTGCATGCTCTAGGTAAGCCAAGTCAGGTAGTGCAGAAGGTCTCCAGGTTTATTAATGGAATTACCCCACATTTGGGTAAATACTACAATACATAATCATTGAAAGTAAATGTACAGAAAGGCTGGTGACACTGATGCTAAAAGGGCACGGGGTGAAGTCATTGGTACCAAGTAGAAGATCCTGTAGGAAATAATAGGGGTACTTGGCTTGAGCACCTATCTGATTACCCACTCGGTTGTGACACACAGCATATTCAGTCAAAATGTATGTCATGTAGAAAGGCCAAGGATTATTTAATGCAGTAAAATCATCAAAAATAACAAATGTTGACAATTATTATTTCTGCCATATTTGGATCGGTAGGAACTGTGCAACAACAAGTTAGTCAGTTAGTGAGCTAGCAGCAGTTAATGGGACTAGCTTAGCAATCCCTGTAGCAGTATGTAGCCTGGTAACCAAACCCTTTCAGTAGACCAATGGTTATTTATAGTAATCTAAGGGAAGCCTCTCACAAGAGTAAAAACATATCTATGTAATGAATTTTACCAATCCCAGAAGTTATCCAGAACCTTCTGCACATGCCCTAACTTGTGCCTGTGTGGATAAAGTGGGCTGCGAGGGACAAGAACAAATAGAAACTAGAAAAACCTGTTTCCAGAATGGAAACACGGAACAAATCTGATACTTTTGCAAGAAGGGTGTGCCCCACAAGTGTAATGGAGATCATCTGTAAGAAGTACTGTATACTGGATGTTGTACTGAAGTTGCTGTAAGAGAACCTGGCTTAAACTGGACCTTCAGCATCATTTAATGAAAAGTCCAAACCCCTCAAAAATGATTCTCCAGCATCTAAAATTAATATTTTTTTTACGTTTTAAGTCACTTTAGACAGCTGCACAGACAGAGAAGAGCTGGCGTCAGGTAAAGGACTGCAATCCCAGAATGCAGAGAGGCATAGTCAAAAGACACTTGTCTGGAGGTAGCCTGAGACTCCATGGGCCACCACCTTGGATGTTCAGGCTCAAAAATGCAGTAGATGCAGGTAGGATGGTTTTTAATGTGGGCAATCTGTATGTACAGGGTGGGGAAAACATACAAGATAGACTCTTATTCAGGGTGAAGGTACACTTACCTGAATGTAAAAAGAACCAGAATCCCAACCCCTCATATGCAACTGCAGTGCACTTCAGAACACAAGAAGATATACTGTATGTGTGTTGTTGTTGTTTTAGGGGGGTGTGGTGGAATCAGCCCCAGATAGGAGAGCACCCACCTTTTTTGATCATTGTATTAGGTGTGCTACTACCAAATGTAATTATAAAACACCTTTTCTTAAAATACAGTATTTTTCAGTTCTTTTAGTTTCAGCAAAAAAGTTCCAGGTTTGTGCCACAGTCACTGGGTTTGCGAACCTAAAGAATCTTAGCTTGGCTTAGCAGGCTTAGTGCTCTCTGCCTGAAAATGCTCTATAGATATATGACGAAATAAAAAAAAATGAACTAAGCAGCTTTTTTTAAACATTATTTTTCCACGTGTAAAATGTAATGCTAAACGCTCAAAAGTGGTGTTGCTTCATGTCTCCCAAAACAAGATAAAGAGCAACAATAATCTTTGAGTTGTGAGAGGAAGAACGATTCAAAGACCATTAAACTATACTATTTTTGGCAGAGCATTACATTGGCAGAGAAAAGATTTGAATGCTTATCAAGGCTATTCTAGTAAAAGTAGAGCGACACAAAGACAGAGACAAAAAGTGGCAATAGCCCATCAGAGTGCTTTGTAGCCCTTCTTTGTTACTTTAATTGTTCAGTATCAGATGTGATGGACAAGCAGGGGAAGAGAGGGCATTCTATTCTGTCATGTTTCTGGTTCCTATTAAACTATCCATGGAGTCTGCCAACCTTGTGCTACTGAGGACTTGGGATCAAGGCCACAAGAAATGTCTAATGCTCCTTTTCATGCCATAAATGCTCAGTTTTCTCTGAGCAATCATAGCTTGTTAATTACATTAAATTAAATTGTCAAGACAAGTAAGATAAAGGTTACTTCATCATGACCTTTTGCACAGGAACCACCATTGCAATAGGCTTGCTTTCAATAATTGTGAAACCTTTATTATTTGATATTCACCAAACAATTGAAAGACAGACTCTATAGGGGTCATTCATCAAAGGATAGCGCCAGGTAGTGCCTCATAGCGGCAGGCAGTGTCTGGTGAACGCTGGGCGCTGTACATAAAACCACATTTATGAAGGCGATTCTGGTGAGCGACTCTAACAGCGCCATGTAGCTTACGATTCATCATTACAGGTGGCGGCGCTCTAGCTTTCAGTGCCAGGTATTACCTGTCGCTACCTGTCGCTCTCCCATACACTTTAATGGACGTTCCTTTTATTCTGTTTAAACAGGGATTTTGTTTTTAATTGTGTGACCTCTCCTGGCCTAGAAAAAAGTCATTTTGGAAAACTTTTTTGATTTTTGATATTTTTATGCAGAATTGTCATTACAGGTCTGGCATTAAAGTATTTATGTCACAGTGTTAAAACAATGTAATGCCATGTGTTTTTGTTTTGATACTGGTGGATATGTGTTCATAAACAGACTTTAATCACACAGCGTCTGCCGCTCTATTCTATAGCGACCAGATCCAGAGCGCCTATGCTGTCTGAGTCTGCTTTTTTGTTGAATATGGTGTGAGTCGCTGAGCTGGCGCTACCTTACTCTCACGGCAACATACATCTCATTTATCAATGTCATCCAGGTTACTACAGCAACTGAGGCGCTCTGTTACAGCGTCTGACACACACACACACAAGCATCGGCTAGCGGTCGCTCTAAGCACCGCTATACAGACGCTCTTATGCCGAAACCTGGCGCTAGTAATGAATCAGCCTCCCCGTTTAAAACAGAGGGGATGTCTGTCCATGGACAATGGCATGTGGATTATAGATCTGTATTCTAAAGCATAATAACGACTTTTCTTCTACTTACAGGGGTAAATAAATGCCTACAAGGTCCAGTCCTCTTTGGGACTGTTGGACTTGCTTTGAGATACTAATTAAAATGTGCAGCCTTCATGTACTGTGTATATTGATGAAATTGTGTACAGATATATTATGATTGATACATTTATTACATCCACTGCACAAATGGATACAACCTAAGACGTTTTTGTTTGCTAAGCCATTTTATGTGTAACTCATTTAGCTGTCAGTAACTTGGAGGCAGATTTATTAATAGCGCCAGGTAGCGACAGTTGAGCGACTGTAGCGGTATTTTCACAGCGCCGCTAGTAGTCGCTGTGCTTGGCCGTTGTTCGGTTGTTGATAGCGACTCAGTCGGTGTGCAGTAATGTTGAATACAAGGTGATGAGTCGCTATTTGACAGGTTCCGCGCTGTATGGGAGCGCATGATAGCGACTGGCCATAGCGACCGGCTCCCACCATATTCATTAACAAATCACGCTCCAAAAATTCTCGCGCTGTGAAATGCATGTTTAAACCCCAGAGTGCTGGTGGCGATGGGTTAAAAGTAGTTTTTTTAACCCCCAAACAACCAAATTTGGGAAACCAAAAAAAACAAGTTTATAAAAACATTTTGGAATATGAATACATTAATATCAGACCTGTAATATCAATTCTGCACAAATTTTTTTTTTTTCTTACCTAAAAAAAAAATATCTAACATGGCAGAAGTGGTAACAGAAATTTTCACATAAAAAAAAAATTATTAACAATTAATTATTAATATTTAAAGATTGTTCCATTGAAATGCATTGGAGAGCGCCAGGTAGCGAGAGGTCATACCTGGCGCTGTTCAAGGTCGCTCGCTGGCGCTGTGGGATGAGGCTGGAATAATGATGAATGAGTCGCTATCTGGCGCTAGCTCAGTCGCTAAGCAGGATCGGCTTGATAAATGTGTGATTGTGGTGGGGAGCCGGCGTACTCGTGGCGGTGACCGTCATTACCATTCGCTCACCATTCGCTACCTGGCGCTATATCTTGTTAAATAAGGGCCTAGGTGTTTTTAGGAATTCTGTATGACAGAAATTATTCCGACCGTTCATCAAAGTCACTCTGCAGCATTATTATGTACTCCCCTGGCCCATGAGGAATAAAATATTCCTATCCTGGTTACACTGGGTATTACTTGTGTAACAGCTTAGACATAAGCAGTGATAATGATGCCTGCTACTGCAGTTCCGGTACTTTTCAAATGACTATATTATATTTATAATTTTATGTATGACTTCTTTAATTTTATTAAATTAACACTCTATACAATTGGCCATTAGCTTCTGATTGCCCTAAAGGAAATCTCCCTTTTAGTCAGGATTTTAGTGTTCTGCCTTATTGTTTTCCTCTTCTAGAAAGTAAAAGAGGCATATGTGTTAGGGTTGTGCTCCCAGCTCTGGGATTTACTTATCCGCATGCTGTTTCCAAGTTCCTTATATTGCTGTGGGATTGGCTGTCCTGGACCTTAGAATAGTTACTAACTACAAGTCCCAGAATCCTTCCACTGTGACAGATGAGCTTATCAGCAGCTTGGTTAAAACAACTTCTCCCCAGTTGAGAACACTGAATTACAGCAGGAGCAGTTGGGAAGTCAGGAAGTCTCTGCTCTGTACACCAAACACACCATTTGGTGTACATTGCTAAGATAGACACAGTGTTGCTATAAAAACAGTTTTATTTTATAACACAAAGGTGCAAACATGTAGCAAAGAAAAAAATAACAGATAAGCTAAACATGTTGAGGACATCATTTCTGCCCACAGTAATCAAAATATTAAAAATGCAATCGAAAGTGGAATTACCCTTTATTGGAGCTGGTCTGCAGCTTCCCCCAGTTGTGTTTGCATTGCCCCATGGTGCCGCCAGTGTCAACCAGGTAGCATTTTGTTCCTCAGGAAGACCTTTCCCTTTATTTCTGGTGTCCGGCTGGAGAAATGCATCTGCCCTCCTGCCAAGGGAATAATACTCACTAAAGTTTGTCTCACACCCTGATTGTCAAGGGAACTGCAGCAGAAGACACATGCACATGGTTTAATGTTTGACATTGAACACACGTTCACTTGAAAAAAAGTGTGATAAATAAATCCCCATGCATCACACAACTTGCCAATTACATGAATATTAGCTGTGTACCAAGATCATGTAACATGTCACTGTCACGATCCCCTCACCTGATCCTCGTTCCCCCGCTGTCTCCGATCCTTCGCAGCCGGCGGCGGGCCGGCGTCGCTCCTGCCCGCCCGCCGCTCGGCTGTCACGAGCAGCCGCTCGGGCGGCTTCCGTCCTAGCCGCGCCGGGAGCGGGCGCGCCGCTCTCTGTGCGGCGCGCTCCCGGCGCGTGGCCCCGTACGCGCGCACGCGCGCGCCTGTCACATTCATATGCCCTCCGGCGGCGCTACACACAGCGCGCCCGCCGGAGGTAATCTACATGGGCCAATGAGCCCTTTGCTTGCATGGGCCAATGAGCCCTCTTCCTTAGGATCCATTAGCCCAAAGTACTGGGCACGCCCCCTGATTCAACTGGGCAATCAGCCCAAAGTTCCTGTAGCACCAAATCATCACATTCCCCTTCCAGCCAATCCTGTTAGCCCCCATCATTTAAAGGTTTTCACCCTGCGGTCAGTCCTTGCCCGTTATAGCGTGCTACTGGGTGTGATTTGGATTGCTCTTCTCATTGTGATTTTGCCTCGTTTTTGACCATCCCTGATTGCCGCCTGGACCGACCTTGCTTGCCCTTTGACTACGATTCTGCCTGCTCCTTTGTACCGCGAACTTCTGACCTCCCGTTGTGACCCTTGGCTTGCCCCTGACCATTCTTCCGTCTAACCCTTCTGTACCGTGCCACCTCGGATTGACCACCCGTGTATGACCCCTGTCCGTTTTCGCTACTCAGTCTTGTCCTTGGATTCATCTACCTTCCCCTGCATAAATCAGCATCCTTTGTGCTAATAAGACCTGGGGGCAACCGTGTCCGGTGAGGCGTGTCTAGCGTCCCGGCAAACGGGGGCTTACTATAGGTGAAGAAAGCAGCGGAGATTGGGGGTTGCTGGTTTATTGGAAGGTGGGTGTCTCCGGGACCTGACATTATAACGGGCCACAAAAAGAAGAATATCTTCTAGATGGAAGAATTGATCCAACAGGTTCAAGCTATGGCCACTGCCATTAATCAGCTGGCTCAACGAGTGGCCGCGCAAGAGAATCGTCAGATGCCTGCGCCAACGGATCCTTCTCCGACCGTCGAGCCCAAGATCCCTCTCCCCGAGAAATTTTTGGGGGATCGGGCGAAGTTTTCTAACTTTAAGAATTCTTGCGAACTCTACTTCCGCCTTCGACCCCACGCATCTGGATCCGAAGCGCAACGCGTTGGGCTAGTCATTTCACTCCTCCAGGGCGACCCACAGACCTGGGCGTTTGGTCTAGCTCCGTCTGATGAAGCCTTGCAGTCGGTCTCTTCTTTTTTTTCGGCCATGGAACTACTGTATGCTGACCCAGATCGGGCCGCGACGGCGGATTCTAAATTGCGGAACCTGAGACAGGCCAAACGTTCTGCTGAAGAATATAGCGCAGAATTTCGGCGGTGGGCTATAGATTCCCAGTGGAACGATCCGGCTTTATGTAGCCAATTTAGAATTGGGCTCTCCGATAACATCAAGGACATCCTGGTGAACTATCCTTTGCCTAAAAACCTAGATGAATATATGCAGCTGGCCATCAGGGTGGATCGACGTCTTCGAGAAAGGCGCCAGGAAAGAGGCAAGGACCAACCTTGGGGGTCCTCGCGTCAAGAGTCAAGCTTTAAGGGGGCAGCCGTTTCCTCTCCTTCCGTGTCGCATGAGGAACCGATGCAGCTTGGCGTTACCCACCTCTCTCAGGCGGAGAAGGTTCGGCGCAGATCCCAAGGCCTCTGCCTCTATTGTGGTAATCCGGGTCATTTTGCCAAGACCTGCCCAAACAAGGCTCCGGTGGCGGGAAACTTCAACGCCTAGATCTTGCAGAGGGACCTCTTCTAGGCGATCAGGTATCGTTCCCTCCAGACAATCGTGTACTCTTACCTGTTACACTCTCTTGGGGTCCGTCCCGGACTATTGCCTCCGCCTTCATCGATAGTGGAGCGGCTGGCAATTTCCTGGATAGATCCTTAGCCATCACTCTAGGGATCCCGTTAATCCCATTAGAAAATTCCCTCCGGGTCCTGGCGGTCAACAATAAACCCATTGAGGGGGGGTTGGTCTCCCACAAGACCCCTTGGGTGAATTTAGTCGTAGGATCTGCCCACTCGGAAGAAATAGAATTTTTGATTATTGAAAGTCCCGTCTCCCCTATCGTTTTAGGATTTCCCTGGTTAAAAGTCCATAACCCCGTGATAGATTGGAGATCGGGGGATCTGGTGAAGTGGAGTCCTTCATGTCAAAGTCGTTGTTTTTCTATATCCCTTAGGACCACACCTATTGTCCTTGATGGGTTACCTCCAGTCTATGCAGATTGGGCAGACGTATTTTCGGAGAAATCCGCCGACATTCTTCCACCCCATAGGGCCTACGACTGTCCTATTGACTTACTCCCAGGTACTATGCCCCCTAGGGGGAAACTATATAATCTCACTAGATCCGAAGAGCAGGCCATGAAAGATTATATCACCGAAAATCTCCAGAAAGGTTTTATCCGTCCTTCCACCTCTCCTGCCGGTGCTGGGTTCTTCTTCGTCGAGAAGAAGGACGGCGGCTTACGCCCCTGTATAGATTATCGTGGGTTAAATAAGATTACTGTAAAAAATAGATATCCTCTACCATTAATCAATGACCTTTTTAATCAGGTCTCTGGGGCCCAGGTCTTCACTAAGTTAGACCTTCGAGGAGCATATAACCTTATTCGCATACGGCAGGGGGATGAATGGAAAACGGCCTTCAATGTAAAGGATGGGCATTATGAATACTTAGTGATGCCATTCGGGTTATGCAATGCTCCTGCAGTGTTTCAAGATTTTGTCAATGACATATTCCGTGATTTTTTGGGTCAGTTTCTCGTGGTCTATTTGGACGACATACTGATTTTTTCCCGCTCTCTGGTGGAGCACCGTCAACATGTCAAAGCGGTGTTGCAGAGATTGCGGGAAAATCGTCTGTATGCTAAAATCTCCAAATGTGTTTTTGAAATGTCTGAAATCCCGTTCCTAGGATTTATAATCTCCAAACGGGGATTGGTGATGGATCCTTCCAAGGTTTCTGCTATTTTGGAGTGGGAACAACCTAGAACCCTAAAGGCGCTTCAGAGATTTTTAGGATTTGCGAATTTTTACAGGCAGTTTATAAAGGGTTTCTCGTCCATTGTGAGTCCTTTAACAGATCTCACTCGTAAGGGCGCTTTTGTTGAGGAGTGGCCTCCCTCAGCTAAAAACGCCTTTCAAGTGTTAAAGGAGACTTTCACCTCCGCTCCCATTTTGATACATCCCGACACCCGGCTTCCATTTCTATTAGAGGTTGACGCCTCGGAACTGGGAGTAGGAGCTGTTCTTTCTCAGTATGCGGGAAATCCTGAGAAACTACATCCCTGTGCATTCTTCTCTCGGAAGTTTTTACCTGCTGAACGCAATTACGATGTTGGGAATAGGGAACTATTGGGTATTAAACTGGCCTTTGAAGAATGGCGCCACTGGCTAGAAGGTTCCCTACACCCCATCACGGTGTATACTGATCACAAGAATCTGGAGTATTTAGAGTCTGCCAAGAGACTCAACTCCCGTCAGGCGCGATGGGCACTCTTCTTTTCTCGATTTAATTTTATTATCACCTATAAGCCGGGGAAGAAGAATGCCAAAGCAGATGCCCTATCCCGTAATTTCGGGGATTGTAAGGACCAGAGTGGTCTTCCAGAATCGATTTTGCCTTTGGGTTGTGTTGTGGCTGCTCTTCTCCCTGACCTGTCTAGCTCGTTGGTACCATTTCAGGTTGATTCTCCTCCGGGTAAACCCTCTGATTGTTTATTTGTTCCGCCTCATTTGCGTCTGGCCGTTTTACAGGAACTACATGATGCCAAGTCGGCTGGTCACTTAGGTGTTCGTAAGACTTTAGCTATCGCCAAACGTCATGTCTGGTGGCCCACCATCCGACGCGATACTTCCGCCTTTGTCGAAGCATGTCCGGTATGTGCTCGAAGTAAGACCACTCATGGGTCCCCTGCGGGATTATTAGTTCCCTTAGAAATCCCCGCTGAACCATGGTCGCACATATCCATGGATTTTATTGTTGATCTTCCTCCATCACAGGGGAATTCTGTAATTTGGGTGGTGGTGGATCGCTTCAGTAAAATGGCACACTTTATTCCATTGATAAAACCTCCGTCGGCACCAGATTTAGTACAACTATTCATTAAGCATGTTTTTCGCCTCCATGGTTTACCTCAGAATATTGTTTCGGATCGAGGAGTTCAGTTTGTATCTCGTTTTTGGAAAGCTTTCTGCAATCGTTTAGGTATTAAAGTGTCGCTCTCTACCGCCTATCACCCGCAGTCTAATGGACAGACCGAACGGGTAAATCAATGTTTAGAACAATATCTACGCTGTTTCGTCTCCGATCGCCAAGAACAATGGGCGGAATTCATCGAATTTGCAGAATTCGCCTTTAACAATGCGCCGAGTGAATCTACTAGGTTTTCGCCTTTTTTTTGTAATTACGGTAGAAATCCAAAGGCATCATCTTTTTCTGGTCCTTCCTCCAACTTGCCGGCCTTGGAGGAATGGCTACGAGAAAGGACTAAAGTATGGTCTGAAATACAGACTAACTTAAAGAAAGCCTCTGGAACTTACAAAATCTTTGCGGACCGACATAGGTCACTTGAACCACCATTTCAGGTGGGTGATTGGGTCTGGGTCTCTACTAAAAATATTGCCCTTCGACAGCCCTCGTCTAAGCTAGGACCTAAATTTATCGGTCCGTTTCCTATCACAGATAAACTAAGCGACGTTACCTTTAAGGTCCAGTTACCTTCATCCATGAGAATTCCGTCGTCCTTTCATGTCTCTTTGTTAAAGTCTGCCAAGAATATTCAGGTGTCGTCTCCTCCTCCGGTCATAGTGGAAGATGAGCCTGAATATGAGATTAATAGAATACTCGACGCTCGGGTGTTGCATAACTCTCTACAGTATTTAATTGATTGGAAGGGTTTTGGTCCTGAGGAAAGGTGTTGGGTACCAGCCAAGGATGTCCATGCTAAAACCCTTATCAATAGGTTTCATCGTGAGAACCCGGATAAGCCTGGTAAGGGTCCTGAGGCCCCTCGTGAAGGGGGGGGTAGTGTCACGATCCCCTCACCTGATCCTCGTTCCCCCGCTGTCTCCGATCCTTCGCAGCCGGCGGCGGGCCGGCGTCGCTCCTGCCCGCCCGCCGCTCGGCTGTCACGAGCAGCCGCTCGGGCGGCTTCCGTCCTAGCCGCACCGGGAGCGGGCGCGCCGCTCTCTGTGCGGCGCGCTCCCGGCGCGTGGCCCCGTACGCGCGCACGCGCGCGCGCCTGTCACATTCATATGCCCTCCGGCGGCGCTACACACAGCGCGCCCGCCGGAGGTAATCTACATGGGCCAATGAGCCCTTTGCTTGCATGGGCCAATGAGCCCTCTTCCTTAGGATCCATTAGCCCAAAGTACTGGGCACGCCCCCTGATTCAACTGGGCAATCAGCCCAAAGTTCCTGTAGCACCAAATCATCACATTCCCCTTCCAGCCAATCCTGTTAGCCCCCATCATTTAAAGGTTTTCACCCTGCGGTCAGTCCTTGCCCGTTATAGCGTGCTACTGGGTGTGATTTGGATTGCTCTTCTCATTGTGATTTTGCCTCGTTTTTGACCATCCCTGATTGCCGCCTGGACCGACCTTGCTTGCCCTTTGACTACGATTCTGCCTGCTCCTTTGTACCGCGAACTTCTGACCTCCCGTTGTGACCCTTGGCTTGCCCCTGACCATTCTTCCGTCTAACCCTTCTGTACCGTGCCACCTCGGATTGACCACCCGTGTATGACCCCTGTCCGTTTTCGCTACTCAGTCTTGTCCTTGGATTCATCTACCTTCCCCTGCATAAATCAGCATCCTTTGTGCTAATAAGACCTGGGGGCAACCGTGTCCGGTGAGGCGTGTCTAGCGTCCCGGCAAACGGGGGCTTACTATAGGTGAAGAAAGCAGCGGAGATTGGGGGTTGCTGGTTTATTGGAAGGTGGGTGTCTCCGGGACCTGACAGTCACATGCTCATATCATTGACTTTGTGTGGCATACATATGATTGAGGATCAACATGGGGCGTACACATGTGTCCTTATTGACTTTGGCCCTTATTTAAGAAGGGATAGCGTCAGGTAGTGGCTGGTTAATGACAGGTAGTGACAGGTAGCGACTGGTGAACGCCGGACACGGCGTGCAATTACACATTTATCAAGCAGAATCTGTTTAGCGACTGGGATAGCGCCATGTAGCGTCTGATTCATCATTTTCACAGCCTCAGCGAACAGCGCCAGCGTTCAGCCTTGCACAGCGCCAGGTATGACCTCTCGCTACCTGTCGCTCTCCCATACATTTCAATGGACGATCCTTTTCTTCTCTTTAAACGGGGTTTTTGGTTTTTGTTTTTTTTTCAAAAAAATCGCAAATAATTCTTTGACCTCTTCTGGCATTGAAATAGCAGTTTTTTCATAATTTTTTCATATTTTATATATTTCCTCAGAAATTATATTACAGGTCTGGCGTTAAAGTGTTCATGTTACAATGTTGTTACAATGTAATTCCATATGTTTTCGCTTTGTTACTAGTTGATAGATTGTTAGGGCGAGCGCTGCGTCTTCCCCGCGCAGCGCCCCCCTCCGTGCCTCTCCTCGGGCGAGCGCTGCGTCCCCTTCCTGCAGCGCTCCCCGCTTCACCGCCATCCGGGCGTCTGCTGCTGGCCCCCCTGGCTGCGGTTTCCCCTTACCTGGTCCCCGCGCCTCCTCCTCTGACCGGCATGGCCGCCGGCTTCCTCCTTCTGTGTCTGTTCCGTCTTCCCTGCGCGCACGTCCCCGGCCACTAGGGGGCGCGCGCGTCAACCTCCTCAGATTTAAAGGGCCAAGGCCCTGTTAATTGGTTTCTGCCATCCAATCTCTTTTTGGCGCTTCCTATAAATTAAACCCTGCCTTACTTCCTGTGCCGGATCTTCGGTGTTGTTCCCTGAATGATTATCGCTGTATTGCTTGATTCCTCGTGTATGACCTCGGCTCTCCAATTGACCTTCGAACCTGTGCTGCCCGTCCCGACCTCGGCTTGTCTCACCGCTATTGAACCCGCGCTGCCAGTCCCGACCTCGGCTTGTCTCACCGCTACTGAACCCGCGCTGCCAGTCCTGACCTCGACCTTCTCCTCCGACCACTGTTTGTCTCTGCTGCACGTCACTTCAGCAGTTTGTGGAACTGTGCCGCTGTTGGGGGGTAGCGACCTGGGAGTCACCTGCCACACAAGACCATCCCGCCTTGCGGTGGGCTCTGGTGAAAACCAGTGGCTCCTTAGACTCCGCTCCCCTGACGCGGTATCTGCCAAAACAGTTCTGCAGACCCTGCGGGTCCACTTCTTCGCACCCGGTGCGTAACAGTAAGATCCGGCCATGGATCCCGCTGAGGTGCCCTTGCCGGAGACTTCCGAACTCCCAGCGCTGGTGGCTTTGCAGTCTCGGCAGATTAATCAGCTTACCGCTATGATGCAGCAACTCTTGACCCAGCAGCTGTCGCCTTCTCCACCGCCACCGGTGCCGCCACCGCAGTCTCCAGCAGTTTCCCCATCCAGAATCCGCCTCTCCTTACCAGCAAAATATGAGGGGGACGCGAAGTTGTGCAGAGGCTTTCTAGCCCAGTGCTCTATGCACCTGGAATTATTGTTTGATCAATTTCCCACCGAACGCTCTAAAGTGGCCTTCATCATTAGTCTGCTCTCCGGAAAAGCCTTGGCTTGGGCCACTCCCTTGTGGGACCGTAATGATCCTCTCACCTTCACCGTTCAGGCCTTTGTTACTGAATTCCGTCAGGTTTTTGAAGAACCCGCTCGGGCCTCATCAGCCGAGTCCGCTCTATTGAATTTAACGCAAGGCGATCTTTCTGTTGGTGAATATGCTATTCGATTCCGTACTTTGGCCTCCGAGTTAGCATGGAATAATGAGGCCCTCTGCGCTTGTTTTAAGAAAGGTCTCTCTAGCAAGATCAAAGATGTTCTAGCGGCCCGAGAGATTCCTGACTCCCTTTCTGAACTCATTCATCTCGTCACTCGCATTGACATACGCTTTGCTGAGAGGCGTGAGGAACTTCGCCTGGAGAGAGATTCCCAACGTGACAGGAGGATGTTCCGTTTGGCTCCCACCTTTCAGAAACCTTTGTCTGTACCATCTTCTCCAGAGGTGGAAGCCATGCAGGTCGGCCGCTCTCGCCTAACCCCCGTGGAGAGGTCTCGCAGGAGAAATGAAAATCTCTGTCTGTATTGCGCCAGTCCTGATCATTTTCTAAGAGATTGCCCCATTCGTCCTTCTCGACTGGGAAACGGGCGCACCTAGACTCGGTGGGAGAGGCGTCTCTGGGTGTGTGTGCTTCCTCTCCAAGATTTACCGTACCTGCACAGCTTTGTCTCTCATCTGCCTCTGTGCTTAATTTACCGGTCTTCCTGGATTCTGGTTCGGCGGGCAATTTCATAGAGGCCTCCCTGATCAAGAAATACGACATAGCAGTTAACCGCTTGGCCAAACCGTTATTCATCGCCTCAGTTAATGGAGATAGACTGAATTGTATGGTGCAGTACCGTACCAAGCCTTTGCTCCTTAAGATTGGCCTCTTTCACCAGGAATACTTGGAACTCTTTGTGTTACCCCATTGTACTTCCCCAATCCTATTGGGTCTTCCTTGGCTTCAGCTTCATAATCCTACCCTAGACTGGGTCACTGGGGACATCAAGGCGTGGGGTACAACCTGCTTCAAGAATTGCTTGAAAGCTTTACCAGTTCGAACCGATCATCCTACCACATCTCTACCGGGCCTACCCGAAGTTTACCGGGCTTACGCTGATGTCTTCTGTAAGAAGCAAGCTGAGACTCTTCCGCCTCATCGCCCTTATGACTGCCCGATCGACCTCCTGCCTGGGACCACTCCTCCTCGTGGCCGTATCTACCCACTATCCGTCCCCGAAACCCAAGCAATGACTACCTACATACAAGAAAATCTGCAGAGGGGCTTCATCCGGAAGTCCTCTTCTCCCGCTGGGGCTGGCTTTTTTTTTGTTCAGAAAAAAGACGGTTCTCTCCGACCCTGTATCGACTATCGGGGTAAAGAACCGATACCCCTTACCCTTAATTCCAGAACTCTTCGACCGTCTTCGTGGCTCCAGGATCTTTTCCAAACTGGATCTCCGAGGAGCCTACAATCTGATCCGCATCCGCAAGGGAGACGAATGGAAGACTGCCTTTAATACCCGTGACGGTCATTTCGAGTATTTGGTGATGCCCTTCGGGCTTTGTAATGCCCCTGCCGTATTTCAAGAGTTCGTCAATGACATCTTCCGGGACTTGTTGTACTCCTGTGTCGTGGTCTATTTAGATGATATCCTCATCTTCTCTTCTTCCCTCGAAGAGCATCACCGGCACGTTCGTCTGGTACTATCCCGCCTTCGGCAGCATCATCTTTATGCCAAATTAGAAAAGTGTCTCTTTCACCAAACCGCTCTGCCCTTTTTGGGTTATACTGTTTCAGCCCAAGGACTACAAATGGACCCTAGCAAATTGAGAGCGGTTTTAGATTGGCCTCGGCCTGTTGGTCTGCGTTCCATTCAACGATTTCTGGGCTTCGCCAACTATTACCGTCAATTCATACCCCATTTTTCCACTATCGTGGCCCCCATTGTGGCTCTCACCAAAAAGGGAGCCAACCCCAAGTCATGGCCTCCACAGGCGGAGGCAGCCTTTTTAACTTTGAAAAAGACTTTCTCTATGGCCCCGGTGCTCACCAGACCAGACCCTTCTCGTCCTTTTTCTCTAGAGGTTGACGCTTCTTCCATCGGAGCAGGAGCTGTTCTCACACAGAGGTCTCCTTCAGGGAAAAATCATACTTGTGGGTTCTTTTCTAGGACTTTTTCTTCCGCGGAGCGAAATTATTCTATTGGGGATCGTGAACTCCTGGCTATCAAATTAGCTCTTGAAGAGTGGAGACATCTTCTAGAAGGGTCGCTTCACCCCATATCTATTTTTACCGACCATAAGAACCTTTTGTATCTTCAAACTGCTCAACGCTTGAATCCTCGCCAAGCTCGTTGGTCACTATTCTTCGCGCGGTTTAATTTCCGCATTCATTTTCGACCTGCCTCTAAGAACATCAGGGCAGATGCTCTATCTCGCTCCTCGGACGTCACAGACGTGGACGCAGCTCCTCAGTTCATTATATCTCCTGATCATTTGGTTCATTCCGCTCCTGCCTCCCTAGTGCAGGCTCCGCCTGGGAAAACCTTTGTCCCGGTTCGCCGACGCCTCCAAATATTAAAATGGGGTCATGCTTCCCGTATTGCCGGGCATGCTGGTATCAAAAAGTCTAACGCAATTATTGCCAGATATTATTGGTGGCCCTCCATTGAGAAGGATGTGGCAGAATTCGTGCAAGCTTGTACCACCTGTGCACGTAATAAAACGCCTCGCCAAAGACCGGCGGGTCTTCTTCATCCTCTTCCTATTCCTGAAATCCCTTGGTCTCACATCGCTATGGACTTTATCACGGATCTTCCTCCATCTCAAGGCAATACAGTGATCTGGGTTGTTGTGGATCGTTTTTCAAAAATGGCGCACTTCGTTCCGCTTCCAGGACTCCCATCCGCTCCTCAGTTGGCTAAGAACTTTTTTAAACATATTTTTCGGCTCCATGGACTTCCTTCCCATATTGTCTCCGACAGGGGAGTTCAGTTTGTTTCAAAATTCTGGAGGGCTCTCTGTACTCAGTTAAAGGTGAAATTAGATTTTTCCTCGGCTTACCACCCCCAGTCCAACGGCCAAGTGGAGAGGGTCAATCAGGTTCTAGGACAATATCTACGTCACTTTGTTTCAGCCCGACAAGACGACTGGGTCGATCTCTTGCCATGGGCGGAGTTCTCTTATAATTTCAAAGATTCTGAAGCCACAAAGAAATCTCCATTCTTCATTGTTTATGGCCGCCAACCTTTGCCTCCTCTACCCTTACCTACACAGTCGGGGGTACCCGCCGTGGATGACTTAACACAGTTTTTCTCCTCTATCTGGCGTGAAACACGACATTCTCTTGTTCTAGCCTCTACCCGCATGAAGAGCAGCGCTAATAAAAGAAGGAGAATCGCTCCTGTTTTCTCTCCTGGAGATAAAGTTTGGCTTTCAGCCAAGTACATTCGTTTCAAGATACCCAGTTATAAATTGGGCCCTCGCTATTTAGGGCCGTACAGGATCAAGCAACAAATTAATCCGGTCTGTTACAAACTTCATTTGCCAGCCTCCTTACGTATTCCCAACTCTTTTCATGTTTCATTATTAAAACCTCTGACGACTAATCGATTCTCTTCTAAAACGTTGGAGCCACTTCCGGTCGCGGGTACCGAAGATGCCTTCTCGGTGAGAGAGATTCTGGCTTCCAAAACATCCAGAGGGAGACGATACTTTCTAGTGGATTGGGAGAATTGCGGTCCTGAAGAGAGGTCCTGGGAGCCTGAGGAGAATATCCTCGATCGGAGCCTTATTTCAAACTTCCTCGGTCCCAAAAAGAGGGGGAGACCTAAGGGGGGGGTTACTGTTAGGGCGAGCGCTGCGTCTTCCCCGCGCAGCGCCCCCCTCCGTGCCTCTCCTCGGGCGAGCGCTGCGTCCCCTTCCTGCAGCGCTCCCCGCTTCACCGCCATCCGGGCGTCTGCTGCTGGCCCCCCTGGCTGCGGTTTCCCCTTACCTGGTCCCCGCGCCTCCTCCTCTGACCGGCATGGCCGCCGGCTTCCTCCTTCTGTGTCTGTTCCGTCTTCCCTGCGCGCACGTCCCCGGCCACTAGGGGGCGCGCGCGTCAACCTCCTCAGATTTAAAGGGCCAAGGCCCTGTTAATTGGTTTCTGCCATCCAATCTCTTTTTGGCGCTTCCTATAAATTAAACCCTGCCTTACTTCCTGTGCCGGATCTTCGGTGTTGTTCCCTGAATGATTATCGCTGTATTGCTTGATTCCTCGTGTATGACCTCGGCTCTCCAATTGACCTTCGAACCTGTGCTGCCCGTCCCGACCTCGGCTTGTCTCACCGCTATTGAACCCGCGCTGCCAGTCCTGACCTCGACCTTCTCCTCCGACCACTGTTTGTCTCTGCTGCACGTCACTTCAGCAGTTTGTGGAACTGTGCCGCTGTTGGGGGGTAGCGACCTGGGAGTCACCTGCCGCACAAGACCATCCCGCCTTGCGGTGGGCTCTGGTGAAAACCAGTGGCTCCTTAGACTCCGCTCCCCTGACGCGGTATCTGCCAAAACAGTTCTGCAGACCCTGCGGGTCCACTTCTTCGCACCCGGTGCGTAACATAGATGCTGAAAAACAGACAACACACCGTCTCCTGCGCTCTGGCCTTCAAACAAATATTTTTCAGCGCCAGAGATTTGTGAGGCTGTTTTTTTGCTGAATATGGTGTGAGTCGGTCGCTATGAGCAGTCGCTAACATGCGCTCCCATACAGCGCTGTACTGGTCAAATAGCGACTCCTCACAATGTATTCAACATTACTGAACAGCGACTATAAAGTAGCGACTCACGGCCGAGCACTGCGACTACTAGCGGGCGCTCAGAAAATGCCTGCTACAGACACTCATCTGTCGCTACCTGCCGCTAATGATGAATCAGCCTCCCCGTATTTTCTGAAGTCCCCACTGGATGTCTGAGGTGTTGCCTGCACACATTAAACCTAAAGCCTTGTACAGATAAAAAAATCTCCAGAAAACTCACTTGCAAATCTGCAAGCATGATACTGAATAGGGATGAGCGAACCGGTTTGGCCGAACCGGAATTCGCTCCGAATTTCAGGGAAAATTCGATTCGGCACGAACCCGAATTTTTTTTGGTTCGTGCCGATCGAATTTTCCCTGAAATTAAAAAAAAAAATGCCGGCATGGTGGGAGCGGGCAGGCGGCGGAAGCCGGCCCGCTGACAGCGCAGCCGGCCTGCCCGCTCCCACCATGCCGGCATTTTTTTAAAAAGCAAACACTTACCTGCATGGTCGGAGCGTGGAGACCGGCGCCGCTCTCAGGCGCCCTCTGATGACGCGTCCTCTAATGACGCGTCCTCTGATGACAGCTGAGAGGCCGGCGCCGCTCTCAGCTGTCATCAGAGGACGCGTCATCAGAGGGCGCCTGAGAGCGGCGCCGGCCTCCATGCTCTGACCATGCAGGTAAGTGTTTGCTTTTTAAAAAAATGCCGGCATGGTGGGAGGCGTAGCCGGCCTGCCCGCTCCCACCATGCTGGCATTTTTTTTTTCAGATGAGCGATTCGTGAAAGTTCGATTCGGGCGAACCCGAATTTCTTGGGGAAATTCGGCGAATCGCCCGAATCGAACTTTCAAGAAGTTCGCTCATCTCTAATACTGAACCATTATATGTATAAAATTTGCTTCTACATCCGCTCAAAACTGAAATGCACACTAACTGATTTTCTCATGGTTGTGGCCATCTTGGATCACCTGGGGACTTCTTTCTTTCCCAACATCCTAGCTGTACTGCTGCCTCAACTTAAGTGACATAAACCACAATGCAAAGCATCAGGAAACACAAAGGCACTTCCTCTTTGCAGGCTTATGGCAGCTCCATAGGACATCTGTATACAGGTTTCGGGGGTGGGCCACTCCCCTTAGACATTTTTTTACTACGACCATGCTCATCAATGATTCAATGTTAATTTTGTTATTAGAATGTTACATTTAATTATATACATTTAAAAATATCCACAGTCTACATTAGATAGATTAAAAGTACAAACATCAGTCTCCCTGGGTCTTAAATAAAGCACTGCATCAAGGTATTTACATATACATAATACAGCTGTGTTAGCCATATTAAGGTTGATCCAGCACCATATTTTTTCTTATAATGTTTTCCCTCTGTACAATTCAGCACCATATTTAGTTATGTAAGTGAAAAAAAAATCGCACAGCTAAACATGGTGCTGAATTGCGCAGAGGAAAAGATTGTGTTTTCTCTAAAAAAAATAAGTGAGTAAAAAAATTACCCCTGGTGCTAAATCAACCCTATTGTCCATATATCTACATGTCCTTGGTGTGCACCGTGGTGTGCACTTTTTACCCATAAATAAATCCGTATCAGTGTACATATCATTTGAAGTACCTACAGCACCCTGATAAACCTGATTGACGGAGCGAGCGCCTTGTAGTTTGCCTGTAGTCTTTATTACAAGAGACACGCACTCAATACTTTGTGGAAAAGTCCAGTTATTAGCGCTCTGGGAAAGATGGATGTCACTGTCTCACTATCCACAAAGTCAGAATCTCCACAGGCACTCTCCCTTTAGTAAATCGTTTATTATTTCATAATGTGCAGCAAAGAAATCATCCAATGTTTAAGATGCACATAGGCATCCTTCCCTATTGAGAAGTTCAATCAACAGTAAATGTCATCAGGATTCAGGACCAAAAGGTGGGGACCAGCACAATATATGATTTTCCTGTTCTAGTGAAATCTAGCTAATCCTAGTCACACTCATGGCTTTTCTATTTGAAAATTTCAACTTGCTCACCACCAGGGCCAAAGGAGAACCAGGGCTCATAACTGTGGTCTTCGCCATTTTGGGGCCTCCACCATTAGTTAACAAGGGCAGTTACTGGTAAGGGCAGGTCATTTTCATGGGGGCCTCCGCCATGTCTTATCCGATCCCGTGGCGCCCTATACAGGCGATTCTTTACCTATCCCTACTCTATACTCTACTCTCTAAAAATAAATATTGGCTTGAGGCTTTGAAACATGCAGTGCAAACAACAAGAGTAAGTATGTTAATTCTTGAATAGTGCTTTGTTTATATAGATCTGCACATCAGACCGACAAAGCTGACCGACAAAACATAAGGGCATTTGCTGGTGTGGAAGATCACCTAACTCGATTACAGAAGTAAATATAATTCATGACATGTTTACTTTGAGCTCCCTTAGCAGGAAACATATGTATGGCTTTGTAAAAAGGTAAGCAAGCCCTGCAATGTATTGAATATATGATTTTTACATGATTGCGATGGTTGGCTTAGCAATTATCTACTGTGTCTTACTATGTAACCTAACACATTGGCCAGATCGCTTGACATCTGCTTCTATTAGCAATTTAAAAGCATTATATGGATACCAAATAAAAATAAAACATCTGTATATGAGCCATGGAAAACTACCACCATGAACATTTGGCTGCTGCCTGCTATTTCAAGCTACGTTTTGTATTCTGGGTTGATGCGTCTTCTTTAGGCATTGTAACTGCTTAGGCTATAAATTAGTAACTGAACTCATTCATTTTAGGAGCAGTATCACTTTCATAGCATTTAATGTGCGCCTGGAGTTTAGTAATAAAATATACAGAAAGAAAGGGGAGGCAAGTTTTATAGATAACTGTTGGCATCATGCATGTATGGTTTACTTTAGTCTTAAAGGGAAAGACCTTTAAAACATATGCCCTAGGTGGTGATGAAGTTCAGCCAAGGTGTGCACACAGAATAATGGGTGCCTCAGTCTGGGACGGGCCAGGGACGAGCTTATCACTTCTGGGGCACCATGCAAAATTGTGTCTGGGGCCCTAGTTAAAGACAAATAGACGTAGCTTCCAGAGCGCCAGGTATTACCTGTCACTCTCCCATACATTTCAATGGACATTACTTTTCTTCTGTTTAACCCTTTAAGTGCCAGCCTACCTGGAGTTTTTGTCACCCTTTGTTGCCTGACCATTTCGCACTATTTTGCGCTACACATGTTCAAATGTGATATTTGAAGGGATTTCCAAGGAAAATCATATATTGTTTTTTTCAGCACAGTGTGGGCTTCAACGTGAAATGTCTTGATGGTCCTTTTTTAGGTGTATTCTCAATATTTTTGTGTAAAAATATGTGCAAAAAAAATTAAACAAATCTATTTTTACAATTTGTAGTGTTTTTTGTAATAAAAAAAGTTCATCAATAGAATCTTATTGCGTGTGAAATCCCAATTTCTCCCAGTTACAGCGGTACTGTATTGTTAGATACCCTTTCCTGCCCAGAAGACTCCCCCAAACTGAAACAGAGCTTTAGGAGATTTTCAGATAAAATACAACTATTCTATGCGCTAGGCGCACCTTGCAGTTTTTTCAATAAAAACAACTCTTTACATTTGAAATACCCCCAACAAACTATATATTCTCTGGAAGTACACACATCAAGCTTTCTAGGCGTACCAGGCTTGTTTATGTGGCCACAGTTTTCTGGAAGTAATCCCTCAACGTATTCTTTTGTTGTAAAGAGTTTCCCTGAAAAGAGGATAAAAAAGCTGAATCAAAGCCACATTTTCCTATATACAAACAAGAAAAACTAGTTAAATCTGAAAAAGCAACATTCCCTGAACAGAACAATGCCCAACATGCATAACTACTGTCAAGGGAAGAGTTGGCAAACACCCCAAAGTAAAGCATGTGTGTAACAGTAATTTTCCTTGAAAATTTCAGCTCTGCAGACAAAGTGCGCACCTTGCGATTTTTCTACCAAAACAACCCTTTACATTTGAAATACCTCCCAAAAAAACATACATTCGCTGAAAGTACACATATTAAGCTTTATAAGCATACCCAGATAATTTTAGTGGGTTCATCTTTCTGTAAGTGATCCCTCGAAAAATTCCATGGTTGCACAGGGTTTCCCGAAAAAATGTATAAAAAAGCAGAATAAAAAACACCTTTTCCTAAAATATCAATGTGCAAACAAGAAAAAACATGCTAAATCTGAAAGAACAAGGTCCCCCGAGCAGAACAATACCCAACATGCATAGCTAATTTTAACCCATTTAACTGCCGACCAATTTTGTCACCCTCTGTTGACAGGTCATTTTTCACCATTTTGCGCCATGTTTTGCACCATTTTTGCAGGGATTTTCAAGAAAATTATATATATTGCAGCGGAGTTTAGGCTTTAACATGAAATGTCTTGTTTGTAATTTTTCTACGGTTTTTAAAATATTAAGTAAAAAAAATATATATTTTTTAGAAAATTGTCTCCTTTATTTTAAATAAAACATTTATTTTATTAAAGAAAACCATATTGCACGTGATAGCCCCATTTCTCCCGATTACAACGGTACCACGTATGTATCGGTAGCCCCCCATTACTGCCCAGGAGACCCCCCAAACTGAAATGAGTACTTTACAACATTTACAAATAAAATACAACTACTTTCCACACTATAAAGGGTTAAAAATTGGCGTGGGGTCCCCCTTCCCAGGGGGTGGGGCACCCTATTTTGGGGGGGAATTTTAAGGGTTAAAACCCCCCCAAAAAAATCACATGGGGTCCCCCTCACCCCAAATAACATGCCTGGGACCAACTATGCAGGGCTTGTAGGAAAAGGGCACAGGGGCCACCCAAGCACGCATAGCCTATGGCCACGGGCTCTTCTGCCCCCCCCCCGGGCTTTGGGGAGGCAGGTAATTGGGGGTGCCGGGGGATAATGTTAAATCACCAGCTAGCCGCAGGTGACTTGCCAGCCCCCAGCCTTGTGAACTGGTATAGGAGTCTCATGGACCCCTTACCCGTTCACAAGGGGTTAAATGTAAAAATAAACACGCACACAGAAAAAAATGACATTTTTTTTTTCCTCTACTCACCTCCGATCCTGTGTCCCTCGTTGTTGTCCCGCGCCGATGACAGCTGCCGGTGACAGATGCCAATAGTGATTTGAGCAGGGCGGGTGAGGGGCAGAAGATTGGAGCCTTCTCACCTCTCACCTGCTCTGCACCGCTACTACCAGCATATGTCAGAGCCAGAGCTGGGGTGAGAGACGAGCTGTCATCCTGCTCCTCCCACAAAAATGCGGGACTATGGGCAACGGGCAACACCGTCAGAAGAAGTGGGGAGGACCCTCTTCCGGGTCTCCACCTAAAGCCTACAGAGTCCAGGGGGGGGTCAGAAGAAGCAACCACGTAGAAACTACGTGCTTCACATTAAAAGGGTGAAACAGGGTTTTTTATTTTTGATTTTTTTTTCTCTTAAATAATTGTGTGACCTCTCCTGGCCTAGAAAAAGGCATTTTTGAAAACCTTTTTGACTTTTTATATTTTTATGCAGGTCTGGCATTAAAGTATTAATGTCACAATGTTACAACAATGTCATTCCATGTGTTTTCGCTTTGTTACCGGTAGATACGTGTTCAAAAACAGACTTTAATCACACAGCGGCTGCCGCTCTATGCTATAGCAACCAGATCCAGAGCGCCGACGCTCTGTGTGTATATACCGTGAATATGGTGTGAGTCGCTGAAAGTCAGTCGCACTGAGCTGGCGCTACCTTCCACTCCCTGCAACGCTGTACTGGTGTTAGAACGCCCAACATACATCTCATTTAGAGATGAGCGAATCGATTTGGACGAACCCGAATTCGTTCCGAATTTCAGGAAAAATTTGATTCTGAACGAATCCGAATATCCCCGCGATTCGATCGATCAAAGTTTTCCTTTAAACTCCATTTATTTCAATTACATCCATTGTAAAATGGTGGATGGACATGTCCGGACATGTCCCCTGGGGCCTATCAGCAGCCAGGAAGCCCGGTGACGTCACAGTGCTATATAAAGAGTGGCCATCTTGCTTGTGCGCATTTCAGCCTTGCATTGCAGACAGAACGGAGGTTGCTGCAGACAGGGAGAGACTTACAGACAGGCAGGGGGAGTCAGGGAGACCCACACAGTGCCAGGGAGAGCCAGGGAAAGATAGGGAAACGATCCAGGCAGGGACAGCAGAGAAAGTGACAGGGAAACCTTTTTTTTATTTTTACTTCACTTCATTTGCCAGATCAGTTTTAAATTGCTTTTTTTGTGCTGTAAATATTCCTGGCCACTGTGCATCCCATCTTAGCAGTGGCATATTTAACCCTATCTGTTACACACAAGCATTTCTTATAACTCGATTAGTTTACATTTTTTTTTGTATGCTGTAAAAACCCCAGCCCACATGGGCATACTATTTCAGCACATTTCACCCTATCTGTTACATTAAATCAGCTTCTACAGGCTCTGTTTTATTAATATATTGCAGTTTGAATTGGTTTTGTGTGTCCTGTAAAAACACCAGGCCGCAGGGTATCCCAAACCGGCACATTTCACCCTATCTGTTATACTAAATCAGCTTCTAAAGGCTTGGTTTTATTAATATATTGCATTTTGAATTGGTTTTGTGCGTCCTGTAAAAACACCAGGCCGCAGGGTATCCCAAACCAGCACATTTCACCCTATCTGTTATACTAAATCAGCTTCTAAAGGCTCTGTTTTATTAATATATTGCATTTTTAATTGGTTTTGTGCATCCTGTAAAATCACCAGGCCACAGGGTATCCCAAACCAGCACATTTCACCCTGTCTGTTATACTAAATCAGCTTCTAAAGGCTCTGTTTTATTAATATATTGCATTTTGAATTGGTTTTGTGCGTTCTGTAAAAACAAAAGGCAGCAGGGTGTTCCAAACGGGCACATTTCACTCTATCTGTTATACTAAAGCAGCTTCTACAGGCTCTGTTTTATTAATATATTGCATTTTGTAATGGTTTTGTGCGTCCTGCAAAAACACCAGGCCGCATGGGCATCCCAAACCAGCACATTTCACCCTATCTGTTATACTAAATCAACTTCTAAAGGCTCTGTTTTATTAATATATTGCAGTTTGAATTGGTTTTGTGTGTCCTGTAAAAACACCAGGCCGCAGGGTATCCCAAACCGGCACATTTCACCCTATCTGTTATACTAAATCAGCTTCTAAACGCTCTGTTTTATTAATATATTGCATTTTTAATTGGTTTTGTGCGTCCTGTAAAAACACCAGGCCACAGGGTATCCCAAACCAGCACATTTCACCCTGTCTGTTATACTAAATCAGCTTCTAAAGGCTCTGTTTTATTAATATATTGCATTTTGAATTGGTTTTGTGCGTTCTGTAAAAACACCAGGCCGCATGGGCATCCCAAACCAGCACATTTCACCCTATCTGTTATACTAAATCAACTTCTAAAGGCTCTGTTTTATTAATATATTGCATTTTGAATTGGTTTTGTGCGTCCTTTAAAAACACCAGGCCGCAGGGTATCCCAAACCGGCACATTTCACCCTATCTGTTATACTAAAGTAGCTTCTACAGGCTCTGTTTTATTAATATATTGCATTTTGAATTGTTTTTTTGCGTCTTGTAAAAACACCCGGCCGCAGGGTATCCCAAACCGGCACATTTCACCCTATCTGTTATACTAAAGCAGCTTCTAAAGGCTCTGTTTTATTAATATATAGCATTTTGAATTGGTTTTGTGCGTCCTGGAAAAAATACCAGGCCGCAGGGTATCCCAAAACAGCACATTTCACCCTCTCTGTTATACTAAATCAGCTTCTACAGGTTCTGTTTTATTAATATATTGCATTTTGAATTGGTTTTGTGCTTCCTGTAAAAACACCAGGCCGCAGGGTATCCCAAACCGGCACATTTCACCCTATCTGTTATACTAAATCAGCTTCTAAAGGCTTGGTTTTATTAATATATTGCATTTTTAATTGGTTTTGTGCGTCCTGTAAAAACACCAGGCCGCAGGGTATCCCAAACCAGCACATTTCACCCTATCTGTTATACTAAATCAGCTTCTAAAGGCTCTGTTTTATTAATATATTGCATTTTTAATTGGTTTTGTGCATCCTGTAAAATCACCAGGCCACAGGGTATCCCAAACCAGCACATTTCACCCTGTCTGTTATACTAAATCAGCTTCTAAAGGCTCTGTTTTATTAATATATTGCATTTTGAATTGGTTTTGTGCGTTCCGTAAAAACAAAAGGCAGCAGGGTATTCCAAACCAGCACATTTCACCCTATCTGTTATACTAAATCAACTTCTAAAGGCTCTGTTTTATTAATATATTGCAGTTTGAATTGGATTTGTGTGTCCTGTAAAAACACCAGGCCGCAGGGTATCCCAAACCGGCACATTTCACCCTATCTGTTATACTAAATCAGCTTCTAAAGGCTCTGTTTTATTAATATATTGCATTTTTAATTGGTTTTGTGCGTCCTGTAAAAACACCAGGCCACAGGGTATCCCAAACCAGCACATTTCACCCTGTCTGTTATACTAAATCAGCTTCTAAAGGCTCTGTTTTATTAATATATTGCATTTTGAATTGGTTTTGTGCGTTCTGTAAAAACACCAGGCCGCATGGGCATCCCAAACCAGCACATTTCACCCTATCTGTTATACTAAATCAACTTCTAAAGGCTCTGTTTTATTAATATATTGCATTTTGAATTGGTTTTGTGCATCCTTTAAAAACACCAGGCCGCAGGGTATCCCAAACCGGCACATTTCACCCTATCTGTTATACTAAAGCAGCTTCTAAAGGCTCTGTTTTATTAATATATAGCATTTTGAATTGGTTTTGTGCGTCCTGGAAAAAATACCAGGCCGCAGGGTATCCCAAAACAGCACATTTCACCCTCTCTGTTATACTAAATCAGCTTCTACAGGTTCTGTTTTATTAATATATTGCATTTTGAATTGGTTTTGTGCTTCCTGTAAAAACACCAGGCCGCAGGGTATCCCAAACTGGCACATTTCACCCTATCTGTTATACTAAATCAGCTTCTACAGGCTCTGTTTTATTAATATATTGCATTTTGAATAGTTTTTTTGCGTCCTGTAAAAACACCAGGCCGCAGGGTATCCCAAACCGGCACATTTCACCCTATCTGTTATACTAAAGCAGCTTCTACAAGCTCTGTTTTATTAATATATTGCATTTTGAATTTTTTTTTACGTCCCGTAAAAACAGCAGGGCACAGGGTATCCCAAACCGGCACATTTCACTCTATCTGTTATACTAAAGCAGCTTCTACAGGCTCTGTTTTATTAATATATTGCATTTTGAATTGGTTTTGTGCATCCTGTAAAAACACCAGGCCACATGGGCATCCCAAACCAGCACATTTCACCCTATCTGTTATACTAAATCAGCTTCTAAAGGCTCTGTTTTATTAATATATTGCATTTTGAATTGGTTTTGTGCGTCCTTTAAAAACACCAGGCCGCAGGGTATCCCAAACCGGCACATTTCACCCTGTCTGTTATACTAAATCAGCTTCTACAGGCTCTATTTTATTAATATATTGCATTTTGAATTTTTTTTTGCGTCTTGTAAAAACACCAGACCGCAGGGTATCCCATATTGCCAATTTTCATAGTATCTGGTGCAGAGAAGCATTATCTCACTTTATTTAGCTTCTGCTTTTTTAAGTAAACACATTTTTTAAGTGCCTATTGCGCATTTTAAATACATAAAAATGGCAGGCAAGTGCCAGAATGTTCAAAGAGGAGTGGCAGAGGCCAAGATTCAGCAGGTAGAGGTCGCAGCAGACTAGGGGCGAGTGGCAGCAGGAGTCGCAGTGAGAGACCTGATCTGCCAGTATCTGCTAGCGGTCCTGTCCCCACCAGTAACGCATCTGCCATGGTAGATTGGTTAACGCGGTCATCCACATCATCACAAGTTACATCTGACACCCCCAGTCTAGGGTCTTCGGCCTCCACGCTCCCTGGCCGTTGTGCCTGTGACACCGTGCAACTTGGCCTCCTCATCCTCCGCTATCTCCTCACCCTCCCCTGTAGGCTCAAGTCTCAGTGCCCCTCCAGCCTACCATGTGTGTAGGGCACAGAGGTGTCACGCTGTGCTTCACATGGTTTGTCTTGGCGAACTGAGTCACACAGGGGAGGAACTGCTAAAATGTATTCTTCAAGAAATCCAAACATGGCTTACTCCAAGAAAACTGAAAATGGGAACCATGGTTACCGACAATGGGAAGAACATTTTGTCTGCGCTGCGACAAGGAAGGCTGACCCATGCGCCCTGCATGGCTCACATCTTCAATCTGGTTGTGAAGCGGTTTCTGAAGTCTTTCCCCCATCTGCAAGACATCCTACCAACTTCAAGGAAACTTTGCATGCACTTCAGCCACTCATACACTCAGTCAGAACGGTATCCCCCAACATAGTCTGATTTGCGATGTTTCCACCCGTTGGAATTCCACTCTGCATATGTTGGACAGACTATACGAACAGAGAAAAGTCATCACGAATTTCTTGATGATCCAAGTGGATAGGGGGACTCCCCTGTGTAACTTCAATGTCAACCAGTGGCAGCTCATACGTGACACCTGCCGTTTGCTCAGGCCCTTTGAGGAAGCCACTTTATTTGTGAGTCGCCAGGATTACGCGATGAACAACGTGATTCCACTGCTTCATGTACCACAGCACATGTTGGAAACCATGGCTGGTCAGGGCACTGGAGACATGGCGTCTACATCTTACGGCCACATGAACCCCATTGGAGTTTTGACCATCTATCCAGTAAAGCTAAATCATTTTCCATGTTGCAGACACCTCCAGGAATATCCACCCTATTACTAACCTTTGTATCATCAGCAAACAGACAAACTTTTCCTACCAAGCCTTCTCCTATGTCACTTACAAATATATTAAAAAGAATGGGGCCCTGGACAGAGCCTTGCGGCACACCACTTGTAACTTGCCTTTGTTCAGATTGCACAGCATTTACAACAACGCTCTGATACCGATCCCTCAGCCAACTGGAAATCCACTGAACTATCCAGGGATTGAGTCCTACCTTCAATAACTTATCTATGAGCTCCTTATGTGGTGCAGTGTCAAAGGCTTTGCTAAAATCCAGATAGGCGATATCCACAGCACCACCTTCATCTAACACTTTAGTGACATTGTCAAAGAAATCAATAAGATTGGTCTGACATGATCTGCCCTCAGTAAAGCCGTGCTGTTTTGGGTCCAGTAGGTCATTAATTTTTAGATAGGAAATGATCTGTTTTTTTTAAGAGTGTTTCCATTAATTTGACAACTATAGATGTTAAACTAACTGGCCTGTAATTACTGGCTTCTTCTCTACTCCCCTTTTTATGGATTGGTACGACATTGGCCATTCTCCAATCATCTGGAACCTCACCAGTTGAAAGCGAATGGTTAAGTAAATCAGTCAGAGGAGCTGCAATCACAAACCTAAGTTCCCTTAGAACTCTGGGGTGGATTCCATCTGTGCCCATCGCCTTACTTACCTTTAGATGTGCCAGCTCAGCTAAGACATCAGCCTCCTGAAATTCCGGAGCTGTGCCCTCCCAGCGGGATGCTGTGCTATGGCCATGCCTGCTACTATCTGAAAATACCGAACCAAAGACATTCTACATAGTCAGTTGGCCGATGCCTATCTGCGCCATGGTCCATACTCTCGCAGGTCTGACTCGGGGGGACCTGTGCGCTCACCTTCCACTGCCATGGCTGCTGGGGGGGTTGGCAGGAGCAGCAGCAGCAGCTCCATCAGCAGCAGCCTCAGTCTTCAGTCGCTAATGAGTAGCTTTCTACACCCGCATAGTGAGGCTACTCATGAGCAGCAGGAAGACCTGGAGCAGGACCTCAACCAGCAGGTCATGTCATACCTTGACATGACCATGCCAACACACCTTGAGGATCCGCTGGACTTCTGGGCAGCCAAACTTGACTTGTGGCCGCAACTAGCAGAGTTTGCCCTGGAAAAGCTGTCCTGCCCGGCAAGTAGCGTGCCATCTGAGCGGGTGTTTAGTGTGGCGGGGGCCATAGTTACGGCGAGGAGAACTCGTCTGTCAACTAAAAATGTGGAGAGACTCACCTTTGTGAAAATGAATCAGGGATGGATCAGCCAGGATTTCCACCCACCAATGGCTGATGCATGCTACTAGATTCAGCATGGTGCCCCGTTTTACAACTTTCCAAATGGTGCAAAACATTTTTATGTCTTTAGGCCAATTTTTGGGGTCCTGCTGATGCCAACTTCAGGGTGTGCATTTCAGCCAAATTTTGGCCTCCTGCTGCTGCTGCTGCCAACTGCAGTGTGTCTTTAGGCCAATTTTTGGGTTCCTGCTGCCAACTCCAGTGTCTCTTTCAAGCTATGTTTGGGCTCCTGCTGCTGCTGCTTGCAACTCCAGGGTGTCATTCAGCCAATTTTTGGGCTCCTGCTGATGCCAACTTCAGGGTGTGCCTTTCAGCCAAATTTTGGCCTCCTGCTGCTGCTGACAACTGCAGTGTGTCTTCAGGCCAATTTTTGGGTTCCTGCTGCCAACTGCAGTGTCTCTTTTAAGCTATGTTTAGGCTCCTGCTGCTGCTGCTGCTGCTGCTGATGCTTGCAACTCCAGGGTGTCATTCAGCCATTTTTTGGGCTCCTGCTGCCAACTCCAGTGTGTCTTTCAAGCTATGTTTTGGCTGCTGCTGCTGCTGCTTGCAACTACAGGGTGTCATTCAGACAATTTTTGGGCTTCTGCTGCCAACTCCAGTGTCTCTTTCAAGTTATGTTTGGGCTGCTGCTGCTTGCAACTCCAGGGTGTCATTCAGCCTATTTTTGGGCTCCTGCTGCCAACTCCAGTGTCTCTTTCAGCCAATGTTTGGGCTCCTGCTGCTGCTGCTGCTTGCCACTCCAGGGTGTCATTCATCCAGTTTTTGGGCTCCTGCTGCCAACTCCAGTGTCTCTTTCAGCCAATGTTTGGGCTCCTGCTGCTGCTTCCAACTCCAGGGTGTCATTAAGCCAATTTTTGGGCTCCTGCTGCCAACTACAGTGTCACTTTCAAGCTATGTTTGGGCTCCTGCTGCTGCTGCTTGCAACTCCAGGGTTTCTTTTTCCCAATTTTTGGGCTCCTACTGCCAACTCCAGTGTCTCTTTCAAGCTATGTTTGGGCTGCTGCGGCTGCTGCTTGCAACTCCAGGGTGTCAGTCAGCCAATTTTTGGGCTCCTGCTGCCAACTCCAGTGTCTCTTTTAAGCTATGTTTGGGCTCCTGCTGCTGCTTGCAACTCCAGGGTGTCATTCAGCCAATTTTTGGGCTCCTGCTGCTCCTGCTGCCAACTCCAGGATGTCTTTCAGTCAATATTTGGGCTCCTGCTGCTGCCAGCTCCAGTGTGTGTTTTTCAGGCAATATAGGGGCCCCTCATAGTGATGCCACCTCAACTCTCTGCAATTGTGCCGCTCTGCGATTCTAATAGCGATACCTCTGATCTGCATGTCATAATTATTTACAGTATTATTTCACTAACCCAGCACGCATCCTATGCATGTTACAGCAAGGCAGAATGGTTTACAAACCTATTGAGGCTCTAGGAAGCTCAGAAATAGTCGTTTTTAATAGCGATTCGTCGCGAATAAATTCGGACCGAAGCGGATTTTGTCGGAAAACCGAATCGAATTTTTCAAAAGTTCGCTCATCCCTAATCTCATTCATCAATGCCGGCCAGGTTACTACAGCGAATGAGATGCTGTTATAGCGCCCGATAGCTGATCACAGTGTATACTAGCGGTTGCTCTTAGCGCCTCTGTACAAACGCTCATCTGCCGATAGCTGTCGCTAGTAATGAATCAGCCTGCCCATCTGTCACCCCAGGATTTTATTCCTACCAGGAGAGAATAAACCACAAGTTCGTCAGGAGTTTTATTCAGATTGGGTGCATTAGTGACCTTCCTTAGCCGGTCTATTGATATGGATTTTTAATATTACACAGTTTCACAATAGTGCACCTTTAAGCACGCCACTGCATCCTGTACATCTCTGTAGTGGGCCGAACAGCCCAAGTATTTTAACCTTACTTGAAGCGTTATTATTAAAAAGCAAATTTTGTTTGTCCCTTCAAATACTAAATGCACATTTAGTGCAAATATTAAAATAATAAGATATGACTATCACAAATATAAATGAACTACTGTAGTGCAAGAGAGCGTCAAGCTGACATGTTAAATGAAAATATTTCAGCTTGCAGTGGCAAAATGATACACTACACATTACTGGAGATATGTTGATTTACTACTTTACTGCTTATCGCATTACAGTCTGTGGCCTTATTAAAAGGAAGACTATAGAGTATAAGTATCCCAGAGGATAATCACAGCCTTCGGACAGTAAATGTATGTCACCCTGGTAACAATCACTACTAATTCTAGGTCCAGTTATTATAACAGCATCATTTCCTCCACAGATACAATCATCGGCTCTATCTTTCTCCTTTTTCTTCCACTATGTGGGAAACAGCATATGCAGATGTAAAAATATATATATATATTGATATTTAATTATATTACCACTCCTTCTTTGGGGGTAATTCTGTAGTACTGATACTCCAGATTTTGTCTGGCTGTAGTAGATTCCAATGTAAGGAAATGTTTGAGCCGCTTACCGGTAATAGAATTAAGACAGTGTGCAGAGCTGCTGGAAGGGAGAGTTGACTGTAATCCCTGAAGGTAAGGATAAACAGCAGAGGAGGATTCAGTGCTCCAGAGAGCTGAGGAAGGAGAAGAAATGTAACTTTTAATCCATGCATTTAAAATGTTCAAGTCCTGATTACAATACAATAGTCTGGCATTCCTGATGGCCCAATTGGCAATTCGTTTCGGGTGAGCTTTGACCCTTTTATCAAGCCGTAGTAGATTTCATACTACAATGGCTGATTAGAGCTTGGCACAACTTCACTTTCACTTACTTCTTGTCTGGGGACGTCCTCCTTACTACTCAGTCCAGAGGTACTTCACAGGAGGCTGCTCACAGGGAAGTTAATAAATAGAGATTTAGATTGTAGCGGAAAATCTCCTTTTTTCTAATATGGAGATAGGTATTCCACTGTGGCCCCTTTAAGAAATGCAGCTAAGAAACTTCTCACTCATAGACACACTCCCTTTAACTACATATCGGACCTTGGTGTCCTCTACACATCTCCCTTCCTTCTATAAGATTGGTTGGCAATTATTTTTACCTGTGAAAACAGGGCAGATCTGGGAGATTGTGCAGATGCCAGCACAGTGAAATGCATACCCCACCAGAAACATGACACATTTCTGGCTAACAACACTCCACCCCTTTTCCTTCCTTTAATGATATAAAGCAACAGAAAATTCTTAGAGCCTGCATTAGTGGAGGGTCCAACAGCAAGCCTGATATACAGAGTGATCCTCTATAACCATGCTGAGTGGAAGACTGGACTAACCTGAAACCTTGTGTAAGATGGCTGGTGGGGCTACTACAGAAACAAGGCCTGGGTGCAGTTGGAGTGAGTAGGAGGACATGGCTGTAGTGCAAGCAGAACCACGGGGAGTTGCAGAGAGAGAGAGCTGAGGTCTATGCAAAGAGAGTTGAGGTTCATGCAGGGAAAAACCCAGTGGGATCCTTGCATGAATGTGACAGTGGAGGCTCCGCTTAGGAGTAGAGAGGATCCAAAGGGACCGATAGGCCTCTCGGTAAAGGAGTCGCTGTGCCTGGATGCCTCATGAAGTACCCCTGGTACCATATTTTGATATAATTACTGCATAAAGGAATCCCCAGTACAAATTTCGAACAAAAAGGGATCACAGATGCCCACCATGTACATGAAATAATATGTAAAATGTGAATTGTATTTTGGCAGCAGTGTCTGTCATGTGTAACAAGATGAATGAAACAAAAATAAAGATACACCATATGTACAAGATCCACTTGGAAAGCTGGCAGCAGATTAGTTTGATACAAGTGACACACTGATTCAGATTTGATACAATGCATAGATTTTATATATAGATGTATTATAATCCACAGCAGAAAAAATACTGAACATATAATACCCAAGAAAGGAAAGACTGGGAGGCCGATTCATTAATAGCGCCAGGTAGCGACAGATGAGCGCCAGTAGCGTGATTTTCACAGCGCCAGCTAGTATTCGCTGTGCTTGGCCGGGGTTTGCTTGTTGACAGCGACTCAGTCGGTGTGCGGTAATGTTGAATACGGGGTTAGGGGTCGATGTTTCACAGGTTCTGCGTTGTATGGGTGCGCCTGACAGCGAATGGCCAAAGCGAACGGCTTGCTGCAGATTCATTAACAAATCACGCTCAAAAATTTCTCGCGCTGTGAATTCCTTGTTTAAACCCCAGAGCGCTGGCGGCGATGTGTGTAAAGTAGTTTTTAACCCCCAAACAACCATTTTTTTTAATGTTAGTTTTTCTAAACATTTTGTAATATGAATACATTAATATCAGACCTGTAATATCAATTCTGCACATATTTTTTTTTTTTTCCTTAAAAAAAAATCTAACATTGCCGTAGTGGTCACAGAATTTTTGACAGCTAAAAAAAAAAATAAACACAAAAAATCAATTAATTATGAATATTTAAAGATTGCTCCATTGAAATGCATTGGAGAGCGCCAGGGAGCGACAGGTCAGACCTGGCGCTGTGATGGGATTAGTAGCGGCGCTGTTCGTTGCAGTCGGCTACATGATGAATCCCGCGCTAGCTGACGCTCTCGCTGGCGCTAGCCTCATTTAGCGTGATAAATGCGTCATTGTGACCGCCGCCGGGCGTACTTGAGTCGGTAGCTGCCGTTAGCTGGCGGTACCTGGCGCTCGTCAGACACTACCTGGCGCTAGCCCTTGATAAATAAGGCCCTATATATTTATTTACAACTGCATCATCTGACCCCATCAGGATTAAATAAGGGGCAATATATATGTAAAATACGAAGTTCCTAATTCAGGTATAGGCTGCCTATTCACATACATTATCTCCATCACTTACTATGCCCAAATAGGGGATGATAATTAGATACATGGGTGAAATCTACCTTTTCATTAAGGCTGGATCCACATGGCAGTCCTACAACAAATGCGCAGGGTCCTGTCCAGTCAATGCTGTATGCTGTGCCATGTAACCAGTCAACTATCCCCTCCACCTCCTCCCACTGTCCTCTACCACTTACCTAATATGCTTGCCCATCACCTGATATTTTCTGCCTTTAAATGTATTTTCTGGCATCCACCAGCAGGTGGGTCTTCCTGGCAATATTCAGATTTGGGGATGCTGATTTATTAAGCCTCAGTGCCTGTTAATATCACTCAGTGTCATATTTTTTTGCCTCAGTGGCAAAATTTTGTTAAATGTGATTTAACAGACAAAAAAAACTGTAGTGCCGCTGCGGCCGCCAGCATGCTTCTAATTTAACGCTAGCGCAATATAGGTTGCAGTGCAGGGCACTCTGGTTGAAGCTTATAGTGGCACTGTAGGTCAAGATCCCATAGAGCACAATGAGCAGAGCTGTACTGAAGGGTTTTTTGCTTATAAATAATATTACACTTAATCATTTGTACAGAACTTGCATTATGACTTGTCAATAATGTTAACGCAGGTCCTAGATGTCGCGAAATGTCATTTTAATTTAGTTTTTCATGGCTTTTTTGCTTACTAAATACTAAACAAATGCTGTGCAATGCCAAAAAGAGGGCAGCAAAAAGTGGCGAACGCTGGTGCTGGTATAACTGGCATTCGGGTCCAACAGGTGCTGACACAGGCTGGCCAGGACCTAATGCAATAATCAAAGCAAATCTGTTAACATTGGGCACTGTGACTTTCAGCACCATTCTAGTCAAAATTGCAGGATCAAAGAAAGAAAAAGATACTGGCACTCCAAAACAGGTACTATAACCACCAGAAAGATGGTAAAGAGGGAACTCCTTAAATAAGACCCTTAGATTTCGCAGTGCTGTTCATCCGCTCTTCTCAGATGTCACCAGCAATCATGTGGCCAGAAGTAAGTAAGTACTGGGGCCAGGGTTCAGGCTATACGTAAAGTATCATGCATATGAGATTGATATCCACATTTATTGTTAAAGAATAAAAAGTCAATGTTTTAAAGCCCTCTATATGGCTTTGAGATAGCAACTAAAATACTGTAGATATAGCTAATGCGCATTGAATCACTTGTTACACTGAATGTTTCAGCTATTGAAACAAGGAATGTAATATAAACACCTAAAACTCGCCCTTTTTGAATCCTGCATTATTATCAGTCCTAATTAAACTTTACAAAATTATTTTATTCAGTATTAAAATGAGAAAAAATGCTTTCTGCATCTAAGCCATTGTCTATCTTTTCATTTTCTTTTCTTTGTTGTAAAACCTCAGATCACTTTATTAAGAATATGAATGGTTTAACTTTAGCAACAAATAAAGCAAGACCGTCTAATGAACGGCAGCAGGCGCGCGGTGCCATAGCAATGGGAGTCAAAAGGATAGCTTACACAGACAGGGAAGTGTTTTTCAGAAGCCCAGGAGATTACCTGGCACAGAGGTTCACTTGGGTCATTCTTTCTTTGGGTATATACTGTATATATTTTTAGTTTCACTGTTATTTCTTTTGCCATGATGCTAAGCCAAAAAGCTAAAAGGAAAAAACAAACCGATTCTTTAGATACATTCAACTCACATTCACAGAACAAAGTTGGCCACCAGAATTGTTGTGTATATTTACGGGTTCATACTTCCCTTGCCTGGAACATCTCACAAATATTCCTGAGAATATTGCACCATAATTAGGTGTAGTAAATGTGCAGCCGGGTATTTACCTGGCCTACAGCTTTCAGAAAGAGTTCTGCTTTATCTTCACCCGCAGACTGCATTTGTTGTTAACAGATACAATGATACAATTTTTGGGTCCTTAAAGAGGGTAATGGTTGGGTTGTTTAGGGGCATTGCTAATTCTCAAACGTTTGAGAATTTGGAAATTTGCCATAGGTTAAAGCCATAGGTGCTGCCTAAAGGTTAGATAATGGCATCCCCTTCTCCCTCATGCACAGGCTTGCCAGGGTGAGGGGGCAAGAAGCAACCTCCACAGCGCTGGCACAGCTCTAAGGCACAATCTTTTCCTATTGCAGCCATTGTTGTTGTGGTGGTGGATCCTAACTGGGGCAGGGGATGAGAATGGCGAGTGACAGCAGAAGCAGTGGCAGTGGCATGTTTCTGCAGTATCTGCTCAGGCCTGACCCCGAGGTGGGACCCTAACATGTCAAGTGACCACTGTGTTTCACGCTGTAAAAGACCATGCCATAGAGGCAGGGGGAGGAATAAGGTGAGCGAACATGTGAACAGTGCTGGACTGTTGGGTGCATCTCCATGGAGAAAGTATCCCATCTGCACTTGATGCAGAGCCTGGTCTACAGCTTATGGATAACTTTTTTTTAGAAGATGTAGGTTATGCATTCTGGTCTCTGGAAAGTAACAAAAACAGCCACACAGTTTTCTCCATTCCATGGAAGTGACCTTGAATACTGAATACATAGAAGAAAAGGAACAAAACACTGTCTGTTATGGCTGTCATGGGAAAATAAAGGGTTCAGTTACTAAAGGGAACTGGGTCTGATTCCTATCTAAGGGGCATCCCAAAAATCTTATTGAGGTCCACTTACCAGGCAGATGCAGGTAGGGTTGTGTGTGCCCACACAGGGACACTGTACACCACGATGGTGGGGGCTCCAGGAAGGGGGCTCCAGGAGGGCTCTGTACCATCATTGGGCAACCTTGCTGGATCTATCCAAGACCTCTGTAGGAAGAACAGGAAGGGTTAGTAGCGAATGGCATAGTGGGTTTTCAGTCCTGGAAGTCTGAGACAGGGTGTGGTCTTACCATGAGTGAGAAAATCTAGCCTTCTTATCTTGGTGGCCCTGGAACCTTGTGGTTTGGCAGGGGTTGGTGGGTGAGGCCACAGTCCCACGGGAATGCCGCGGGGGCATTTCTGCCATTCCTTGCCACCTTTCTGACCTGATGGTGCGAGGCCTTCATTGTGCCTGGAGGGCTTGGGCAGTGCCTAGCTGGGGGTGCTGTGCTCCTGGCTGGGAAGGCTGGGATCCCCTGGTCCTTCCCAGCTTTGGATGCCCCTCTTTGGCTCCGGGTCTAAGCACTTGACAGAGTTGCACTCTGCTATGGTAAATTGTGAGCTGTGAACAACAAGTTAACTGACTTATTAACTGAGTCTGATTAACTGAATGCTTTGGAATTGTGCTGAGATCTTGTCCTTTGGCAGTTAAATCCTGCTTTTTCCTGAATGTGATATGAGCTGCTGCCTTTTTGCTAGTTAATAAAGAGGAACTAGCCTGGTTAAGTCAATGCTGAGTGGAGTCAACATTTGTCAACTGACTGTGACATACATCTGACCTTACTGTATTTACCACTGCAGTCTGTGGCTACCTGTGGACTGTGTAGTCCCCTGCAGGGATTCTGCAAGCTGCTTGGTTTGAAAGATACAGTTGTTTTATTAGTCTGTTGTTTATTTATTTTCTTTTCCCCTAAACACCTAAAGTTGACCTATACCCAATTTTACTTTTTCTTCACTATATCCCGAAGGCATTCAAATTTAGAAAACCCATCCACTTAAATCTCAAAGTAAATTCCTAACACTGGACCATACTACTTACCCTTTGTGCTCCCAACTATTGCAGTGGCTCTCCTGACCATTAAAGGCAAATGGGTTTTGCTAGGCCCAGCCAGCAAATTATTCAGGTGCTCTATCAAGTGGATGGTCTTCCCATATTGTCATGGGGCTGGAGACCAAGTGCCCTGAGAGCCATTGAGGCTGATTCATTACTGGCGCCAGGTATCGGCAGATGAGAGTCTGTATAGAGGCGCTTAGAGCGAACGCTAGTAGATGCTGTAAGTGGGTATTGGGCGCTGTAACAGAGCGCCTCAGACACTGTAGTAACCTGGCCCACACTGATGAATGTGATGTATGTTGGGCGCTCTAACACCAGTACAGCGCTTCACCAAAAGGACACACACACAGCACCGACGCTCTAAATCTGGTCGCTATAGCATTGAGCGCCAGCCACTGTGTGAATAAAGTCTGTTTTTGAACACGTATCCACCAGTGACAAAGCACATGGAATGACATTGTTGTAACATTGTGAAAGTAACACTTTAGTGCCAGACCGGTAATGACAAAATGTTTGTTTGAGGTGACACAATTATTTGAGCAAAAACAAATTAAAAATGTCAAACACGCTGTTTAATCCTTTAACTGCCAGCCTATCTGGAGATTTTGTCACGCTTTGTTGTCAGACCATTTTGCACTATTTTGCGCTCCACTGTGATTTTTGAAGGGATTTTAAGGGATTTCACAGGGAAATGACATATTGTTTTTTTCAGCAGAGTCTGGGCTTTAACATAAATATGTCTTGTTTGTAGTCTTTTAGGTGTATTCTCAATATTTTTGGGTGAAATGTGTGCAAAAAAATAAAAAAAAAATCTATTTTTTACAATTTGTAGTGTTTTTTTGTAATAAAAATTGTAAGTTTGTCAATAAAATCTTATTTTGTGTGAAATCCCAAACTCTTCCAATTACAGCGGTACCACATTTGTATTGGTAGACAGCCTTTCCTGCCCAGGAGACTCCCCCAAACTGAAACAGCACTTTAGGAGATTTTCAGATAAAATACAACTGTGCTAGATGCTATGCGCACCTTGCAGTTTTTCAAGAAAAACAACCCTTTACATTTGAAATACCCCCATTATATTCTCTGAAAGTACACACCTCAAGCTTTCTAGGTGTACCAGGCTTGTTGACATGGGTGCAGTTTTCTGGACGCAATCCCTCAATGAATTCTTTGCTTGCACAAGGATTCCCTAAAAAAAGAATAGAAAAGCAGAATCAAAGCCACATTTTCCTAAACAAACTATAAGCAAACAAAAAAAACAAGTTTAATCTGAAAAAGCAACATCCACCGAACAGAACAATACCCAGCATGCATAGCTACTGTCAAGGGAAGAGTTGCCAAACACCCCAAAGTAAAGCATACACATAATGGTAGTTTTACTTGACAATGTCAGCTCTACAGACAAAGTGTGCACCTTGGGCTTTTTGTACCAAAACAACTCTTTACTAGAGATGAGCGAGTAGTATTCGACCGAGTCGGTATTCGATCGAATACTACGCTATTCGTCATACTCGATTTCGATCGAGTACAGCGGCGATGGCGCACTCACAATTCGTTTCCCCTCACACCTTCCCTGGCGCGTTTTTTACACCAATCACCATGCAGGGGGGGGTGGGACAGGTCCTGGGAGGACGCTGGCATCGCGAGAACGGCGTCTAGACGCATTGGCTGGAAAAACCATGTGACCTCGAATCTACAAAACTCAGCACTTCCTCTTCGTCAGCATTAGCAGCTTGAACTTAGTGAGGGACAGACGCTCACAGCAGGGAAAGACAGGCTGTAGCTGGCAGGGCCCCAGAAGCTCGGAATATCGCATTTACCACCATATATACCAGCTACCAGAAGACAAGAGAGTCATTAAGAGCCCTTATTAGGGCTACTATGCTGAACGGTATATAGCTCATATGTAGGCAGGCAGGGCCCCAGAAGCTCAGAATATCGCTTTTACCACCATATATACCAGCTACCAGAAGACAAGAGAGTCATTAAGAGCCCTTATTAGAGCTACTATGCTGAACGGTATATAGCTCATATGTAGGCAGGCAGGGCCCCAGAAGCTCAGAATATCGCATTTACCACCATATATACCAGCTACCAGAAGACAAGAGAGTCATTAAGAGCCCTTATTAGGGCTACTATGCTGAACGGTATATAGCTCATATGTAGGCAGGCAGGGCCCCAGAAGCTCAGAATATCGCTTTTACCACCATATATACCAGCTACCAGAAGACAAGAGAGTCATTAAGAGCCCTTATTAGGGCTACTATGCTGAACGGTAGTTAGCTCATATGTAGGCAGGCAGGGCCCCAGAAGCTCAGAATATCGCTTTTACCACCATATATACCAGCTACCAGAAGACAAGAGAGTCCTTATTATTAGGGCTACTATGCTGAACAGTATATAGCCCATATGTAGGCAGGCAGGGCCCCAGAAGCTCAGAATATCGCATTTACCACCATATATACCAGCTACCAGAAGACAAGAGAGTCATTGAGAGTCCTTATTATTAGGGCTACTATGCTGAACAGTATATAGCCCATATGTAGGCAGGCAGGGCCCCAGAAGCTCAGAATATCGCATTTACCACCATATATACCAGCTACCAGAAGACAAGAGAGTCATTGAGAGCCCTTATTAGGGCTACTATGCTGAACAGTATATAGCCCATATGTAGGCAGGCAGGGCCCCAGAAGCTCAGAATATCGCATTTACCACCATATATACCAGCTACCAGAAGACAAGAGAGTCATTGAGAGCCCTTATTAGGGCTACTATGTTGAACAGTATATAGCTCATATGTAGGCAGGCAGGGCCCCAGAAGCTCAGAATATCGCATTTACCACCATATATACCAGCTACCAGAGGACAAGAGAGTCATTGAGAGCCCTTATTAGGGCTACTATGCTGGACAGTATATAGCTCATATGTAGGCAGGCAGGGCCCCAGAAGCTCAGAATATCGCATTTACCACCATATATACCAGCTACCAGAAGACAAGAGAGTCCTTATTATTAGGGCTACTATGCTGAACAGTATATAGCCCATATGTAGGCAGGCAGGGCCCCAGAAGCTCAGAATATCGCATTTACCACCATATATACCAGCTACCAGAAGACAAGAGAGTCATTGAGAGTCCTTATTATTAGGGCTACTATGTTGAACAGTATATAGCTCATATGTAGGCAGGCAGGGCCCCAGAAGCTCAGAATATCGCATTTACCACCATATACCACCATTTACCACCTTTAAGCTTTCCTTACTGCTGGGGTGACACACTGTAACAAACCTCCTCCTGTAAGCTTCCCTTACTGCTGGGGTGACACAATGTAACAAACCTCCTCCTGTAAGCTTCCCTTACTGCTGGGGTGACACAATGTAACAAACCTCCTCCTGTAAGCTTCCCTTACTGCTGGGGTAACACACTGTAACAAACCTCCTCCTGTAAGCTTTCCTGACTGCTGGGGTGACACACTGTAACAAACCTCCTCCTGTAAGCTTCCCTGACTGCTGGGGTGACACACTGTAACAAACCTCCTCCTGTAAGCTTCCCTTACTGCTGGGGTGACACACTGTAACAAACCTCCTCCTGTAAGCTTCCCTTACTGCTGGGGTGACACACTGTAACAAACCTCCTCCTGTAAGCTTCCCTGACTGCTGGGGTGACACAATGTAACAAACCTCCTCCTTTAAGCTTCCCTTACTGCTGGGGTAACACACTGTAACAAACCTCCTCCTGTAAGCTTCCCTTACTGCTGGGGTAACACACTGTAACAAACCTCCTCCTGTAAGCTTCCCTGACTGCTGGGGTGACACACTGTAACAAACCTCCTCCTGTAAGCTTCCCTGACTGCTGGGGTGACACACTGTAACAAACCTCCTCCTGTAAGATTCCCTGACTGCTGGGGTGACACAATGTAACAAACCTCCTCCTGTAAGCTTCCCTTACTGCTGGGGTGACACACTGTAACAAACCTCCTCCTGTAAGCTTCCCTTACTGCTGGGGTGACACACTGTAACAAACCTCCTCCTGTAAGCTTCCCTGACTGCTGGGGTGACACAATGTAACAAACCTCCTCCTGTAAGCTTCCCTTACTGCTGGGGTGACACAATGTAACAAACCTCCTCCTGTAAGCTTCCCTTACTGCTGGGGTGACACACTGTAACAAACCTCCTCCTGTAAGCTTCCCTGACTGCTGGGGTGACACAATGTAACAAACCTCCTCCTGTAAGCTTCCCTTACTGCTGGGGTGACACAATGTAACAAACCTCCTCCTGTAAGCTTCCCTTACTGCTGGGGTGACACACTGTAACAAACCTCCTCCTGTAAGCTTCCCTTACTGCTGGGGTGACACACTGTAACAAACCTCCTCCTGTAAGCTTCCCTGACTGCTGGGGTGACACAATGTAACAAACCTCCTCCTTTAAGCTTCCCTTACTGCTGGGGTAACACACTGTAACAAACCTCCTCCTGTAAGCTTCCCTTACTGCTGGGGCGACACACTGTAACAAACCTCCTCCTGTAAGCTTCCCTTACTGCTGGGGCGACACACTGTAACAAACCTCCTCCTGTAAGCTTCCCTGACTGCTGGGGTGACACACTGTAACAAACCTCCTCCTGTAAGCTTCCCTTACTGCTGGGGTAACACACTGTAACAAACCTCCTCCTTTAAGCTTCCCTTACTGCTAGGGTGACACAATGACACAAGAGGACATGTCTGACCACATCTCACACACACACACACAAACACACACACAATGACAATTAGGGGTGGGGTCTATTTATTTCCCCCCTTGCCTATGCCATCTGTGGTTGTCATTAGGCAACGTGATTTTAAGGGGTGCAGAATTTTGTTCTTCTTTTTTGTACAGTTTGGCTTGGGGTCCATGGCAATGTAGAGGAAAGAAGGTTTCCTTGTCTTGTCTCACTTTACGTAGAAGTTATATTGTGTTTGGAGTGTATTGTTGAGTGGCTGTGATAGTTGCGTAATAGTGCGACTTGGGCGCGTTATATGCACCCAGACATGCTTCCCCTGCTGTCCCAGTTGCATTCCAGCAGTGTTGGCATCATTTTATGATGTTTCAGGGTGGACTTGGTGACCTCCAAGTGGTCGAATTGAGATTTCCAAGTGGCGAGCATTTTTTTCCCATAGACTATAATGGGATTCGATAATCGGTCGAGTAGTCGAGTAACGCGGTCTATTCGAATCGAAATTCGAAATTTCGAATATTTCACTACTCGCTCATCTCTACTCTTTACATTTGGAATATCCCCTACAAACCATATATTCCCTGAAAGTACACATGTTAAGCTTTATAGGCATACCTGGCCTTTTTGTAGTGGGCTCATCTTTCTAATCCCTTGAAGAATTCACACAGTGTTTCCCTAAAAAATGTATAAAAAAGCAGAATAAAAAACACCTTTTCCTAAAATATCAATATGAAAACAAGAAAAACACGCTAAATCTGAAAGCACAAGGTCCCCCGAGCAGAATAATACCCAACATGTATAGCTAATTTTAACCCCTTTAATTGCCACCCTACTTGAGATTTTGTCACCCTCTGTTGACAGGTCATTTTTCACCATTTTGTTCCATGCTTAACTGAGATTTTTGCAGGAATTTCCAGGAAAATTATATATATATTTTTGTGGCAGAGTTTAGGCTTTAACATGAAATGTCTCGTTTGTAATTTTTTTACTGTTTTTTTAAATATTTAAAAAAAAAAATAAAAAAATATTATTTTTAAAAATTGTCTCATTTATTTTAAATAAACCATTTATTTTATTAACGAAAACCATATTGCATGTGAAAGGCGCAGGTGACTTGCCAGACCCAGGACATTGTGAACTGGTGTAGGGGTCTCATAGATCTCTTACCAGTTCACAAAGGATTAAATTAAAAAAAAAACACACAGACACAGAAAAAAAATATTTTATTATAATTTTGTAATACTCCCATCCATCATAGAGCACTGTGTCCCTAGCTTATCAATTTTTGCTTCTGCTCACCCGCTACTGCTGGAAGCTTTTTTATAACTGCTGGGTGACAGGTAACATAGGGTTAATTTAAAAAATAATGACATAGGGTCCCCCCTCCCGGGGAGGGGTACCCCATTTATTTGGAATTTTAAGGGTTAAAAACTTTTAAAAATACCCATGAGGTCCCCCCTACCCAGCTTAACCATCCTGTGACCAGCTATGGGGGCTTGTAGAACAGGGCGCAGGGGCCAGCTTTGGTGACCCCTGGACCTGCAGGCTACAAGCAGGCATAGCCTATGGCCACGGGCTTTTCTGTCCCCCCCCCCCCGGGCTTTGGGGAGGCAGGTAATGAAAGGGCTTGAGGTTAATTGCAAGTCACCCGCAGCTGCAGGTGACTTGCCAGAGCTTTGTGAGCTGGTATAGGGGTCTCATAGATCCCTTACCAGTTCACAACGGGTTAAATGTAAAAAAAGAACACAGACACAGAGAAAAAATATTTTATTATAAATTTTTTAATACTTACCTTCCATCCATCCCAGAGCACTGTGCACGCTGATCAATTTGGCTTCTACTCACCTGCTGATGCTGGAAGCTTTTTACACCTGCTGGGTGACAGGTAACTTAGGGTTAATTTAAAAAAAAGGACATAGGGGAGGGGGGCCCCATTTTGGTTGGGAATTTTTAAGGGTTAAAAACCCTTAAAATCCCCCCAAAAAATGGCGTGAGGTCCCCCCTACCCAGCATAACCAGCCCAGGACCAGCTCTGCAGGGCTTGTAGAACAGGGCACAGGGGCCAGCTTAGGTGGCCCCTGGCCCTGCAGGCTACAAGCCCACATAGCCTCGGTGGGCCTGGGCCCGTCTGCCCCCCCCGGCCTTTGGGGAGGCAGGTAATTTGGGGGGCCAGGGGTTAATGGCAAGTCACCCGCAGCTGCAGCTGACTTGTCAGCCCCCAGCCTTGTGAACTGGTATAGGGATCTCATGGACCCCTTACCAGTTCACAAAGGGTTAACAGTAAAAGAAAACACACAAACACATAGTAAAAATGATTTTATTCCTTTACTCACCTCCGATCGTCAGCTCCTGTGTCTCTCGCTGATTCAATGACAGATGTCGGTGATCGGCAGCCAGAGGAGGCGGGGAGGCAGGATATCAGAGGATTTTCTGTCCCATCCTTCTCTGGCCACCGATCACCGGCATCTGACAGCTGAGAGGCCTGGAGCTGGCATGACGCCCGCCAGGTGACGTCATTAGCTCCGTCCCTTTGGGCTTCACGTCAAGATGGCGGCACCCGTCGGGAGAGGAGGAGGAGAGAGCCTGATAGGCTTTCTCCTGAAGATAGAAGAGCCCTGAGGAGGAAACGAAGGACCCCCTGGGTGAAGAGGAGGGCTGGAGAGAGCGAGCGCACATGGAGGTGAGTAAATGTCATTTTTATTTTTTTTTTATTTTTACAGGAAAAGACAGCGGCGGCTAAAACGGGGGGGGGGGGGGAGGACCTACTCCGGGCACTCTCCTGCAGCCGGAGGAGCCCCGACGGGGGATCGGAACCCCCCCCGACCGGATCGAAGCTTTTTACACCTGCTGGGTGACAGGTAACAGGGGGCAAAGTCCAGCACATAAAATTTTCGTGGTTGGCGTTTAACGGTTGGAGAGGCAGCCACGTAAAATTTACGTGGCTGGCAATAGAAGGGTTAAACACAAGCAAATGAAGGCCCCTTAAGATGTATGGGAGAGCGACAGTGAGCGAAAGGTAATACCTGGCGCTCTGGAAGCTAGAGCGCCGGCACTATACACCGAGCCGCCTGTAATAATACATTGGAAGCTACATGGTGCTGACAGAGTAGCTCACCAGATTCACTTTCATAAATGTGGTTTTGCCTACAGCGCCCGGCGTTCACCAGATGCTGCCTGCCGCTACGAGACACTACCTGGCACTATCCCTTCTTACATAACCCCTATTCTATGGTTCAGGTCAATTTTAACATACAGCTAACAATTAATTAAAACTTGGATAAGTGTTCTAGATTTAGGTATTTGTTCTAATATTACATTGTTGAACAAGAAATAAAGTGCAAGCGTATTTTTAAAGGACAAGTATTATTTGTCACCTCTTCTGGCGACCGGCTTGACATATTTAAATTACATGCATCCTCTGTGTGTAATGTCTGTAACCAGCAGAGAATGCAACAATCAGCTAAGTGGCCTTTACATTGTATGACGCATTGTATTTTACTCTAGCTGATATAAAATCATTACATTCTCTGCTGCTTTCAGGGAGAGGACTGCTTGTAATGAAAATATGCCCAGCAAAAATACCGTTTTGTGATTACTTACCTTTAAAACGGATATTATAAGTGTGACATACACTCCGCTTCAATAAGTCTTGACAGTTGGGTTATGTCCAGTAGAGGGCGAACTTCTGCAGAGATGAATGCAAAAAAGAAGCCCCTCCCGGTCCATAACTACCTGGGACGTCCCACCAATTCCCCAGTGTACGATAGCAGTAAAGGGACCAGGAAGAACCAAATATAACAATATTAACAAAAAAAACAATGGTTCACCATATAAAGGATCCAGAATACCAAACAGGGTGGGTGAAGCGGAGTGCATGTCACACTTATAATATCCGTTTTAAAGGTGAGTAATCACAAAACGGTATTATTCCAAGTGTGACATACACTCCGCTTCAATAAGTCTTGACAGTTGGGACATCCAATAGCAGTGTCCGTCAAGGGTGGGAACCATAAACAGTAAAGAATGCATCAACTCAAACCACTGCAGCTTGCAGAACCTTGTGGCAAAAACAGCATCCACTGAAGCCCGCACATCAACCTTGTAAAACTTGGAAAAAGTATGAATAGAAGACCAAGTAGCAGCCTTACAAACTTGTTCAACAGAAGCCTGGTGCTGAAAAGCCCAGGAGGCACCCACAGCACGAGTAGAGTGCGCAGTGACCCTAAAAGGGGGAGTCCTCCCCTTAGCAGAATTGGCCCCAACAAGGGCCTGATGAATCCATTTGCTAATCGTAGACTTAGCAGGTACCAAACCCTTCCTGGGCCCGCAGGGCACCACGAAAAAAGCGTACGTCTTTGCGGAGGGAAGAAGTAGTCACCAAATAGTACTTCACACAGCGAACAACATCCAAGTTGTGCAGAAGCCTCTCCTTGTCATTATTAGGCTTAGAACACAAGGAAGGGAGAACAATATCCTGATTGAGGTGGAAAGCAGACACCACCTTAGGAAGGAAATCCGGTTTAAAACGAAAAACCACCTTATCCTGGTGTCTCTTAAAGTAAGGGGCCTGAATCGACAGAGCCAGACTCAGAGACACGCCGAACCGAGGTAATCGCCCCCAAGAAGGCAACCTTCTGAATGACAACCGAAAGAGCAATATCATGTAGCGGCTCAAAAGGCGGACTCTGCAGAGCCGAAAGAACCAAATTCAAATCCCAAACAGGAACTACAGCTTTTTGAGGGGGCCGCACATGCGCCACCCCTTGGAAAAAAAAATCTTGACCAGCGGTTGTAAAGCAAGAGACCTCTGGAAGAAAACCGACAAGGCAGAAACCTGTCCAGATTATGCTGAAGAAACTCCAAAATTCTGGGTACAGAAAAAACCCTACAAGGCAAGGCCCTAGCCTCACACCAATCAATATTGGACCTCCCGGTCCTATAGTAAATGCCAGAAGAGGACCTAATCAGGGTCTGAACAACCGCCTCAGACAAACCTTCCTCTTTCAAGATGAAGGTTTCAGCAGCCAAGCCGTCAAAGCCAGTGTTTGTAAATTGGGGTAAAACAGACGACCCTGAGATAGCAGGTCCAGCAGCAAGGGAAGCCGGTACTGGTCCACGTCCAGCCTTACAACGTCTGCGTACCAAAGCCTTCTTGGCCACCTTGGAGCCACCAGAATCGCTGGTGCCCCTTCTAGAACCAGTTTGCGAACTACCTTGCCCAGCATGGAGACAGGTGGAAACAGGTACAGAAAGCCCAGGTCCTTCCAAGCCAGTGACAAGGCATCCACTGCCAAGGCCAAAGGATCCTGAGAAAGAGCCACAAAGGCCGGAAGTTTGTGATTGTGACTTGAGGCAAAGAGATCCACCTCTGGAGTCCCCCACCTGCGGCAAAGATCCAGAAAAACCTCGGGGTTGAGAGACCACTCTCCGTGGCAAGAGGATCCCCTGCTCAGAGTATCCGCCTCCGAATTCTCCACTCCGGGAATGTAGACCGCCGAAAGGCAAGAAACATTGCTCTCCGCTCTCCTGCTGCGAGTCCCTCCTTGATGATTTATGTAGGCCACTGCCGTTCGGTTATTCAAACGCACCTGAACCGGAAGGCCCCATAACTGTGGGGTCAACCGAGCCAGAACCAGATGAATGGCTCTGAGCTCCAATACATTGATGGGGGTGTGAGCCTCCTGGGGACCCCACACCCCGCTGAACTGATGACTCTTCCAATAACCTCCCCAGCCCGACAGGCTGGCATCCGTGGTAACCGTCTCCCAACAAGGGGCCAGAAAAGATCTGCCCTTCACCAGATTGCTCGAGTCCAGCCACCACCGAAATGACTGCCGAACCCTGGGAGACACCTTGAAAGGTTGATCCAATGACAGTGGACTCCTGTCCCAATACATCAATAGGAGAAGTTGAAGAGATCTCATGTGAAACTGTGCAAACGGCACCGCCTCGAAGGAGGACACCATCAGACCCACCAGTTTCATCCCCTGTCAGATAGAGGGACAAGGACTGTCCAGAAGAAGATGGATCAGGTCCTGAATCCCCTGCACCTTGGCCTGGGGCAGAAACACTCTGGCCAGACTGGTATCCAGAGTCATGCCCAGAAATGAAATCACTCAAGACGGGGAGAGAGAAGACTTGGTGCGGTTGATCACCCACCCGAACCTCTCCAGGGTCGACACCACCTGGTGGGTGTCCAGTTCCGCCTGCTGAAGGGAAGAAGCTGAAATCAACAGATCGCCCAGATAAGGCACAATGCGAATGCCCTGCGATCTGAGCAGAACCGTTATGCCCCTCAAAACCTTGGTGAAGACCCTGGGTGCCGAGGTCAGACCGAAGGGAAGAGCTATGAATTGATAATGTTGATCCTCTATCGCAAACCGTAGGAATCTCTGATGCGCCTGAAAGATCGGAATATGCAGATACGCATCCTTGATGTCTATGGATGTCATGAAATCCCCCTGGTGAAGGGAAATGATAGCGGAGCGCAGAGTCTCCATACGGAAATTTTTGGCTCTGATAGACCTGTTAAGAATCTTGAGATCTAGAATGGGTCTCACCGAACCCTCCTTTTTGGGTACCGTGAAAAGGTTGGAGTAGTAACCCCTGCCTCTCTCCGACTGAGGCACCGGGCAAATAACTCCCATGTCCAGAAGGTTTCTTACTGCTAACCGGAGCCCCTGTGCAGCCTGATGGTCCGAGGGCACCAGAGACCTTAAGAACCTTAGAGGCGGCCAGTACTCGAACTCCAGTTTGTACCCGGACGAGACCACTTCCAGGATCCAATTGTCTGTGACCTCCCGGTCCCAGACCTGGAAGAAGCCGGCCGCAGGGCCGATCCCACACTGGCAAACGCATGACAAGCCATCTAATCAAGGCGCTTATCCTCGCTATCCTTAAGGGAGGTAGCGTCAGGGGTGTTAAGCACAGAAGAATTGGTCAAGCCCAAGCATCGACCTCGGGAGGAGAGGACCATTGCTTGACCTCCTCCACTGGGAAAGGATACTTCTTGTCCCATCCCTGGGGAGCACCAGGAAGCAGACAGGGCCTCTCACATTCTTTCTGGATCAGTGCGTCAAAATGATCCTGCATAGGGAATTCTAGACGGTGCTTGGGGACCCCCAAAAATTCCCCCTTCTTTAGGGGAGGCGCCTCTGGGGGATCAATATCCAACACCTTCAACATATGTGACAAAACCGCAGCCGCATCTACGGCATCCCCAGGCGCCTGCCCAACTAAAGCATCACCAGACTGTACAAAATCAGACTCCTCAAAAACTTCCCCCTCCTCTAAAGGGGAATAATCAGACAAATCCATAGAGTTGTTGTCCGCATCCCACACAGGCTGGGCCGACGACAAATGTCTCTTTTTAGCTTGGGCCTTCTTGCCCACCATGCTACCAATAAACTTTTCAATGCTGGCCAATCTGGCACCAACATCCGACTGCGACTCCCCGCTGGCACCAATGTCACTCGGGGTACGGATCAAGCGGGGAGGGGAAGGCGATGAAGCGGGAGGAGCCGACCCAGAAGGCTGGGACCCAGACTTCCGCGTTATGGCCTTATGAGCGCATGGAGTACAGATCGGTACATCCACTCCTGTAAGGGATGCCCCACACCCCTCACATGGGCGGGCTTGCCCCAAGGTGAGCCCGAGCCCAGTATCCTGCAGAGCCTCCATATGGTGATTTTTTTAGTGGTCAGTCGCAAGACCGCAGGGAATTACGCTTAAGCAACCCGGGATGCCTCTTAAATGTCCCGGTGGGAGGATTTGGAGGGGATCAATTTTAAACTAGGGACCCCAGGACCAGGAGGAACCCCTTAATATGCACAATATGAAACAATCTGCAACACACAATAGGCATATCAGTTACTAATAATAGCATCTGAACATATATACAGATATATACAGCAAAAAATTGTCAAAAAACACACACACCAGGGGCCCACCCCACCAGAGATTGACCCCTAAGATCAGACACAGCCACGCAGGAAGCACAAAGATGGCCCCTGGCCTTGAGGTAACCGGACCCAGGAAGAAGAAGGGGGGCGTGCCAGGGCTGAAGGCTCGATTTCCAGGCCACGCCCCCTCCCTGCAGCACGGATCCGGCCTTAGGAAGGCCCTGTAAAAAATGCGCCGACGAGTGGGCGGGGCAAATAAACCCAGTGTGAAACACCCAACAGACACACACACACACACACACCATAAAAATGCATAAAATTGCAATTATACATAAAAGCAAGGAGAGCCCCCCCCCCCCCCCGAGGGAGTAAGGGACCCGGAGGGAGAAGGGACAACCTGGCCAGTAATAAGGTCGCATGCAAGCAGGGACGGGGGCATCCCATACCAGGATCACCACAACCTGGTTGTACCGCCTGCCCCATAATGAGGTCTCGCGGTGGCAGCAATAGGGACAAAAAAGGGGGCCGGGCGCGAGCCCGGCTTACCTGCAAGTAAGAGAAGCTTCATCTTCTGTCTTGCTCGCTCCCTGCAGAGAAGACAACTGGGGAATTGGTGGGAGGTCCCAGGTAGTTATGGGCCGGGAGGGGCTTCTTTTTTGCATTCATCTCTGCAGAAGTTCGCCCTCTACTGGACATAACCCAACTGTCAAGACTTATTGAAGCAGAGTGTATGTCACACTTGGATTAGAGGAGATAATTTATACTTGTCCTTTAAAATCCTTATGCACCTTATTGGGTTTAAAGGTAAATAACAGCACCTTGTGGGGCGTATATGCGAATGTGAAGAGGTGTTCTATCTTGAAAAGACAGTTTATGGAAATTGCAGTTTCTATACATGTGATAACTTTATTTCTCTTGCATGCTTGGGCATTAACTGCTTACAGATAAATGCAATGATTACCAGTTTTAAAAAAAAGAGAGAAAAGGTGGAAATGTCAACTGATTTTCTATGGGAAATGAACTGACAACTGACAGTCTCAACTGACAAATTTATTTTGTTAATTGAAAGAAAGTGGGTGGAGGAGAAGAAAACAAAAGTCCCATTGTGCATTCTTTCTGGCACAATGTCAGTTCACTACTTTATTATTTGTAAAATGCACTCTAGTGCTACTCGCACTGCTTATATAGATAAAAATAGAGCTCTGAGGTAGGCAGAGGGAGACCAGAAAAAAGTGTAATGAGCAACATATATGAGAGGTGAAACACTTTAGGGGCCTGCTGTGGACATCCTGTTAAGGTTTCAGCCCCTATTAGAAATAAAAAAGTATTGGAAGTTTTCAGATGTAGAACATTTTAAAGCACCAATTTGCAGCTTAGTGCTGCACTTTTCAGTCCACGGGGAGTATAAGACATCTTTGCTCCTGCTGGAGTGCACAACCTGTGGAGTATTAATAAAGGTAGCTTCAATAACCTAGTCTGGGAAACAATACATTTTATAAGAATTGTTATACATTTATCCCATTTTAGTGATAAGGGTGAACTAATTAAATGCCTTTTCAACTGTCACATGTCCATTTAAAACTACAGTTTGTAAGTGAATTGAAAATTGGCTGAAGGATTATGTGCAGTGGTTAATGATACCTACTCTGAATGGTTACTGGTTGTAAGAGGTGTACCCCAGGGTTCAGTGATGGGACCACTATTATTCAACTTGTTTATAAATAACATAGAAGATGGATTTAACCCTTTCGCTGCCAGCCTACCTGCAGCATTTGCCACTCCCTGTTGCCAGACGATGTTTCACTATTTTGCGCTACACATGTTCAACTGTCATTTTTGAAAGGATTTCCAGGGATTTCCCAGGAAAATGATATATTGTTTTTTTCAGCAGAGTCTGGGCTTTAACATGAAATGTCTTGTTTGTATTCTTTAGGTGTATTCTCAATATTTTTGGGTGAAATATGTGAAAAAAAATAAAAAAAAATTATTTTTTTACAATTTGTAGTGTTTTTTTGTAATAAAAAATGTAAGTTTGTCAATAAAATCTTATTGCGTGTGAAATCCCAATTTCTCCCGGTTACAGCGATACCACATATGTATAGGTAGACACCCTTTCCTGCCCAGGAGACTCCCCCAAACTGAAATAGCGCTTTAGGGGATTTTCAGAAAAAATACAACTGTGATATGCGCTATGCGCACCTTGCAGTTTTACCAGAAAAACAACCCTTTACATTTGAAATACCCCCAGCAAACTATATATTCTCTGGAAGTACACACCTCAAGCTTTCGGGGTGTACCAGGCTTGTTGATGTGCCCATAGCTTTCTGGAAGTAATTCCTCAATGTATTCTTTGGTTGCAAAGAGTTTCCCCAAAAAAAGGATAAAAAAGCAGAATCAAAGCCACATTTTCCTAAAAAAACTATATACAAACAAGAAAAAACAAGTTTAATCTGAAAAAGCAACATTCCCCGAACAGAACAACACCCAACATGCATAGGTTCTGTCAAGGGAAGATTTGCCAAACACCCCAAAGTAAAGCATGTGTGTAACGGTAATTTTACTTGAAAATTTCAGTTCTGCAGACAAAGTGCGCACCTTGCGATTTTTCAACCAAAACAACCCTTTACATTTGGAATATCCCCCATAAACCATATATTCACTGAAAGTACACATGTTAAGCTTTCTAAGCGTACCCAGCTTGTTCTAGTGGGCTCATCTTTCTGGATGAATTCTTTGGTTGCGCAGGGTTTCCCTAAAAAATGTATAAAAAAGCTGAATAAAAAACACCTTTTCCTAAAATATAAATATGCAAACCAGAAAAAACAAGCTAAGTCTGAAAGCGCAAGGTCCCCCGAACAGAACAATACCCAACATGCAGAGGTACTATTAACCCTTTTAATTGCCAGCCTACTTGAGATTTTGTCACCCTCTGTTGACAGGTCATTTTTCCCCATTTTGCGCCATGTTTTGCGCCATTTTTGCGCCATTTTTGCTGTAATTTTGAGGAAAATTATATTTATATTTTTTTGCAGCAGAGTTTAGGCTTTAACATGAAATGTCTTGTTTGTAAATTTTATTTTGTTTTTTACAATATTATTAAGTAAAAAAATAAATAAATAAATAAATAAAAACATTTTTAGAAAATTGCCTCCTTTATTTTAAATAAAAAATGTATTTTATTAAGGAAAAGCATATTGCATGTGAAAGCTCCATTTCTACCGATTAGAACGGTACCACATATTTATCGGTAGCCCCCCGTTCCTGCCCAGGAGACCCCCCTAACTGAAACAAGTACTTTATAACATTTTATAACATTTACAAATAAAATACAACTACCATCCACACTACAAAGGGTTAAATCGAGAAAAAAAAATTACATAGGGTCCCCCCTCCCTGGGGGGGGGGGACCCCATTTTTTGGGGGGGATTTTTAAGGGTTATGTCTTTTTTGAACCATATTAACTACGAAACTGCCTCATTCTACTAATGAACAATATTTTGTTAAAATGTAGGTTTTTTTCTAGTCTAGTTCTATTCACATTTGCCATATGTCTGTAATATTCATAAGGTTATCTTATGATTTATAGATTTTCTTTAAGCCATTAGGGTTAATGAAAGCAATAACCAACACCACTCTCAGTTTGTTCCTCGCTTCTAATTTTAACAAACTCACCAGCAGAATGGAAGCGCATGAAAATTCAGTGGCAATTTTCAGATTCTGCTTGATGGCATGCAGGCAACGAAGAGATATTGAAGGCGACAGGCAGGAAGGCAGATCATTATAAAAAGAGCAGCACTTTACTAGTTAATTCTAAACAACACCTCAAGCTATATGAAATATTCATTCTTACAACACCTATGAAAAACGCAACCGGGTGTTTTCATTTATTAGACTGCAGCAGCGCTGGGCAAGCTGCTTATTAGACAACACAGCCTACCTACATATATGAAATACACAAGGGGCCTAATGGCAGTGTGGCAATTTGCAGAGTTCCTTTAACTAAAAGTCACTTTTACAGTTTACAAATATTTTAACAAGTGCTTATAAAGAGAAAAAGCTATTTTTTTGCATTGAACATTTTCAACACCATCTGCATCAGGACACAGTTTATTTGCATGCTAAATTATTGTTCAAGTACCCAGCCATTCCAACCATTTACTAGTAGATTAATGGTGTAAGTGCACGTTATTGAATACTTCATATCTCCCTGTCATTTTGGCAGGTGGGTAAATCTATGTGCAACCTATTTTTTCATATCCCGATGACATGGTACAATAATGTAAGATCTTCAAAAACCCAATTTGATTTGATTTTGTCTATCTGTAAATATTGATAATAGATAGAGAGTAATAGATAGAGAAATAGAATTGTATAACTTTGTAAGTTTTGTGAGCCCTAATCAGGATGCTCAGGGGCAGGGGGGCATCAAAACTGTGGGGGGGGCTCTTTAAAGCCCAGACAGCCCCCCCCCCCCCCCCCAGCACCGCGGCCAATCCCTCTTTCTCAGTTAATACAGTTTTGCGGAATTGAAAAAAAGTCACCATTTATTTTCTAATAAAATACAAAGACAGGGCATTTTATCATTTTATATTATTCATGTGCACCTTATTAGATGTAGTAAAACAGTTTTGAAGAATTCAGGAGTAGTGTTGGCGAACCTGAACCGGAAAGTTTGTGTTTGAGTTCAGCAGAAAACATGGAAAATTTTACTCTACTCTACTCTGCTTACCTATGCAGAGTGTGCAGCACCGGCTGTCAAATAGGCTATGGGCAGGGCTACAGAAAGATGGCTTCTGCTCTCATGAGTGAGGGCACTGGCAGCTGGCTTCTGCTCTCATGAGTGAGGGCACTGGCAGCTGGCACTAGGAGTCCTCACTCATGAAAGTGGTACCCATATTTCTGTGTCCCCAGACAGCCAGAACGCTGACTGCCGACCAGGGACCAGATCGTGGAGCTCAGGTAAGTTAAAGCCGCTTCCTGCTGCACACTCTGCACCCCCCCCCCACCTGCCATCACAATTCCCTTTCAGCTCAGATTCTGCCTCTGGGGGCCCCTTTACAGGCACCCCCCTCCACCAGTGTGGGCAAGGAGTGGGCAGAATGACCCCCCAAAGTTTGGGTCCCCATTGATTTCATTTGGGACGGGGTTTGGGTTTCAGTGCCTGAACCAAAATTTTATTCAAAGTTCAGCCAACTTGCTGAATGTGAACCTTGGGGCGTTAGCACAATAATATTCAGAAGCCTTTATTTAGGCATATGTCTAAAAATTACTGCTGAAGGTAACTAACAAGTACAAATCATCCCCAATTAAAATCTACTGTACACAGTTTTAACTATTGTTGTGTTGTTTAAATTTGATGATCATATTGCTCTCTTGCTAATATAGTGACTGAGTAAATCCACTAAACAACTAGAAAAGCCCAAGGCCCCATGAAACTTACAGTCTGAAAACTTAAAATCATCCACTAATGGAGGCAACAGGCATGGTTAAACCATCAAGTCCTAGCAAGTGGTCAATATATTTCTTGTGGCAAATAACTACAGCATCCTAAACATTTTTCAGCAGGACATTAGGAAGTATTTGTCAAACAAGGTTCAGTTTAATGTGTATGACCATGCTACTCACCGCTATTTGATTTTTAGGGACACTCGAATTACACCTTTCTACCTTCCTAAAGGGCCAGTGAAAATCATTTAAAACTTTTTAAAGCGAACCAAAAGTAAAAAAAAAAAGTTTAGTTAATTGCTCCCCTAAAAACTCCCTCTAGCTATTTGAGAGGGCTTGACTCCATGGAGATGTTCTGGAATAACAGGCCGATTCTTTGCAACAGAACTGCATGGGAGCAGCCATCTTTTCACACACCAAATTTAGAGAGATAAATGCTTTAGAGACAACGGCAGCTTGTGTACTATGTTATATAAACACACACACTGAATAACCAGCTGTTAGTATGTGTAAGGGGAAAGCTGCACCTATGTGTTTGAGCACTATTGAATATCGGCTGCATGAGATTTGGGATATCCGGCATAAATTGCAGTTTGAAAATTTAACACCACGAGTCAATTTCTGGGACTTCATTAAACTCATGTATATAATTAAAGAACATTGACATCAGATTTTTTATGGCTGATTTGGGCCAATTTATAATAATTGTATTTTTTGTTAACTAATCACTTGCTCTGGGTATTCTAATTATTTTAATGTTTCTTTATCACTCTTCACTGCCGATTCTGGATTTACTGCACATCATTCAGTCAGTGTAAATATATGTTTCTTCTAAAACGTTACAATTCTGTCAGCTGATGGTCATCACAGCTGATGGCTTTCTACTAGAAATAAAGGACAATTGTACTGATATGTAAGGCAATTTTGACTGTGGGATTGGGTTTTTCATAAACTGGACTCATGTATGTGGCAAGATGGCCGTTGCCATGCAGTTATGCAGCATAGAATCTGCCTGCTTTCCATGACATTTGCATAGAGTTAAGCCCTCTCTAATAGTTTATGTTACTGATTACCAGAGTGGAGCTTTAGGGGTGAAATTTACTGAACTTGCTTTTTTTACTTTTGTTCTGATTTAAGCATTCACTTAAATATAACCATCATGATTAATATCAATATAAATTAAAGTTTAGTAACCACCTTGCCACAATATATTCCCTTAAATTCTATAAACCTATAATTAGTTGATGGCCTTTTAATAGTGCTATGTTGCAAGTTATTTGCATTTAGCATTGAGTTGTTTCATTTCATGAAAGAATAGCTGTAGCCGTAGAAGTGAAGAGATAGGATGCTATTCTGTCATCAGGGATTTGTGTATATCAGTCATGGGTATAATTTAATAGGCAAACAGACAACATAATTAAAACCAAGGTAAGTTATTGCTTTATTTTTGCACTGTAGATATACAAAGGAATTCCATAGTCTTGATTTCATGCATTCAGCAAGCCTATATATCATTTTCTTCTGTTTCAAAATGTATCACTTGTGTACTTTTTCCTATATGTCCCACTGTGATCTAATATATTTCCTGTTAACCATGTTGTGTTATCTTCCTGCACTTTTTACATAAATGATCTTTTTTTTGTTGTTATATGGCTTGCGTGAAATAAATACTGTACTGCAATGCATGCACAATACATGTGCTTTACTAAGCCACCCATGGACATCAATGAGTTGGGCTGTGTTTTTATTGCGGGGCAGGCAGTGCCTTCCAAAAAGCTCTACAACGTGGTACATAGATAATTGTGAAGATGTGAAAAGGGGCATTTGTTAGTTATAACTATTCTCTAGTGGAGAGTTATGTACTTATCCAATAGCCTGATACCTCCAATTTCTTCCTGGCTTGTTGTTGACTCCTGACTGGTTGTTAATAGAGATGAGTGAACCGGTTCGGACGAACCGGAATTCGCTTCGAATTTCAGGGAAAATTCGATTCGGCACGAACCCGAATTTTTTTTGGTTCGTGCCGATCGAATTTTCCCTGAAATAAAAAAAAAAAAATGCTGGCACGGTGGGAGCGGGCAGGCCGGCTACGCTGTCAGCGGCACCATGCCGGCATTTTTTTTTTTCAGATGAGCGATTCGTGAAAGTTCGATTCGGGCGAACCCGAATTTCTTGGGGAAATTCGGCGAATCGCCCGAATCGAACTTTCAAGAAGTTCACTCATCTCTAGTTGTTAAGTATAATATTTTTGGGAAAGCATGTTTCCACTGAACATTGCCAGTTCTTATCCAGCCAAATAGAATCACCAGTAATAAGGTTTCATTCATGCATGATCTAAATCAAAGCAGCAACATTACAAGTCATATGTATCTGCTTATAGGCATGTCTAGTTAAAGGTGTCCATAGACTGAAAGAAGCACCTTCATCTGTGTGTGACCAGCCCTTGTGGAACAGCTAGTCTAGGTATTCCCTAATAAAGCTGTGCCAGTCGTTTGGAAACACCATAGATTTCTATAGGGAAAGACTACCTTAATTTAAAAAAATCAATTAGAGATGCAAGCGACAGGGCTGTTAGAAATAGTTAGAAATTAATGAGAAATAGCTCTACCAGGCACAGCATCAATCAATTGGCAATAATGAACAGCAGCATGGTGGTGATTAGGTGGGGTGGTAGATACACGTCTTCACATTTTCAAACACATTTGATATGAAAACACTCAATTAATCTATTTTTTTAATACAAATGCATCTTTATATTAGCTTTGTCAAGAAATTATTGATGATTTCTAAATGTGGTCATAAGTGGGATTTGGTTTGTTGCTGTTTTAATTAATGTAACTAACCAGGGAACTGTTTACATGGGTCTAAACACTATTTAATGAAAAAAAACAATACAGTGCCTGCACCTCAACATGTGAAGCTGAGTTGCGGGAAGTATATCACTGGTAAATTCCCAAGTTTGTATTAGTAATTTCCCAGCTTGTATTAGTAATTTCATTAGTTTTAATTCCTCCATTTCACTGCTTTCGGCTTGTTATCCAATCTCCTTTCTATTTTACAACTGGGAATGATATCCTTTTGTTTTCTGTCTCTAGCTACAAATCACTGGATTGATTCAGAATTGTGTTTTCTTAAGTTCCAATAAACAAATGATACATCAAAACTTACTTACTGTAACTCCTATATGACCTGCAAATTCAATAAAATTACACCTACTGTAAATCATCACAATCAGCCTGATTCAGAGCCTGCCTGTGAAAGCTCATTTTTTTCAAGACCTGATCACGGGAAACCAGGAAATTGCGAATGCGCATATCATTCATAGCCGAGGAAAGTTCGTTCATGCATAAGTGTCCATAGGCTCAATTCAGAGAGACAAAAAAAAACTTCAGTTTTCGTGCCGATCTGTTTTTTTGTAAAATGTTTCAGTTCTCGTCTGAGCGTGCGAGCTATTCTATGCATGCATTGAAAACCTTCTGTAAAGTTTCCGTCCGTTCATACGGCAGATTACGAATACGAAGATGTCAGTTTCCATCCAGACTTCTCCGTTTCATTTTCACATGTTACAACGCAGGCTTTCGTTTTTGCCCTTTTCCCATCGTATCCTCCAACGAATCCATTACGTTTCCAGTTCGATTCTGTTTCCCTTTTTCAATTAATATTCCTCCAGACGGAAATCCTTATTATCTTGCGCCTGCACACTACAAACTTAACTCATTAAAGTGCTCGCCTACATATTTGCCACCCTCACTTCTACTACAATGTTTAACTAAACCACTTAGCACTATCCTCCATCTTCCCTTTTGGACCCTTAAAGCTCACCCAAATCACTTCTCGGTCATGTGAATATTCATTTTTAAATATTTCTGGGCCCATTAGTTTTGTGTTAATGTATTTTGTAAATGAAATGACATTGTAACATTTTTTTTTTGGATTCCATCATAAAATATAAAATTTTTTAAAATGTAGAAAATTTATAATTTTTACAACTTTAAAAAAAAATACATAGCAATGGCAGCCCACAGAACATTATTCTTCATCTGTGGTCCCCAACGAGTTGCGCAGCTCCTGCATCTCGCCCACCAACTGAAGGACCCTGACACTCAGTTGTGCCACTCTGGCACGTGTGGTCCCTGTTAAAAAACTTAAATTAAAATATTGGTATAACCTTGTTGGGGTCATACTGCAGTGCCCCTCCCCCCCCCCCCGTGTATGGTCCAAACACCTAAATCTGGACTTCAAAAGCCAGAGGGCCCTCGCCACCACGGTCCGGGTTTTGCATAGTGCCCGATTAGAGAACCCCTGGCCCACATTCTGCAGGCAAAAAATGGGCATCAGGAGCAAGGGCAGGAGTGGATATCCAGCAAGGGCAGGAGTGGATATCCAGCAAGGGCAGGAGTGGATATCCAGAATCCCCTGAAAGAATTTAAAAATAATAACATAAAATACACATTCTAAGCTACAATATTGTTTAACATGTCATCAAGGGCTAAAAACAGCAATAGGTTAAGTCATGAGTCATCAACTATATTCATTGCCATACAGTGAAAATGGATTGATGGAATGTGAGCAAACTTACCCAGGAGCCATCCACCAGATAATTCTCCTGACTCAAACTGACGAAATAAGCTGGAGCTCCGCAATGTATAAGCATCATGGGACGACCCTGGATGCCCTGCAAGAACACTGAGGAATCGCATAGCTGCTGCTTTTATGTTGTGTGAGTGGCACATCTTGCTGTTCCTGCAACCAAATATAAAATAATTACACAAAGCAAAGGTAACCGACTAAAACAAGAACTCCTACAACAAATTAAGGTTCAAGTTCAACAATCCAAATATAATTCACAAAGGACATAAGTCTAAAAAAATATATCAATTATATGGATGTGTGGGAAAATAAATGTTTACATGCTAAGGACTAATTAAGGTCAGCATTAAAATGCTTCTATAAGGCATACATGAAAAGTATTGATTCAGGTATGCATTGCTAATCAATTTATGCTGATACATGCAATGCCTTGGTGCTAAAGGCGCGCAGACTCCTCCACATAGCCGCAAAACATGTTCAACAATAGTAATCCGAGCCCTCAAAGGTCTCGTAAGTGGATCGGAAATGAAACGGATTTATAGGGTGGCGATACGTCGGAAATCAGCTCTCTGAATCAGACAGAAACCCATCCCAACAACGGAAGTTTTCTGAATGAACGGAAAATTTCCGATTTTGTTTGGAAAATGATCCGAACTAACGGAAATGTTCCGATTTGCTTCCGTTCATCGAAAGCGCATTCCCGAACGTTCGTACGAATGAAAAATGAACGAAAAAAAAAACAAAAAAATGACAAACACCCACCAAAACTTTCACAGACAGCTACAGAAGTCCGAACGAATGTGTCTTTGAATCGAGGCTCATATTTGCTTTGGATATGCATACAGTTTAGCCGAACATTGATGGTATTTGTAGTTTGCATGTCCTTGCACATTGTACCTTGTACCTTGGTTGCCATGTCATCTGCCTTTACGCATGTTACTCACCTCATACTAAGTGTCACTTCCGTCTCGGGTGGCCCCATCACTGCGTACTCTCCCTCTGAAGAAAGTGTAGGGACAGAGAAGCACAACACATCAGCACTTAGCAAACATGTTATTAGACTTTACATGCAGCATAACATGTGTGTTTTTTTAGTGTGTAGGAGCTGTGGGCGACTCAAAGCCCAACACACCCTCCTCTTCAGTGGGCTCCATGGCTGGTGGTGGTGCTGCTTCAGAGGAGGAGGAGAAATAAAAAGTGGGACAACTTGAAGGTGGTGGTTCATCGGCAGTGGAAGCTGTGCACCAGACAGGCTGAGGGGTAAGTGCTGAACAACCAGAGGGCTGCTTGTACAGGAAACACTGAACAACTCATTAAAGTCACCCTTTACTTTGTTAAGCTAGCTTGCAACTGGTGGGGGCAACTGGTGGGGGCCTCCCCAAAACATTCTATACATGTTGAGGAGCAGATTTTGGGGATGCTCTGCCTCAATACCTATGAGGGGGTGTCTGGCAACATGGGCACCTATAGGTGGCATTCATCACTGGCAAGACTTGTTAGCAAATTGTAGCTTGGTACAGGGGAGAGTAGGCCAACCTTAGTTCCCGAATGCACAGCCAACCAAAATTTGGGTGTCCACGTCAATGTGGGACCCAGTGTGTATCCTTTGTAGGGATTTTGAAGGGCCACATATACTGTTAAGAAGAAACTACCGGTGCATTTACCCTAAATTTGCAGCCATCAGCACCTTGCTCGCAATACCCGCCACCTGCAGCTACAGCTGGCCCCTCTGGTTTGGCCACCACCAAGACAACATTAAATCCCACCCACCAGCCAGCCACCAAGGGAGTATAGTTCAGACAGTAATGGGGTAAATGAGTGAGCTTAATAGGCAAGAGCCAGGGTGAAGGAGGAGGGTGAACCCAGGGTAAACTTTGGGGTTCTGGAGGCTGTGTGGTGGTAACATTGTGAAAAACCAACACTAATGTTGACCTTTCTCCACACAGACGGCTCCTCTTGTGGAGCAACGGATATCCAGAATTAGCTAAAAGACATATGAAAATGGAAATTAAATTACTAACGGGCAACACTACATCAAAACAGCATAGATCAAATATTAGTATTACAAAAAAGTAGGATCAAACAAGCAAAAGATAAGGCAGGATGTTCAAACTAAGCATTTGTAACTGCAACAGGGAGAAGGTGAAGGGCAGGGAGAGCAATTGGCTAACACTATAAACTTGGACCAATTATAAAAAGGGGGCACATAACAGAAAAGAAAAAGACATTGCAAATGCAGCATAAACAATAAACAGGCAGATCCACTACAGCAATATGCAGTTTTTACCCACAAACCAACCGACAATCAGCTCACCACTGTCAAAACGGGTGTAAAAACCGGCACTCCTCAAGATAAATGCATCTTGGGATGAGCCAGGGAAGCTGACCAAAACACAAAAAAAGCGGAGATCCGGCCCCACAAAACATTGTACGTTAAGAGAGTGGTCCATCTGTCAGCTGCTGAAAAGAAGCCACAAATAAAAAAAGAATGACTAGACTGGCAACAACAAATGAACAGCAAAAATAAAAGTAAAACAAGGGCCAAATGGGAGGGGAAGCTAGGCTAGCCTCAAAAGAGGAGAGTGGCCAACAAGGAGGAGCAATGAGGACCTAAACAGACTGAGACACAGGGAAGCTGTTTGGGGGGAGAGGAAGCTAGACTAGCATCAAAAGGGGAGAGTGTCCTACAAGGAGAAGCAATATGGACCTAAATGTGGACCTAAACAGACTGAGACACAGGGAAGCTGTTTGGGGGAAGGGGAAACTAGGTTAGACTCAAGAAAGGAGAGTGGCCTATAAAAAGGTATAATATAGACAAAACATATACTCCTGAGCAGCTGGGGGTACCGGGGCCACATGTGTACAATCTATGTTGCACATGACACTTGGCATACTCGCAATGTTGAAAAGACCCAACCTCACCATGTTCCAGGCTGCCATGCTGTCAGGAAAAGAGATGTATTTCTTCCCCAGGACAGCCATGTCATCAAGAAAATTAGTGAGGGTGCGGCTCAGCGAAGGCTGGGTTTGCCAACTGACAGTGACCCTAGCCTCTGGAAGTAGCCATTCACTAAAAATTTAAGGCAGCCAAGCAATTTGGTCATACTTCCAATTGCATGCCCCTTTCTTTTGGCGGGAGCCAATCGTGGCAACGACACTGAGTAAAGCTTCTCAAGAGAAAGGCAGTTCATTGGGGTCAATTCAAACAGATTGGTCATCTGATTGATATCCAGGCGACTGCAGGTATGCCTAAGCTCATGGTTAACAGCCCCCACTGCTGAGTACTGAATTGACCTTATAGAGAGAAGATTGTACTTTAGGTGTTAATAACCAACAAAGACACAGTTTAAAGCATATGTTCTTTCTGGTCTGCCAGGCATGTAGAGAAAAGATGCCAATGCAGAGCATAGTGCGGAGCAAACTAGGTTTAATAAAATATAAATGTTTCATGTTTAAATTCTCTTATGCTTTTCAATTTGCATTTTATACATCAGTAATCAAACTGAGATAAAGATAAAGGGGGCTACATCTGTAATAAATTGAAAATAGGGCCCCAGAGAGGCTTATGAGCATGCAAATATCCACAGGGGAGTCCACCAAACCTTACTGCATAGCACAGATAAAGCGTTTCTGAGTTTTTTGGTAAAAAGCATGAATTTTGTATGCATCTACCTCGGGGGAATTGTACCTATCCATGCTGAATTTCAGTTCAGGCAATCCAATGCACTCATTAGCGGTAGCGGCCAGAGTTGTATAGTTAATGACTTCTCTATTCAGTGGCTCCCCAGGAACCTGTAACAATGCAGGGGTCCAGACAGAGTGATGACACAAATTCTGGCAAAAATAATTGCAAAACATATACAACAGATCTGCATGTTAGGTGTTGCTGTTACTGTGGATGTTCCCTGCTGTGTTCTAGCTCTGAACACAGGGGTGTCACACACAAACTGCAACATGAACATTTCAATTCAGTCTGAAAGCACCAGAAATAGAACAGGGTGATAATCATGGGAAGCTGTTTACTTATTTTGCAATTAGATTGCTTGGGAGCTTTATTCTTAAAAGCTTTAATAACCTTCTGCCCATAGAACATTCCAAGTGCTTATTTAAAGATATCCAGAAAGTAAATATGTGTGCTCAATGGGAGTCTTGGGTTGATCAACGGTTGAAATGTATTTTATGTTTTAATTTTGTGTAACGTTATTGCAAGACTTTTGTAAATGATGGCTTTAGAAGCACATCTGCTAGTGTAATAAACACAATGAGGACACAGGGGAGATAGATTACTCTAAATATAAGGGCTTAGGAGGATTTTGCTTCTTCTATTGATATATGGACTATAGATGGAATCAATCAGCATTATACTAAATATTGAGGCATTTTGAACTTCAATGTTATATTTGTATCATAGAGCCATAGTGAGCTTAAAGTGGACTCAACATCTTTTGAACATACTCAACCAGGGCATCCAAATTTAGTATGCACCCTTTTTTAAAAATGAGTGGCGAGCATAAAAATGGATTACTAAAGAGAACCACCTACAATGCACAACATATTGACAAAAAACACTGTAATGTGGGATGACCCACAAAATAGTCCATTTTCGAGTTCGACGTTTGGCCAGAATCTGAAAAAGCAGGTTGTTGGGCTGTTGAGCAACCCATCAACAAGCTTCACATGATGTGTGCTGTTGTACAACTTACCTAAGCCCCACCATCCCGTTCCTGTCATCCTGCTGTGAAATAGGTCATGGCTGGGGCTTTAGAAAGATGGCCATCTGCATGAGTGAGGCAGCAGCTTACAATGTAATGTGTCCTCACTCATGTGGGTGGTAATTATTCTGAAGCCCCGAGGTAGACTTCGACAGGGGAACACCGAACCAACAATGGACTTTGGGGCACAAGTAAGTTGTAAAGCCTCTTCCTGCTGCTGCACTCTGCATTAGGGGACCCCTCTCTACTTTTGAATCAATTCTGGCTGCGAGGGGGAGAGGCGTGGGGGGGGGGCTGTCATTTTTGGGTCCCAATGTTTGCGACCCCATTGATTTCAATGGGGACCAGGTTCGTGTTTGTTCAAAAATGTTAGTTCAAAGTTCTGCTGAACCTGCCTAACCCAAACTTGTACCAGTTTGCCCAACACTACACAAGACACAGAGCCATGACAGAGAAACCAGTGGCATGATAGAAAAAGGCACCCGATAACTGCTCAGTCATGAGCCAATGTTGGGTAGCATTTGTGTGGGGCATCCAAAATTGTTGTGCTTTGTTTAAAATAGATTAATAACTTACTTATCAGTTCATACTTTAACACAGCTCTTGCACCGCGCATGACCACAGGTGGCAAATTGTGTTATTGGGTGTGCATGAGTGGCACCATGCACAGCAAATGCACACCTTCCTGCCCACCCAATGAACGTGACTGGTTACATGTGGTCAGTGGGACATGCAAACTTGGCAAATCAGGATGTCCTGGAGGAGGAACTTATGCTTTTTACAAAAGAATGCATATGAAAGTAACTCCAAAAAAGGAAAGGGGTGTCATGATAAAGCACAGTCCACAACTCTCTTTGTCTAGTGCGACCCCAGGGCTGGCCCACCAATCGGTCCACAAATGCTAATTGCACACTGCTAAATCTAATATCCAATTTATTAGAGCATAAGAAATTCATACATAGTACCAAATACACAGGACAACATATATACATACAGTTAAAAAACACTTATTAAAACCCAAATAAAGTGGGGAGGAACTCCAGGGCTATATTACTATCAAAATAAATAATCAATTAATCATATACCCAAACATCAGTAATAATGGCAAACATCTCATAGTGCAATGGCGCTTATGAAAGGTGCTGAGTGCATAAAGTGCCTAGTGTCTACTTATAAAGTGCTCTATCAATTTGTGAACAGTTGCACTACTAAGAACTCGCAGTGCTTACAACATCCAAGTTTGTGCAATCATGCAATACATAAAATGCAAAGAAAGTGCCACGTGCAAAAAGTCGGTGCATCTACTCTAAAACTAAGCCTAAATAGTGCTACTACAATATCTGATAAGCGCCACTCACATATGGTGTAAGCAAATAATTGTAAATATATATACACTCGCAGTAGAAAATAGCACTGCGAAGTACCAAACGAAGCCCCCTGTCCTCCCCACTTAGGTAAGTGGGGAGGACAGGGGGCTTCGTTTGGTACTTCGCAGTGCTATTTTCTACTGCGAGTGTATATATATTTACAATTATTTGCTTACACCATATGTGAGTGGCGCTTATCAGATATTGTAGTAGCACTATTTAGGCTTAGTTTTAGAGTAGATGCACCGACTTTTTGCACGTGGCACTTTCTTTGCATTTTATGTATTGCATGATTGCATAAACTTGGATGTTGTAAGCACTGCGAGTTCTTAGTAGTGCAACTGTTCACAAATTGATAGAGCACTTTATAAGTAGACACTAGGCACTTTATGCACTCAGCACCTTTCATAAGCGCCATTGCACTATGAGATGTTTGCCATTATTACTGATGTTTGGGTATATGATTAATTGATTATTTATTTTGATAGTAATATAGCCCTGGAGTTCCTCCCCACTTTATTTGGGTTTTAATAAGTGTTTTTTAACTGTATGTATATATGTTGTCCTGTGTATTTGGTACTATGTATGAATTTCTTATGCTCTAATAAATTGGATATTAGATTTAGCAGTGTGCAATTAGCATTTGTGGACCGATTGGTGGGCCAGCCCTGGGGTCGCACTAGACAAAGAGAGTTGTGATTAGTAGGTCCCTCTAATTGGCACCTGCCATTTATGGGAATGTGTAGGTGGTACACACCTGATAAGTGCAGTTAAAGCACAGTCCACAGATATGCACCAGAAGCTACCCAGCCACCAGCTTCCCATGTGCTGCTTGATATTTTACTTATGGACATTTAGTAGCATCAAAAAATTGAGCCCTGCCCCTGACATACACAGTGCTGTATGTATAAAATGTTAATTTTATTTAAAAATTTTAAAAAACATGCTGGACTAAGATCCATAATAGTGATATGATGTATATCGAACCAAGGCCCTGGAAGTGAAATTTTTTACTGGTGGGTCCCTGAATAACCCATCTCAATCTATCATGGATGCTGCTATAGGTTAGAGCGCTTCCTTGTTGAAGCCTGTGCGTTCCACAATAGACCTCACTGAACTTCCAGTTCGTGTTCGTCTACTAAGGCTGCACACACCCTTCTCCTCTCCCATAGAGCTGGAAGGTATTACCAGCTTACCTATTCCTATCGATTATATGCATCCTGTGTTCCTTTTTTTTACATCGGCCTTTATATCCATAACAACACCAGGAAAACAACAGGACATATTATTATGGAAAAGGGCATGCCATATTCTAATTAATTCAGTTTTAAACAAATAGTCACATAATGGCAGTTAGGTTGAAGTTCTCCCCATTGCTGATCTGTGTGTACTCTAACTGATTGCATCATAACTGGAGGTGGGACTGCTCAGCCAGGGAGCAATATGGCTGACTGCATTCAGTTTGGATGTTTTGGGGCACTGGGCTAGGGATAAAAGGTGACTACACATACTTCCCTCTTAGTATAGGTGTATTTTAACCCTTCTAGTGCCAGCTACGTGACTCTCACGTAGCTGCCTCTCCTACCGTTAAGTGCCAGCTACGTGAGAGTCACGTAGCTGACATTTTCTTACCTTAAACTTGATTGGAAGCTCGCAGCACCTCAGTTCTGGATTCTTCTTGAAGACGAGGCTTGGGGGGTCATCCAGAGGTGATTTGATGACTGTAGCTGTGACCCGATCGCTGCAGGAGCCAATCAAAGTGCGGCTTCTGCGGTGTCATCATCCGGCGCCGCACTGCTATATAAAGGCCAGATCACATGGTATCCGGCCTTTTGCTGCCTGGATCTGAGTTGAGTGGTGTGTCCCTTGTGTTGTCTGTGTCCCTTGTGTTGTCCCCCCTCCCATCACGCTGCCGACCTGCACTGACAAGGGACAGATCGGGGGAGCACGATCGCTGCTTTGCGCCGATCTGTCATTGATCATCATAAATCTCTCTCCCCTCCGCCGATGGGCGGAGGGGAGAGAGATTTATGATGATCAATGACAGATCGGTGCAGCGATCTCGCTCCCCCGATCTGTGACCACATGTGTTGTCCCCCCTCCCATCACACTGCCGACCTGCGCCGATCTGTCATTGATCATCTTGAATCTCTCTCCCCTCCGCCGATTTATGATGATCTATGACAGGTCGGCGCAGCGATCTCGCTCCCCCGATCTGTGACCACGTGTTGTCCCCCCTCCCATCACACTGCCGACCTGCGCCGATCAGATCGGCGCAAAGCAGCGATCGTGCTCCCCCCGATCTGTCACTGGCCACATGTGTTGTGTTGGGGGGGTCAATGGCACGTGGGGGGGGGGGGATGCCACACTGCCCATGGAATTGGGATGGGGTATGCCACACTGTCTATGGGGTGGGGGGATGCCACATTGCATATGGGATGGGAGGGAATGCCACACTGCATATGGGAATAGGAGGGGGGGTCAATGGCACGTGGGGGGGGATGCCACACTGCCCATGGAATTGGGATGGGGTATGCCACACTGTCTATGGGGTGGGGGGATGCCACATTGCATATGGGATGGGAGGGAATGCCACACTGCATATGGGGGGGTCAATGGCACGTGGGGGGGGATGCCACACTGCCCATGGAATTGGGATGGGGTATGCCACACTGTCTATGGGGTGGGGGGATGCCACATTGCATATGGGATGGGAGGGAATGCCACACTGCATATGGGGGGGTCAATGGCACGTGGGGGGGGATGCCACACTGCCCATGGAATTGGGATGGGGTATGCCACACTGTCTATGGGGTGGGGGGATGCCACATTGCATATGGGATGGGAGGGAATGCCACACTGCATATGGGAATGGGGTGGGGGGAATGCCACACTGCATATGGGAATGAGGTGGGGGGAATGCCACACTGCATATGGGAATGAGGTGGGGGGAATGCCACACTGCATATGGGAATGAGGTGGGGGGGATGCCACACTGCATATGGGGTGGGGGGAATGCCACGCTGCATATGGGAATGGGGTGGGGAGAATGCCACGCTGCATATGGGAATGGGGTGGGGGGGATGCCACGCTGCATATGGGAATGAGGTGGGGGGGATGCCACGCTGCATATGAGAATGGGGTGGGGGGATGCCACACTGCATATGGGGTGGGGGGAATGCCACGCTGCATATGGGGTGGGGGGGATGCCACGCTGCATATGAGAATGGGGTGGGGGGGATGCCACGCTGCATATGGGGTGGGGGGAATGCCACGCTGCATATGGGGTGGGGGGAATGCCACGCTGCATATAGGGTGGGGGGATGCCATGCTGCATATGGGAATGGGGTGGGGGGAATGCCACGCTGCATATGGGAATGGGGTGGGGGGAATGCCACACTGCATATGGGAATGAGGTGGGGGGGATGCCACGCTGCATATGGGAATGAGGTTGGGGGGATGCCACGCTGCATATGGGAATGAGGTGGGGGGGGAATGCCACGCTGCATATGGGAATGGGGTGGGGAGAATGCCACGCTGCATATGGGAATGGGGTGGGGGGGATGCCACGCTGCATATGGGAATGAAATGGGAGGGAATGCCACAGTGCATATGGGAATGAGGTGGGGGGGATGCCACACTGCATCTGGGAATGAGGTGGGGGGAATGCCACACTGCATATGGGAATGAGGTGGGGGGAATGCCACACTGCATATGGGAATGAGGTGGGGGGAATGCCACACTGCATATGGGAATGAGGTGGGGGGAATGCCACACTGCATATGGGAATGAGGTGGGGGGAATGCCACGCTGCATATGGGAATGGGGTGGGGGGAATGCCACGCTGCATATGGGAATGGGGTGGGGAGAATGCCACGCTGCATATGGGAATGGGGTGGGGGGGATGCCACGCTGCATATGGGAATGAGGTGGGGGGATGCCACGTTGCATATGAGAATGGGGTGGGGGGGATGCCACACTGCATATGGAGTGGGGGGAATGCCACGCTGCATATGGGGTGGGGGGAATGCCACACTGCATATGAGAATTGGGTGGGGGGATGCCACGCTGCATATGGGGTGGGGGGAATGCCACGCTGCATATAGGGTGGGGGGATGCCATGCTGCATATTGGAATGGGGTGGGGGGAATGCCACGCTGCATATGGGGTGGGGGGAATGCCACGCTGCATATGGGAATGGGGTGGGGGGAATGCCACGCTGCATATGGGGTGGGGGGAATGCCACGCTGCATATAGGGTGGGGGGATGCCATGCTGCATATGGGAATGGGGTGGGGGGAATGCCACGCTGCATATGGGAATGGGGTGGGGGGAATGCCACACTGCATATGGGAATGGGGTGGGGGGAATGCCACGTTGCATATTGGAATGAGGTGGGGGGGATGCCACCTTGCGTATGGGAATGAGGTTGGGGGGATGCCACGCTGCATATGGGAATGAGGGGGGGGAATGCCACGCTGCATATGGGAATGGGGTGGGGAGAATGCCACGCTGCATATGGGAATGGGGTGGGGGGGATGCCACGCTGCATATGGGAATGAGGTGGGGGGGATGCCACACTGCATATGGGAATGAAATGGGAGGGAATGCCACACTGCATATGGGAATGAGGTGGGGGGGATGCCACACTGCATCTGGGAATGAGGTGGGGGGAATGCCACACTGCATCTGGGAATGAGGTGGGGGGAATGCCACACTGCATCTGGGAATGAGGTGGGGGGAATGCCACACTGCATATGGGAATGAGGTGGGGGGAATGCCACACTGCATATGGGAATGAGGTGGGGGGAATGCCACACTGCATATGGGAATGGGGTGGGGGGAATGCCACACTGCAAATGGGAATGAAATGGGAGGGAATGCCACACTGCATATGGGATGGGATGAGGGGGAATTAATTGTAATGTTCTGTTACTTTAACTTCCTTTTAGATTGCGATTGCTCTTGAAGATTCTTGGTTCTGCAAGCTTGCTGACGTTTACTTTTGAGTATTTGCTTTTTGGCTGTTTTGTTCCCCAACTTTAGTTCTAGGCTTTAGTTTAGCTTTTAGTTACTGTAAACTTCCCCCTAGTTCCTCCCCTTTAGTGTAGTATTTTTATTGTTTTCATTTGGTTTTAGCCTTTGTTTAGCAGATTTCAGGATGGCTGGGAAAAGGTACTCTGCCCAGGAAGCAGCGGCTTACATGATGGAGTCAGACTCGGAAGAGTATAGTGTTTCAGGGTCAGATTATTTGCCCTCAGATAGTGAGTCTGACAGTGTCTCCTCTACTGAAGAGACACAGCCGTGCAGTAGTACCAGTGGTAGTGCTAGGCATCCTAGAAGGGATGGTAGCGCACAAGGAGAAGCCACGCTGGAGGAGAGTGTAGATCAGATGGAGAGTGCTGCAGCTGGTGATGGAGTGCCTACGTGGAGGCCTCCCAATAATTATTCCCCCGAAATTCCCCCTTTCGATTCGGTCCCCGGAGTCAACGTGGACACAACAAACTTCCGTCCTGTTGACTTTTTCAAATTGTTCATCACGGAGGCCATGCTACAGGACATGGTCTACCATACAAACTGCTATGCTGAGTGGGTCCTAGCACAAAATCCCCCACAAAGGCACGCCCGCGCTCATGCATGGCAGCCCACAAACATAAGTGAGTTAAAAAAATTTTGGGGGCTCACTTTAGCCATGGGTATCTGCAAAAAATTTAGTATCGCCTCCTACTGGGATACCCGAACCCTTTTGGCAACACCATTATTTCCGGCCATAATGACCAGAAACCGCTACCAAATTTTACTGTGGTTTCTACATTTTAATGACAATTCCACTGCAATTCCCCGTGGTGAGCCCGGTCACGACAGACTTCACAAAGTACGTCCCCTGATCGATAGTCTGTCTGAGAGCTTTGCAGAAGTGTACACCCCCTCCCAAAATGTAAGTATTGACGAATCGCTTCTGCTTTATAAAGGGCGCATTGTATTTCGTCAGTATATCCCTAGTAAGCGTGCCCGCTATGGGATAAAATTTTACAAATTGTGTGAAAGCTCGACCGGCTACACCAAATTTTTTCGTCTTTACGAAGGAAGGGACACACATCTGGACCCCCCTGGTTGTCCCCTTGATTTGTCTGTCAGTGGAAAAATAGTTTGGGAACTCATGACTCCTCTACTGGGGAAAGGTTACCACTTATATGTGGATAACTTTTATACCAGCATCCCCCTATTTCGAGCCCTCTACTCATTGGACACACCGGCCTGCGGCACCATCAACCGTAATCGAAAAGGCTTGCCCAGGTCATTGCTGACACAAAAAATAAATCGTGGAGAGTCGTATGCTGTAAGAAGCGATGAGCTCCTGGCCGTGAAATACATGGACAGAAAAAATGTTTTCATGCTGACTACAATCCACGATGAGTCAGTCGTGAGATTACGGCAACGTGGTCCCCGAGCCCCTTCCCAAAAGCCACGTTGTATCAAAGATTATAATAAATTCATGGGTGGCGTTGATAAAACAGACCAAATTTTAACATATTACAACGCCACCAGAAAACCCAGAGCCTGGTACAAAAAAGTTGCTATCCATTTGGTCCAATTAGCAACTTATAACTCCTTTGTTGTCTTCAAGGCAGCAGTACCAGGCTCCAATTTGTCGTTTGTAAAATATCAGCTGCAGATACTCCCTGCTCTGTTATTTGGGGATACCGAGCAGGCACCAGAGATGGCTGGTAATGATGACGAGGCTAGATTAGTGGGGAAGCATTTCATAAAGTGCATCCCCTCCATCAATAAGAAGAGGTATCCCCAGAAGCCTTGTAGGGTTTGTAGTAGGCGTGGCTTTAGGAGAGATGTGCGCTACTACTGCCCGACATGTCCCAGCCAACCTGGTTTGTGTTTAGAAGGTTGCTTTGAAGCATACCATACTAAATTCGATTTTTAGTTGTTTTATTCTGGTTAATAGTTTTTTTATGGATTTTTAGACTGTATGTAGGTTAGGTTAGGTTTTGTTCCGTGCCCTAGGGTCATCCTGGTTTGGAATACCCTGCTCTGCAACACCCCCCAGATCTATAGTAACAGAATACATCTCCACATCTGGGTGAAGGTAAGTGGCCAGACCTGGAATATTTTAGGCTATTTGCATATACTTTCTCTAGTTAAAAATTCAGTTAGATAATTGCATTTTCTTGTCCCTGTGTTTTTTTATTTTTGGTACTTGCGAAGCCAAAAGATGATGGAGGAAATGGTGAAGGAGGAGCCGCTGGATACTTGTGATAGATGATGAAAACATGGGGCCCTTCATTAGGATTTCAGTGTTTACTGACGTTCACAATCTATCAGCACACGGCTAATCCTCCCATGACTAATCCTAGCAGAACCTATTAGTACCATTATTGAGATTATTTTGCATTGCTTTTTCAGATGTTTATTCTGTGCTATTTGTCTAGCGGTCTGTGTCCACATATGCATGTTATGTATTGTTCTGTTCCAGGGACCCTGCGGTTTCAGATTTATTGAGTTATTTCTTGTTTGCATATTGATATATTAGGAAAACTTTCTTGTATGCTGCATATTTATTAATATTTTTTAGGGAAATCCGTTGCAAACTATGAACACCTCAAGGTTTTTCATCCATAAAAAGGTTCCCACAACAAAAAACCCAGCACGCCTAGAAACCTTGAGGTATGTACTTTCCAAAAATATATAGTTTGTGGGGGGAATTTCAAATGTAAAGGGTTGTAAATTTGGAAAAACTGCAAGGTGCGCACTTTGTGTACGCAGCTGATTTTTGCCAGTAAAATGACCCTCAAGTGCACACTTGACTTTGGGGTGTTTGGCAACTCTACCCTTCAAAGTACCTATGCATGTGGGGTATTATTTTGTTCAGCAGATGTTGTGCTTTCAGATTTACTGTGTTACTTCTTGCCTGCTTATTGTTTTTATCGGAAAATATGGTTTTGAATCTGCTTTTTGTTTGTTTTTTTAGGGAAATCCTTTGAAACCAGAGGATCTGCCAATGAATAGTGTCCAAATGAATGTACCCACGCCAACAAGCCCAGTAGGCTTAGAAACCTTGAGGTATGTACTTTCCAAAAATATATAGTTTGTGGGGGGTATTTCAAATGTAAAGGGTTGTAAATTTGGAAAAACTGCAAGGTGCGCACTTTGTGTGCGCAGCTGATTTTTGCCAGTAAAATGACCCTCAAGTGCACACTTGACTTTGGGGTGTTTGGCAACTCTACCCTTCAAAGTACCTATGCATGTGGGGTATTATTTTGTTCAGCAGATGTTGTGCTTTCAGATTTACTGTGTTACTTCTTGCTTGCTTATTGTTTTTATCGGAAAATATGGTTTTGAATCTGCTTTTTGTTTGTTTTTTTAGGGAAATCCTTTGGAACCAGAGGTTCTGCCAATGAATAGTGTCCAAATGAATGTACCCACGCCAACAAGCCCAGTAGGCTTAGAAACCTTGAGGTATGTACTTTCCTAAAATATATAGTTTGTGGGGGGTATTTCAAATGTAAAGGGTTGTAAATTTGGAAAAACTGCAAGGTGTGCACTTTGTGTGCGCAGCTGATTTTTGCCAGTAAAATGACCCTCAAGTGCACACTTGACTTTGGGGTGTTTGGCAACTCTACCCTTCAAAGTACCTATGCATGTGGGGTATTATTTTGTTCAGCAGATGTTGTGCTTTCAGATTTACTGTTACTTCTTGCTTGCTTATTGTTTTTATCGGAAAATATGGTTTTGAATCTGCTTTTTGTTTGTTTTTTTAGGGAAATCCTTTGAAACCAGAGGTTCTGCCAATGAATAGTGTCCAAATGAATGTACCCACGCCAACAAGCCCAGTAGGCTTAGAAACCTTGAGGTATGTACTTTCCAAAAATATATAGTTTGTGGGGGGTATTTCAAATGTAAAGGGTTGTAAATTTGGAAAAACTGCAAGGTGCGCACTTTGTGTGCGCAGCTGATTTTTGCCAGTAAAATGACCCTCAAGTGCACACTTGACTTTGGGGTGTTTGGCAACTCTACCCTTCAAAGTACCTATGCATGTGGGGTATTATTTTGTTCAGCAGATGTTGTGCTTTCAGATTTACTGTGTTACTTCTTGCTTACTTATTGTTTTTATAGGAAAATATGGTTTTGAATCTGCTTTTTGTTTGTTTTTTTAGGGAAATCCTTTGAAACCAGAGGATCTGCCAATGAATAGTGTCCAAATGAATGTACCCACGCCAACAAGCCCAGTAGGCTTAGAAACCTTGAGGTATGTACTTTCCAAAAATATATAGTTTGTGGGGGGTATTTCAAATGTAAAGGGTTGTAAATTTGGAAAAACTGCAAGGTGCGCACTTTGTGTGCGCAGCTGATTTTTGCCAGTAAAATGACCCTCAAGTGCACACTTGACTTTGGGGTGTTTGGCAACTCTACCCTTCAAAGTACCTATGCATGTGGGATATTATTTTGTTCAGCAGATGTTGTGCTTTCAGATTTACTGTGTTACTTCTTGCTTGCTTATTGTTTTTATAGGAAAATATGGTTTTGAATCTGCTTTTTGCTTTTTTTTTAGGGAAATCCTTTGGAACCAGAGATTCTGCCAATGAATAGAGTCCAAACCAATGCACCCACGCCAACAAGCCTAGTATGCTTAGAAACCTTGAATTGTGCACTTTCCAAAAATATATAGTTTGTGGGGGGTATTTCAAATGTAAAGGGTTGTATTTTTTGAAAAACTGCGAGGAGCGCATAGTATTTGTATTTTATCTGAAAATCTCCTCTAGCGCTCTTTGCAGTTTCTGGGGTCTCCTGGGCAGGAAAGGGTGTCTACTAATACATGTGTGGTACCGTTGTAACCGGGAGAAATGGGGCTTTTACCCTCAATATGTTTTTATTGTAAAACCTTTATTTTTGATTAAAGAAAAACACTGCAAAATGTAAAAACGTGTGTATTTTTAATTTTCTTTCACATATTTTGCCCAAAATAATTAGGATAAGACAACCAAATTGATAAACAAGACATATGCTCTTAAAGCCCAGATTCTGCTGAATAAAACGATATGTAATTTTTATGGGAAGTCCCAGAAAATCTCTTCAAAAATGACAGTTGAACATGGGGAGCGCAAAATAGTGAAAAATGCTCTGGCAACAGAGCGTGACAAAATCTCCAGGTGGGCTGGCACTTAAAGGGTTAAAATTGGAGACTCATTAGTCTCTTTTGTTTCTTATTATGCTCCTAATCGAGGTCAGATCTCATTATTTAAACAGCTTTTGTAGGATGTTATAAGTAAGGTAGAAGGGCAATTAAATCAAGGAGGGGATTCAAACCTTGCTCTTGATGTAGTAAGAGACAAAACAACAAAAAATAAACGTTTGGCCACACAGTGTCCTATATCAAAAGACAGTATCACATTTGCTAAGCTCATACACTCTAAGAATCTTATAGATATTTAGCTAGAGATGAACCCTAACTCTATTTTTATAAGATCTAAATGTATTGTGTTGTTCTATGAAGAAAGTTTCTTGGGCTGATCATTCCCCAGTGGTTGTGGACTTTAATGGGGACTTAAACCATGCTCTTCAACATGAAGATTAAATTAATCTATATTAAGTGATCCTAAAATAGTTAATGAGCTGGGGAAAAAAATTGCTCTTTTCTTTGATCAAAAAAGGGCTTCTGATACCTCTCCTTCATTAAACAGGGCAACCCATAAGGTATATATCACATATCAGAGGGGTTCTGATCAAATTGGCAAGCAAAAGTAAAATTCTGAAGCAAAAAGGAAGCATCATTAAACTATGTAAAAATTATAAATCAAATCCACACAAGGATCTTTTACATAAAATGAACCCGACTAGACTGAAGTTAAGTCTGATTCCTAATACCAAGGCTGAAAAATAAACAATAAGCAATATATATATATATATATATATATATATATATATATATATATATATTTTATCGCCAAGGAGATAAAATAGGGTCACTTTTGGCAAGGGGATTAACCCCCAGGAAGCAAATTACATCCTTTCCTAAACTGAGATTATATTCAGGGAGTTATACTAGTAATCCAGTAAGGACCCTTTATGATATTTTCAAATCTTATAACATCCGGATTATGAGGTTCATAAGGATATTTTAGAAAGAGCTATAAAGCAATAAAGCAATTGAAGGGCTATAAGGCTCCTGGACCCGATGGTTTTACTAACACTTATTATAAAATATTCCTACAAATTCTATCCCCTCATCTTGCTTTATGGTTTTAAAACCTACATTAGTGTCCTCCCAAAGCCAGGAAAAGATCCAGGAGATTGTAATAATTATAGACCCATTCCCCTCATGAAGCGTCTTACTAAAATATTGGCATTGAAGCTTAACTCCTTTCTGGCTCAGTATATTATATAGGTTTAATCCCAGGAAGGCAGGTCATGGAAGGCAGGTCATGAGTAATTTATTTGATTTGTGCAGTTCAAACTAATTGTGATCAAGTCGGATCAAGAGGGCTATGCTTCTCTTATGTTTTGGGAAGACATTGTAGAATATTGTGAAAAATGTATATAGGGATTCTCATGCAGTTATAGGGATAAATAGATTTAAGTCAAAGTCTATTAATATATATAGGTGTACTTGACATGGTTGTCCTTTGTCGCCATTATTATTTGTGGAACCATTGGCGAGAACAATTCGATTAAGCAGGGATGTTGGGGGGGGTGGCAGGAGGGAACATAAATGTCCATTATTTGCTGAGGATGTTCACTTGTTTGTTTCCTCACCCCACATTTTACTTCCTGATTTATTTCAGATGCTCAAGAAATTAAGCAAAATTTCGGCCCTAAACTAAGTCTGAGGCATTGAAATTGACTCTCTTGGACCAAACAATCCTTTAATCTCATTTTTAAAACTGATAGTATTAAATCTTGGGATCCAACTAACCCCTCATTTTAATTTATTATATAAAAACAATAACAATTCATATTACATTATTACATAAATTGGGAGGTGACATGGACTGGTATGTTCTGAGGCTGTCATGGTTGGTTCGTATTAGAGAAATTAAAATGACTTTGTTACCTTGACTGTTATATTTGTTCAGAACACTTACTATTCCTATCCCGAATGCAGATTTATGACTCCAAGTGGATTACAGAGTATTGCAATTTTTAGAGACAAATTTCAACTTCATTTAAAAGAAGAATACACATATAGACAAATTGGCCAAATTTTAAATCCTAGGATAATTAGAGAAGGAGATAGAGTTAATATCACTATTTTTTTCGTCCGGGAGGGAAAGGTGGTATTTCTACCTTCTATAAATACTTTGCAGATGAAGAAAGTAAGCTTGATTACATGATAAAGTGGGAAGCGGATTTACAGCAAACTTTTAAAGTTGAAGATTGGCAGATCGTAGTTCTAAAGGTTCGCACAACATATTGACAAAAAACACTGTAATGTGGGATGACCCACAAAATAGTCCATTTTCGAGTTCGGCGTTTGGCCAGAATCTGGAAAAGCAGGTTGTTGGGCTGTTGAGCAACCCATCAACAAGCTTCACATGATGTGTGCTGTTGTACAACTTACCTAAGCCCCACCATCCCGTTCCTGTCATCCTGCTGTGAAATAGGTCATGGCTGGGGCTTTAGAAAGATGGCCATCTGCATGAGTGAGGCAGCAGCTTACAATGTAATGTGTCCTCACTCATGTGGGTGGTAATTATTCTGAAGCCCCGAGGTAGACTTCGACAGGGGGACAGAGGAACCACCCCGAGGTGATAGAAAAAGGCACCCGATAACTGCTCAGTCATGAGCCAATGTTGGGTAGCATTTGTGTGGGGCATCCAAAATTGTTGTGCTTTGTTTAAAATAGATTAATAACTTACTTATCAGTTCATACTTTAACACAGCTCTTGCACCGCGCATGACCACAGGTGGCAAATTGTGTTATTGGGTGTGCATGAGTGGCACCATGCACAGCAAATGCACACCTGCCTGCCCACCCAATGAACGTGACTGGTTACATGTGGTCAGTGGGACATGCAAACTTGGCAAATCAGGATGTCCTGGAGGAGGAACTTATGCTTTTTACAAAAGAATGCATATGAAAGTAACTCCAAAAAAGGAAAGGGGTGTCATGATAAAGCACAGTCCACAGATATGCACCAGAAGCTACCCAGCCACCAGCTTCCCATGTGCTGCTTGATATTTTACTTATGGACATTTAGTAGCATCAAAAAATTGAGTCCTGCCCCTGACATACACAGTGCTGTATGTATAAAATGTTAATTTTATTTAAAAATTTTAAAAAACATGCTGGACTAAGATCCATAATAGTGATATGATGTATATCGAACCAAGGCCCTGGAAGTGAAATTTTTTACTGGTGGGTCCCTGAATAACCCATCTCAATCTATCATGGATGCTGCTATAGGTTAGAGCGCTTCCTTGTTGAAGCCTGTGCGTTCCACAATAGACCTCACTGAACTTCCAGTTCGTGTTCGTCTACTAAGGCTGCACACACCCTTCTCCTCTCCCATAGAGCTGGAAGGTATTACCAGCTTACCTATTCCTATCGATTATATGCATCCTGTGTTCCTTTTTTTTACATCGGCCTTTATATCCATAACAACACCAGGAAAACAACAGGACATATTATTATGGAAAAGGGCATGCCATATTCTAATTAATTCAGTTAAACAAATAGTCACATAATGGCAGTTAGGTTGAAGTTCTCCCCATTGCTGATCTGTGTGTACTCTAACTGATTGCATCATAACTGGAGGTGGGACTGCTCAGCCAGGGAGCAATATGGCTGACTGCATTCAGTTTGGATGTTTTGGGGCACTGGGCTAGGGATAAAAGGTGACTACACATACTTCCCTCTTAGTATAGGTGTATTTTAAAATTGGAGACTCATTAGTCTCTTTTGTTTCTTATTATGCTCCTAATCGAGGTCAGATCTCATTATTTAAACAGCTTTTGTAGGATGTTATAAGTAAGGTAGAAGGGCAATTAAATCAAGGAGGGGATTCAAACCTTGCTCTTGATGTAGTAAGAGACAAAACAACAAAAAATAAACGTTTGGCCACACAGTGTCCTATATCAAAAGACAGTATCACATTTGCTAAGCTCATACACTCTAAGAATCTTATAGATATTTAGCTAGAGATGAACCCTAACTCTATTTTTATAAGATCTAAATGTATTGTTGTTCTATGAAGAAAGTTTCTTGGGCTGATCATTCCCCAGTGGTTGTGGACTTTAATGGGGACTTAAACCATGCTCTTCAACATGAAGATTAAATTAATCTATATTAAGTGATCCTAAAATAGTTAATGAGCTGGGGAAAAAAATTGCTCTTTTCTTTGATCAAAAAAGGGCTTCTGATACCTCTCCTTCATTAAACAGGGCAACCCATAAGGTATATATCACATATCAGAGGGGTTCTGATCAAATTGGCAAGCAAAAGTAAAATTCTGAAGCAAAAAGGAAGCATCATTAAACTATGTAAAAATTATAAATCAAATCCACACAAGGATCTTTTACATAAAATGAACCCGACTAGACTGAAGTTAAGTCTGATTCCTAATACCAAGGCTGAAAAATAAACAATAAGCAATATATATATATATATATATATATATATATATATATATATATATGTTTTATCGCCAAGGAGATAAAATAGGGTCACTTTTGGCAAGGGGATTAACCCCCAGGAAGCAAATTACATCCTTTCCTAAACTGAGATTATATTCAGGGAGTTATACTAGTAATCCAGTAAGGACCCTTTATGATATTTTCAAATCTTATAACATCCGGATTATGAGGTTCATAAGGATATTTTAGAAAGAGCTATAAAGCAATAAAGCAATTGAAGGGCTATAAGGCTCCTGGACCCGATGGTTTTACTAACACTTATTATAAAATATTCCTACAAATTCTATCCCCTCATCTTGCTTTATGGTTTTAAAACCTACATTAGTGTCCTCCCAAAGCCAGGAAAAGATCCAGGAGATTGTAATAATTATAGACCCATTCCCCTCATGAAGCGTCTTACTAAAATATTGGCATTGAAGCTTAACTCCTTTCTGGCTCAGTATATTATATAGGTTTAATCCCAGGAAGGCAGGTCATGGAAGGCAGGTCATGAGTAATTTATTTGATTTGTGCAGTTCAAACTAATTGTGATCAAGTCGGATCAAGAGGGCTATGCTTCTCTTATGTTTTGGGAAGACATTGTAGAATATTGTGAAAAATGTATATAGGGATTCTCATGCAGTTATAGGGATAAATAGATTTAAGTCAAAGTCTATTAATATATATAGGTGTACTTGACATGGTTGTCCTTTGTCGCCATTATTATTTGTGGAACCATTGGCGAGAACAATTCGATTAAGCAGGGATGTTGGGGGGGTGGCAGGAGGGAACATAAATGTCCATTATTTGCTGAGGATGTTCACTTGTTTGTTTCCTCACCCCACATTTTACTTCCTGATTTATTTCAGATGCTCAAGAAATTAAGCAAAATTTCGGCCCTAAACTAAGTCTGAGGCATTGAAATTGACTCTCTTGGACCAAACAATCCTTTAATCTCATTTTTAAAACTGATAGTATTAAATCTTGGGATCCAACTAACCCCTCATTTTAATTTATTATATAAAAACAATAACAATTCATATTACATTATTACATAAATTGGGAGGTGACATGGACTGGTATGTTCTGAGGCTGTCATGGTTGGTTCGTATTAGAGAAATTAAAATGACTTTGTTACCTTGACTGTTATATTTGTTCAGAACACTTACTATTCCTATCCCGAATGCAGATTTATGACTCCAAGTGGATTACAGAGTATTGCAATTTTTAGAGACAAATTTCAACTTCATTTAAAAGAAGAATACACATATAGACAAATTGGCCAAATTTTAAATCCTAGGATAATTAGAGAAGGAGATAGAGTTAATATCACTATTTTTTTCGTCCGGGAGGGAAAGGTGGTATTTCTACCTTCTATAAATACTTTGCAGATGAAGAAAGTAAGCTTGATTACATGATAAAGTGGGAAGCGGATTTACAGCAAACTTTTAAAGTTGAAGATTGGCAGATCGTAGTTCTAAAGGTTCGCACAACATATTGACAAAAAACACTGTAATGTGGGATGACCCACAAAATAGTCCATTTTCGAGTTCGGCGTTTGGCCAGAATCTGGAAAAGCAGGTTGTTGGGCTGTTGAGCAACCCATCAACAAGCTTCACATGATGTGTGCTGTTGTACAACTTACCTAAGCCCCACCATCCCGTTCCTGTCATCCTGCTGTGAAATAGGTCATGGCTGGGGCTTTAGAAAGATGGCCATCTGCATGAGTGAGGCAGCAGCTTACAATGTAATGTGTCCTCACTCATGTGGGTGGTAATTATTCTGAAGCCCCGAGGTAGACTTCGACAGGGGGACAGAGGAATCACCCCGAGGTGATAGAAAAAGGCACCCGATAACTGCTCAGTCATGAGCCAATGTTGGGTAGCATTTGTGTGGGGCATCCAAAATTGTTGTGCTTTGTTTAAAATAGATTAATAACTTACTTATCAGTTCATACTTTAACACAGCTCTTGCACCGCGCATGACCACAGGTGGCAAATTGTGTTATTGGGTGTGCATGAGTGGCACCATGCACAGCAAATGCACACCTGCCTGCCCACCCAATGAACGTGACTGGTTACATGTGGTCAGTGGGACATGCAAACTTGGCAAATCAGGATGTCCTGGAGGAGGAACTTATGCTTTTTACAAAAGAATGCATATGAAAGTAACTCCAAAAAAGGAAAGGGGTGTCATGATAAAGCACAGTCCACAGATATGCACCAGAAGCTACCCAGCCACCAGCTTCCCATGTGCTGCTTGATATTTTACTTATGGACATTTAGTAGCATCAAAAAATTGAGTCCTGCCCCTGACATACACAGTGCTGTATGTATAAAATGTTAATTTTATTTAAAAATTTTAAAAAACATGCTGGACTAAGATCCATAATAGTGATATGATGTATATCGAACCAAGGCCCTGGAAGTGAAATTTTTTACTGGTGGGTCCCTGAATAACCCATCTCAATCTATCATGGATGCTGCTATAGGTTAGAGCGCTTCCTTGTTGAAGCCTGTGCGTTCCACAATAGACCTCACTGAACTTCCAGTTCGTGTTCGTCTACTAAGGCTGCACACACCCTTCTCCTCTCCCATAGAGCTGGAAGGTATTACCAGCTTACCTATTCCTATCGATTATATGCATCCTGTGTTCCTTTTTTTTACATCGGCCTTTATATCCATAACAACACCAGGAAAACAACAGGACATATTATTATGGAAAAGGGCATGCCATATTCTAATTAATTCAGTTAAACAAATAGTCACATAATGGCAGTTAGGTTGAAGTTCTCCCCATTGCTGATCTGTGTGTACTCTAACTGATTGCATCATAACTGGAGGTGGGACTGCTCAGCCAGGGAGCAATATGGCTGACTGCATTCAGTTTGGATGTTTTGGGGCACTGGGCTAGGGATAAAAGGTGACTACACATACTTCCCTCTTAGTATAGGTGTATTTTAAAATTGGAGACTCATTAGTCTCTTTTGTTTCTTATTATGCTCCTAATCGAGGTCAGATCTCATTATTTAAACAGCTTTTGTAGGATGTTATAAGTAAGGTAGAAGGGCAATTAAATCAAGGAGGGGATTCAAACCTTGCTCTTGATGTAGTAAGAGACAAAACAACAAAAAATAAACGTTTGGCCACACAGTGTCCTATATCAAAAGACAGTATCACATTTGCTAAGCTCATACACTCTAAGAATCTTATAGATATTTAGCTAGAGATGAACCCTAACTCTATTTTTATAAGATCTAAATGTATTGTGTTGTTCTATGAAGAAAGTTTCTTGGGCTGATCATTCCCCAGTGGTTGTGGACTTTAATGGGGACTTAAACCATGCTCTTCAACATGAAGATTAAATTAATCTATATTAAGTGATCCTAAAATAGTTAATGAGCTGGGGAAAAAAATTGCTCTTTTCTTTGATCAAAAAAGGGCTTCTGATACCTCTCCTTCATTAAACAGGGCAACCCATAAGGTATATATCACATATCAGAGGGGTTCTGATCAAATTGGCAAGCAAAAGTAACATTCTGAAGCAAAAAGGAAGCATCATTAAACTATGTAAAAATTATAAATCAAATCCACACAAGGATCTTTTACATAAAATGAACCCGACTAGACTGAAGTTAAGTCTGATTCCTAATACCAAGGCTGAAAAATAAACAATAAGCAATATATATATATATATATATATATATATATATATATGTTTTATCGCCAAGGAGATAAAATAGGGTCACTTTTGGCAAGGGGATTAACCCCCAGGAAGCAAATTACATCCTTTCCTAAACTGAGATTATATTCAGGGAGTTATACTAGTAATCCAGTAAGGACCCTTTATGATATTTTCAAATCTTATAACATCCGGATTATGAGGTTCATAAGGATATTTTAGAAAGAGCTATAAAGCAATAAAGCAATTGAAGGGCTATAAGGCTCCTGGACCCGATGGTTTTACTAACACTTATTATAAAATATTCCTACAAATTCTATCCCCTCATCTTGCTTTATGGTTTTAAAACCTACATTAGTGTCCTCCCAAAGCCAGGAAAAGATCCAGGAGATTGTAATAATTATAGACCCATTCCCCTCATGAAGCGTCTTACTAAAATATTGGCATTGAAGCTTAACTCCTTTCTGGCTCAGTATATTATATAGGTTTAATCCCAGGAAGGCAGGTCATGGAAGGCAGGTCATGAGTAATTTATTTGATTTGTGCAGTTCAAACTAATTGTGATCAAGTCGGATCAAGAGGGCTATGCTTCTCTTATGTTTTGGGAAGACATTGTAGAATATTGTGAAAAATGTATATAGGGATTCTCATGCAGTTATAGGGATAAATAGATTTAAGTCAAAGTCTATTAATATATATAGGTGTACTTGACATGGTTGTCCTTTGTCGCCATTATTATTTGTGGAACCATTGGCGAGAACAATTCGATTAAGCAGGGATGTTGGGGGGGTGGCAGGAGGGAACATAAATGTCCATTATTTGCTGAGGATGTTCACTTGTTTGTTTCCTCACCCCACATTTTACTTCCTGATTTATTTCAGATGCTCAAGAAATTAAGCAAAATTTCGGCCCTAAACTAAGTCTGAGGCATTGAAATTGACTCTCTTGGACCAAACAATCCTTTAATCTCATTTTTAAAACTGATAGTATTAAATCTTGGGATCCAACTAACCCCTCATTTTAATTTATTATATAAAAACAATAACAATTCATATTACATTATTACATAAATTGGGAGGTGACATGGACTGGTATGTTCTGAGGCTGTCATGGTTGGTTCGTATTAGAGAAATTAAAATGACTTTGTTACCTTGACTGTTATATTTGTTCAGAACACTTACTATTCCTATCCCGAATGCAGATTTATGACTCCAAGTGGATTACAGAGTATTGCAATTTTTAGAGACAAATTTCAACTTCATTTAAAAGAAGAATACACATATAGACAAATTGGCCAAATTTTAAATCCTAGGATAATTAGAGAAGGAGATAGAGTTAATATCACTATTTTTTTCGTCCGGGAGGGAAAGGTGGTATTTCTACCTTCTATAAATACTTTGCAGATGAAGAAAGTAAGCTTGATTACATGATAAAGTGGGAAGCGGATTTACAGCAAACTTTTAAAGTTGAAGATTGGCAGATCGTAGTTCTAAAGGTTCTCACAACACTTCATAGTTAGAATCAACCTTGAAGGTATTTACTTGCTGGTATATAGTCCCCCAGTAGGTTGGCAAATTTATACCCTAATATATCTCCTTTATGTTTCAGAAATTGAAATAAAATGTTTTCGGGATTTCCAGATTTCACAATACAATTATTTTCTATGCTTGTTTGGCAGCTAAATTGACCATTGCTAAGTCATGGAAATCGCATACTTTGAAAATTCAAATGTTTATTGATAAATTCAATTGGACATTGGTCAATGAGAAGCTGGGTAGTATTTTACTAAATAAATAGTCACAATTTAGGTCCTTAGTCTGAATTCTGGAATATGTTTTTTTTACAATGAATACTATGCTTATCTATTGAAAATATATTATTAATATTGTATTTAGGTGATTATCATCCAGGAAAGCTTATATTTCCATGTTTTGTTACCTTTTCTGCACTTCATACAATGTATATTCTATTGTTATATTCAGGATTGTGTTTTGCTTTATTGAAAACTCAATAGATGATTGAAATATAAAAGACAAAAGTCACTTACTGAATTGGTAACTAATTTCAAGATCACTTCAGTCAAGCCAAAACAACGTTTGTAAAGTGCAAGCGCCCTCTTTACCTCAAATCACGTCTTTTCTACTGTGTAAGCTGGAAAGGTTATAATTATAGTTAGTTAGGCACATAATTGACAGTTAAATCATTAAATGTAATAATGAGCATCTCATCTAAACTTTAAACTTAATTTTACCATAGTTCTTCGCTTAACTCTAACCTTTGCAATCATTTATTTACAATATAACCTTGAGCTATCCTATAACTTCTTTCACTTAAATTTTATTGAGGTTTTGGCAGCAGCATACAAAATAAGAAAGGCAAGTTTGAACAAACACAACTTTAAAAAGTACTAGCAGTGGCAGATGAATTGAATTAACCCCTGGCTGCAAAATGGTTGCCCAAATAGGGTACATAGACTGGCATGGATATACCAAAAACCTACTGTGGACAATCTTATATATTAAAAGGAAGACTCATTAGGACAAGGGGTGAGACTGGAGTGAGGAAATGGAACAGGAAGGAAAATTGAATATAAAGAGAAAACCGGATACTGAGAGGAAAATTAAAATCCAAGATGATCTTATAAAGAAAGAAAAGACCAGTCCAAAGGCAACTACAAGCCCTCAGTAGCACACAAGGGTATAGCAGGATTTTTATTTGTGTGTGTGCTTGCTGGCAGTTGAGGTTCCATAGAAGCTTGTATGGCATTGATATTTAATCATTTTTGGTGGAGCCTTACTTTAAGATGTAGTATTGCAGCTGCCCTGAAGGGCATTGCAGTTCCTTGGCTTGCTGGTGGTTGTTTTGGCTCCTCAGCAGCCCTTAAGGTCATAGCAAAATCATGACATTTGGTGGGGCTTGCAGTAAGTTTATGTTCCTCAGCATCCCAAGAAGGCATTGTAGTTTTCTGTTAAAAAAACAAATCCAAGGTATCTACCATGTTTGTGATGGCCCTTCAAAGTGGTCCACTGAGATTTTACTGCCAAAGGGCACACCTAGGCATGCAGCTAGCCCTGTGTGGGCCTCATGGCAGGTTGGCAGAGTGGCAGCCAAGCAGAGCTGCCGGGTGTCTCATTGCACAGGGACGGCAACGAAGAGTGACAGGAATGGGTAAGGTAGGTCTGTTTATTGTTTTAAACAGACATAAACCCTACCAGCCAGGTTTTCCCTTGGGCATCCAAAATCAGGATGCCCCCCTGTGCCCCCCACCTCCCCCCACCTCCCCTGCTTCTACATAAAACTTGCATTTGCCCAGGCTTCCACGGCAGTGTCAACAATGCTGCTCACATCCCCGCAATTATGTGCTGTGAGCCACTCTCACATGCAGCCATTCATGCAACCCGGCTGTGGGTTGGAGGGCTCTATGTTGGCAATGGAAATTTGGATGTGGTCCCTCCGAAGCAAACTTCGATGGCCCCAGGTCAAGAACCCAAACCCCGGATCCACAAAATCTTGCTTTTGGTCTTGCTATAATTTTGTTATTTTAGTATAGGACTCGTGGCTCATTTGGCAAGAGGGGGTGGGGTGCTGAGGATCCATACACTGAAGTTGGGTCCCGCTGGGGCATGGGGGGTCAGACTTGCACAGGTCATCTTTCTGTCACTCATTACAGTGTATCCAAAGTGGGCCATGCCCACTCACTGTGTCATTCTTATTTTGTTTGTCCCACTGGGTTCAACATCTCCAGTTTGCTGGCCAAATATACCTGTATGCAAATGCATCACCGTAAGCAGCTCGTAGCTGTGCACCGCTATACTGTTAGCATGACGAGTGACCATGTCTGGCATATGTGAATGCCCAGTGTGGTTACACACCCACCTGAAGTATATGGGCTGGAGGCTGTGGTGTGTTGTGTTCAGATTTTGGCCTTGGTTATATGCCAGCATACAGCGATGCTTGGCTGTAAGTGTGTAGTGAGTGAAGATCTGGATGCTAAATTTAAGCTACATATAAGTGGTTTTACACAGCGTGGCATGAAAAAGTGTGATGTGCCATGGCCAAGGCCCACACCCTGGTATATTGTTAAGTCAAAGTTTGTTGCCCCTTTTATGATCACAAGAAGCCAACCGCCATAAACACATTCACTGTCAAGTTTATTGTTTTAGCTGGAAGCTGTAGTTGATAATTTAAATAACAACCAAGATGGCTTGTCCTTTGGAAATAGGGATGCCAACCATGGCAACAATAAATGGGTATTATCTAATTTTGCTGTGTTAATTGGAAAATGACTTGGTCTATATTATGCATCCAGCAACATGTGACCTAGGGTAATACATATTCATGCTCAACATCAATGCAAATTACATTAGTGAAACATGGTAAAAAAACTCTATTAAATACAGTGAAATGGAGATAATAAATGGTCCTTCAAACACCTATTCATATAGGTGTTTCAGAGTCATTTATGTGCAAAACATATGTTAGCATCTTGTAGGACACAATTACCATGTCCAGGATTTCAACACATTTACTGGGATTGCAAATTTGTAAATACATGGATCAATGGAAAGAGGTGGCGGCATGTGCTTCAGAGCTGCACAATATTTAGCCCCAAAAGGTGTGTGATTGTACACAATCAAGTAAACATTTGGACCAAACATAACAAGATGTTTTTTGAACATTCTTTCCACAGATAATGATTTGTACTAGATGTGACTATTTGCCAGGAAACTACAATAAGAGGGTCATGGCAGAAAACATTGTGAAAAAAATCAACATGAGTGATGAGGCAGCATTAATCGGTGCACCAAGTCAGCATTGGTTTGATCCTGAAATGGGCTGTCAGCTATTCTTAGGTAAGAACTAGAGATGAGCGAACTTTTGAAAAATTCGATTCGACTGATTCGCCGAATTTTCAGACAAAAATAGTTTCGACCCGAATTTATTCGCGATGAATCGCTATTAAAAATGGCTATTTCTGAGCCTGCTAGAGCCTCAATAGGGTTGTAAACCATTTTGCCTTGCTGTAACACGCATAGGATGCGTGCTGGGTTAGTTAAATAATACTGTAAATAAATATCACATGCAGATCAGAGGCATCGCAGAGCGGCACAATTGCAGAGAATTGAAGTGGCATCACTATGAGGGGCAGGAGCCCAAACATTGCTTTAAAGAGACACTGGAGTTGGCAGCAGCAGGAGCCCAAGAATTGGATGAATCACACCCTGGAGTTGCAAGCAGCAGCAGGAGCCCTAACATTGGCTGAAAGAGACACTGGAGTTGGCAGCAGCAGGAGCCCAAAAATTGACTGACACACCCTGGAGTTTCAAGCAGCAGCAGGAGGAGCCCAAACATAGCTTGAAAGAGACACTGGAGTTGGCTGCAGGAGCCCAAAGATTGGATGAATCCCACCCTGCAGTTGCAAGCAGCAGCAGCAGGAGGAGCCCAAATATTACTTTTAAGAGAGACACTGGATTTGGCAGCAGGAGCCCAAAATTGGATGAATCACACCCTGGAGTTGGCAGCAGCAGCAGGAGCCCATACATAACTTTAAAGAGACACTGGGGTTGGCTTCAGGAGCCCAAAAATTGGATGAATCACACCCTGGAGTTGGCAGCAGCAGCAGCAGGAGCCCAAACATTACTTTAAAGAGACACTGGAGTTGGCAGCAGGAGCCCAAAGATTGGATGAATCACACCCTGGAGTTGGCAGCAGCAGCAGCAGGAGCCCAAACATTACTTTAAAGAGACACTGGGGTTGGCTTCAGGAGCCCAAAAATTGGATGAATCACACCCTGGAGTTGGCAGCAGCAGGAGCCCAAATATTACTTTAAAGAGACACTGGGGTTGGCTTCAGGAGCCCAAAAATTGGATGAATCACACCCTGGAGTTGGCAGCAGCAGTAGGAGCCCAAACATTACTTTAAAGAGACACTGGGGTTGGCTTCAGGAGCCCAAAAATTGGATGAATCACACCCTGGAGTTGGCAGCAGCAGCAGCAGCAGCAGGAGCCCAAACATTACTTTAGAGAGACACTGGAGTTGGCAGCAGGAGCCCAAAGATTGGATGAATCACACCCTGGAGTTGGCAGCAGCAGCAGCAGGAGCCCAAACATTACTTTAAAGAGACACTGGGGTTGGCTTCAGGAGCCCAAAAATTGGATGAATCACACCCCGGAGTTGGCAGCAGCAGGAGCCCAAACATTACTTTAAAGAGACACTGGGGTTGGCTTCAGGAGCCCAAAAATTGGATGAATCACACCCTGGAGTTGGCAGCAGCAGGAGCCCAAATATTACTTTAAAGAGACACTGGGGTTGGCTTCAGGAGCCCAAAAATTGGATGAATCACACCCTGGAGTTGGCAGCAGCAGCATCAGGAGCCCAAACATTACTTTAAAGATACACTGGAGTTGGCTTCAGGAGCCCAAAAATTGGATGATTCACACCCTGAAGTTGGCAGCAGCAGCAGCAGCAGCAGGAGCCCAAACATTACTTTAAAGAGACACTGGGGTTGGCTTCAGGAGTCCAAAAATTGGATGAATCACACCCTGGAGTTGGCAGCAGCAGGAGCCCAAACATTACTTTAAAGAGACACTGGGGTTGGCAGCAGGAGCCCAAAGATTGGATGAATCACACCCTGGAGTTGGCAGCAGCAGGAGCCCAAACATTACTTTAAAGAGACACTGGGGTTGGCTTCAGGAGCCCAAAAATTGGATGAATCACACCCTGGAGTTGGCAGCAGCAGCAGCAGGAGCCCAAACATTACTTTAAAGAGACACTGGAGTTGGCTTCAAGAGCCCAAAAATCGGAAGATTCACACCCTGGAGTTGGCAGCAGCAGGAGCCCAAACATTACTTTAAAGAGACACTGGGGTTGGCAGCAGGAGCCCAAAGATTGGATTTATTACACCCTGGAGTTGGCAGCAGCAGCTGCAGCAGCAGCCCAAACATTACTTTAAAGAGACACTGGGGTTGGCTTCAGGAGCCCAAAAATTGGATGAATCACACCCTGGAGTTGGCAGGAGCAGCAGGAGCCCAAACATTACTTTAAAGAGACACTGGGGTTGGCAGCAGGAGCCCAAAAATTCGATGAATCACACTCTGGAGTTGGCAGCAGCAGCAGCAGGAGCCCAAACATTACTTTAAAGAGACACTGGAGTTGGCTTCAGGAGCCCAAAAATTGGATGATTCACACCCTGGAGTTGGCAGCAGCAGCAGCAGGAGCCCAAACATTACTTTAAAGAGACACTGGGGTTGGCTTCAGGAGCCCAAAAATTGGATGAATCACACCCTGGAGTTGGCAGCAGCAGCAGGAGCCCAAACATTACTTTAAAGAGACACTGGGGTTGGCAGCAGGAGCCCAAAGATTGGATGAATCACACCCTGGAGTTGGCAGCAGCCGCAGCAGCAGGAGCCCAAACATTACTTTAAAGAGACACTGGGGTTAGCAGCAGGACCCCAAAAATTGGATGAATCACACCCTGGAGCTGGCGGCAGCAGCAGCAGCAGCAGGATCCCAGACATTACATTAAAGAGACACTGGAGTTGGCTTCAGGAGCCCAAAAATTGGATGAATCACACCCTGGAGTTGGCAGCAGAAGCAGCAGCAGGAGCCCAAACATTACTTTAAAGAGACACTGGAGTTGGCAGCAGGAGCTCAAAGATTGGATGAATCACACCCTGGAGTTGGCAGCAGCAGCAGGAGCAGGAGCCCAAACATTACTTTAAAGAGACACTGGAGTTGGCTTCAGGAGCCCAAAAATTGGATGATTCACACCCTGGAGTTGGCAGCAGCAGGAGCCCAAACATTACTTTAAAGAGACACTGGGGTTGGCTTCAGGAGCCCAAAAATTGGATGAATCACACCCTGGAGTTGGCAGCAGCAGCAGCAGCCCAAACATTACTTTAAAGAGACACTGTGGTTGGCAGCAGGAGCCCAAAGATTGGATGAATCACACCCTGGAGTTGGCAGCAGCAGCTGCAGCAGCAGCAGGTGCCCAAACATTACTTTAAAGAGACACTGGAGTTGGCTTCAGGAGCCCAAAAATTGGATGATTCACACCCTGGAGTTGGCAGCAGCAGCAGCAGGAGCCCAAACATTACTTTAAAGAGACACTGGGGTTAGCAGCAGGAGCCCAAAAATTGGAAGAATCACACCCTGGAGCTGGCAGCAGCAGCAGCAGCAGGAGCCCAAACATTACTTTAAAGAGACACAGGGGTTGGCTTCAGGAGCCCAAAAATTGGATGAATTACACCCTGGAGTTGGCAGCAGCAGCAGGAGCCCAAACATTACTTTAAAGACACACTGGGGTTGGCTTCAGGAGCCCAAAAATTGGATGAATCACACCTTGGAGTTGGCAGCAGCAGCAGGAGCCCAAACATTACTTTAAAGAGACACTGGGGTTGGCAGCAGGAGCCCAAAGATTGGATGAATCACACCCTGGAGTTGGCGGCAGCAGCAGGAGCCCAGACATTACATTAAAGAGACACTGGAGTTGGCTTCAGGAGCCCAAAAATTGGATGAATCACACCCTGGAGTTGGCAGCAGCAGCAGGAGCCAAAACATTACTTTAAAGAGACACTGGGGTTGGCTTCAGGAGCCCAAAAATTGGATGAATCACACCCTGGAGTTGGCAGCAGCAGCAGGAGCCCAAACATTACTTTAAAGAGACACTGGAGTTGGCTTCAGGAGCCCAAAAGTCGGAAGATTCACACCCTGGAGTTGGCAGCAGCAGGAGCCCAAACATTACTTTAAAGAGACACTGGGGTTGGCAGCAGGAGCCCAAAGATTGGATGAATTACACCCTGGAGTTGGCAGCAGCAGCTGCAGCAGCAGCCCAAACATTACTTTAAAGAGACACTGGGGTTGGCTTCAGGAGCCCAAAAATTGGATGAATCACACCCTGGAGTTGGCAGCAGCAGCAGGAGCCCAAACATTACTTTAAAGAGACACTGGGGTTGGCAGCAGGAGCCCAAAAATTCGATGAATCACACCCTGGAGTTGACAGCAGCAGCAGCAGGAGCCCAAACATTACTTTAAAGAGACACTGGAGTTGGCTTCAGGAGCCCAAAAATTGGATGATTCACACCCTGGAGTTGGCAGCAGCAGGAGCCCAAACATTACTTTAAAGAGACACTGGGGTTGGCTTCAGGAGCCCAAAAATTGGATGAATCACACCCTGGAGTTGGCAGCAGCAGCAGGAGCCCAAACATTACTTTAAAGAGACACTGAGGTTGGCAGCAGGAGCCCAAAGATTGGATGAATCACACCCTGGAGTTGGCAGCAGCCGCAGCAGCAGGAGCCCAAACATTACTTTAAAGAGACACTGGGGTTAGCAGCAGGACCCCAAAAATTGGATGAATCACACCCTGGAGCTGGCGGCAGCAGCAGCAGCAGCAGGATCCCAGACATTACATTAAAGAGACACTGGAGTTGGCTTCAGGAGCCCAAAAATTGGATGAATCACACCCTGGAGTTGGCAGCAGCAGCAGGAGCAGGAGCCCAAACATTACTTTAAAGAGACACTGGGGTTGGCTTCAGGAGCCCAAAAATTGGATGAATCACACCCTGGAGTTGGCAGCAGCAGGAGCCCAAACATTACTTTAAAGAGACACTGGGGTTGGCTTCAGGAGCCCAAAAATTGGATGAATCACACCCTGGAGTTGGCAGCAGCAGCAGCAGCCCAAACATTACTTTAAAGAGACACTGTGGTTGGCAGCAGGAGCCCAAAGATTGGATGAATCACACCCTGGAGTTGGCAGCAGCAGCTGCAGCAGCAGCAGGAGCCCAAACATTACTTTAAAGAGACACTGGAGTTGGCTTCAGGAGCCCAAAAATTGGATGATTCACACCCTGGAGTTGGCAGCAGCAGCAGCAGGAGCCCAAACATTACTTTAAAGAGACACTGGGGTTAGCAGCAGGAGCCCAAAAATTGGAAGAATCACACCCTGGAGCTGGCAGCAGCAGCAGGAGCCAAAACATTACTTTAAAGAGACACTGGGGTTGGCTTCAGGCGCCCAAAAATTGGATGAATCACACCCTGGAGTTGGCAGCAGCAGCAGCAGGAGCCCAAACATTACTTTAAAGAGACACTGGAGTTGGCTTCAGGAGCCCAAAAATTGGATGATTCACACCCTGAAGCTGGCAGCAGCAGCAGGAGCCCAAACATTACTTTAAAGAGACACTGGGGTTGGCATCAGGAGCCCAAAAATTGGATGAATCACACCCTGGAGTTGGCAGCAGCAGCAGAAGCAGCAGCAGGAGCCCAAACATTACTTTAAAGAGACACTGGGCTTGGCTTCAGGAGCCCAAAAATTGGATTAATCACACCCTGAAGTTGGCAGCAGCAGCAGGAGCCCAAATATTACTTTAAAGAGACACTGGAGTTGGCTTCAGGAGCCCAAAAATTGGATGAATCACACCCTGGAGTTGGCAGCAGCAGCAGCAGGAACCCGAACATTACTTTAAAGAGACACTGGGGTTGGCTTCAGGAGCCCAAAAATTGGATGAATCACACCCTGGAGTTGGCAGCAGCAGCAGCAGGAGCCCAAACATTACTTTAAAGAGACACTGGGGTTGGCTTCAGGAGCCCAAAAATTGGATGAATCACACCCTGGAGTTGGCATCAGCAGGAGCCCAAAAATTGGCCTAAAGACATAAATATGTTTTGCACCATTTGGAAAGTGTAAAACGTGGCACCATGCTGAATCTAGTCGCATGCATCAGCCATTGGTGGGTGGAAATCCTGGCTGATCCATCCATGATTCATTTTGACAAAGGTGAGTCTCTCTACATTTTTAGTTGACAGACGAGTTCTCCTCGCCGTAACTATGGCCCCCGCCGCACTAAACACCCACTCAGATGGCACGCTACTGGCCGGGCAGGACAGCTTTTCCAGGGCAAACTCTGCTAGTTGTGGCCACAAATCAAGTTTGGCTGCCCAGAAGTCCAGCGGATCCTCAAGGTGTGTTGGCATGGTCATGTCAAAGTATGACATGACCTGCTGGTTCAGGTCCTGCTCCAGGTCTTCCTGCTGCTCATGAGTAGCCTCACTATGCGGGTGTAGAAAGCTACTCATTAGCGACTGAAGACTGAGGTTGCTGCTGATGGAGCTGCTGCTGCTGCTCCTGCCAACCCCCCCAGCAGCCATGACAGTGGAAGGTGAGCGCAGATGTCCCCTCGAGTCATACCTGCGAGAGTATGGACCATGGCGCAGATAGGCATCGGCCAACTGCCTACGTAGAATGTCTTTGTAGTAGTTCAGTTTGTCCTCCCTCTCGGTGGGTTTAAAAAATGCCCCCATTTTGTGCCGGAAGCGAGGGTCCAATAAGGTGGATAGCCAGAAGTCATCCCGCCGACAGATGGAAACAATTCTGGGGTCACTACGCAAGCACGTGAGCATGCTTCGTGCCATTTGCGCAAGTGACTCGGATGGACTACCTGTCTCCATCTCCACTGCATACTGCCACGGTGTGCCTGGGTCCTCTGTCTCGCCTTCCTCAAAAACCTCTAGCTCCTCTGGCTGCTCCTGCTTCTCCTCTCCTGTCCGCTGACTAGATAAACCAGCCATTTCGCCAAGCCTAAACTGTGTTTCGCTGGGCAACTCCTCCTCCTCCTCCTCCTCCTCCTCCAGTTCATTATCACCGAGTTGTGGCTGTACGTCACTGATGTTCGTGGATTCGTCAACAGTGTCTGGCGCAGGAGCTGGAACGCTCGCAGCACCCACGACACTGTCCACATCACTATTTGTCTGCCTAGCTAAAGAAGCCACCTCCATTTCTTGGCTGGGCAGTAGCTGCTGACTGTCCTCTATCTGATCGTCCTCCTCACTAAAGAGTGGAGCTGAACCCAAAGCATAGGATACGTCGCTGGGGGAGGGAACGGCGTAGGACAGAGGCAATGGGAGGATAGGGACTGCTCTCGGGGCATGCCAACTCAGGGTTGTGTCAGAGGAACCTACCGACCCTAGACTGGGGGTCTCAGACGTAAGTTGTGATGATGTTGTTGATGAGCGCGTTAACCAATCTACCACGGCAGATGCGTTACTGGTGGAGACCCGACCGCTAGCAGATACTGGCAGATTAGGTCTCTCAGCGTGACTCCTGCTGCTACTGGCCCCCAGTCTTCTGCGACCTCTGCCTGCGGAATCTTGGCCTCTGCCACTCCTCTTTCCACTTCCAGGCACTTGTCTGCCCGACATAGTCTAACTGGCGTGGTAGTAGGTGATATTTTAAGAACCCCCAGGCAGCGGTGGGTCTATATGAAACAGAATATAATGCACACCAAAAGTGAGCAGTAACACTCAGCCTCCAACAGGCCTGCTTAGTGAAAATAAGAGAGCTGCAAAGGGTTATAGTAAATAGAGGCTGGTGTAGTCACAGAATGGGATGCCACAACAGCAGTGCACCTGGGAGCAGTAGTACTATGCAAAGCAAAAGTGTCTTTATCAGGCCAAATTACTTTTAGAATAAGTGCAAAGGGTTATAGTAAATAGAGGCTGGTGTAGTCACAGAATGGGATGCCCCAACCGCAGTGCACCTGGGAGCAGTAGTACTATGCAAAGCAAAAGTGTCTTTATCAGGCCAAATTACTTTTAGAATAAGTGCAAAGGGTTATAGTAAATAGAGGCTGGTGTAGTCACAGAATGGGATGCCACAACAGCAGTGCACCTGGGAGCAGTAGTACTATGCAAAGCAAAAGTGTCTTTATCAGGCCAAATTACTTTTAGAATAAGTGCAAAGGGTTATAGTAAATAAAGGCTGGTATAGTCACAGAATGGGATGCCCCAACCGCAGTGCACCTGGGAGCAGTAGTACTATGCAAAGCAAAAGTGTCTTTATCAGGCCAAATTACTTTTAGAATAAGTGCAAAGGGTTATAGTAAATAGAGGCTGGTGTAGTCACAGAATGGGATGCCACAACAGCAGTGCACCTGGGAGCAGTAGTACTATGCAAAGCAAAAGTGTCTTTATCAGGCCAAATTACTTTTAGAATAAGTGCAAAGGGTTATAGTAAGTAGAGGCTGGTGTAGTCACAGAATGGGATGCCACAACAGCAGTGCACCTGAGAGCAGTAGTACTATGCAAAGCAAAAGTGTCTTTATCAGGCCAAATAACTTTTAGAATAAGTGCAAAGGGTTATAGTAAATAAGAGGCTGGTGTAGTCACAGAATGGGATGCCACAACAGCAGTGCACCTGGGAGCAGTAGTACTATGCAAAGCAAAAGTGTCTTTATCAGGCCAAATTACTTTTAGAATAAGTGCAAATGGTTATAGTAAATAGAGGCTGGTGTAGTCACAGAATGGGATGCCACAACAGCAGTGCACCTGGGAGCAGTAGTACTATGCAAAGCAAAAGTGTCTTTATCAGGCCAAATTACTTTTAGAATAAGTGCAAAGGGTTATAGTAAATAGAGGCTGCTGTAGTCACAGAATGGGATGCCCCAACCGCAGTGCACCTGGGAGCAGTAGTACTATGCAAAGCAAAAGTGTCTTTATCAGGCCAAATTACTTTTAGAATAAGTGCAAAGGGTTATAGTAAATAGAGGCTGGTGTAGTCACAGAATGGGATGCCCCAACAGCAGTGCACCTGGGAGCAGTAGTACTATGCAAAGCAAAAGTGTCTTTATCAGGCCAAATTACTTTTAGAATAAGTGCAAAGGGTTATAGTAAATAGAGGCTGGTGTAGTCACAGAATGGGATGCCACAACAGCAGTGCACCTGGGAGCAGTAGTACTATGCAAAGCAAAAGTGTCTTTATCAGGCCAAATTACTTTTAGAATAAGTGCAAAGGGTAATAGTAAATAGAGGCTGGTGTAGTCACAGAATGGGATGCCCCAACAGCAGTGCACCTGGGAGCAGTAGTACTATGCAAAGCAAAAGTGTCTTTATCAGGCCAAATTACTTTTAGAATATGTGCAAAGGGTTATAGTAAATAGAGGCTGGTGTAGTCACAGAATGGGATGCCCCAACCGCAGTGCACCTGGGAGCAGTAGTACTATGCAAAGCAAAAGTGTCTTTATCAGGCCAAATTACTTTTAGAATAAGTGCAAAGGGTTATAGTAAATAGAGGCTGGTGTAGTCACAGAATGGGATGCCACAACAGCAGTGCACCTGGGAGCAGTAGTACTATGCAAAGCAAAAGTGTCTTTTTCAGGCCAAATTACTTTTAGAATAAGTGCAAAGGGTTATAGTAAATAGAGGCTGGTGTAGTCACAGAATGGGATGCCCCAACCACAGTGCACCTGGGAGCAGTAGTACTATGCAAAGCAAAAGTGTCTTTATCAGGCCAAATTACTTTTAGAATAAGTGCAAAGGGTTATAGTAAATAGAGGCTGGTGTAGTCACAGAATGGGATGCCCCAACAGCAGTGCACCTGGGAGCAGTAGTACTATGCAAAGCAAAAGTGTCTTTATCAGGCCAAATTACTTTTAGAATAAGTGCAAAGGGTTATAGTAAATAGAGGCTGGTGTAGTCACAGAATGGGATGCCACAACAGCAGTGCACCTGGGAGCAGTAGTACTATGCAAAGCAAAAGTGTTTTTATCAGGCCAAATTACTTTTAGAATAAGTGCAAAGGGTTATAGTAAATAGAGGCTGGTGTAGTCACAGAATGGGATGCCACAACAGCAGTGCACCTGGGAGCAGTAGTACTATGCAAAGCAAAAGTGTCTTTATCAGGCCAAATTACTTTTAGAATAAGTGCAAAGGGTTATAGTAAATAGAGGCTGGTGTAGTCACAGAATGGGATGCCACAACAGCAGTGCACCTGGAAGCAGTAGTACTATGCAAAGCAAAAGTGTCTTTATCAGGCCAAATTACTTTTAGAATAAGTGCAAAGGGTTATAGTAAATAGAGGCTGGTGTAGTCACAGAATGGGATGCCACAACAGCAGTGCACCTGGGAGCAGTAGTACTATGCAAAGCAAAAGTGTCTTTATCAGGCCAAAATACTTTTAGAATAAGTGCAAAGGGTTATAGTAAATAAGAGGCTGGTGTAGTCCCAGAATGGGATGCCACAACAGCAGTGCACCTGGGAGCAGTAGTACTATGCAAAGCAAAAGTGTCTTTATCAGGCCAAATTACTTTTAGAATAAGTGCAAAGGGTTATAGTAAATAGAGGCTGGTGTAGTCACAGAATGGGATGCCCCAACAGCAGTGCACATGGGAGCAGTAGTACTATGCAAAGCAAAAGTGTCTTTATCGGGTCAAATTACTTTTAGAATAAGTGCAAAGGGTTATAGTAAATAGAGGCTGGTGTAGTCACAGAATGGGATGCCACAACAGCAGTGCACCTGGGAGCAGTAGTACTATGCAAGGCAAAAGTGTCTTTATCAGGCCAAATTACTTTTAGAATAAGTGCAAAGGGTTATAGTAAATAGAGGCTGGTGTAGTCACAGAATGGGATGCCACAACAGCAGTGCACCTGGGAGCAGTAGTACTATGCAAAGCAACAGTGGTTAACCAGGGTGAAACAGCTAACAAAGCCAGTGACCCAGGCAGTAACACTCAGGCTGCATGAAAACAAAAAAAAATCCCTGTCACTGCATCCGTTTTTTTCCTAACTTTCCCTGCTTCTCACTGACTTCCTGCCGGTCTCCTGCCTGTCTCCTGTCTGTCCCTGTGTGTCTAACTGTCTCTCCCTGACTACAGCAGCGTCCTGTCTCTCACGAATGCAATAGAGAAATGAGGAAATGCAAGATGTCCGCCGCCGTATATAGCGCTTTGACGTCACCGGGCTTGCTGGCTGCTGATAGGCTGCATGTGACTGCCCCAGTATGCACTGGAGCGGGGTAGATGTCTGGACATGTCCCGTCCGCCATCTTAGAATGCCTGTAATGTAAATGAATGGATGTTAAAAAAAAACTTCGAGCGATCGAAGCACGGGGAAATTCGGATTCGATCCGAATCGAATTTTTCATGAAATTCGGATCGAATCCGGGTTCGTCCGGATCGATTCGCTCATCCCTAGTAAGAACCAAGTATGATGTAGTTAATGTAACTAGACATGGTTGTAACAATTAGAGATGAGCGAACTTTTGAAAAATTTGATTCGGCCGATTCGCTGAATTTTCCTGAAAAATCACTATTAAAAACGGCTATTTCTGGGCTTCCGAGAGCCTCCATAGGGTTGCAGAACGTTTTGCCTGGCTGTAACATGCATAGGATGCATGCTGGGTTAGTGAAATAATATTGTAAAGAAGTATGACATGCAGATCAGAGGCGTCACTATTAGATTAGCCATCGCAGAGCGGCACAATTACAGAGCCTTGAGGTGGCATCAGCATGATGAGAACATATATTACCTGAAAGACACGCTCTGGACTTGGCAGAAGCATAGGGAGCCCATTTATTGCCCAAAAAGCACACCCTGAATTTGGCAGCAGCATTAGGAGCCCATATATTGCCTGAAAGAGACACTGGAGTTGCCAGCAGCATAAGGAACCCATATATTGCCTGAAAGACACACAGTGGAGTTGGCAGCAGCATAGGGAGCCCATATATTGCCTGAAAGACACACACTGGAGTTGCCAGCAGCATAAGGAACCCATATATTGCCTGAAAGACACACAGTGGAGTTGGCAGCAGCATAGGGAGCCCATATATTGCCTGAAAGACACACACAGGAGTTGGCAGCAGCATTAGCAGCCCATATATTGCCAGAAAGACAACCCAGGAGTTGGCAGCAGCAGCAGCATTAGGAGCCCATATATTGCCTGAAAGACACATTGGAGTTGGCAACTGTATTAGGAGCTCATATATTGCCTGAAAAACACATTGGAGTTGGCAGCAGCATTAGGAGCTCATATATTGCCTGAAAAACACATCCAGGAGTTGGCAGCAGCATTAGGAGCCCATATATTGCCTGAAAAACACACCCTGGAGTTGGCAGCAGCATAGAGAGCCCATATATTGCCTGAAAAACACATTGGAGTTGGCAGCAGCATTAGCAGCCCATATATTGCCTGAAAAACACACCCTGGAGGTGGCAGCAGTATTAGGAGCCCATATATTGCCTGAAAGAGACTCTGGAGTTGGCAGCAGCATAAGGAACCCATATATTGCCCGAAAGACACACTGTAGTTGGCACCAGCATTAGGAGCCCATATATTGCCTGAAAAAACACCCTGGAGTTGGCCGCAGCATTAGGAGCCCATATATTGCCTGAAAGAGACACTGGAGTTGGCAGCAGCATTAGGAGCCCATATATTGCCTAAAGTTTGCCTAAAAAGTGACTTTCCTTACAAAATGCAACCAGTTACCAGACAGGTACTCTTCAAATATTTATGCTAGTATTTGGGATGCCCCCCCAGCGAAAGGCAAAGTTTGCTTATAAAGTGACTTTCTTTACAAAATGCAACCAGTTAGCAGACAGGTACTCTTCAAATATTTATGCTAGTATTTGGGATGCCCTCCCAGCGAAAGGCAAAGTTTGCTTAAAACGTGACTTCCTTTACAAAATGCAACCAGTTAGCAGACAGGTACTCTTCAAATATTTATGCTAGTATTTGGGATGCCCCCTCTTTAAATACATAGGCTGGCTGCTTTTACAGTGGAAAAGTGACTTTCTTTACAAAATGCAACCAGTTAGCAGACAGGTACTCTTCAAATATTTATGCGAGTATTTGGGATGCCCCCCTTTCCTCAGCAAAAGGCAAAGTTTGCTTAAAAAGTGACTTCCTTTACAAAATGCAACCAGTTAGCAGACAGGTACTCTTCAAATATTTATGCTAGTATTTGGGATGCCCCCTCTTCAAATACACAGGCTGGCTGCTTTAACAAAAGAATGACACCAGGAAAAGGAAAAGCTAAATAGGCAGGTGTGGTATTAACACTAAATAGGCTTGACAGCTAATGCAAACAATTTAAACTTTCCCTGTCTTTCTCTGTCACAGCCTCTATCCTTCTCTGTCTGTCCCTCGCTTCTTCTGTTCTTCTATCTATCTATCTATCTATCTATCTATCTATCTATCCCTCGCTCTCCCTGCCTGATCTGCTCTGGCCGCAATACAGTGTCAGAATGAGCTTCCGCAAGATGGCCGCCGTTTATATGGGGCTGTGACATCATCGGTAAGCCTGTCTACTGATAGGTAGCATGTGACGCCTACCCAGGATTCCTTGCCCCATGGGACATGTCCTGACATGTGGCTCCACCAGTTTAGATGGGCTGGATAGTAGTAAATGGAGTTTTAAGTAAGCGATTCGAGCAATCGAATCGTTATGAATCAACTTTTTCCTGAAATTCGTAACGAATTCGGGTTCGTCAGATTCGATTCACTCATCTCTAGTAACAATCAAGAATAACACAATTTTTACTTTAATATCTTGTGTGCAATGTTTGCACATCTGTAAGGCTTTGCAGTTTCTTGGACATTGGAGCTACAGCATGCAAAGCATGTTGCCAGTCAGTGGATTTAACTTGCCTTGGAGTTACAGCTTGCTGGAGTACCCAGCCCTGGACTTACATTGAGTTGGGCGAAGTAACCACTTTTTGATTTATTGCATTGATGTTGCAAACCCTGAAGCGAGTGATAATTTGCATTTGAACACTTTATTTGCTAAATAAAGCCGTTTTGCTGTTGAAAGACTGTTGTCTGTGTCACTGCTGATCACCCAACCGCTTACAATATATATATGTATATCCATTGTATATTTTTGATATTATTTGACCAGATAGCTAAGAAAGAATAAGGGGAGTATGAAAGTGCTTGCATAGGGTAGAGTAATGGTTTTGTTATAAAGAACAAGACTTTGTAACTGAAACCTGCTCCTTCAATACCAGAGGACAAAAAAACCCGTAGACTAAATAAGTATCGGTTTCGGCACAGAGTGGGCATCTGCTTTTGCACGGAATCACAAATTACTTGACTCAAATGAGTATATTCTTAGATAATCTCAGCGCAATTTAAAATGGGTACAAACTCATTTGTTTCTAATTAGCCTGTATCTTTTACATGGTGAATGCATGGTTTAGATTTGTCTTTGTGCTTTTCAAGCACGGTTTCCCTATCTGATCTTCACTGTTTCTCAGCTACACTGGGCTTTGTGATTGGCATCCAGTGCTGCTCCAGTCGCCTTTTGGCAGTGGTATGACCTCTAAGATATTGATAGGTGATCTACGGCTAGTGCCCTGTAGTGACTGTATTTTAGGTCTATGGGTGGCCAGCTAGGGATCAGTATGTATTTGTAGTCTTTCAGAAATAAAGTTAACATATTGCAATATTGGGATCGATTCAGATAGATAGATGGAGAGAAAAATACCATTCACTTTGTTGTCTACTGGGTGGACATTTTCACCTGGCTCCGAATTAGCATCAAGATGACAATGAAAGTGAATGGCAGTTTTCTCTTCTAAAAAAAGGAGTGAGAATTCCCACCTGGCTCCGATCCCATTGTGTTGAACGGATACCGTGATGAACTGGCATATGTACCAAATTCAAGTTGAGGGTGGACAGATATGGGGATTTCAGGTGCCAACAGGTCTACAGTTTTTCACAGTAATAAAGTGGGCCTGCAGTTTGCATGTGATTAAAGTCTTTCCTTGGCTAAGGGACCACTAAAATATTCACATGGGACATTCTAAAGGGTCAAAGGCTCTTTATCTCTGGTTGCAATAAACTGCACTAGAAGATGAGGCTATAGCATCTGTTGTAGAAAAAGAAAACTAACCTACTGCTTAACTTCCAGTGGTATATTTAAGAGTGCCATCACTCAAATGTGACATCTTGACACTCTGAAAAAGACAAATCTAAACCATGCATTCACCATGTAAAAGATACAGGCTAATTAGAAACAAACAAGTTTGTACCCATTTTAAATTGCGCTGAGATTATCTAAGAATATACTCATTTGAGTCAAGTAATTTGTGATTCCATTGCACACAATTTACCCGACAGCTCTAAAGCAATTGGGACTCGGTTATGGTTAAAAGACGCTTAAATGGGTACCACTAATTGTTAATAACAGATGGGTTTGACACTAAGGACCTGCAGATAGTGTCTGAAAGAGTTATGTTCCCATATTGTAGCTTGCACCAGGCCTACAAAGATTCCATATTTTCATACCTGAAACTTTAGCCTTGGCTTGTCTCCTTCTACTTTCATCCTCCCCTGCTCTGTTTGCTTTGGAAATACGTGAACTTGATGATATATATATATATATATATATATATATATATATATATATATATATATTGTGGAGATTAGCTCTGGTAGGCGACCGGGTGTCAGCAGTATAGAGGCGGAGGCAAACAGTTCAAAGTAAAGTCTGTGTTTATTTCACACAAAAATCCACAAAAGCATATGTCCATACAGGTTACATCACCTTTTCAGGAAACCGCAGCATAAATGATTCAGTCAAGCAAACAGCTTTTAGTCCTTGAGCAAAGGTTCTGTTCACAGTCAAATATGTCTCAGGTCCGCCTGAAACAGCTTCCACAGGAGATTTCAGCCAGGCTCACAGAGTCTCACTCCCATGTGAGCTCTAGACAAAGGACCGGCCACAGCTGATTCCCCAGGCTATTTAAACAGCCCGCAAAACCCGGACCTGGGTAGTGGGATGGAGTCCCACCCTGCTCTACTCCATCCCAGTAAAGCCGTCCCAGGTTAGCCTTTCGGCTATTCAAAAGCAACAGCAGCAAACTGCCACCAGCAGCTGATGATGGAAATCAGACTACACGGCTTTACTGCACCAATGCCAGGTACATTGGTGCTACATACCTGCCGTCAATAACGGCCCCTTGTACCTTACCACAATATATATATATTCAAATTTCTTAGCACCCATTGTAATGTGGATCTTATCTTTCTTAAAGTGGACCAACACCCAGGATTTCGACTATCCTGGGTGTTGGTCCACTTCGGCGGGGCACCCCGATCGGGGGTGCCCCGCTGTGTGAAACCCCCCAGAAACCCCAATAAACTCACCTCTCCCCGCTCCCACGTGACTGCCCGGTCCAATCCCCGCCAACGTCCAGGCGGGGAACAGGAACGTCCAAGCGGCTTCCGCCGCCGCTGCCTCCCTCGCGTCACTTTCGGCGCGCGCGCGCCCGTGCCGGCCATTCACAGACGGCCGGCGCGGGGGCGCGCACGCCTAGAGGGGCGCGAGGGAGGCGGCGGCGGCGGAAGATAAGGTAGGTGATTTGGGGTGTTTGGGGGGGTTTCACCCCGCGGGACATCCCGATCTCGGATGTCCCGCGGGGTGGGAGGTGATCGGCCCGGGAATCTTATAGATTTCCGGGCCGATCACCTCTCGGTGTTGGTCCACTTTAAAGCCTGGTCAGGTTGGTGACCATTTCAGGAATGCATCTGAGATAACTGCTGGACACCCTGTTTTACAGCTTATTCAACTTACCTTGCTGTCTGTTAAGGGCAAGGGTCACAGTGGCATTGTTTCACCTCTTAAAAAAAGTTTGGCTCACCTTTCTTTTAAAGAGTTTTAAACAAATTGGGATGCCCCACTAGGGAGGAACAAAACCCAATAAAAGCTGTGTGTATCCCCCAGGATCACAGATTAACTCACCTCTTAGATTTCACTGTTCTGTGCTCAGAGCATTGCTGTCCGCATCATTGTTCACCTCTAGTTGTGGGCGTGCCCACACCAGCCATTCAGAAAAGACTGGTGTGTGTACACACCCCAGCTAGAGGAATGCCAGGTTGCAGCTGTAGTGCCAAGACACGTTAGGGCTCTGGGAAAATGTGAGTAAATAGGGCCGAGTAAATTTGGGATGCCCCAAAAAGAGGAAGACTAACACCCAAGACTGTTATAGACTCGAGGGGTGGGTGTATCAAGCACTAATCCCCTAAGAAAAACTTCAGCCCCCTATGCATTCTGCCTTTTGATTGCTCTTCCCTAATACTAAAGAGGAACAAAACCCAATATTTTCAATATCTTGGGTTATGTTCCTCCTACCTGAGGCATCCCTATTGGGGATGCCCCACTGTGTGCATCTCCCAGGATCACCAGAAAACCCACCTTTTTTCATGTCCACGCCCCCATGCACAGACCATTTTGCCGATCAGCAGCTTGCATTCCATTCAGATTTTTATTTGCCACTCAGAGTGGCATGAAAAGCTGAATGGAAAGTGCACCCATTATATGACCCTGCAATACTGTAGCCTCAGCATCATGTATGTGAGGCCATACTCACCCATCCTTACAATTCTAAAGATTCAGCATGATCAATGTAAGGGTGGCTTTCCCTCATTTCTTGCTGCAACGCTATAGTATCAGCACTGGAGCTCTTTGGGGGAGGGATCACCTGGGAGATCAGGAGCTGGTCATGGCCTGGTCATGGGGCCAGGTTAATCCTAGGTTAAATTAATCCCAGTTTGTCAGTGTCAGTATCTATGCAGACTTTGGCTTCATAGTCGTTGACTCATTATGGTCGATTCATGGTCGTGTGTGAAGGTTTTTTCCCAGGTTTTTTTGAGTGCCAAGTCTCACTCGGTCTTCTGTCTGATTCATGGTCTTTTTTCAGGGTTTCTTTTTGTGCCAATTTGCACCCGTGCATCCACCCAAGTGCAAATTTGCACCTGTAATATGGCACCAGCACCTGATTTATGGTAGGAAGTTAATTTCCTCAGCTGCCTTAAATGCACTTACTGCTGGGAGTGAATCTGAGTGAGGTGGCGGAAAGGCCTTTGCCTGAGGCCATCTTTCCTGTATCCTCCATATCATCTAAAGGAAATCTTGACAGAACTCCTGCAGATTCATTCTTCACAGCTGGATAATAGGCTTGTCATTAGGGATGAGCGAATCGAATTCGATTCTGAACGAATCTGAATTCCCCCGCAATTCGATCGATCGAAGTTTTCCTTTAAACTCCATTTATTTCAATTACAGGCATTATAAAATGGTGGATGAATATGTCCAGACATACCCCCTGGGGCAAGGTATCATGGGTAAGTCACATGCAGCCTATCAGCAGCCAGGAAGCCCGGTGACGTCACTGTGCTATATAAAGCGGCGGCCATCTTGCTTGTGCGCATTTCAGCCTTGCATTGCGGCCAGAGCACAGCTAGTTAGAGACAGGGACAGAGAGTTAGAGATAAGTAGGGAGAGTCAGAGAGGCAGACAGAGAGGTAGACAGAGCCAAGGAAAGATCGGGAAAGATAGGGAAAAACCGGAACCATCCAGCCAGGGACAGCTTAGAAGTGACAGTGAAAATATTTTTTTTTTCATTAGCCAGATCAGTTTTCAATTCAATTTCAGTTCTTTGTGCTGTAAATCTGCCTTGCCACTGTGCCTGCCATCTATGCAGTGGCTTATATAACCCTATCTGTTACACACAAGCATTTATCATAATATATAACTGGATTAGTTTAAATACTTTTTGGTCTGCCTTTAACCAAAAAAACACCAGCCCACCTGGGTATCTCAAACCTGCATTAGGCAGCCTATCTGTTATACTAAATACGCTTGTTGATCCTTCCTCAGCTGAATCAAAGTATTGCATTTTGAATTGGTTTTTGGTCTGCCTTTAACAAAAAAACACCAGGCCGCAGGGAATCCCAAACCTGCACTAGGCAGCCTATCTGTTATACTAAATGCGCTTGTTGATCCTTCCTCAGCTGAATCAAAGTGTTGCATTTTGAATTGTTTTTTGGTCTGCCTTTAACCAAAAAAACACCAGCCCACCTGGGTATCCCAAACCTGCACTTGGCAGCCTATCTGTTATACTAAATACGCTTGTTGATCCTTCCTCAGCTGAATCAAAGTATTGCATTTTGAATTGGTTTTTGGTCTGCCTTTAACAAAAAAACACCAGGCCGCAGGGCATCCCAAACCTGCATTAGGCAGCCTATCTGTTATACTAAATACGCTTGTTGATCCTTCCTCAGCTGAATCAAAGAATTGCATTTTGAATTGGTTTTTGGTCTGCTGCCAAAACACTAGGCTGCAAGGTATCTCATATTGCTAATTTTCATAGTATCTGGTGCAGAGAAGCATTCCCTCACTTTATTTAGCTTCTTCTTTTTAAAGAAAAAACATTTTTTATCGTACCTATTGCGCATTTCAAATACACAATGCAGGCAGAGGTCGCAGCAGACTAGGAGTGAGTGGCAGCAGGAGTCATGGTGAGAGACCCGAACTGCCAGTATCTGCTAGCGGTCATGTCTCCACCAGTAATGCATCTGCCGTGGTAGATTGGTTAACGCGCTCATCAACATCATCACAAGTTACATCTGAGACCCCCAGTCTAGGGTCGGTAGGTTCCTCTGACACAACCCTGAGTTGGCATGCCCCGAGAGCATTCCCTGTCCTCCCATTGCCTCTGTCCTACGCCGTTCCCTCCCCCAGTGACGTATCCTATGCTTTGGGTTCAGCTCCACTCTTTAGTGAGGAGGACGATCAGATAGAGGACAGTCAGCAGCTACTGCCCAGCCAAGAAATGGAGGTGGCTTCTTTAGCTAGGCAGACAAATAGTGATGTGGACAGTGTTGTGGGTGTTGCGAGCGTTCCAGCTCCTGCGCCAGACACTGTTGAGGAAACCGAGAACATCAGTGACGTGCAGCCACAACTCGGTGATGATGATGATGATGAAGCCGATCGCACTTGGGAACCGGGGCTTCATCGTCATCAGGAGAAGAGGGGCGCATGTTGCCCCAGAGTCAGCAGCTGAGGCAGCAAGGTGTTAGCAGCATGGTTGGCAGTCAGCATGGGGGCACAATTGTAAAGCCTGGAGCCAAACGGGGCCGGGGTAGAGCACCTGCTGCGCGGCAGGCTACCTTATCGGGAGGTAGTGGAGCAGGGGTTCCTGGAGTTGGCGACAGTAGCAGTGAATCAGTCCCGCCTGTTGGTGGGAAAAGTAGCTACTCGGCAGTATGGCAGTTTTTCCTGAAGCATCCGCAGGAGGGTAAAATGGCCACATGCAAGATATGTAGGCAGAAGGTGAAGCGTGGCCAGGGCCCAAATGTTGGCACCACAGCCCTGTGTCAACATATGATGCGTCACCATAAAGCGGCCTGGGAGAACCGAAGCTCCGAAGAGGTGGTCCAGGCTGCTTCCTCACCAACTGGCATGCCACTCCCAATTTCTGCCAGCCAAGGCTCCAGCACCTCAGCCGAAGGCAGCTGTGCGTCATACCCAACCTCTGTCGCTCCTGCTCCTCCTCCAAATCAAGCATCCAGCAATCCATCAGCGAACCTGATCAGAGAACTGATGGCTTGTGGAGAGTCCCAAGCCATCATTTCTTTGACAAGAAGGCAGTACCAGCGCTGCACACTTTTGTTGAACAGAAGGTGGGCCAGTCCTTTAGCCTGTCGGTGTGTAGCAAAGTGCATGGCAGCGCTGACGTCTGGAGCTGTAACTACGGTCAGGGACAGTACATGTCGTTTACGGCCCACTGGGTGAATGTGGTCCCTTTGCAGCAGCAGTAGCAACTTGGACAGGTCACGCCACTTCGGCCTCCGCACTTCCGGCCCATTGGGCCTGTGACACCGTGCGACTCGGCCTCCTCATCCTCCGCCATCTCCTCACCCTCCACTGTAAGCTCAAGTCTCAGTGCCCCTCCAGTCTACCATGTGTGCAGGGCACGGAGGTGTCACGCTGTGCTTCACATGGTTTGTCTTGGCGAACGGAGTCACACAGGGGAGGAACTGCTTACATTTATTCATCAGGAAATCCAAACATGGCTTACTCCAAGAAAACTTAAAATGGGAATCATGGTTACCGACAATGGGAAGAACATTTTGTCTGCGCTGCGCCAAGGAAGCCTGACCCATGCCCCCTGCATGGCTCACGTCTTCAATCTGGTTGTGAAGCAGTTTCTGAAGTCTTCCCCCATCTGCAAGACATCCTAACAACTTCAAGGAAACTTTGCATGCACTTCAGCCACTCATACACCGCCAAACACACCCTTCTTGAGCTACAGCGTCAGAATGGTATCCCCCAACATAGTCTGATTTGCGATGTTTCCACCCATTGGAATTCCACCCTTCACATGTTGAACAGATTATATGAACAGAGAAAAGCCATCACGGATTTCCTGATGATCCAAGCGGATAGGGGGACTCCCCTGTGTAACTTCAATGTCAACCAGTGGCAGCTCATATGTGACACCTGCCGTTTGCTCAGGCCCTTTGAGGAAGTCACTTTATTTGTCAGTCGGCAGGATTACGGGATGAACAACGTGATTCCACTGCTTCATGTACTACAGCACATGTTGGAAACCATGGCTGGTCAAGGCAATGGAGACATGGCGTCTACATCTTATGGCCACATGAACCCCATTGGAGCTGAACTGGAGGAGGAGGAAGAGGAGGAGGAGTGGCCCAGTGAAGCACAGTTTAGGCTTGGCGAAATGGCTGGTTTATCTAGTCAGCGGACAGGAGAGGAGGAGCAGGAGCAGCCAGAGGAGCTAGAGGGTTTTGAGGAAGGCGAGACAGAGGACCCAGACACACCGTGGCAGTATGCAGTGGAGATGGGAGACAGGTAGTCCCTCCGAGTCACTTGCGCAAATGGCAGGAAGCATGCTCACGTGCTTGCGTAGTGACCCCAGAATTGTTTCCATTTGTTGGCGGGATGACTTCTGGCTGTCCACCTTATTGGACCCTCGCTTCTGGCACAAAATGGGGGCATTTTTTAAACCCGCCGAGTGGGAGGACAAACTGAACTACTACAAAGACATTCTGCGTAGTCAGTTGGCCGATGCCTATCTGCGCCATGGTCCATACTCTCGCAGGTCTGACTCGGGGGAACCTCCGCGCTCACCTTCCACTGCCATGGCTGCTGGGGGGGTTGGCAGGAGCAGCAGCTCCATCAGCAGCAGCCTCAGTCTTCAGTCGCTAATGAGTAGCTTTCTACACCCGCATAGTGAGGCTACTCATGAGCAGCAGGAAGACCTGGAGCAGGACCTCAACCAGCAGGTCATGTCATACCTTGACATGACCATGCCAACACAACTTGAGGATCCGCTGGACTTCTGGGCAGTCAAACTTGTGGCCGCAACTAGCAGAGTTTGCCCTGGAAAATCTGTCCTGCCCGGCCAGTAGCGTGCCATCTGTGCAGGTGTTTAGTGCGGCGGGGGCCATAGTTACGGCGAGGAGAACTCGTCTGTCAACTAAAAATGTGGAGAGACTTACCTTTGTCAAAATGAAGCGGGGATGGATCAGCCAGGATTTCCACCCACCAATGGCTGATGTATGCGACTAGATTCAGCATGGTGCCACGTTTTACACTTTTCAAACGGTGCAAAACATATTTATGTCTTTAGGCCAATTTTTGGGCTCCTGCTGATGCCAACTTCAGGGTGTGCCTGCCAGCCAATTTTTGGGCTCCTGCTGATGCCAACTTCAGGATGTGCTTTTCAGCCAATTTTTGGCCTCCTGCTGCTGCTGACAGGGTGTCTTTCAAGCAATGTTTGGGGTCCTGCTTATGCTGCTGCCAACTCCAGGGTGTGCCTTCCAGCTAATGTTTGTGCTCCTGCTGCTGCCAACTTCAGGGTGCCTTCCAGCCAATTTCTGGGTTGCTGCTGCTGCCGCTGCCAACTCGAGTGTCTCTTTAAAGCAATGTTTGGGCTCCTGCTGCTGCTTGCAACTCCAGGGTGTGATTCATCCAATTTTTGGGCTCCTGAAGCCAACTCCAGTGTGTCTTTCAAGCTATGTTTGGGCTCATGCTGCTGCTTGCAACTCCAGGGTGTGATTCATCCAATTTTTGGACTCCTGCTGCAAACTCCAGTGTCACTTTCAAGCTATGTTTGGGCTGCTGCTGCTGCTGCTTGCAACTCCAGGGTGTGATTCATCCAATTTTTGGGCTCCTGCTGCCAACTCCAGTGTCTCCTTCAAGCTATGTTTGGGCTGCTGCTGCTTGCAACTCCAGGGTGTGATTCATCCAATTTTTGGGCTCCTGCTGCCAACTCAGTGTCTCTTTCAAGCTATGTTTGGGCTGCTGATGCTGCTGCTGCTTGCAACTCCAGGGTGTGATTCATCCAATCTTTGGACTCCTGCTGCCAACTCCAGTGTGTCTTTCAAGCTATGTTTGGGCTGCTGCTTGCAACTCCAGGGTGTGATTCATCCAATTTTTGGGCTCCTGCTGCCAACTTCAGTGCCTCTTTCAAGCTATGTTTGGGCTCCTGCTGCAGCTTGCAACTCCAGGGTGTGATTCATCCAATTTTTGGCCTCCTGCTGGCAATTCCAGTGTCTCTTTAGCAAGCAATGTTTGGGCTCCTGCTGCTGCTGCTTGCAACTCCAGGGTGTGATTCATCCAATTTTTGGGCTCCTGCTACCAACTCCAGTGTCTTTCAAGCTATGTTTGGGCTGCTGCTGCTTGCAACTCCAGGGTGTGATTCATCCAATTTTTGGGCTCCTGCAGCCAACTCCAGTGTCTCTTTAAAGCAATGTTTGGGCTCCTGCAGCTGCTGCTTCTTGCAACTCCAGGGTGTGATTCAGCTAATTTTTGGGCTCCTGCTGCTGCCAGCTCCAGGGTGTGTTTTTCAAGCACTATAGGGGCCCCTCATAGTGATGCCTCCTCAACTCCCTGCAATTGTGCCACTTTGCGAGTCTATTAGCGATGCCTCCGATCGGCATGTGATAATTATTTACAGTATTTCCATCACGCGTCCTATGTGTGTTACAGCAAGGCAGAATGGTTTACAACCCTATTGAGGCTCTAGGAGGCTCAGAAATAGCAGTTTCTAATAGCGATTCGTTCCGAATAAATTCGGGTCGAAACTATTTTTGTCGGAAAATTCGGCGAATCAGTCGAATCGAATGAATTTTTCATCTCTACTTGTCATAGCTCCTTCCCAGGCTGGATGAGGGCACCATGTCTAACCGTGTCTTGTTCCACATGACACGGTTGGACCATCCTGCCCTGGAGGCACTATATGCAGAACTGCGGCCATAGTTCGCCCCCACCCCAAAGACCCTGCACTCAATTGCAGGTATGACCAAACTGGTTGGCTGGCTGCAGTTTCTGGTGAACAGCTCATTCCAGAAGCTGGAATCCTTCTTCATGGGGATACACTGAGTTGCACGCTGCTTATATTCCTTCGGGGCATGATACACTTGGCTCCCAGCTACATCTATTTTCCCCACAGAATCAGTAAGTGGAATGCCCTCAAAGTAGGGTTTGGCTCCCAGCTTGGATTCCCTAATGGGTTCAGAGCAATTGTGCCTCACTTTAGTTGCCCATAGTGTTTTCATCTGCTTTTGTCTCTCTCTGTTACTGTGTTTAAATATTGCAATAAGTTTTCTGTCTCCTACCAGTGTGTTGCCGGTTTGCCTTCGTGCCTCCACTCTAATATACTCTGGTGTCCCCCCCCCCCCACACACTTTTCCCTTCCACATAGTCCTGCTTACATTACCTTTGTCTGTCCCCCAAAATCCTTCCATACTGTGTAATCTGTGCCTGTCTGCATTTGTTTTGTTTTTCTCAAAACATCCTTCGGGCAGCATATGCCTGAGACCTCCGGGCTCCTCCCATCGAGGGGAACACATGACCACCAGCTCAAAATAAAGTCTTGACTCCTCCCTCTCTTCCCCAGTTGTTTCCGTGTTCCTCCTCGAGGTAGGAGCCAGACCACTAGCTCTTGGACCGATGGGTTCAGGTAAGTATCCTTTCCAGTACTATGGGCCTGTTAAGCAGGAGGTCCATTTCTCAGTCCCGAAGGTATTCCGTCTGTCTGGGGCCCGGGATACCCTGTGGGATGAGTGGCCAGATCCCATTCCTTGATTTATCAAAGGGGGGTAAGTAAAGATATGCCCTCTTGCTGAGGATGACTTTTTGGGAGAAGCTGGGGTGACCGGTCCCCATATCTTTAACTTTACGGGATCTAATTATTTTTTTTTTTTGGAACATCTGGGAAGTTTCCCTCTATGTTTGGTTGCACTGGGAACTTTTGTTACCTTTAAACTGACCTTTTTTTGACATAGTGAAGTTTTTGTGTCTGTACCTTAAGAGGCGGGGATGAGGGGGGAATGACGTATTCTCTCGCTCTATTCCCCGCATGACCGCCACTTCCGCATTCAGTACCTTGCAGCGCCGGCGGGGGATCAGCTTCTCCTTCTTCTCGGATGGCGTCCGGGGTCCGCACGGCGGTCATCGGGGGGATCTCTGTTCCGGCGGCCAGCGGGCGTCCCGGATGGCAGTATGACAGATCGGCGGGCGTCCCCTAGCTTGGAATACAAGTACAGCGCTTGTTGTTTCTCACGCGTGCCGACAATTTTAAAGGATGTTCCCGGAAATTAGATCCCAGGCTTCTTCCTCCCAGGGCTGCTGACGTCACATCCCGACGCCCTTTGGGATTTCCTGCTTCCCACAAAACACGTGCTTGTTTTCTTAAAGTGGACCAACACCCAGGATTTTGACTATCCTGGGTTTTGGTCCACTTCGGTGGGGCACCCCGATCGGGGGTGCCCCGCTGTGTGAAACCCCCCAGAAACCCCAAAAAACTCACCTCTCCCCGCTCCCACGTGAACGCCGCAGCCAATCCCCACCAACGTCCAGGCGGGGGACAGGAACGTACAAGCCGCTTCCGCCGCCGCCGCCACCTCCCGCGCGTCACTCTCGGCGCCCGCGCGGCCGCGCCGGCCATTCACACAGGGCCGGCGCGGGCGCGCGCACGTCTGGAGGGGCGCGCGGGAGGCGGCGGAAGTGGCGGCCGATCAGGTAAGGTCTTTTTGGGGTTTCTGGGGGGTTTCACCCCGCGGGACATCCCGATCTCGGATGTCCCGCGGGGTGGGAGGTGATTGGCCCGGGAATCTTATAGATTTCCGGGCCGATCACCCCTGGGTGTTGGTCCACTTTAAGTGATACACACTGTTTTGGACTTATTATGTTTTATGGCCTCCCCTTCTATTGTGAACATGAAGGGTTAATAATCCTAAATGAGATTGAGTCCCTACCCTATTTAGGCGGGCTCAGAGAGCTAATCATGGGTGCCTCTATCCAGAAGTATGGCAGAACAGGCGCAGGACGGTTTTATGGATCCCATTGAAGATTCTTCCACTGAAATAGCTTTTGTGGACCTGGATGCTTCCAGCATTCTGCCGGCTGCCGATTCTGGGAGGAGGAGGCCCTGCTCTACCCCGGTAAGTCATTTTTTATCTAGGGGTTTATGTATATGTATATTATTATAAGTATATATGTATATTTATGGATATTATTATAAGTATGTGTATATTTATGGATGTTATTATAAGTATATGTGTATATTTATGGATATATATTTTATTATAAGTATATTTATGGATATTTTTTAGTTGGAATAGGGTGATGTGAAGCTTGCGGATTCCTACGTTAAACCCCTTTGTCAGATATGTACGTATAAGGTGGTTAATAAGGAGCATAACGAGGATTTGATGAGGTTGATGAGGGAACTTAAGGACCAGATCTCTTCCTCTCTAACGCAAAGGGGATCCAGAGGGCGCTAGTAGCCAAATGGGTTTTTCACATCCAGCCGCATGTCCTTTTGATGCATCCCTGTTTTCTGGTCATATGGGGAAGTCCTCCTTTTTCTCCACTCAGGAATCTTTTGTTCCTGAGGAGGAATCAGAGGAAGGGGAGATTTCTTCCCCGGAGGAGGATGACGATCAGGCCTCGGTCTCCTCCTTGACCAAAAACAGATATTTGTTTCCACCTGGGGATCTGCCTTTTCTATTACACATGATTTACCTATCCATGGGTATAGAGGAAAAGGTTCCAGGTCCGATATCTAAACAGGATAGTTTTAATCCGGATTTGGCTCTGGATTCTTCCTATTCCTTTCCTTTTCATGACTATCTTAAGGACATGATTTTGGAGCAGTGGAAGGAGTCATCTAGGAAAGTGTTCTTCTCGAGGGCTTAAACGTAGATACCCATTTTCGGAAGAAGAAGACTCACCTTTGGGAAAAATTTCCAAAGTTGGATGCCCCTTTTGCCAAGGTGTCTAAGGGAGCAGGTTTAGCTTTTGAAGATTTTGGGGTCCTTAATGATCCCCTGGATAAGAAGATGGATTCACTGCTAAAGAAGGCTTGGCAGGTGGAATTTAATATTTTGAGGACAAATTTGCCGTCCAATTGTGTTATCAGGAATTTGGGGTTTTGGCTTCAACAGCTTAAAGACTGTCTTCTTGAGAGGACTAGTCTGGATAAGATTTTGAAGGCTTTACCTATTTTTTCAGCTATGGCCTTTGTTACGGATGCCATGGCTGAATCTATTCGATTTTCGGCACAAAATTTGGCTGTGACCAATTCGGTGTGCAGGACTCTTTGGTTGAGGACCTGGTCTGGTGATTTTGGTTCGAAGACGAGACTTTGTGCTATGCCCTTTAGGGGTGAGTATCTGTTTGGTTTAGACCTAGGTAAAGTTTTGGATATGACGGCAGACAGGAATAAATGTTTCCCGTCTCGTCCTAGAGCTTCAGCGAATATAATGTTTTTTCCCAGAAATTCCTTTAGGCGTCCCTTTCTTAACAAGGGTGCACCTAAGAGGGCCAGAGGGGCCTCTTCCTCTTCAAATACTTCCACAAAGGGCAACTTTAAAGGTTCTACCCTGTTTGGAACCTACCAAGCGAGACCCAAGAAGCAATGACGCCGATGTCGTAATTGGCGCCAGGCTAAGGGGATTTTGCACAGCCTGGCAAAGCCTGTTGGATTGCCCTTTTATATTAAGAGGTATTACTGAGGGCTTCCACATAGATTTTTCTCAAACCCCTCCTTCAAGATTTTTGATTTCTTCTCTGCCCAGGGGCGAGGAAGAAAGAGAAGCAATTTTTTTGAGTTTGTCGGACATGAGGTCAAGGGGGGTAATTGTTCCAGTGCCGCTGCCTCTGCAGGGGACAGGGTTCTACTCCAGCATTTTCCTAGTAAGAAAGACCTCGGGGGGGGGGGTTCAGGTTTATTCTGAACCTAAAGAGCCTCAACTTATTTGTCCAGTATAGACATTTCAGGATGGATACGATTTTTTCAGTAAAGAATATGCTTCTTAGAGGTGCCTTCATGGCATCAATAGATTTGAAGGACGCTTATTGGCAAGTTCCAATGAGTCCCCTGGCTCAGTCTTTTATGAGATTTGCAATAAGAGACGGAGACCGGATTCTACATTTCCAATTTTTTTGTCTTCCCTTCGGCCTAGCTTCGGCTCACAGAATTTTTACCAAGGTTTTGGCAGAACCCTTGGCGTTTCTGAGACGCAAGGGGATAGGGGTAGTCGCCTATTTGGACGATCTCCTCCTTTTCGCCCAGTCAAGAGACAAGTTGCGGGAGAATCTTCATTTCACCATGGGACTTAGCGTTAGTACATTAAAGGTTCAGCTGGCAGCCTTATCAGTTTTTTTGGATAGAAGGCTTTCTTCCATTTCCATCGTGAAGAGGTTCTTGCTGGCAGTCAATCGCTCTAAGCCAACACCGGTCAAGGTAATTCCACAGTGGGACCTGGCTAAGGTCTTATTAATGTTAAGTTCTCCACCTTTTCATCCCAACAAGAACCTGGATATCAAGCTACTGACCTGGAAGGTCTTATTTTTGGTTGCCATTACTTCGGCTCGAAGAATCAGTGACATCCAGGCATTGTAATGTCGTCATCCATTCCACCAGGTATTTCCAGATCACATTATATTAAAGGTGGATCCTTGCTATCTTCCTAAGGTTGTGTCGGACTTCCACAGATCTCAGGAAATCGTTATTCCTTCCATCACAGAAGAAGATCCAAAAATGATGGCTTTGGATGTCAGGTCTCAGCTTCTGCATTATCTTCATCAATCCAAGGATTTCAGGAAGGCCACTCACTGAATGCCCATGCCATCTGTGGCATCAGGCTGCAGTTTCTGTGTGTGGTAGTGGAGTTCCCAGGGACCTGCCATGATGCCCACATCCTTCGGAATTCCAACATATTCCAGTGGTTTTCAAGTTGGCAAGTCTGCGATGGCTGGCTGCTTGGTGAGTGTTTAGTGTTGTCATGTACATGTGTTGTGGTTCTTGTGTAATTCTCTCTCAGCCTTGTGTTTGGTTATTCTGGTCTTCCCTTTGTAAGATTTTCTTGGCCTCCTAGCTAGCTGTGCTCGCCCACATCTCCCTATTTTTCAGTGCTGGGCCTCCCCCTAACTCCTGGTCCCAAAATGTCTGGCACAATCTCTCATCTGTGTCTGTCCCTATTAGTGCTTTGGCCCGGCCCTACTATTGTATTTGCCTGTGTTTCTCCAAGCCGACAACAACCAATATTACATGCTCTCTCTACTTTGCAGACCCGCCACAGGTATATTCCCTTTAGCCTAATGTGTTGGGTCTCTGCTGCTTGATGTAGCTTGCCTATTGTATTGACAGGTAACCAGTTAGCTCAGATGAGTCTGTGGCATTGTGCCTGGATAACAGAGTGTTAACATAGGTGTTTTCTGGCCCCTCATTCACACTTCTCCCACTCTGAAGGTCTTCACCTCAAGAAGTAGTACTGATCCCTTTTTAAATCCCACCTTGTTAATTTCTGCCCCTTTTTGTTCCTTGGCAAAACTGACAGATCATGGGCTAAATGGGTGTTTAGGGGTGTAGCTAATGCCCCCTCCCCTAGGTGGTCTTTGCTCTGCATTTGTGTCCCCTGTTGCTTGGATGCTTTTTTCTTCTCCCCTCAGTGATTGGTTAGGTACTTTTTGCCCATCTGTCCTTGTGAACTCCCTGCTTGTACTGTAGCCTTGTGTCTAATGTTACTCTAATGTTTTTTAGTTGACTTTTGCTTTTGCAGTTTCCTTTGCCATTGTGCTTAGTTTTGGCTTGTCCAATGTATTTTTGTTTCCCCCCCCCGGGTGATTCTGGCTATCTCTGCCTGCCCTGGCTGTTGACCCCCATCCTCCATCCATCCCGGGAGAAGAGACCTACAACACAGCCCACCGTCAAACCTGTGCCTACATTGAGCGCACCTTCGGCAAAGTGATGCAAATTATCATTTCCTGTGCTGTGTTGCGCAACCTGGCCCTGGGGAAAAACTTGGCAGCATACCTGAAGGAGGATGTCCCCGCTCTACCCCCCGGGGCCAGGCTGTCCACGACATAGTCGTCCACAATTATTTTGATTGACTTACCTATTTGAGGAGTAAATTTGTCTAATTTAAATGATGTTCTTTAGCGTGTGTTCTTCATTCCCGCAAAAGCCACCCCGTCGTTCAAAGCCACACCCAAACATACTGTAAGCTACATTAGGCATTTATAATCAGTTTATTTTTGGGTTGTAGGCAGTTCCACATGCTTGACAAACCAATCCAATTTTTATGGATACAGGCCATACCCCTAAGCAAAAAATGGCTACACCAAAAAAAAACAAATCATCAAATCTGCAACAAACACCCCCTTATGTCCCTGGACCAGACTGGACCACCCCCTGGACCAGTCTCTTGGCTAATGCAACCCCCACCTAATTGGGTGTAACTCTGTTGACATATGTGGGCATTTGCGGACATATGCAAGTGTATGCAGGCCTTTGGCCTTGCCTAGTGTTGCTTAGTGTTGTCCCTGTGTCAATCCCCTGAAGCCAATGCCATGCCGCCTTACCCTACTCCTGCTTGTGGGTATTTGTGGTTGTCTTGTTTGAGGGCATAGCCAGTGGTTGCCACACTCATCCACAATAACAAGCATGGAGCCTAGTGTGAGCCTCTGAATCTCCCCTTTTAGATATTGTGCCTCCTGACTCTTCCACTCCACCCTTGATTATTTTTTCATGTTTGCTGCTGCATATTGTTTTTCAGGGGTGGTGTGTTTGTGACCAGAATGTTAAACCATTTATCTGTATTCATGGATGGAATTATATTTGTTATGCACTGCCTTCTTGAGGTCCTGAATTTTTTTCCGAACTTGCTTTTCGGAAAAGGTGTGGCAACTCTGCCTCTGCATGTGGTTGGGGTGTGCTTGGTCCTTCTGGATGCCCCTCCTGGATAATGGCACTTTGCTGTGTGACCAAGGCTCCTGGTGATTGTTTTTGTTGTGGTCAGCTCCTGTAAATTGGGACAGGGATGTCCCTTGTCCTGTGTGAATGTGGTGGTGTTCTGCTTGAGCGTTGCTGGGAACAATGTGTTCTGGAGTGGTGCAGTAGTGTGCAGCTAATTGTGTGCTGCGATGTGAGGCATACCTGTGGCCGAGGCTTGGGCTTCTGTCAGACCTGTTGCAATGCTAGGATGTTCTCCTTGGACTGTGGTGAGGGCTTGGCTTGTTGGGGGGACTTCAGTGGGCCTGAACTAGGGTGAAAATGGGTCTGTAGAGCTAACTCTCCAATTCTGCATTGTGACTTCAGTGGGCCTTGAATAGTTAGAAAAGAGGGACTGAAGAGCTAACTCTCCAGCAGCAACAGAAGCACTCCATTGCCTCCTTAAAAAAATAGCCAGTTCAGCAGATCCCAGCCATCACTAGAAGCATAAAATGTCTATTGAATTAAAATAATCCCACTTTTTTAGAGAAATATCCAACAGGAGGACACATTTATGGTTCTAGGTTTGCAAGTAGTCACAAGTACACAGCATATGTACATGCAGTCTTATAAGCCAATACACAGCATATGTACATGCAGTCTTATAAGTCAATACACAGCATATGTACATGCAGTCTTTATAAGCCAATATACAGCACATGTACATGCAGTCTTATAAGCCAATACACAGCATATGTACATGCAGTCTTATAAGCCAATACACAGCATATGTACATGCAGTCTTATAAGCCAATACACAGCATATGTACATGCAGTCTTATAAGCCAATACACAGCATATGTACATGCAGTCTTTATAAGCCAATACACAGCATATGTACATGTAGGCCCTTATTTAACAAGGGATAGCGCCAGGTAGCGAATGGTGAGCGAACGGTAATGACGCTCACCGCCACGAGAACGCGGGCTCCCCTCCGCAATCACACATTTATCAAGCCGATCCTGCTTAGCGACTGACAGAGCGCCAGATAGCAAATCATTCATCATTATTCCAGCCTCACCCCACAGCGCCAGCGAGCGACCTTGAACAACGACAGGTATGACCTCTCGCTACCTGGCGCTCTCCAATGCATTTCAATGGAGCAATCTTTAAATATTCATAATTAATTGCTATTAATTTTTTTTTATTTATTTTTTTTAAATGTCAAAAATTCTGTGACCATTTCTGCAATGTTAGATATTTTTTTTAAGGTAAAAAGAAAAAAAAAAAAATTGTGCAGAATTGATATTACAGTTCTGATATTAATGTATTCATATTACAAAAAACAAAATGTTTTGAAAAACATGTTTTTTTTTTTTTTTGTAAAAATATGGTTGTTTGGGGGTTAAAAACTACTTTTAACCCATCGCCGCCAGCGCTCCGGGGTTTAAACAAGCATTTCACAGCGCAAGAATTTTTGGAGCGTGATTTGTTAATGAATATGCTGGGAGCCGTTCGCTATGGCCGTTCGCTGTCATGCGCTCCCATACAGCGCGGAACCTGTCAAACAGTGACTCCTAACCCCGTATTCAACATTACCGCACACCTACTGAGTCGCTGTCAACAGCCGAACAATGGCCAAGCACAGCGAATACTAGCGGGCGCTGTGAAAATAACGCTACTGTTTCTCATCTGTCGCTACCTGGCGCTATTAATAAATCGGCCTCCCCGTCTTATAAGCCAATACACAGCATATGTACATGCAGTCTTATAAGCCAATACACAGCATATGTACATGTAGTCTTATAAGCCAATACACAGCATATGTACATGCAGTCTATAAGCCAAGATTTTTTCAAATTTTAACATTTGTTTAAATTCATTGTTTTTGTGTGATGCAGTGACTTATGCCCTTATTCATCAAGCGATAGCGCCAGGTAGTGTCTGACGAGCGCCAGGTAGCGGCAGCTAACGGCGACTACCGACTCAAGTACGCCCGCGGCGGTCACAATGACGCATTTATCAAGCAAAATGAGGCTAGCGCCGGCGAGAGCGACGGCTAGCGCGGCATTCATCATGAAGCCGCCTGGACCGAACAGCGCCGCTGCAAATTCCCTCACAGCGCCAGGTATGAGCTGTCGCTCCCTGGCGATGTCCAATGCATTTCAATGGAGCAAGCTATAATTAATCATAATTAATTGGTATTAATTTTTTAATTTTTTTTTTTAATGTCAAAAAATCGGAGAACACTTCTGCAATGTTAGGAATTATTTTTAAGTCAAAAAATTTAAAAAAAAAAAAAAAAACAGAATTGATCTAACAGGTCTGAGATTAATGTATTCATATAACAAAATGATTCTTAAAACATGTATAATGTTACATTCAAAAAATATGGTTGTTTAGGGGTTAAAAACTAGTTAATACACATCGCCGCCAGCGCTCTGGGGTTTAAACAAGGAATGGACAGCGACAGCACATTCGGAGCGTGATTTTTTGATGAATATGAAGCTAGCCGTTCGCTCTGGCCATTCGTTGTCAGTCGCTCACATACAACGCTGGACCTGTGAAACAGCGACCCCCCAGCCAGTATTCAACATTACCGCACACCGACTGAGTCGCTGTCATCAAGCTAACGCCGGCCAAGCACAGCGAATTCTGGCTGGCGCTGAAAAAATCACGCTACAGTCGCTCATCTGTCGCTACCTGGCGCTATTGATGAATCGGCCTCATAGTTGTAGAGTATTCTTTGCTGGTATTAGCCCCCACCTCACAAACATAATATACACAATTTGCTGACACTGGATACTTTGAATGTTAATAGGATGAATACAATCACTATTTAAATGTATGAGATAATAGCCTACAGTTGTGGCCAGTGTTAATATATTATAACATTAAACGTACCATGTGTTGTCTTATGATGGAGACATTTGCTGCAACGTTATTTTTCCATTAATGGTTTTGAAATGGATTGCATTGCCTGTTTAACTGATGCATTTGCCATTTGCAGCTGTTATTTTATCCAAACTGAAGTGTTTTTTTCATTTATGGTAATTACCTTTATTGCAGAGAAAAAAATTTTGACATATGGTTGGCAACAGAAGTGAAATGTCCTTTAATGGCAGGTCAGGGTGGCTCTTTCGGGGTTATTAAGTGCGTGGGTGAACCTGTTGCAAAGGGAATTAAATGGCATTGTACTTGGTGACACAACTGATTTGATGGCTGTGCAGGACCCTGGTAAAATTGTATAAGAGCTGACCCATGGTCAGTAAATAGAATTATGAAAGGCTGTATGCAGTTTTTGTTCAATTAAACCTCAGAGTCTTGGCTGTAGACCTGCATCACAGCATCCATACACTTTCCTCCCCCACACCTCACGCGAGGCAGCACAATGCTGCCTGTACTTGTCTTTGCTGGGCTTTACTCAAAGCTGGATCACAATCATGAGCTGAAATCATTTTCCATTATTTCAAGAGTCCGGGAATCACCACCACTGCCTATTTGATTACCAGTGCAAAGAATAATGCACATACTTGCACCAATCAAAACTTTCACTACTAAAGGCAAGCTATATATCCAGCAGTATATTTAGGGCTCTATAAAATCTACATAAGGGACAAAAGGAAGCCTACCATCCTCTATAGGACTGAATGCATCATGGAGCCTTTATATTTGCAATTCATTTGCATGTGCGGATGCTTCAGTTATGTCCTGTGCACCTGTTTATGCCACTGCGACTATTTAAGTGGTGAATTTAATTGTCCTTACTAATGCTAACAAAATAGAATAGACTAAGGGGGTTATTCATCAAGGGATAGCGGCAGGTAGTGCCTCGTAGCGGCAGGCAGCGTCTGGTGAACGCTGTGCGCTGTACGCAATACCACATTTAGGAAAGCGAATCTGGTGAGTGACTCTCACAGCACCATGTGGCATACGATACATCATTACAGTATTACCTGTCGCTACCTGACGCTCTCCCATACATTTCAATGAACGTTCCTTTTCTTCTGTTTAAACAGGGTTTTTTGTTTTTATATTTTTCCTCAAATAATTGTGTGACCTCTCCTGGCCTAGAAAAAGTCATTTTTGAAAACATTTTTGATTTTTTTATATTTTTATGCAGAATTGCCATTACAGGTCTGGCACTAAAGTGTTAATGTCACAATGTTACAATAATGTCATTCCAGAGAGAGAGAGAGGAGAGACCAGTCTACTTTCTCCTGCACAGTCAGGATAAAATGGCCACTCCACGTTGTAAAGTATATTTTAATATATTTATTTTTGATGGCTGCTTCAAGTGAGCAATAAAACAGCCTAATATGTTGTTAAGATCACTGGTCCAAGGTTAAATACGCTCCACCTGGCAAGTTCTCACTCAAACCTAATCCTGGAAGTTCCATCCCTATGCGCTAAAAATAACTTTAAAGTTTAGTCAAAAAAAAAAAAAGTTTCCCAGCCCTATGGGTTAAAAAAGTTAAAAGTTTAGTTTAAAAAAATAAATAAATAAGAATAACTTTCCCCAACCTCCTTTGGTTGAACTTGTTGGCAATGTGTATTTTGTCATCCATACTAACTAACCCAGTAACATTTTCTAGGGCTCATCCAACATGGGCCCATCCTGCACTTGCAGCACCTCTGACCCATTTTGATTTCATCCCCAACACCCCTCCAGGACTTTTTGCTAAATAGATAGTGAGAAAGACTTAAAGTATATTATGTTAAAAAGAAACCCCCGTTTCATTTGTTCCTGGGTAAAACAATATAATTAAGAATATACTTACCTGCAAATATTAGATTTCTAGCAAAATAACGCAATGTAGGCACAGTGCATGCACTTACCTCTGGCAAATCCTATTGGTCGCCTGTGGTACCATTAAAATGCAAATGAGCCTGCCACAGCTGTGAAAATTGGAAGATGCAGTGTGGCACTCCATATTCTATGTGCCCATGCTGTTGGGCTAACTTCCTCTGTGGAAAGAGCTGCTTTTCTGTGAATAGCAGGGTAGCGACCAGAAACTCTCCTTAATACGTCATTTCAATTCAGACAGAGTAGATGCCAATCTAGTAAACTGTATCGATGGATACTACATACTTTACATGTAATAGTCCTCTTCTCAGCACCTTTGCACAATTATACCCACTAGAAATAAAAGCTTTGGAAGAATTCCCAATGTCTGGTATTGTTTGCCTAATATATCCTTTGCACACATATTTACTGATAGCTCACAGGTCCAGGAGAACTATGAAGCTTTATTTCCCTCCAACCTAGTTATCTTCTATTAGCTTCCCTGACCAACCACAGAGGTGATGCTTGCTGAGGTCCAGTTGTCACCCCAGGACAGAACACAGCAGAGATATACCTGCCAATAATCAATGAGCTCACAATCGTAACAGCTGTCAAATGAGAAAATAAAAAACATGTTTGTTTCCTTTTTCCTAGAGGGCAATCCTCATTAGCTAACAGCAACAGAGCTGGCAAAAATGACACAACACATTTCCCCAGAATTAACAATACAAGGATATAACTAGATTGTTTATTCCCAAGTCACTTATAAGCACGGACTCCATTAAACATTGAGCCCCTGCCAGTATTTGAGAATGGTCACCATCTGACAGCAATGGGATGTCATTTTGTAAAACCTACTGCTTACTGTCCTTTCCCCACATTCTTCCTTTTGTACATTACAGAAAGCTAACGTTTTATTAGGTCCTGTAGCCTGAGTCCATCATATAGATTTGGTAGGCCCTGCCAGTATTTGAGAATGGTCACCATCTGACAGCAATGGAATTTTGTAAATCCTACTGCTTACTGTCCTTTCCCCACTTTCTTCCTTTTGTACATTACAGAAAGCTATCTTTTTATTAGGTCCTGCATATAGATTTGATAGGCCAGGTGTCTTACATATAGACCTTAGGTCCTGTAGCCTGAGTCCATCATATTGATTTGGTAGGCCCTGCCAGTATTTGAGAATGGTCACCATCTGACAGCAATGGAATGTCATTTTGTAAATCCTACTGCTTACTGTCCTTTCTCCACTTTCTTTCTTATGTACATTACAGAAAGCTAACTTTTTATTAGGTCTTGCATATAGATTTGATAGGCTGGGTGTCTTACACATAGACTTGAGGATGACACCAGGGGCTTGTGAACTGGGGTTTTCTCATGCCCCTGGGTGTCCTACATGGCACTTGGGGAATCATTGTTCCCGACAGATGGTCTTCAATACAGTCTAGCAGAAGTATGAATACCGAGCACAGACTAAGTTCCACTTACATTACTGAAGGCCAACATCACATTCACAGCAAAATGTACCGTCATTTTGCAATCTAATCTTGTCATGTTAATTCTAAAGACACAATTACTGTACATTCTCTACTCAACATCAGGTCTTGTTCCCCTTTAACAGCTACAAGCTGTCACGGCACAGTCTGCCATTGCACTGCCAGTCTAGTTTCGACTACAGCTGCCATCTTGGACCGTAGAAGATGGTCACAGAGCTTATTCTCCTCTCTCTGTAAGCTTTACACCAGGCAGTTAAGCCGGCCCTGGACAAAAAGTGAGTAAAGCTGTTTTTGTTGCTTTGGCTGGACTATCCCTTTAATGGATTTTATTTTAATGAAGGCCTTTAAAAATGATGTTATCGTTCCATAACCCAGAGAAATAGTCTCTGGCTAAAGGGTTTTGTAAACAATCTTTTTCATTGTAAGGACACCCAGGAGTCCCAACCAATTGGGACTCCCAGATGGACAGAGGGAGAAAATCAGTTCAGCTGAAAAAAATTATCATGGTAGTAAAAATGTCACTGTTGCAGAATCACCAGCTAGGAAGACAATAACAGTCACAACCTTTTTATTCCTTTTTGCACGAGTAAAAAGTGCCATTGACTTTCATAGCTGGTAATTTAGGAACAGCGAAATTCTCATGCTTTTTCACCTAAAGGAAATGTTTTTCTTTTACTAAGGCTGTGAAAACAGTTTTCCTGAAAAAAACATAGATTTTGATTTGTTAAGGGGTCTTGCTGTGCCTTTTTTCCCCATTTTTATTTCATGAGCATTTTGGACACTATAAAAGCAAAGCGAGTAATAAGACTGCACAAGGCTTTTTGCAAATTTTGAAGCCCGAAAAGACCTGTAGTTATAGCGACGGCACAATTAAAGCAGATTATGACACACATAATTTAATCGTGTTTTGGAAAGCATGATTTATAAGAAAATGTGTCAAGCTACTTTAGCACTTTCCCTTGATTATATCTGGTAATAATAAATCAGAGAGGATTAGACTGAACTAAACATGGCTACAGCTAGATAGCCTGAAATGCTCTCACCTTAAATCCTTCCCTATGTGGTTCAAAGAATCTTTTTAGCAGTAGACATATAAAAACTAGTGGCGTCTAAGCTTCTCTCTGGTTATGCAGAGCCAGATGGTCACCCTGGGTTGCGCAGCCTCCAAATGATCAGTTGTTCCAAAATTGTCCCTACATATACGCACACACCATTACATTATCAGTGTGCATTCTTTAGCTTCCCAGCTTGTGTCCCTCTCTTTTCTCTCTACACTAGTGTCCCTTGCTGTGACAAGTGATTAGAGCTCTCAGGGACATGGGGGAAGAGCTGGGATCATTCTGCTTTTTTCACTTAAGCAAAAGCTGTAATCAGGACCCGGGGGGCAGAATTGATTAGGTCGCTGCGGCCTTTAAAAGAGAGAGGGAGGGAAAAAAAATCGAATTATTGGACAGGCGCCTTTTAAGAGCCGCAGTTTTAATTTATTTTCTTATATTCAGTCAATAGATTTCTTTTTTTTTTTTGTAACAAGTCCCGCGGTTTATAAATTGATTCTGCGTATGAAGAAAAACAAACAGAACAATTTAATTTTCCTAGCTTCAAATTCATTTATTTCTTTAGGTTATTTTTTTATTTTTCTGCATTATTTTAAATCATTGACATTTATCTAAAATACATTAAAGCAAACGCTGTCCACTAAAAGCAAAGGCACAGCCTGGTCCGGTTCGATATGAATTAGTACCATGGACAATGATTAATAGAGAAAGGTATAAGGTTCTGTAACTGAAAAACTTAACTTGACAGCACAGCGGGTCCTTCCTAGTTTTCAAATCCTGGCAATTCCTAAGTGTTATAGATTTGATCAGCAGTTATTTATCAAAGCATCAGCAGCCATTGTGCCTTTGTGGTGAGTAAATCATTGAGTTACTGGTATGTTGTATATGAATGAGAAACTTTCATTTAGTTTTTTTTCAAAGAAATGGTAATTAGTGGTGGAGAAAATATAAAATGTTGCACATTGATTTCCACATTTGTACCCTTTACCCCATGATGATTAGATCAATAGAGGATTACTGGAATCAGACTGACATTTACATTTTATGCAACAAAGGCTCTATAGTTGCAGAGTTATCCACATAACTATAAAAGTAGGCAATGCTGCCCTTTATTGCATTTTCGTAGAAATTTTGTTTGACCCATCATAGTAACATAGTAACATAGTATGTAAGGCTGAATAAAGACTTTAGTCCATCCAGCCTGTTTAACTCCTTCCCGTGGTCTAGTAGCCATAGCTGGAAATGTTATTACATGCAAGGAGGGCATCCCGGCCACTATAGATCTTCTTCCAGTGGTCTAGTAGCCATAGCTGGAAATGTTATTACATGCCAGGAAGGCATCAAGGCCACTTTTGAACGTTTTTACTGTATCCATCATTACTACCTCCTCTGGCAGCGAGTTCCATAGTCTCACTGCTCTTACAGAGAAGAATCCCCTCCTATGTCGGTGGAGAAAGCACATTTCCTCTAACCTTAGTGGATGCCCCGGGTTATGGTTACACTCCGGGGTATAAATAGATTGTGGGACAGATCTTTGTATTGACCCCGAATATATTTATACATAGTTATTAGATCACCCCTCAATCGTCTTTTTTCTAAACTAAATAAACCTAACTTGGACAATCTTTCCGGGTACTCTAGTCCCCGCACTCCTTTTATTAACTTTGTTTCCCTTCTTTGACCGCGCTCCAGTTCTGATATGTCCTTAAGCACAGGTGCCCAGAACTGTACTCAGTATTCCATATGGGGTCTGACCAGTGACTTGTACAGGGGTAAAATGATGCTCTGGTCATGAGCACCTATGCCTCTCCTGATGCACCCCATGATCAGCAAAAACATTTAAGTTATTTCATAACACATGGGTATTGTGTATTTTTATTTGTTAGGCTAGTCATGATGTTAAACAGCTAGCAAAGCTAGCTCACAGTCAAAGCATAGGGCATCAGCATCGGGGAGTGCTATGCTTCTGGGACAGAGGTTTCTTGCCACTATGTTTTTTAAGGACAAACTTTACCCCTCCCATGGGTCCGCCTGTTTCCCCCTGCAGATTGTCGCAGCTGATTTTGTCCCCTCCCCCCCAACATCCATGCCCCTACCACACTACTGCACATTGCTCATATGTATGTTACATACACTTCCCCTGCACATTCTTTGTCCTTGTCAGAAAAGGACAATACTATGCAGCATTTCAGTTCCCATTAGAAGTGATGCCTGCAATGAATCTCCAAAACATAAATTATTCAGCTACCTTAAATTAAGAATTTTACTTTATCATTACTGAGAGTCCCACCTGACATATGAATTTACAGCTTTTGAATGGCTGGTATCGGCAGATGAGCGTCTGTATAGCGGCGCTCAGAGCTACCGCTAGTAGACGCTGTAAGCAGGTATCGGACGCTGTAACAGCGTGCCTCAGTCGCTCTAGTAACCTGGCTGACATTAATGAGCGAGCGAAAGGTAGCACCAGCTCGGTGCGACCGACTCTCAGCGACTCACACCATATTCAACAAAATCGGCTCACAGAGCGTAGGCGCTCTGGATCTCATCGCTATAGCATAGAGCGCCAGACGCTGTGTGATTAAAGTCTGTTTTTGAACACATATCCACCAGTAACAAAGGGAAAACACATGGAATTACATTGATGTACCATTGTGACATTAATACTTTAATGCCAGACCTGTAATGACAATTCTGCATAAAATTATACAAAATCAAAAGTTTTCAAAAATGACTCTTTCTAGGCCAGGAGAGGTGACACAATTATTTGAGAGAAAAAAATGAAAAACAAAAAACACTGTTTAAACAGAAAAAAAGGATCGTCCATTGAAATGTATGGGAGAGCGACAGGTAGCGACAGGTAATACTTGGAGCTTTGGAAGCTAGAGTGCCGGTGCTATACGCTGAGCCGCCTGCAATGACGAATCGTATGCTACAAGGCGCTGTTAGATTCGCTCACCAGATTCGCTTTCATAAATGTGGTATTGTGTACAGTGCACAGCACTACCTGCTGCTATCCCTTGATGAATAAACCCCTTAGTGTTTTTCTGGTTCTCTAATCTTAACCATTTACTGATAAACTGAGAGAGTGAACTCCAACAGATAAAGCCTTGGGAAGAATGAAGTAAGGTCTGGGTCTCACATTGACGTTCCGGAAGCTAGAAAGCACCGCCCTCTGGCATAGGATAGGGCTAAGGTAAGCATTAAAGTCTTTCTGGGGGGGTTATGTGCGAGGGGGCTACAGCATTCTGAATTTTTCTCTATAGGATCGGTGTATGGTTGTACGCAAATTAATTTGTACACGCTTTTTGGAGCGCTAAGGCCCTGATTCATGAAGGGATAGCGTCAGGTAGTGCCTTGAAAAAGAGAGGTAGCGACAAGTGAACGCCGGACACGGCATGCAATTACACATTTATCAAGCAGAATCTGTTGAGCAACTGGGATAACGCAATGTAGCGTCCGATTCATCATTATCCCAGCCTCAGGGAATAGCGGCGGCGGTCAGCCTTGCACAGCGCCAGGTTTTACCTCTCGCTACCTGTCACTCTCCCATACATTTCAATGGACGATCCTTTTCTTCTCTTTAAAGTGGACCCAGAAACCTTACCTTACCCCATTCCAGCGGCGCATGCACGGGTCGCGGCCACTTCTTGCACTTCCCTCTAGCAGGGCGCGCACCCACCTATTAGAGGGAAGCGCGAGACGCGGCCTCCAGCGCTCAGAGCCGCTGTGGTTGGACGCCGCTTGTACGTGCATACCACAGCAGCTCTGAGCGATCTGATTGGACGAGCGCCCGCGTAGGAGCGTGGGGAGGTGAGTGTTTCCGGGCGTTCTGGGGGGTTCCACACAGCGGGGCACCCCCGATCGGGGTGCCCCACCGAAGTGGACCAAAACCCAGGATAGTCTAAATCCTGGGTGTTGGTCAACTTTAAACAGGGTTTTTGTTTATTTGTGATTTTTTGTTAAAAAAACAAAAATGTGGTGACCTCTTCTGGCCTAGAAAGCCATTTTTTCAAATATTTTTTATGTTTTATATATTTATGCATAATTGACATTACAGGTCTGGCATTAATGTGTTCATGTTACAATGTAATAACAATGTAATTCCATAACGCTTTGTTACTAGTGGATAGTGGTATTGTGTACAGCACAGTGCACATCAAATAGCCTCTGGCGCTCTGGGCTTCAGAGAAGCATTTTCAGCACCGGAGTTTGGTGAGGATGTTTTTATAATGAATATGTTGTGAGTCGGTTGCACTGACCAGTCGCCCATACAGACTTCCATACAGCGCTGTACCGGCCATATAGTGACTCCCCACAATGTATTCATCAATACTGTACAGCGACTGAGTCGCTATGAACTAGCGACCCACGGCCGAGCACAGCGACTACTAGCGGGCGCTCTGAAATGCCTGCTACAAATGCTCACCTGTCGCTACCTGGCGTTAGTGATGAATCAGCCTGCCCGTTGCGCTCAGGTTTCGGCCTGATTTACCGTCATCAGAATGGGATGCGCATTTGTTTTTGTGCCAATTTGTGCCACTAGCGATCGTCAGTACGCCAATTTGCACCTGAAATTTTCTGCTAGTGCCATTTTGGGGCACCAAACTGTCTCTGATTTATGGTATGTTTAGAGGGCAAAAAGCCGTGTGTAAATATGGCAATTTAAAGAGTGGATTTCCTCCAGCAAATAGGTGGAGGAAACTGCAGATTCCAATGAGTAACAGGTTTATTTAATTTTGAAAACACATGCCGGCAGTGTTTGAACAATAAAACTGTCAGGTACAAGTTCTTTTTGAGAATTAAAGCATTTTTTTTTATTTTTGTTTGAAAAAAATAGAGAATGCAGGTTCTTCAGAGAACACACTCTGAAATGGCAAATAGAGCTTCACAGAAAACACAGAAGCTCGAGAGATCAAATGATTATGGAGAAACAGTAGGGGACCATCTGAAAGGAGAAACATGGGGGACCATCGGGAGCACTGTTTAGCCGGCCAAGTGCAGATGGGACAGAGCCATTTGTGCTTAAAAAGAAGGCGCAAATTGGTGCAAGAAGGGGCAATTTGTGCTTCTCCTGTGCGCTTGCCATTTGGTGCGATCCACACGTGCACCTGATGTGTGCACCCAACTGTGAACCATGCACCTAGGTGCATGCAAAATTGTTTGCGCTCCGTCTGAGCGTTTTGTGCATCTACCATGAATTGACCCTTATGTGTATAACCTTTTAGATCAGTATCATAGGTTGAATGTTCCATGCCTGGTTTATAGCAACTTGCATAACATCTCTGCAACTACAAGAAATAACATGTAAAATAAGTGCTGCCTGCACAGTATTGTCCCCATTGAAGAAGCTGCACTGTGCACTGCGGATAAACATGAGCGAGAGAGCAGCCGGACAGGAAAAAGGAGGCAGGTCTATGGGCCTGATGCAGAGCCTCCTCTGAACTGACTTTAAAACCCTCCGATTGTCCGGGGCTCCCGTTTGAATCGTGGCTCAAATGTGATGCAGAGCCTCCGTCGGAATGGCTCCCTAACTGATCCGTCAATTCCACTTTACTCGGAAAGCTTTTTTTGCTCTCTCGGGTGCCTTCAATTTGATCGGGGCTCCCGTTCACGTTCACACGGGCGGCCCATTTTTCCCTGATTTTTCCTGGCTTTTTGAACGTACCTGCTTGGTTTCCGTCGTATTTGACCTTCCATTTTGGTGGTTTTAGCAAGTATACTTACATCTCCATGGCTCTTCAGTTGCCAATCTGGCTACACGCAAGCGCACATCCCTCAAACTCCCTTGGAATATGCATATGGCCACCAATGCAAATTTGACACACATCTTTTTTTCTTGGGGGGGGGGGTTTCCTTGTCCTTAATGCATACCTTAACCATCTAGTAGTTCCTTCTTCCTTGTCCTTAATGCATACCTTAATCATCTAGTAGTTCCTTCTTCCTTGTCCTTAATGCATACCTTAATCATCTAGTAGTTCCTTCTTCCTTGTCCTTAATGCATACCTTTATTGTTTGTGTATTTTTATGTTTTATTGTCCCATATCTAAACCTTTTGTGTGTCATGTAAATGTGTGCTGATGTTGTGTGATGGTACTTTTGCAGGAAACACAACTCTCGAAATTTTAATAATTATTTATTAATTTTTTTTTTTTTTTTTTTAAATAAAAACATTTTTGTTTTTAAAACGTAAAAAAACATATTTACATTTTGTAACAAAAAATTTAAAATTAGGCCTCGGGGTCTGTAGCCTGTTTTCTTTGATCTGTGAATGAAAAACAACATTACTTTAGCATTGTTTTTTGGTGTTTTTTTTTTTTTTGGTTTGTGCACTTTTTAAATCGGACCTTCTGCGTGATGAAAAGGCCAAACTCTTCAGAAACGTTTCCACAGCATCTTAAACTAATATATATTAATTTTTTAGTCAATCAATTATTATTCTTTCCCCCACTGGGCTGCAACTCAGTCCCAGAATTTAGGATACGTGCAACGCCATGTTGACTCTGAAGCATCACACTTACTGAGGAGAGGAGAGTGGGATAAGGTACAGGGGGTGGGTTATAGCTGTGCTTTGCTCACACAGAGCCGAGCTGTGCTCTGGAAAAGGTTGGTAAGATGATTTGTAAGGTGGTCAATCTGTATGTACAGGGTGTGGGAACTATCTAAGATAGACTCTTATTCATAGTTAAGGTCCGCTTTAAGGGCTTTTTTGGATACATTTTGATGGAAATGTTAAAGTTTTTATTTTTTTCTAATGGTATTGTTTGCTCATTTACTTTAGTTTAAATAAACACCACTTACAAGGTTTAGGCCGCACATTGCGTCGGGGGCGGAGTCTCCCTTCATCCTCCCTCTGTGGCAGTTGGGAATCTGTATGAATGACAAACACACTGATATTAGAGACTGTTGTTCTTTCACTAATATAATATTATGTTAGGCTTCTAGGTATCAATCTACTCACCTTCCCCAGCCACCTCTTCGTCCTCGCCCCCTTCCTCACTCATCCCTTGGGATGTTCTAGCGACGTCTGAATCTAAAACAATAGTGCACATGAGTATCTGTATTTAATGCATGTCTGTTCTGCTCGACTCCCTGCCGTCAGATTGTCCCCTCCCCTGCATGCTGAGGTCCAGCGGCTCCTCCGAGTCACTTACAGAGGAGGGGGTGGTCGTTGACCCTGGCGGTGGGCCACCTACACCTTCACCTGTTTCGCCCAACACTGGGCTGCATGTCCTGGTCCGGGTGGGGCGGAACCGCAAATTCCATTCATGGGCTGAAATACAAACACAATCATTAAACCACGCCCAGGCGAGGCCAGTGTTATAGGTGCATTTACATTTTCAACACTTACATGGGAAATGTTTTGCGAAGTACCGCCTCACCCGGGGCTTATGTCTTCTTTTTTAATCAGACCAGTGTTGGGCGATCTGGGTGAAGGTATAGGTGGTTTGGGATCTTCGTTCAATCGCGTCCACCACCGCCAGGGCCAACGTCCGCTTGTCATAATCTGACGGCAGGAAGTCGTAGCGATTCCTCAGCATCATCTGTCAAAAATAGATACAAGGACCCACCATTAATACACAAAATACATTAACAAGTTTCTTGGCCTAACTAAAGTCACTTTATTAACCTCTTGCTGCCTCACATTGCCCTAGTTCTGCTATCTGCATGTAGGCTAGTTTGTAGCTGCGGACATGTGTTAAACTAAGGTGGGCTTGTATTTCACGTCACAAACTAAGTTGTTTCAGACTATTCTTGCGTTTTCTTCTTGCACATTCAAAAAAACGAAGGACCAAGGAGACATTCACCCATTCACCACCACCTGCCAAAAAAGCACGAACACACAAGGGTGCAAAGTCGAGTAAGACCCTGCAGCATCCTCAGCCTCAACACACAAAACATACCCACAAAACAAAACACATCAGCAAGGGAAAGCGTATTGCCAAACCCACCACCCCACCAAGGTCACCCACCCCTCCACCTCAACCCTCTGGTTCTCCCAATTCCAGTACCTCACATTCCACATGCAGCTCCACATCTGATAGCTCAACAGGAACCCAGACAGTAAGCCATAGCAGCACACACACCACATCACCCTCCCCCATAAGCCCCAGAACCACACACGACTCACCAGATAGCCAACCATCAATTTCCACAGATGCAGGGGACACCACACACCCATGTGGCCGACAACTACGCCGTGGCTCCCTAACTGCACGTTTTTGCGATGCTCAAAGCATGGCTGTGGCAAATGCAGTTTGTGAGCATTATGATGCCCTATTTGGCAGGACCTCCAAATCCACCACTAAGCAGGCTAAGCTGGAGATCTGGACGAATATTTGCCGCCAAGTAAATAGTGTGGGATCTGTCAGGCGAGATATTCAACAAATCAAAAGGAAATTTGGGGACCTGAAATACTACAGTAAAAAAAAAATGGACATGCGCCGTCAGCAGAGGTAAAGGGCAAATTAAATGCATTTTTAGTTGCATGGTTAAAAGGATGTAACACTTATTAGGTGTGATTTAATCTTCCCCAGCCAAGGAACATGTATATACATACATACACCCGGCCAGCATCCAGGGCCTGGCAGAGGCACAAGACACAGACCGGAATGTGAGGTCCCAAGGTGAGTCTGATTTTGCCATGACCTATTACAAAAAGTTCAAGAAGGCAGTGTTATGCTACACAACACACTGTACTTGGCCATTTAGCTAATCTTCCTATCTACATTCTAAGGACCAAGTCAACAGGACACACCAGGCCCCCAAACCCCTGCGTTAGCACCGAGGCCAAGGGCACACCAGGCTTCTACACCACAAACCCAAATTGTGGATTGCGATGAGGTAAGTCAATGGTCCTTGGTGTGTACTTTTAACATTGATATTTGAGAGCTTTTGTGGACAGAAATAAACTAAAAGGATGCTATATTTCTTTACAGACCACAGGAAGCCCACCCATCATCGACCATATACGAGATTTGGAGGAGGACACCCCACATATGTCACTAACCACTACTGAACCAGTGGCAGCAACGCAGTCAACCCCGGCACAGCCACCACATCCACAACCACCTTCGGAACCAGAACCAACCACCCTTCCCACTGCTCCAACCCAGTCTAGACGCCATATTTCCCAAAGAAGGCAACTTCAAATTTTGGAGGAAACATGGAGGCAGGAAAATATTGCCTTTGCTGCGACAACACAGCAATTCAATGAGACTGTGTGCACCCAACTCACAAACCTCAATGCCCAAGTAGAGGTATTAAACAGAAATATCTCTGCCCTAACCAGCCATATGGGTGAGATTAATCAAAGCCTGGCCCACATTGCAGCCAATTTGCAGGCACAACATCATTCCTCGTCACCATGCAACCCAACATACCACTAATTTGTGGGGAATACATTTTCTCTGCCCACGTGTAATTTTTCTTTTGGGCCCAAAAAAACAAATGACAAAACAAAATTAGTTTGAAAAAAAAAAAAAAATACAACAAAATTGTGGTCTCTGAAAAAACACTAAACACTAGTTGTGCACGTATGGTTTGCGCGGTGCCACTTTGGGTGCAAGAAAAAGGAGGGGTGGGGAGGGCTGAAACTAAAAGGTGGTGGAGTAGCCCACAAGCCAGGATTAGGTTTAGGACCGTTGCAGGCGTCTATTGTAGTGCCCCCCCCCAGTCACATCAAGACAACGGAACCTCATCTTCAAGAGAACAAAGCCTGGCTCCAACACAGAGCGAGTCCTCCTGGGGGCAGTATTGTAGCGCTCCTCTGCCTGTGAAGATCAGTGCAGGATGGGGGTCTTCATCCAGGGGACCAAAGGATAGGCAGAGTCTCCTGCCCTAAAACCAAAAAACAAAAAAAAATAAAAAAAGGTGTGCATTGCAACAATAGAAAAGAGGGACAAATAGGTGAGCGGGGTAGGGTGGGAGGAAAGGACATTTGTAATGAGACTACATGCATATCCAACCTGTACTCTGATTACAAAAGTCTGGGGAATACTACTTACATAAGAGGGCAAGAACATGACGCAATAGGGTACAATCACTTAACCCATTTAATTTGTAGCTCAATAATTAGGCTCCAAATATACTACGAAAATATTTACCAAATAGTGGGTTAAGGGAAAAAACACAGTCAGACAGGGTGCGTAACCAATACAAGTTTCAAACACATACCCAGTAGCCAGCCACCAAAAAGATCGCCAGATTTGAATCGCTCATGTAGGCAGGAATTCCTAGGCAGGGAAAGCCAGAAAAACGACTCCCAAAAACCAAATCAGGGCCAGCCAGTGCCTGCACATTTATCCTATGTCCCATCTTCAAATGCCTGCACACAGACAATAAAATAAAAATTATGGAGACCCTGTAAAAAGGACCCCCCAAAAAAAACCATAAAAACTATCAAATACTCATGCCATCGATGTCCAAAGGCGTGCGGTGCAGCCTGGTTTCTGCCATACTCAGCAGGACAAGACCGCGGAGCTGGCGCCGCTGATGTGCTCCAACAGAGGACTGCATATTATTGCCTGAGTGCAAATACGGCTGCTATGACTTGCCGTAAGTGAAGGCTCGGCGGCCCTGTTTTATTAGGGTGATTTAAATCAGAAATCAAGGCTCTGCATCACTGAAAAAAACGGACCAATGAACGAGGCGTCCGTTTTCCCGGGAAACAGCCTCGTGCGAGCCGACAATCGGAAAGGCGGCTGAGCGCACACCTGAGCGCATAAGCGCACACTAAAATCAACGTAGCACCCTTTCCTGACCCGATCAAAGCCCAAAACCAATGGGAAAACGCACGGGAGAGCTGAACGGGGAGGCTCTGCATCAAGCCATATGTGTGCTCTGCTGGCTCCGTTTTATTGGTCCAGGGCAAGGTTAATTGGAGGCTGGGGCCAGGAAATAGGCACCACATGCCAGCTCACCACTTCTACTGTATTTTTTGGAGGGTGGGGAATTTAATAGAACCTAAGGGTGTACAATTTGATGAGCAGGGGGTGCCTGCGTGCCTGATCTTTTCTTCCATTGTATCTTTTGGAGCCTAGGAATACACCATTAGTTTGCCCAGTGTGGTACAGCTTACCTTCCCACCTCTTCTATTATATCTTCTAAGGGATATTTTTTGGGAGTGGGGGATAATTGGAGTCTTGAAGGGCAACATGTCTTACATAAGGGTTGCTCAAATATGCCTATGTTTGGTTAGGGGGCAGTTCAGATGAGCTTTTCCAAAATTTGGAAAGTAGATGCTGGCACACCAGCTGCACAGGCCCGGTTGTTTGTGTGTGTGCATGCACCATGCCCGAGGAGCAGCGTCGGACAGCGGGAAGATATCGGTTACCCTGTCCGCCCACAGCTCCTCCATTTTCTGGCCTGCCGGTGGCTGCAGTAGTTTACTTGTACCATGTAAGCTTACTTTTCATTTTATTCAGTGGTTAAACTGAAGCCATGGAAACCTAGCCAAGAGAACATGGTTTATGCCAGCTCCCCATATGGACCAGGGAAGTATTTATTAAATTGAATATGGCAAAATCAATTCTTAGACATTGATGAAAGAAGCCTTGATGATTCAGAAGTCAAATTACAGTATATCAAATATTCATGGCCAACATAAGCATCTATGAAATGTCATCCTGCCATTACATTTTTCATTTAATGTACCTTCATGTCAATGTATCTAAACTTGCCTTAAGTGATACTGTCACACACACTGTACATTTAAGATGATAACTTGTTACATAAAATATAGATCCTTCTGCATTTTAAACGATACTCTTTTTATGAATACTTTATTAACCTAAAAACTAAGAGAATGTTAATATATAAAAGAAAATTATTATGACTTTCTAGAACAGTGCCTCCCAACCCTCTTCTCAAGAGCCACCAGCTGGTCATGTTTTGTAGATCTTCACATAGAGGCTGATTCATTACTAATGCCAGGTATCGGCAGATGAGCATCTGTATAGCGGCGCTTAGAGCGACCGCTAGTAGACGCTGTAAGCAGGTATCGGGTGCTGTAACAGAGCACCTCAGTCGCTGTAGTAACCTGGGCCACATTGATGAATGTGATGTATGTTGGGTGCTCTGCAGGGAGCGAAAGGTAGCGCCGGCACTGTGTGATCAAAGTCTGTTTTTGAACACATATCCACCTGTAACAAAGTGAAAACACATGGAATGACATTGTTTTAACACCGTGACAATAACACTTTAGTGCCAGACCTGTAAATGACAATTCTGCATAAAGGCCTACCTTCTGTGTTTGTTACATCTAGCATGCAATCGTTATGTACTTACTTGGGAAATGGGTCGCAAAAATCACAGCACCCGGGGCTTGTGCCGACCAGTGCTGCATGATCTGCATAAAAGTGAAGGTGGTGTGCGTGTCCTCGTCAATCTGGACCACTATCTCCAGGGCCAGCTTCCTCTTCTCAAAATCGTTGGGCAGGTAGTCGTACCTGCACTCATCAGGATCTAAAAAACACAAAAATTAAAATAGTTGTTAGATCAAACAGCATACAAATATCATTCACACTTAGATCAGTTGACTAAATGACATTCCCCAACACATTTCTAGCCTTTACCTATCCTAGATGCAAGTGAGTTGGTTCGCACATGTGCGCACTAACTTCTGTTTGGCACAGAGTTTAAATCACTTTTAAAAACAACTGTTTCTTCCTGCGCTTCCTTAAGGCCTAGGCATGCATTTAGATGGCAAATCAACGTCCTTACAATACACTTACGAGCATAATGATATCTTGGTGTTGGCGGGTGAAGATCGTGGGTGCCAACTTTCTTCTTGTCCGCAGCAGATAGGTAGTGCCCCAGTGGTTTCTGGGATGCGCGCAGCCGGACGCACGCGTACGCGAACACGTATGAGTCATACCCAGTCATTAGTATTTAAAGGGTAATGGACATGCAGCTCATTCTCTTTGTGAATGTCATCATGGCACCCAAAAAAAATAGCGGAAAGCAACCAGCAGCCAAAGAGGGCAAGACAAAAAGGCCAGAGCGGCATGAGGACACATCATCCTCCAGACTGAGCACTCGGTTGCACAAATCGACTTTAAAGGTGCCTGAAACGGGGAGCAAAAGTGGCCACCGCAAGGCTACATTGACCACAACTCCAGGCTCATCAAAAACTTCAAGCACCCGGAAAAGTTTAGAACCTTCCTCCAAGAAGTAGGCTCCCCGCGCAACCACATCCAAAGTGCAAGGGAGCACAATGCCCAAGGGGGAAAAAGTAAGCAGAGGGCAAGAAGCCCGAGCCCCCCAAGCACACCCTCTCCTGCTCCCCACCCTACCACATCCAAATAGAAAGGGAGCCCAAGTTCCAAGGGTAAAAAGAAGCAGAGGGCGAGAAGCCCGATCCCCCAAAGCACACCCTCTCCTGCTCGGCCACATTTGCCACTGGCACACGTGGAAACAAGCGAGACCTATGCCACATTCACGGCTGCAAGTTCTGTGGCCACCCAGCCAATGACCCCCAGTCCAAATGCCAGCCCAGTCCATTCTTTTTCCAGCGACATGACGGCCTATTCTTCACCACACACACAGCCAAGAATGTCCCCTGAATTGACACCAACCAGAGAAGAGCCAGAAGAACAACCATTAGGCCGAACCTTGCGGCGAGGCCACTTGAGCGGCCGGTTTGGTGAGGCACAAGTAAGGCAAAGGCATAATTTTTATACTCTTATTTTAAGCTTGCAAACAGGCGGAGGCTTCCCCACAAAATTACAATAAACCAGAGCTGAAGAAATGGTCCTGGATTTGATCCACCCCCTAACATTACAGGGCCTCTCTGGCAGACACGACACAGACACCCAGGACATTTCTGCAGGTTAGTAATGATTGTTTTAATGTGAGCTATTGGAAACTTTGGAAATGAGGCTCACAGGCAGATATGAACACACGCCCCTAGGGAGTGGCTTTTAGGGGAGGTTACTGTTGTAGGCGGGTGTTTAATGGCTGAGGAATGGGCTTAATGATGGACACTCTCCCAGGATGCAGTAGTTAATGATCCTTAGAAAGGTTTTCAGTCCATACACAACCTTTTACATTATTTCTGGCAAATGTCAAACAATTTATCTTATCTTACTGCACTGCATGTGACGTGAATATACCGTACATACTCGAGTATAGGTCGACCCGAATATAAGCCAAGGCACCTAATTTTACCACAAAAAAATGGAACAAGTTATTGACTCGAGTATAAGCCGAGGCGGCTTTTTTCAATTGGAATTGGAGTTGACACACAGAAAGAGACACACACACACACACACACACACACACACACACACACACACACAGAAAGGGACACACACACAGAAAGAGACACACACACAGAAAAAGACACAGACACACACACACACACACACTGTGGGTACCTGCTGCTGCTGCCGCCGCCGCTCTCAGACGTGCAGGTGTCGGGGGTCAGGGTTTGGCCGAGGTTACCCTGCAGAGGGGCAGCGGGGTCCCCCTCCCCTCCTCCTCCTGCCGGTCGCTCGGCACACAACACCCTCCATTCAGCTCCGCCTGGCAGCCGCCAGCCGCCACCGTTCTCATACACACACCAGCACTTCCTGGCTGTTGCGCGCTGGTCGTCAGTGGGCGTGCCCCATATGGCCGGCGTCCAATGAAAACACTGCCCATTGACGACCAGCGCGCAGCAGCCTGGAAGTGCCGGTCAGTGTGTGAATGTGTGTGCGTGTTTGTGTGTATGAGAGCGGCGGCGGCAGCAGCAAGGGTACATTAGGGACCCGCAGCGGCCGCCCCTCACCCTCCAGCATCTGTTGGGTTCAGGGTTGCGGCCTTCCCTGGCAGTCCGCCCCTGGACTCGAGTATAAGCCGAGGCGGCTTTTTTCAGCCCAAAAAGTGGGCTGAAAAACTCGGCTTATACTCGAGTATATACGGTAGTCAAAAATTGACAACACTTCTTTGTCTTTCTACCACTGGGGTTCTAGCTGTGCTTTGGTCAGACAAACTTGAGCTGGGGTCAGGGAAAGGTCAAGAATGCACAGCAGCATACTCGGAAGCCAAATGCTATTTGCAAGCTGACTGTTGGCCCCTAAGGCACCATTTTGGATGTGTAAAGCCTCCTAACATGCAGTACATGCATGTTTCTATTCTTTAAGGTGACCAATCTGTAGGTACAGGGTGAGTCATACATATAAGATAGACTCAGAATCATTGGGAAGGTCAACTTTAACCATTGGGGGAGTTGTAATTCCTGCTTGCCCACATGTGTTCTAAAGCATATGAACTCATCAGGCTCATCAAGGGATGTTTGTGTGTTTACATGCCTTTTACTTTTTACCACCGCACAGCATCCTGCCTCTGGAAGTGTGGAAGCCTCCTCCATTTTGAGCATGCCATCTACTTCCCTGCTGCCTAGGACACAGGACCAGATATATAAGGTAAGTGTACTTTGCTGAAACTGGTGATGCATGTGAATGTACATGACTAATCGTTCCCAAAGATATTTAGGCAAAAATCTGACACACTTTTTCACATGTCCCAACAGACTCCCCCCACTAATGGATGTAATCCAGCATATGGAGGAGGAGGATGCCAGCCAGATTGGACCTTTGCAAATTACCCCCCTGGAACCTAATCTGCCACTGCCCCAACATCCTACTGCACCAAATCCTCTGCAGCAGAGTGAAGCTGGACGCATGCTGCCAGCCCGTCGTGGGCAGTAGGCTGAGACTGAGCCTACAGTCCCCAGTGCTAGCTCTGCTGCAGAGGTTTTGCCTAGTACATCTGGTACTGTTGCTCGCCCTAGACCTCCAGCATCTGCAGGTGCTCAAACCCGGGGAATTGGAAGTCGCAGTCAACAACGTTGACCAGTTTCCCAGGGGAGGCGCGTGCCGATCCTGGAGTCAGCATGGTGCCATGACAGCCGTTACTTTAGGTTTTGGCAGATTATGAATGCCACACATGCCCAGATGTTGGGCCACCTCCAAGGCCCAACACAACTGTTAGGTTGAGCGTTGCGCGTCCATCTCGCAGCACTTCACTTACCTCCATGGCTGCATCCAGCCGTCATCCATCTCACAGCACTTCCCTCACCTCCATGGCTGCTCGCAGCCATCTCCCTTCCCCCCATGCTTCCTCCTTGCATGGTCAGGTGCGCGCACATCTCCGTCCACTAGAGGGAGCGCGCACCGGATTCCTGAGATTTAAAGGGCCTGTACACCACTGATTGGTGTCTGGTCATCCAATCCTGCATCCACTACCCCTATTTAAAGGGGCATTTTCTTTCCATCAGTGCCGGATCTTGGTCTTTCCATGCCAGTTGTAAATCAGTTGCTTTTGGATTGCTCACCCGTGTACCGACCTCTGCCTGTCCCCGACTCTGAACCTTTGCTGCCTGCCCCAACCTTGGCTACTCACCTTTACCATGAACCTGTGCTGCCAGCCCTGACCTCTGCCTGTACTCACTACGTCTTTTGCCTGTCCCTGTGCACCACGCTGAACCTCGGCTAACTGTGGAACTGGGCCGCTGTTGGGGGGTAGCGGTCACTCGCCGCTACAAGACCAACCTGCCTTGCGGTGGGCTTTGGTGAATACCGGTGGCCTCTTAGACTCCGCTCCCCTGACACGGCACTCGCCATCAGTTCCACAGTCAAAGCGGATCCATATCTAAGTCCGCTCCACCCGTTCCGTGACAGCAACCTTATTATGGGCAACATCAATATTAATAATTTGACCTGGATCTGCTAAACATCTTTCCTCTACATCCCAACTCTATTTACCTGTGTGGTGAGCGCAACCAAGATTGGGTTGTTTATAGCTTTGCTGGTTTGTTTTGGAATTCGCCCATATAACTCATTAGAGTGCTCACATACCCCACTAGCCAATGGCTGAGCTTAAGCCTCAGTGAAGCAGCCGCTCAAGCTCCCACACAGCAAGCTTGGACCTAAGGAAATGCTGACTGCCTCATCCTGTTTGTTGGCAATATTGGGGGACATTCTTGGCTGGAAAAAATCAACATTTGGCCATGGCAAAGATTGGACTGGACTGGCATGGGGTCTGGCTATCATAGGCTGGAAAAATTACAAGCAGGAGAGGGTGTGTATGTGGCCCTATGTATTCCTGACCAACTATTCCCCTTGAAAGTCGTGCTCCCTATGGATCTTGATGTTGGTGGGCGGGTAAACTTCAGCCTGGAGTAAGTTACCTTAGAACTCCTGGATGTGGACAATTGCTAGGGGCCAGAAGTCTGGGCCAATTTATACTTATGTTTGAAAATGTATGTCCATGGAGTCTGCAAGTGCCCTTCACCCAAAAATTGTCATATTTCCAGAAAATGTATGGAATTTGACTTTAGCTGTTCTTGTCTAAGTTGATGGATTCATGTTTGTGTTGTTTTTACATTAATGAAGGTTTGTAATCACAAACATAAGAAAATAAACTGTATTATGCTCAGATCAGGTATAAAATGTTTTGTAATTAAGGCATTACAACATTCTTAAACCAAAAAAAGGCCTTCACGCATGCAACAAATATAACAAACAGACAAAAACATAAACAAACTAAACAAATCTTAAGAAAAATAAGACTCAATAACATGGGCACGGACAGATTGCCCAGAGGCACTCGGGGTGCCATCATATATCATATATGTCATCTGGGTCCTGCCTGGGTGGAGAGGGTGGCATATCCACGTAATGGGGGACACGCTGCCTCAGGGCAAAATTATGGAGCACGCAGCATGCTAAGATTATTTGTATAACCTTGTTGGGGTCATACTGCAGTGCCCCCCCCTGTATGGTCCAAAGAACGAAATCGTGACTTCAACAGGCCGAAGGCCCTCTCCACTACGGCCCGGGTCTTCTGGTGGGCCCGATTATAGGACTCCTGGACCGCATTCTGCGGGCGAAGAACGGGCGTCAGGAGCCAGGGCATGAGTGGATATCCAGAATCCCCTGAAAGAATAACAAAATACTAACATAAATTTCACATTCTAAGCAACATTATTGTTTAACATGTCATCAAGGGATAAAAACAGCCATAAGTTAAGACATGGGTCATCAACTATATTCATAGGCATACAGTGAAAAGAGAATGATGGAATTTGACCAAATTTACCCTGGAGCCATCCACCAGATAATTCTCCAGACTCAAACCGACGAAATTAGCCGGAGCTCCTCAATATATAGGCATCATGGGACGACCCTGGATACCCTGCAAGAACACTGAGGAATCGCATGTTCGGAACCACTGCTTGTATGTTCAGCGAGTGGCCCATCTTGCGGTTCCTGAAAAAGAAAAAAAAAATTACACCAAGCCAAGGTAACCAACAAAAACACTAACTCCAAAAAAAAAAACAGTTCTACAATCCCAAAATAAATAACAAAGGACATAAGTCGTTTAAAGAACAAAAATGATATGGATGTGTTAAAAAATAAAGTTGAACATGCTAAGGACTAATTAAGGTCAGCATTAAAATGCTTTTATAAGGCCTACATGAAAATAATTGATTAAGCTATTCATTGGAAAGTGGTTCAAAGGGACACTTGAGAAGGAGGGATTAAGCTATGCATTGTAAAGTGGTTCAAAGGGACACTTCAGAATGAGGGATTAAGGTATGCATTGTAAACTGGTTCAAAAGGACACTTCAGAAGGAGGGATTAAGGTATGCATTGTAAACTGGTATAAAGGGACACTTGAGAAGGGGGGATTAAGGTATGCATTGTAAACTGGTTCAAAAGGACACTTCAGAAGGAGGGATTAAGGTATGCATTGTAAACTGGTTCAAAGGGACACTTCAGAAGGAGGGGTTAAGGTATGCATTGTAAACTAGTTCAAAAGGACACTTCAGAAGGAGGGATTAAGGTATGCATTGTAAACTGGTTCAAAGGGACACTTCAGAAGAAGGGGTTAAGGTATGCATTGTAAACTGGTTCAAAGGGACACTTCAGAAGGAGGGATTAATAGATAGATAAAATTAAGTTTGGTTAAACAATATAACAAAATCACATTAACTTACCTATAGATGTACTCATCGGCTGCGGAAGGGACCAATGCAACGTGGGTGCAATTGATCGCACCCATGACGTTGGGCATGTCGGCGATATTATAAAATCCCAACTTAATCACGTTCAAGGCTACCATGTCGCCCGGAAAGGAAATATATTTGGGACAAAGGGTAGCCATGCCATCCAGAAACTTGGATAGCGTGCGGCTCAGCGTAGGCTGGGACATCCCCACAGAGAGGGCACCCAGCCTCTGGAACGAGCCGTTCGCCAAAAATTGCAGGCAGCCAAGCATCTTGGTCATACCTGAAATTGCTTGCCCCTTCCTCGTGGTGCGGGCTAACCATGGCCGCAGCTCACCACACAATTTATGGAGGGAAGCACGATTGAGTCGGGTCAGCTCAAACAGCTCAATGTCATGCATGCGATCGATATTCATGCATCTCCGGTGCATTCTGCCTCGGCCATCCATGCTGATGCAGGTTATGCCATTGAGCTGAAGGCGCTCATACTCCTCCACATAGCCGCAAAACATGATCAACACTAATTCCGAGTCCAAAATGTCCCGTAAGTGAAGCGGAAATGAAACCGTTTTATAGGGCGGAGGTCCATCGGCAATCGGGTCTCAGAATCGGACGCAAGCCCATACCAATAACGTAACTTATCAGAACTAACACAAATTATCCAATTTTAATCCATCCATCGAATGCGCATATACGCGTGGAAAAAGTAACGTAAAAAACAAAAAACAAGGCAAACATTCGAAAAAAATACACAGACACATGCGAAAGTGTCTCTCTGAATCAACACTAATTTCTGGCTGTATGGTGATCTTAATCACAGAGCCAGAAGTGTCACTAGTTCTGGATTCAAAAAGTCAGAGCTGCTGCAGCTCCAAATTCCAAAGCAACCTGCTCATAGACACTGAGATGGCTAAAGTAGAACCACTATAGCTGGAGTCCTAGATCTGGGAGGCAGTTAACCACTAGCATTTTTGAGGCATTGGTCGTCCATCCACTGCTCACCACTTCAGCTTAACAACACCTGATCTGCCAAGATCCCACCAGTGTTTCTTTCCCCCTTGCTGCTGATGGCATTCCAGACACAGATACTCCAGCATTTCTCAAATTGAGAGCACACATGGCCAGTGTTGATCATGGAAACATATTGTGCTACCAAGTCTCCCCATTGTCAGTACTGCCACTAATTTGTCATCTCTTCCACCTCCAATCTGACCTCCCCAGCCTTTACATAAATGGCTTCATCACTGTCCTCCTGCAATACGCTCCTGTTTATGACTTAATAATAATAATACCAGCTTCAGATGTCAATATCGCTGCAGCTGACGATCTCATAGCCATCACAACCATCCAAACCAGAACTAGCAAGCATGTGGCCACATGATGCAGATTACTTCCAGCACAGTAATGTTCTAGGTGAAGCAGTTGTCATAAAAGTAGCCCAAACACAACATAGGCTTCAGTGGAATCAACATTGCTAGTAACAGAACCAGAATTAGAAATATTGGGGAAAAAAAAGGGTAAAGCTTCAGAGAAACTGGGAGCCCTCAGTCTAGGCACCAGACACCATCTTGGATCACAATATAAAATTGCCTGAATATGAAAAAGTTAAAAGTTAAAAAAAAGAAGTTCCCATCTAAAGTAAAACTGCTCTCTTTAAAATGTTATGCCATGTGTGTTCATATAATTTATTCTTCTAGAAAAAAAATATTTCCGCCTTGATGGTGTAGATGGCTTTTTCATGACTTGTGGTTTCCCTTCATGTGTGGCTGCCTCTATATAATTTGCTGAGCTTGAGTCACGAAGCATGATATAGCAAAGTAGCACTGTGTACTCTGCAAGCTTAAACACCTCTTCAGTGAAATGAATATTGAAAGGCTGACGAGGCTGCAATTTGCTCATATTCTGTAAATACACATTTAAACTTCATTATGATTTATTACTGTTAATTCGACTTTGTAAATAACACATTTGTAAACTGCAATGTTTGTACGTGCTATAACATATCATTTACTGGGCAGTTGGACCTATTCGTTTTATATTCGCATTTTCTGCATGCCATTGCTATGTTGCACTAATATTTTAACCTTCATAGGGACCTCAAATGGGGCTGCAATAGAGAATGTTAAGATGTATTTGTTAATCTGATCCATAGATGTTACAATTTCCAAAAGATTTTATTACAGACTAAAAATAAGAATTAAAGACTTTTTTCTGAATTGTTGCATAGAAACAAATATGTCATGACTAAAACATAGCCATATATTAATAAAAACTTTCACAAACGCAATGTTGCTGCACAGCCTATTTATTCCTTGAAAAATATATATATTTTTTTATTTTAATGGAAGGAAGAGGAAACCATGGGTGACAGACTCTATCACCCCGATAGACTAAACTTGTCACCCATGGATTTTATTCCTACCATGAGAGAATAACCCACAAGCTTGCTGGGAGCTTCATTCAGTTTGGTTCTATAAGTGACCCCTTCTCTCATTAGCTAGGTGTGTTTATATGGATTTTTAATATTACACAATCTCCCAATAGTGCGCCTTTAAGTCACTTACATAACATCTATTTTTAATTAGCCCAAATTAGCTGAAGACTGAACTGGAAAGCTTTTGAAATCTTCTAGGTGTTTTTCAGGTATTAGGTCTGGAGAAGAGTTTCAAAAGGCTATATATCCAGTATATTGTCCAACACCTATTTTCTACAAAATGGGTAGTGGACCACACTGTGACAGATGAGGAGAAGCCATCAATATTCCTTATGCCCCCCTGTAATCATGGTTTCACTGACCTCCAGCCCCGCAATAGGCAAAAGTCCATTCTGCTTTTCTGGCTGCCAGTAGAAACACAGACCACATGAGTGCCAGTGGCTATTCGCAACTATTGGCCCACTTAGACTAATAACTAAAGATAAGAAAATACATTTGGCAGATTTATTCCAAGATTCTGAACATTTTGGACTGACAACACTAGGGATTGATGTATTTTTTTATTTTTTTTTTTATTTTTGCTGTACAACATTGATATACTGTTTTTTGTATTTTTTTTATTTGTGTTCAAGAGCTTAAAGGGATTGTAACCTTTAAGGGCTATTGGAACATGATAATATGATAATGACACAAATTAGCGACAAAGCTAATGCTAGAAGATTCGCTCATTACAACTAGACACAGCACATTAATATAACACAGCATACAGCGACCATATTTAAGGATCAGTAGAGCAAACCCATGCCCTCAAAGAGAAATCTGTGTTTGTGAAAGCTACATAAACTGCCCTACCTCCACAGTAAAGCATACTAAACCTTTGCCCCACTGGGCCAGCACCCAACTCCAATAATGGTTAGAGGCTGCTGCACTGTGTGCTGAGACCTGCATTCAGTCCCCTGTCAAATGGCCACCTGGTGGTGGATAGGCTAGTTTACTTAATTGTGAATCATGGGGGAGAGAGGTGGAAGAAAGGGGAAATCCACATGAATATGACTCTGTTTAGATACAGAGCATGGCAATAGAAAGCAGTTTTCCTTACCTTAATGGCAGGGGGTGGGGGCAGGTGCACGCTTCAGCCCAGAGATGCTAGGGATGTAGCCGGCATTGTTTACATCGTGGGAACTGCTGGTAACAATGAGGTTTTTCAGCAACCCGGGATGGGTTTCAAACAGCGTGGCATCCCTGGATAGCCTAGGGGAAGGCCAGTGGTCGGTCCTGTAGTTTTTTAGACCCCCGGGCCAGTCAGATTTATTAGTGACAGGGCAGGAAAAGTCAACAGTTTGGATTTTTTATTTCATTTAAACAATAGAACCTGACTGGTTCTTCAGGACACTTGCACTGATTCCAATATATGCTATCTGGCCAAAAATGTGTTCTTGGTAAAAAAAAATATATATATATTTTTTGCAAATCCAGTGTGATTATATCAAACAGTTATCTTATCTTTATCTTTTACTTGACTTACAAAGTAGCACAGTAAATTAAGCAGTGTCTGCTATCTTGATTTCTTAAACATTAACTTTGGAAAGTAATAAACTCTTAATAAACTCCTCAATCACTGCATCTTCTCGCACATGAAGACAGGATTAACTCCTTAAGACCTCAGATCTAGATTGAGTTTGCAATAACATAAATAATGCATTGTGGTTTAGTGTGTCATTTGTCTTTCTTGCCTGTTGGGTTAGTTAGCGTGGAGCACTGCAGGGAGTCTATCATGGTGGATGCTTAGTCAAGTAGTTCTGCATTGTAAATCTTAAGCCTACAAATGCAACTGGCATCTGGGTTTATTGTCTCAGTGATTTCAGCTGATTTGGTACCTCCGGGTGGTACTCTTATTCAAATAACAAGCCACAGTTCCTTCAGCATGATCTTTTATTTTTCATTGGATTGACATTTTTATGTAGCTGTTATTACATTTGTGTCAGTACATGCCTTACTTTTTATTTGTAGATTTTTCTTCCAAAGAAGAATTTAACGTTTGTTAAGCAGGTCTCAAATTCTGTCATTAAAGAAGATCTAAACTCTCCTTGTTGGAGAATGTAGAAGATACTTGATACGCTTGTGGAGCAGCCACACCAATAGATGGAATAATGCAGTGTGAGGCCATTTCTGGGCTCACGTTGGACAGATCTCCAAATGGAAATGGTATATCATACATATGGAGCTCACAAGTGGCGGGATATGCTCAGTTGAATCTCAGAGGTTCAGGGCCCTCCTTGGCACTAAGGAGGGTTTATGACACTGTAATATGGTGACATGCATGTTATCTCATTAGAATATATTGTGTACTAATTTTATTATTTCATTTTACTGTCAAGTGTAGAAGACTTACCAGTGGTAGTAAACCCACCTAGTAAGGGACACTTGCATTTTTAGTTGTAGCACTCATGGATGTAAAAACAAAGGATGAGGGGTATTTTCCCATTTTGTGGTAAAGCAAGACTATCGTTAATGGTGTCTCTGCCGGGATTTTTAAGGGACCTGTTAAAGGATACCCCCCGAAAGCTAGTTGTGCTGTACTGCACCAACATCAGTGGAGGAAAGCTCTATAGGCTCTACGATTCTACTACTGCTAAAGCTTCTGTATTATATTACAATATTATATTATATTATAAAGCCTCTTATACTTTTATATTGACTTCCTCATTCAATGATTCAGGCAAAAAATCTCTAAAAACTTCACCCGTGCACACATGTTATATTATCTGACAATGAATAAGAAGATTTTGTGCTAATAGTCAGTATCACAGAATTACCCATGAATGACTGAACCATAATATACAGCTCCAATAAATGTCTAATTTTCTCCCTTTGTAGGTATATACGTAAAGGGTGTTTCTTAACCCTGTCCTCAAGTACCCCCAGAAGGTCATGCTATGAGGATAAAGAGAAAGAACTTACAGCTCTTCCCACAATGGTAAGTATACCAGGAAACTGGGAGGGGTTTCACAGAGCAGGGCATCCTGGATGGAGACACCGCCCAGTCCTGAAGTCATATACTTTAAGAAACCCTCAACTGCACAGTCTAAGGTTACTGTGTGGAGTGGGGAATGAAAAGATTTCTGTGGTATCACATCCCCCCACCGTGACCCACCACAATCACTGCATCGTTTGTTTGTTTTTTTCTGTTTTTGCCCTCTAAACCCATAACTTGGCAGTGGCGTAGTTAAATGTGACTGGGCCCTGGTGGGAACATTGAATGGGCCCCATCAGGGCTCATAGAGTAACCTTTTACTGTCATTTTAACTAAATTGGATACAACTAGGAAACTAAGGTCTGTTTACGTACATGATGGCATGAGATCAGAATTCTAAAATTTAGGGTGAACAAGAATACTGGGGTCCCCTGACCTTAGTTGGCCTGGTGCAGCCTCTGCTCCCCCTGTAGTTACACCCCTGTAACTTGGGGTGTTAATTCTAGTGAATCCCCTAGAATCACAGGTCATTCCGCAGAATGGCAAAGCAACTAGAAACAGATAATTCCACTTATTTTTCCATTCCACCCATTATGTGATGCTGCCCCACCCTTTTTATTAACATTTTTTTAATTTTCAACAACAACTAAAATCTATAAAGCTGAATTACTTCAAGATCTCCTTGTCCAGTTTATAATGTTGGTTTTGACAAAACACGACTCTAGCAAAGCATACATAGCCCTATATTTCTGTCCAGACTTATTCTGAAATGTGTTTTCAAGCAGACTTATTCTGTTCAAAACACAAATAATCCATGTGTTTCAACACAATACAAATTGTGTTTTTCTATTTTTGTAAAACAATAAGTTTTAAAAAAGAGTCTCGACATACTGGATTTTCCCACTGCCAGCCAAATGGGAAGAAGTAAATGGAGTGCAATATAATCCATACGGATTGAACTGCTTTCTAACTTCAATAACTGTCTGGACAATTTAAAATAATGGAATTTTAACACCTGATTGAGTGTGGAAAGTCCGACTTCTAAGTGTGGTGATTCTCGCATATCCTCCTCTGCATTCTTACAAACTAGCAGCATTATTTCTACAGTACTTGAATTGAACAACAAACTTAGCACAAACGTTTATTACTAGTGATAATCTGTAACAAGGTTTACCTGGTTCAGGATGCCAAAAACAATAGCCCAGGCCACCACTAACCTGTGAACTGGTATAGACCCTCAACCAATTAACAAACAGTTAAAAATGAATATAAAGAAAATACTCACCATCTTTGCTTCCTTCACCTGCCCTTCAATGGGCAATATCCTCTCTGCATGCCTGCAAGGTCAGGGGCTCCCTCCTGGTCCTTACTAGTGCAGCCACCATGCATCTGTAGTGAATGTCTGCCCTCCTCCCTCCTTGGCATCCCACCAAGGGTTATGGCAGACCACCCGGGGAGAAGCTTTTATACCACAGAGACGGGGTCTCAACAGAATCTCCCATTGTGACTGATTACAGGGGGATTTTCCACGAAGAGGTAGAGGGAGGGGGGACCTGTGTCCCCCTGAACAAGAGATGCTGGTGAGGTGTCTACAGTTGCCTCCCCTGGCATCACAAAACATGCCCATTGCAGGGCATAAGAAGCGCTGCAAAAGCCACCCCCTTGCATCAGAAGGGCACACCCCACTGGACAAGTAGGGACAAGTGGACAGATTCTGGCTCAGCTTCTCATTGAACGGTATCTGGGTGGAACAAAACCCAGGAATTTGTCTTGCCTGAGTTTCTTTCCCTTCCCCTGTTTTGTGAAACACCAGAGAAAGCCCAGAAAAAACTCACCTCTTCAAGGTAAATTAAGTTAAATTTATTTTTTAAGGTAAGTATAGCTAAAATATCTAGCACTGTCTCTTTTTGAGTTAATGCCTTGTGAACTGGTAAGGGGTCCAAGGGACCCCTATACCAATCCAAAGGACAGAGGGATGGCTAGCCACCTGCCTGACATGCATGTGGTGGCTTAACAATAGCCCTGCCCCTCAGCATGGTCCTGGTGTCCTAGGCATAGGGGCTGGTAAAAACTAGGGCCAGGGGCCACCAGTTGGGCTCCTGTGCCCTGGCTTATCAGCCCTATGCTTGGTGCATCAGCGTCTTCACCCTCCAAGAAGCCCCCCCCCGAGAAGCTGGATGGCCCGTCTGCTCACCCACCCACCCGCTGAGGAACCACTGAACCCTGTACAGATGAGCGATTTGGACAAACCCAAAGATATTCAACAAAATGCTTGTATCGAATTTTAAGAAGTTCACTCATCTCTCTTTCTGCACAGATGTTTACAACTGTTAAAGTGTTATATTGTAAAAGGGAATCTTTCACTGTAAAGATGCTAAAATGGAAATCTAACATTAGATTAGAAGTTGTAACTAACTATAGTTAAGAAATCTTAAGGAGGGCTGAAGAAAATTAAAGCAACATCATCTGTAGTCTTAAGTCAAGGATTACTGTGATGTTTTTGAATACCTTCTACCACTCCCCTGAAAGATTTGTAGTTGCTTTGACTTATTATTATGGTTAAATGAGAGAGACTTCTGTAGCGGGCGCTTGTTCTTGAACCTAGGGTAGGGCATGTCAGTGTGGCATGTGTGGGTGGAGGTCCACTTACTGGCTTCAGACATTGCTGGGATCCAGAGATGACACTCTTTGGTGAACTCAACATGGTCTTTATTAGTTGGCTTCCGTCCATGGCAAACACAGCAAACAGTTCAGTACAGCATGATCCACAGGTTACAGCAACAGTCAATTGCAATGGTCTCCTCCATGGCTGTCTCTCAGCTCCTTCACACTACATTGTACTGCATACCTTCATCGAGTCTAGAACATAAAACACTCTAGAAGGGTAGGTCTCTCCCTTATATAACCTTGGTATTGTTGCTAACCCAACTATTATTGCGAGTCCCAACCAATGGCAGGGCAGTTAATGTTGCCAATGCCACCTGGCTGAGTCTCTATTTACCAACCTGAAAGGGAATGCCAGACCAATAATGTACTGTTCGGTCCATTCCTTAGGCAACACTGCCATCATGTGGTTTCATGACGCAATGGTCCTAAGAAATACATCCAACAGGTTTAACTACTCTATTTAATGGTTCCTATTCACTATCAGGGCCTACTCCACTGACAGGGCTCTAATTATTTCTAATTTTAGTGTTGCCCATGGTTTCCACCCGTCACACTTCATATATGTCAAACACAAAATTTTATATTTTCTTTGTGCTGCTGAAATCTACAGATCTCAGAAAAGTAGCGTTTTTCAGCATCCTTGCAAAAAGCAACCATACTGTGTGATACACACACACACCCACAATCTGGGAAATGGTATTTACAGTTCTTTTGGAGTTGGTAACCTCTTTTGGCCCTGCGTTAATCTTCATTGCAGTTCATCTCAAAGATTTTTGATGGGGTTGAGGTCAGGCCTGTGTGGGCCAGTCAAGTTTTTTCACACTAGATGCACCCAACAATTCACTTAGGAACCATGCTTTATCCACTAGGACACAATCACGCTGGAACAAAAAAGTGCTTTCCCCACAACTAAAAAGCTGAAAATGTATAGTTGTCCAAAAAGTATTTGAAGCATTAAGATTTTGTTCATTGTAAACAAGGGGTCTAGGTCAAGCCCTCATGAACAATATCATAGCATTATCCCCCTGCAGCAAACTTTACAGTTTGCACAATGCAGTCAGGAACAATCTGGTAATCACCAAATCCCCCATAAATGAGACTGGCAGACAGAGAAGTTTGATTGGACATTCCAAATACACCAGTTTCCATTTCTCCTGACATGTGGAAGAACTTGACCTCAAACTCATCAAACATCTGTGACGTAAACTAGAATGGCGATTGCAAAGCACACTAGGAGACAAACGTCATCCCAGCAGCAGTGCAAACTACCTGTGGTCCAGACACTGGTTGCGTTACTGGGCCACTTTGAAGAAATGTAATGCGACTCCTGCAGTTAGTCATCCACAGTATGCTACCATATTAAATATGTTCAGGCTCTCACTGGAAGTCCTGCATACAGCACTGCGGTGGATTTGGGGATTTAGCCTGGCACACGGGAGGGGGATGGGTAGTCTCCACCTATTGGGTGTACCAAGATAGTGATGAAGGCAGCAAAATATTGATGCAGCTGTGGAAGGCTTGGATAACTATATTAGGGGGTTGTTGCTGTGGGTCCTTTTAATAACACCACTGACAATCGTGAAATATGGAGGAGGAAAGGAATTTCACAGATTGACTTTCTGTAACGGGGGTAATGAGCTTAAGAGTTTCAGGCTAGCAGAACTAGGGGGACAGGTTCTGGTTTTCAAAGGATGTGAGGTGCATAATGGCTAGTGACAAGCCAGAGGAGGTAGAAAAAGAGGTTAACCCATTTACAATAACCTTGCTTTCCTTTCTTTGAGTGATTGGCAAGTCAAAAGTTGAAACAAAAATACCAGTATTGTACCTTTCATTGAGTGGCTGAAGTGCTGGGGTTCCTTCTTTGTCTGTCTCCTTAGTGAGGAAATCACTTCCTCATTCAGCTTTTAATCTCCACCCCGCTCACCTGGTCTTTAATCAGCCTTTAGTGGACCAATAACGGAAACACACCCACTCCCTCCCCAAATGTACTGATTGGCTGCCTCTCCCTGCAGCTGTGAAACCCTGCCCTCCTCTCTGGTCACACTATGTGCTGGCAGACTGGAGACGCCCTTAACCTGTCAGTAATAACTAGAGGAACAACAATTCACTAAAGCAAACAGTGTGCTTAAATCACATTGCTGTTGCCACACCCACTGTTTCTTCCCATCTTTTATCTGCATGTCCAATGCTCTAATACTTTTACAAATAACTTGTATCTAGAAATAGCAAAAAAGAAGGTAGGATGTGCTCATCCAGTCAATATATAGCAGTCAAGGAGGTGCTAGAGGGGTGTGACCACACTCCATAGACAAGAAAGAAATGTCACCCTCTGTACACTCATACTATTGAAAGCGCTAGCTATCACTTGTTAAAACATGGCCTGCTAGTTAACATAGATTGCAATGAATGTAAGAGGAAGGTAGCCATGACAAGGCCGTCCAATTTATACCCCGTCCCTAACATTACTAAGCCTAAAAGAGTTTGTGCATACATTGCTACTTCTTTACTTGTGTGTGCACAAGCAATGCAATTCATAAACCAGCCTGCAATGAAATTCATGAACCAGCCTGTCTAAACATCCAATCCTAGTGTGTTGTACCTACTGGTTTATGTACGATTTGATTGTGTCTTGTATTTTTCTACCCCAATATAAGTCTTTATTTACCATCTGTCTCAGTGCGGTCTTTGCGGTTATTTATTGCGTTACTATTGACTATTGGGAAATTATTATTATCATTATTATTAGTAATATTATTAATAATAATAATAATAATAAATATATAACAAATCTTGGCTTAGCTGTATAATGCAACAAAAAAATTGCAGTGCGAGTCATTGCAAAGATTGTACATCTTTTTTTAAACTTGATTTAAAAAATAGCCCCCCAATGTCATTGTTGCTCAACCCAATCATATTTGTGCCAAGATCAGCCCTTTTTTCCTTGAAAGGATTGTGTTGGAATTTTGTACAAATTTGTACATAAGCAATGTCTGAAAAATGGAATGAGGCTCAAGCTTGCTAAATTTGCAACTAACATATTTTAGTATCTCTTAAACTGGAACAGCACCCATTTTTTTAACCAAATGGGTGTTGTTTGGGGTGCAGAGAGGCGTCTTGATTGTGGATGCCCCCTGGGCATTACTGGCGACAAGCAAAACAAATCTTACCTTTCTCCTTGTTCCCCATGGATAAATTCAGCGCTGTGACTGACGGTCACGTGCCTCGATGCTTCCCTGCACCTGGAACAACACCCATTTTATTGCTTAACATTTTCAACCCCAGTATACCTAGAGATTTTGACCAGGCCATTTTTCACAATTTTGCACTATACTTGTTTAGCTGTGATTTTTGAAGGAATGTTCAGGGGTTTCACAGGAAAATCATATATTGGGTTTATCAGAAGAGTTTAGGCTTTAACATGAAATGTCTTGTATTGGCGAAATATGTGGGAAACCTTTCATGTAAATCTTTCAGGGAAGCACTGGCACTTTATATATTTTTTATCAATATGTGAAATTGATTATTGATTGTTTTTTTTGTGATGAGTCATAGTTTTGGAAACAGCATGGCACTTTCTTGGCTGTGAAGTCCCTGCTGTATAATATGTTTTTAATTATATGTTGTAAGCAGTTTTTATAGAATAAATGTATACATATTATGTGATTGGATAGTTATGTGATTTATTGGGGAGTTGGTGCCTTGGGAGTGTTCTCTGTGGTTGCTCGGGCAACAACTTTTCATTGTTTAAAAACTTTTGTATTTTGGGGAAGCCCTTATTGGCACACCTTACCCAATTGTTCCCATTATTGGGCTGGTGCAGGAGTAATGATGGTAGGTACACATGCTATGCCATTTGACTACGTATGTGTGCTGCCAAACAAGCAAAGGTGTGGACAGGTGACAGACTGGGCGCCAGAGCGGTGACATACAAGCGAGGGCACATGGCGGGATGTACAGTAATAGCTTAGGCCTGGGATTCAAAAACAAACATGGTTTTGGTCAAATGGCGATCAGAAAATTGGCAAGAACAAACCCATGGCTGTCTGTTGAATGGCCAGCCATGAACCAGGCCAACATCATTAATGTTCCACCCCACATGTGCCAAAGTGAACATGCCGTCAGGCATATGCTGCGGCCACTGTCACATGCCCCACAATTGCCTGTTTGTAGGGGAAGCGGGGGGCCAAAGTTATGTGTAGGTGGAGGGAATTCGGAAACTGTTGCAGGGTCCAGAGACCACAGGTATTATAATCCGACAGTACTAGCGGAAGGGAGAGCTGGGTGCGCCACTTGGCCTAAGTGCATCAGCGACTCCTATCTGCCAGTACTGTGGCCTTGGAGAGCTGGATCAGTGAGAACTATCTGACAGGACTAGCGGAGGGGAGAGCTGGGTGTGCCACTTGGCGTAAGTCCTTTATGGAGGGTGCGTGCATGTGGATCTTAACTAGACCCAGGAAAAGAAGGCAGGAAACTAACACTGAAATTGCCCATCTGAGGGGGTAGGGGACATCGGCTTACATCCACACACAGATTATGCAGCACTGGTTGGACCTCAAACTACAAAAGTAGCCCTGAGAGCGCCGGTTCCACAGCCAGAACTTCCCAGGCAAGTGGATGGGCAAGAGAGAAGGTGAGTAATTAGGCTGAACTTTCTCTATTTCTATTGTAGCTGGGGAGTTCTGGCTGCACATGAAGGCTAGGGGTACGACCAGTGTGGCAAAGAAGGGTATAAGTGGGTGAAATACGATAGCCCCTACCACTTCCAACGTCTTCATGCTCCTCTGCAGGATCCCCAGCAACAGCCCCAGAACTTGCTAAAGAAGAAGAGGTGTTGGGCTTAGAGTGGCCCACAGTCCAGCAGCAGCCAGGTAGACCAAAAGAAAACAAGCAAACAGGTTTGGGAAAGGGATTAAAAAATAACAGGTGTGCTAAGTGCTGGTGATTGTGCTTCTCTTTCCCTACAGATTCATCCAAGGTTGAAAATCCGCAATGGTGCCACCGGAGACTGGTATGGTACATGACTCAGGAGGGTGCAAACCAAGTCAAGCAGACCACTATACAATCATAACACAAATAAAACATGTGCAGACTTGTAACATCTGTTGGCATTTCATTCCAGACCCAGGTGAAGGGTTGGCGGGTGGCCCCCTAAAAGGGCAAAAAACAGTGTTGTGGTAATTAGTGAGCATTTGTGGGCATCAACAGGCACACATATGTACAAACAGGTGTTAGCATGCAGTTCTTTTGTCTTTACAGGTTCCATGTTGGTCCAACACAAAAAGTTCCTTTAAAATACTTTTTATATTTTGTTTAAACATTAAACATATAAACATTTTTAGGGTTGTAAAGAGGATTTTGACTATCCTGGGTTTTGGTATTTCCTCCCGTGGCAACCCGATCTATGAAACCGCCCAGGTCGCCTGAACAAACTCCCCTCTTCCCGTTCCTACGTCACATGCCCGGTTGCTCGTCCAATCAGTGCACTTGGATCCACTCGAGCCTCTTCATCTAGGAGCTTGTCTAATGCGATCTGAGCACACTGGCGGTCACATCCTCTGCTCCCCTCTAACAGGAAGCGCGCCCACGCCGGCCATTCACAAATGCCTGGCATGGGCACGCACCCTGCTAGAGGTATAGCGGGAATGTGGCTGGAGCTCACACATGTGCCGTTGGACCAAAAAGAAGGTGAGTTTACGGGCGACCTAGGGGTTTCACACAGCGGGCCATCCCGATTCTGGCTGCCCTGGGGGAAGGGAATCAAGCGGTCCTGGAATCTTATAGATTTCAGGACTGATGTTGTGTGGGTTTTTGGTCCTCTTGTAAAAAAGTTTACAAAAATCAACAAGTTATATGCTCTGTGGTGTCCTTTCTTAAAGCTACATCCATCAAGCAGGATTTAGCAGTTCTAGCAGGGGGTGGGTAATGTTGTGTGAAAAGAGGAGGTAGACTCATGAAACCCCCTTCAATAAGGTGAGTAACAGTAGGTGGAAGCAGAAGACATGGGAGGCCACGGAATGAACGAAGTCACACTACATACATGCACACTACAGTGGATGACCCTTATGGACACCAAGGGCAAAAGGTAAGTCACACTACATACATGCACACTACAGGGGATGCCCCACAGGTGGGGGTCAGAGAACTGTACCCTAAAAAAAAACCTTGGTATATGCCGGAAGGCCAGCCACGGACAAGGAAAACCAAGAGGAAAACACCTAAAAACTCAGCTTTCAAGGCGAGTTTGCCAGCCCAAAACATAAATGCTTGAGTAAAACAGATGTGTACGCCAAGCAATTACGATCGTGTAGGAAAGAGAAATTCGAGGATGCGGCTGAGGATCATGCGTGCAAATTTCCATTGTACAAGTTCAACCCAGAATAAAAACGGGCATTCATGTGCACGCTATGAATCAGGCTTCATACTTCTCTATTCTGCTATTCCACCATCATTTAGTGCAACCAGACATTTTTGTTTCTACAGTGAAGCTCGTTAAATAACACATATTGGCAAACCATTTTTGATGAGAAAAAAAAAATGTCTTGGAGTCCCCACATATTTAATGAGCTTTTTCTCAAAAGTGTGATACACTTCACAGCACTGAGTATAATGAAATAACACTAGTAATGCATGGCTCTAAAGGAGTGCATTAACAGTAGTTGAAGGGTGTTTTTTTTATCAAATGGCTGATGAACCTTGAATGCTGCCTGTTAATATTGTTTGTCCATCAGCCTTTTGATAAGCACTTGCAGGGAGTTTCTCCTTAGGGATGTCTATAACCTTTTTTATTATTTGGTAAATACAGGTTTACACAATATATTTGATCAAATTCCTGTAAATAACTTGTGTATAATCCATTACAGAAATTAATTATTTTTCTGCATTTCCTATATTTTTTTTAAACTGTAAGTGAAAATACAACATTATAAAAAAAACGCACATTGCTAACAGGGGCATACATAACATATAGGCAGGGGAGACAGCTGTTACCAGACCCTTGGAAAAAGGGGGCGCCATTCAAGCACCCCCACCTCACAAAACCGCTGGACTGGCATTTCCCTAGTATGCAGTGTTGGCGCGCTTTCTGCTGGGATCGCCAGGGGCCAGAGCTGTAGGTTCTGCTGGGTGGAGCTAAGCTACCAGCATATTGTTTACATCTTGGCTTCACCTTGTGGAACCTACAGCTCTGGCCTGTGGCACTCCCTGTAGACAGAACGCTATCACTGTATACAGCGGTAGCACCTTGGGAAGAACCGGACCTCACTGGGCCCCACTGTCTTTGAGCCCACGCTGCATTAACACTGCCTAGAACTCCAATCACACACCTGATTTCGGATGTGTGTACATGAGGGTGTCATTTTTGGGGGGCCCACTATGAGTTTTAAAATGGGGCCTTGTGAAACCTATGTACGCCCCTGATAGCTAGGTTGGTCTGATGCTATAATTTCATACAACTCTAATATAATATCACAAGCAGGGCTTATTCAAACAAGAGTTTGTTGATCTAGCAGAAATAAAACTTTCTTCTTTTTAAATGCTTGATTGACATTTTTATTGAAATTATAATAGCAATTAACAAAGTCACTGAAACAATTTCCTCACATAACTGACATTTAGACATAAACAGGCAATTAAAATGTAGACAGCATATGACATCTGTATTATTACAAATACAGTATTGTAGTCATAAAGTTACTAAAGCCAAAAGCTTGTGACCACTGCCTGCTTCTGCTTCAAAAATGTTCTCCTAATGATATGATAGCAAAAGATTTTTAAAAAAGTGTGCCAGAACATTAACATAATAGAAGAATTACATTTAATTAGACATTGTGGTGATTCAATATAGTTCCTGGCATCACCTCATTTAGATATCTCTCTTTTAAATCTACATCTTATTTTGAGCATTTTACAGGAGCAAACCAACTAGGAAAGAATCAAGAGCCGGGGAAAATGATAAGGCAAAAAAGAAAAAAAATGTACTGAGGCCACAGATACAGCAGAAGTAGAGAAGAGTAGAAAAGAGAGAAAAAAGCAAAAAGGAAGAGAAGTTAATTTACACAAGATTGGTTCTACCTAGCTTGGCTTGGTCACACCTGACCCCTGGACTTTGATGGCAGTGCTTACTTTTGGGGTCAACATGCCCAGAGGTAGACACCACCACAGCCCCCAGAACCCAAAAGCCAGACATGGCTGAGGGGAACCCCGCCAAGGCACCACAGCTCCAGCGCAAGGCACCACTGCTCATCTCACAGGCACTCCCCTGCTGCCAGCCAAACTACCAACTTTTAGCGGGTCACCCGCAGCAATGTGGGATGGCAGCAGCAGGAGAGCTCCACCTCACTATGTTCCAGCCACCGATCAGGACACTGGAGTCCAGCGCAGGTCCCAGTGTGGGCCCCACTGTGGAGCCCAAGGTGAAGCAGCAGAGCGATAGTCGGGATTGCCCGTTCCCCTGCAGCCTGTGCACCACCACCTTCAAGGCCTGAAAATGGGCACAGTGGTTCGGCATCCCTTGCCCAGCACAGTCCCCAGACAGCAGCTGCTGTACCACAAACCAGGTGAAAGATGACCAAGGAGAAGCGTAGCAGCTGCTGTAAGGACGCTCAGTTGGAGGTCCTTTTGAATGTGGTCCCTGACAACTGGCTGGGGCCAGGACCCACACTACCCCGAAAAATGGGATGATCGTAAAACGGTGGTCTGGAAGAAAATCAACCGGGCTGCTAGATAAGTGGGGAGGGCCAAGAGGGATGCTTCTCGGTCACACATTTGACCACTCAGACCCTCATCCATTTGTGTTTGCTTTTAGGTTGTGAGCTGCCAAAGTTTTGCACATGCCAAAGAGAGGGTGTACAGTATGCTGCACCCCGACACCTACCAGGGGTTATCAGGGACCCTAGACACAGAACGGTGGCACGCTCCCATCAGTGGTAAGAGTTGCCTCCACAAAGCAGATTTTGCCTGGGGGGAGGAGGGAATCCCCAAACAGGCACAACCATGAGTGGCTAAACACACGCATGTGCGACAGCGAGTGCTTGCCTGGGACACACATGTTGGGAAACCTAGTGCACAGATGCGGTGTGGTGGGCACACGTCGGTGTTGTGCCCAGTGTGTACCCCATGTTGAGTAGCTGGATGAGTGCATCTAAAGAATGTATTTGGCTTACATTTTTTTCCCTTTGTCTTGCAGCAACAATCCTGCCACCAGCCCTGCCTCCACCTCTGGCAACCACTGGGCCTCCCACAACCCCAGCTTCTTTTCCACCACCGGAACCACCTGCGACACCTGGCCCATCCACCAGCCCCACCCACAGCGATGGGACCCAAGCCTTAGATGAGTTAAATGATGGCCTGCAATGTCATGTCTTTGCTGTGTGGCACCATGGGCCAAAACAATCACTAATGCTTACACACAGACACCACCTCTACTGGAAGAAATCCAGGAGCTGGAGGAGACCCCACAACACTAGAGTGTGGATATGTCACCAAATCTCCTAAGGACCCCACCAACTCCAACCACAGAGGAACCCAGGCTGCCTCCAAGCTCCCCCACCCAGGAATGTGGACACTCTTCCACCAGCTCCCAGGACACTGAAAGCCCCAAAGGCAGCCAGCCATGCTCTGCAGCCAGACGCCACCTCTCAGGGACATGGCGTGTCCAAATCATGGAGGCAAACAGGGTGGCTAACCGCTCAGTTTTGCCACAATTCAACGCTGTATTTAAAAGTGGTGCGTAGGTCTGCCAGTTGGATCCATGAGGGGTGGTGGAACAGCAGCGGATTAATGAAAATTTGGAGGGCCTGAGTAGAAACTTTAAGGCACTGCTTGGCCAAATGCAGGTCCAAAATACAAAAACACAAAGAAAGCTGGTCCTCTTGGAAGCCAGCCAGCAACCAAGCAGGGAGGACCAGGCAACCTCACCCCAATCTGCCATGTGGGACTTTTGCTTTTTGCCTTTTTGTGGCCTGGGGACCCCAACATTTTATTTGTGTCAAACTTTGCATGTGTTGCCCATCCTGAACCCAGTTTGTGGGGCACAGTGGGGTTGCTCCACAAATTACACCTTAAAGCAATTTGGTATGTTTCTTTACTCACAACCAAAATAAAACAAAGGGGTGTACAGAATGAAAGAACGAACGAAAAACAGAACACCATAAACAAAACAGACACAAATTAAGAAAAGGACGAGTCGACCAAATGCTGCTGGGCTGACTGTCCAGCATGGCTCTGTGTGTTTGAATATAAATGGCCACTCCAGAGCTGCGGCAGGGGTTGCTTCCTCGAAATATGCCAACACCCTCTCTATCAGCTCAAAATTATGCAGGGCAATGAGCTTTACAACCTTCTCAGGCTTATATTGCAGTGATCTGCCAGTGTGATTGAGGCACCAGAACCAGGGCAAATTGGCTAAATATGCCAAGGAAAGCTGATGAGATATGGGGCACAGTTGCAAGGAGTAGCAGGAAAAGAGCAAGCAGATACATGGCAACATGGACACAGGGATCAGGGGGCACTAGCAGCAACAAGGATTAACTAGTTTAGGGAAGCAGAACAAATGCTAGCATAAACAGAGGAGACTTGGCGAAGGCTGAGACAGATAGTGCCCCAAGCCTCTGGAAGGAGCCAGTCGCAAGAAATTGAAGGCAACCAACCAATTTGGTCATATCATCAAGTACATGCCCCTTTTCTTGTGGCAGGGGCCAACTTTATTCGCACCTCTGAGTAAAGCTTCTCAAGAGAAAGGAGGTTTAGTCGGGTCAATTTGAACACCTGCTGATCAGACATCCGATCGATGTTCAGGCAATGGTGGTTATGCCTAAGCTCTGGAAGGTACAAGGTGAGCAGCTCATGGCACTGCAGATGCTCATACTCTCACAAAAACTCATCAAGGGGCTCCATCATCAACGCAAATGCCAAAAAGTTCACTTTCCCGAATGGCGTAATTGGGCACTGGTAACATTCATCTTTTATAGGCCCGAATAGGCCCGAAAATGGTCAAATCAGGGAGGCGCAGGCTAAACCGGTAAATAACTCGGTCTCACACAACCAAATGAAGCACTATTGAAATGTCGCTGAGCACTACTGAGCGACAGGTACTACTTGGCGCTGATGAACCTAGAGCGCCGGCCATATGTGAAAACCACATTTAAGTAAGTCAATCTGGTCAGCGCCTCTAACAGCGTCATGTAGAGTCACATGTATTACTAGTGTATAGTGCCGGCGCTCTAGGTTCAGCAGCACCATGTAGTACTTGTCGCTCAGTAGCACTCTCCCATACATTTCAATGGTGTTTCATTTGGTTGTGTTTAAAGAGCATGTCGCCAAAGTAAAGTATAACATTTTTGTCTCAAATCATTGTGTGTCCTCTCCTACACTGCACACAAACCCTTTTTTTTTTTATATTTTTTTATATTTTTTTTTTATTTTCATGCAGAATTGTATGTGCAGGTCTGGCATTGCAGTGTCATTGTCACAATGTTAAAACAATGCCATTTCAGCGCCCAGTTTTAGAGTGCTGACGTTGGTTGCTTGTAGTTTTTTCTTGAATACGGGCTTCAGCGCTGAGTGCCGGATGCACTTGACTGGCTCTACCTATCGCTCACTGCAGCGTTGTCCTATTGTTAGATGTAGCATAGTCTTGGGGGCTTTGACCTCAGGACACCACCTAGAGTTCGCGATTGGCTCTGCAGTGAATCAGGGAGAGCACTTCTACAGCGCCCACCAGACATCACATTTATCAATGCTGGACAGGATAGTACAGCGCCACTTGTCCGCCCACTAAGCTAGCTCACAGCGTCACACACCCGTATGCAGCGTCTACTAGCTCTATGCTCTATTGCTCTAAGCGCCGCTGCACAGATGCTCACATGGCACTACGTGGCGCTAGTCTTAAATCAGCCTCCACATTTGAAAGTGCCCCAAAACATGAAACATGGACATTAAACTGACTTCCTAAAAGGGGAACCAGTTATTTATCAGTATAGAGAATGATCAATATTCTCTGCTGGGGTGGCTATGTTTAGAGTGGTTAGAGTGACAGTATTATGCAAATAAGAACTGGGTTGAATCTATTTTAAAAGGAGGTAAAATCAGTGAAGCAGTTAATCCATTCTAACAAATGGTAAGCAGTTTAATTATCAGTGTAGAGAATGGTCAAAGTGTAGAGGGGGGGCATTTTGCATTTATTTTCAAAGTAACAGCAAATGGTATATGGCCATTGTAAAAAGGGGTAAATGAGTGGAATAATTAACTAATTACATTAAAAGGTAAACCACTTAATTATTAGTGTAGAGGATAGCCTGCTGTCTAGAGGTGGTCATGTTTTACATTTAGTTTAAAAGAAGTGGTTACAGCAAACAGTAGAAATAACATAGAAAATTGATTATTTAATCCATTACCCTGCTGGAACATTGGACTTGGGTTGGGCATTTGTTTTTGCAATCTGATTGTGTACAGTATGTAAATATATAATATTATTTGTATATTAACCATATGGCAATATGATCTGAGTAGACAAGTTAAGCCCAATTCTGTTATTTATCCATGGTTTGGTCTGGAGTCTATAGGTGCTATCCCCTATTTATCGAATAAATAGAACTCTTAATAATAGACAATTGCTAACCTCTATTTTTGGATCACAAGCCTAAATAGCTATTTATCTTCTTCTGGGTAGTAACCAAGAATGTACATGCATAATGACAAAGAAGTCAATGTTTTTAAGGCATTCTGCTGAAATGGCAGATATAATTTAATGTGTGGTAGATACACTGGTCTTACTACCATCAGTGCCACTCAACGTCATTATGAATTTCTGGCATAGTCTAGCATAGGTCTTAGTGTGGCCAAACCTACAGGGTCAAAGTGTTTATGCAACCAATATTCTCTGGTCTATGAAGTACAAGGTTAAGGACCCATCAACCCCTGTAAACTTACATTGTCAGTAACATATTTTAATACTGATGAATGACCTTGCTCAGAAGATTTTGTTGAAATATACCCTTTTAAGTATTCAAACTTGGTGAAACTCTAATTTATATTGGGAATGTTGTACTAAAAAAGAGGGGTTATACAGTGTACATACAGTATACATTTTTATTCCTAGACTGTGTATACAAGTTTAAAATATTTACCACCATGTGGGGATGACAGGTCAACTGTCGCCAGAATGTGATGTGCCCTGTTCTTCTGTCATCCTTCCCTTGTCACCTTGTACCTTGTCCCTTGTCACCTTCTCTCTCTCTCCTGCTCTAGTTCTATCGCCAGGCTGTCTTGCTGTCTGCCGGTCAAATGAACTTTTTCATTTAATGCAGTATTCCGCCTACATGCCAATGAAGGAAGGATAGAAACATCTGTTAAGCTCTGAATTTCAGAATTTATCAAGAAACTTAATAGAAAGAATGGAATTTCTCATATTAAACATGAAATTAAAATGTATTACTTTTTTTAACCAGTCTGTTCGCTGTGAGTTGTGTTTTATTAATAAAAAAACAATCATCACAGCTTCTCTCTATGCATTTCAGTAACAAACTTTGTTTTAGCTATAGTACTTATCCTCTTGTTTTGTAAAGATACAGAAAGAAAGAGAGAGTGATGTGCAAAAGGGTAATAATTAGATATAAGAGACCCAATTAGTCCAAATCGCTATTTGCTTTAAATTTCAGGGTGCTTGCAGTGGAGGTAAATCCAGACAGACATTTGTGGTGTAACACGAACTGGCTTTATTGAAACATGAGTGTAGTAAGTGAAGGGCATCTTACTAGAAAAAGAAGTCATAGAGATCACCTCAATGTACAGGAAACACAACATGCAGCAGAGAATGTACAACAGAGACTACAGATAAGCATTGGTAACAGCGATATCTAGTGTCATAAATGTAAACTGCATTAACCCAGCAATATAGATGCAGATCACATACTAAGCTAAGCTGTAAGCTGTTGCACGGTATCTCCAACACCCCTTCTCAACAACTGAGGCTTAGTCTGTTAAACCCCTCTTTGTAACCCCCGGTTTCTTTCAGCAGTCAGGGGCTTGCTGTCATATCCTCATTAGGGCTATAAAGTAACTCAAGAAGTCCCTGCTCTTGAATATCTTCAGCCTCAAAGTGCTGAGGATTTGTAGTATTTCTGTCTCATCTCCTTCTTTCTCAAAACAAACTAGGATATCGTCCACATAAATGAGCACAAACATCCATCTGTTGACCAATTTCTTTGTGAATGAGCAGGGGTCTGCTTTATTCCTGAAGTCCTCATGTGTAAACACTTCATTTATCTTCATTTTTCATGCCCTGGCGGCTTGTTTTAGACCATATATACTTGCATACTAGGTCTGGCCTTTGTTCATCTTTGAATCCTGGTGGTTGTTCCATGTAGATGTCTTCTGTTAAGTCACATTTTCCTTGTGGCAGCTAGAGTCAACAAAGTCCTTATTGTAGCATGTTTGACTACTGGAGCAAAAGTCTAATCATGGTCCTCTCTATATTTTTGAGAATATACCTCGGCTACGAGTCTTGATTTGTATAGCTCCACTGTGCCATCTGCATTATACTTCAGTTTAAAAGTCCATTTATAACCTACAGATTTCCTTCCAGGTGGTATTTCCATGTTTTAGTGTTATGCATGGATCTCTTCCTTTGCAGCCTTTATCCATTTACTTGCTTCCCCTTCTGAAAGCTGAGATGTGCTTGTTGTCTCTCGTTGAGCGCCTTGGTTCTGTATCTGAGCTTGCTTGTGTCTGCTCTTAGTACTCAGCACTGGTAGGTTCTGTGCTCACTTCAACTGTTTGTTCAGACGTTTCGGATGATGGCTGATCAGTGTCAGTTGTCTCTTCTATTCTTATTTCCTAACATTGTCTCTCAGATTTCCTAACATTGTCTCTCAGATTTCCAAAAAAAGTTATGCTATTGCTAAAAGTAACCTTGTCTGTTTTAGGATTTAGGATTCTGTAACCATTAAAGGGCCAGTTCAGCCAAACTGCCCTTTTTTAAAGCAGCCCCCACCCTGCCACCCTTAAAAATTGCTAAAGCACGACTGAGGGTCTACATAACAAAATACACTTACCTCAGCTGTACTCCAGCAGTGACCATTGCCCGATCACTGGGCCGGGTGCCGCCATCTTCCCTGGGCTGCACAGTGCCGCCGGGCCGTAAGCTCCCTGCAGCGTGCACGTGACGGCCCACCCTTTCAAGTGAATGGGCAGACGGGAGCATGCACAGCGCAGTAAGCTTCTGCTCCACTGTCACTATGCAGCCCAGAGAAGATGGCAGCACCCAGCGCAGTTATCTTCCAAGGTAAGCCCTGTGTGTATACAGTCTCACCTTTTCCTTTACTGTGTTGAGGTGATATAGATGGTCACACTGCTTGGCACTTGCTATGGTCTGCTTGCCATCCAGGATGGAACACTTGTCACCTTGGAATTTTACAGTGACTCCTTTGGCTGTCAGATGCTTCACAGATAAGAGTCCTCCTTCTATATCAGAAACATAAAGCACATCTTTTACTGGTTTGGCTAAATTGTGTCCTGCATCATTGGGGCATACAAGGGTTCCACACCCATATCCCTCTGTATGTATTTTACTTACATCTACAAAATAAATAGTCTCTTTGTTGTTCAAATCAAGTTCTGTGAAAAAGCTTCTATTACTTGCCATATGACAGGTCGCTCCCAAGTCAAAGCCTTTCACCAAGTCAATACCTGTCACTTCAAATGTGGCATTCCAGTTCCCTTCACAAGGATTAGAAATTGTGGCTTTGACCTTCTGTTTAGTATAAGAGAGACACTGTCTCATTTGCTCTGCTTTCCATATAGTACAGTATATGTTTATGTGTCCCTGCTGGTGGCATCGAAAAACACACCCTGGTGTAGCTTTAAAAGCTGTTCTGGTGTTTGTTTCTGTGGAGTCATGTGCAAGCTCCTTTTTTCGCTGATACTCATCTATTTACAAATGCTAGTGTGAGATGTGTTTCAGGCCTTGTCTCCAGCTCATTTATCAGTGTATATTGTCATTGTTCAGCTTGGCCACTGAGAGTTTATACTCCGAGCTGCTGGACATTCTCCCTCCTTTATATATTGGCTTTATGGCAACCCCATATCATCAGGCCCCACTAAACTTGACAATTCCTTCCATTTCTGGATCCATTAGCCCCCTTTACCCTTGTTTCTTCCAGACCCATTTGCACCCATCAGAGCCCAGTATCTTGACTTTCGTCTCATTGCTCCAAATCAATTGCTGAGTGCACCCAAATCTTTTTGTCTGACTCATTCATCAAGATCTCCTGAGGCCATTCAACAATGGGTATAGTTACCATTACTTGCTATTCCCTGTGGCAAGCTAGATTTCAAGGCCACCCCCAAACACACAGCAGCTTCATATTGGATATTTCTTTTTTGGATATTTACCAAGGAATTCGAATTCTGTTATGGAAAACCAGCATTTGAGAAACAAAAGCAGAAACTATGCATTGGGAGGCTTAAATTTGCCATTTGTGCGGTTTCTTTCCTGATAGAGATACTTTAAAACCTGCTCTGTTCCTAATGCTTTTAATGATTGTGCCAAGGGGTCTAACAACTCTCTCTCACCACAAGCCATTTCTGAAGCTGTTTTGTTGTGTTTCTGGTGATAGGTAAATGTTGCTTTACCCACATTAACACCTGAAAAGCCACAGCCCTGTAGCTAAGAGTCTAAAGGATTTTCTGTATTGCCACCAGCTTTTGCCAGTGTCTGGCAAAGTAGTAATGCGACGGGCATATATCGCTCAGCAAACCAACATTTTTTGGAATTAGGTTAGTGTTCCTTCATCTGCCAGGCCTAATTTTAAGTAATCTGTTTAAAACATGGGGAGAACCGGGAATAAGGCACTGTAAATTATTCTATGTATTACATGTTTTGAGGACCATGACCTAAAGCCAGGTGAGATGAAGATTTTGATAGGAGAGAATTCTGGGAAAGCTGGTCCATGAGCCATCCAGTTGGTGGAATTTTTAGAGGGAACTGCACAGATTATGGATTTTGGGGAATGCTTACCATCAATCAGCTCTGTTTTATCATTTTTAAGTCATGCACAAGATCGGTCTAGATGGATATTTATCTTAGAAAACTTAATTCACATAAGAGATCTAACTGCAAGTGATAGGATTTAATTAATACTCTCACATACTAGGTGCAATGAATTGTAGGTGTGATATAACAGGCAAAATTTACTAAAGTGCTATATATGGAAATATCTAGAAGCACAATGATTTAGCACACACGTTGATGATTGTTATTTTCAGATATGTATGGCCACAGGCAAATTTAAACGTAGCTTTCAATTATATTCCTGGAGGAGTATGTAAAGGAGAATTATATCTTTAACTTAAAAGTTCCTCACAATCTAAGTATTGCAAGAAAAAAAACTGTCCCTATGCTGTCAGGGAACCTACGGTCAGTTTTATCTGAAGGTCCACTTTAAAAGGTTTGTCTAGTTAAAAATAAAAAAAGACTTTGCTTACCTGAGATTCAGCTTGATCTCACACAGACCTGTATGCTGATTCTTTGCCATTTCTCTACTGCCTCATCCACTGCTAACTATTCGCTCCTGATTGGTTCTGGGTGACTTTTTAACCATATACTGAGATAAGCATCTTAGTGTGGACTGGAGCATTTTTTTCTTTTCGGAAAAAAAGGGAAGACTAGCCTGCTAAGTCCAACAGATGCCTACCTGTTACTATATGCACAAAAGCCCCTTACTGCCTTCCTTGACATTCATTGTTTTCATTCTTTTATTTTATCAGCAACACTAAAAGGTGCCTTAGAGACTGGAAATGAAATCTGCTTATTGTTGTCTCCAGCTGGGTAGATGAGCTGCACAGCCACATTGTAGGTAGGCCAGAGGGCAGGCAATGTACTGTACCTGCATGTCTGCACCCGAACCCTTTTTTTTTAGCAGGCAAAAGTTAGTCACATCTGTGACAATTGATGGATTCATGTTCAGGGGAGGTCAGAGTTAGTTTTGGGTTTGCACTTCAGCCATATTTCTGTGCCATCTGGTGGTGGAAAAGAACAATGGCATGTTTTTTCACTGGAAGCTTAGCATTCTCACAACTATATGCTGGACTATTAAAGTAGCACTATAGCGAAAAAAATGGGCCAATAATAAAAATCCATATAAATATGCTTAATGGCGGAAGGAGGGTCAGTTATACACCCGGCATCAAGAAATATCCAGCCAGGCTTGTTTTTTATTTTTATTAATGGAAGGAAGAGGTAATCTGGTGACAGGTTCTCTCACCCCTAATAAACTAAACCTATTACCCCTGGATTTTATTCCTACCAGGAGAAGAAAACCACAAGCTTGGCAGAAGTTCGGGTTTTATAAGTGACCCCTCCACTCATCAGCCAACCTGTTTATATGGGTCTTAATATTCAACAATTTTGTGATAGTGCTCCTTTAAGTCTGCTTCAACTATCCAAAGGAGCACCTCGCTGCAATTGAAATACAGAGAAGAAGAGGAAAAAGTTTGGCTGTACCTGATATGTATGCCACTTATAGTGGACCTTAGGTCAATAAAAGAACATTTAGTTAATGACTCCCCTAAGCTCCCTCCAGTCAGTGGCATAAGCTGTTTGAGAGGGCTTAACCACATGCAGATGTTACGGAACAGCATGAAGATTCTGCACTCCTGAACTACATAGGAGAGGCCACAGAATCTGCTTCTGCCCCAGCCATTCAGATAGGCCATTGATTTCATCTGCTGCATGATTTAGTCCTAATTCGGAATGCCCCGGGGGACATGGGACAAAGGCAAATTCCCGGGTTTCGTTCCACTGGCTGGAGGTCTGCTTTTATAGGATTGGGAAGGGGTGTGTAGTATAGATGCACTGTGGAGTTGGGATCTAACTTGGGTGGGGATCTAACCACCCTGTGCATACCATCTGAGGTAGGGGAATCCACTTTAAAGGCCCCTGTGAGCTCTATGATGCACCAAAGGAGTAAAATAATTAAGTTTGCTGGTAAACTGAGTCTGTGGGTGCCAAATTTGCTGGTGCGGGATCCTGCAGCATGGCCATTCGTATTACAGTAAAGCATAGGTCATCTTTAAAGCTGACCTATACACACTCTTGGTTGGTACTTAGGAGATATATGAAAGAAGATTGAGAACCCCTTAGATTATTCAATACATGGGCGACTTTAATTAGATGTTGGAAAACTATTGTCATGTAATCCTCTGTAGGCCGGTCCTGACCAATAAAACAGCCTCAGGGAGCACTTTGCAGGCATTAAGAACAAGTCGAAACACCTTCTTTCAACTCAGCAAAGCGTGATGTGAAGTTCTCATATAGATATCTAAGGAAAGATTATTTCTTCTCCTTGAAGTTGCCATAGCTGTGCTCTGTGTCTATACCATGCCATGTCTTAGTTTCCTGGAGGCCAAACAGTTTTGCCAGGCACAATGTGCTCCTGACAGCGATGCTGTATAAATGCTGTTCTCTGAACTTTAGCTGGGAAAAATGAAGAAAAGCACTTTAGCAATCGCACGTCAATGCATAATGTACATTAAAATCAAAGGGCTATGGGAGAATTATTTTCTCAGTGTCAGCTGGATTTTCTATAGAAAAAAACCCTGATGAGAAGCCCCTAACACAGCAAGCAATTATAACTAAAATGAAAATGCATTTATGTAAGAGCACTTTGAGACACCGAGGCATACGTTACACTTATTTTTTTAATCAAATCCTTTTTGGAGCACAGCAAGACATGAACCCCGTTTCATTATAACAAAAACTCCAAAAAGAAAATATGTAGAGTAGTTTTTGGAAAATCTCTTTCTATGCCAGCTGACAACCTACCTTTTAAGTGCAGCAAGCCATTAGACCCTTTCATAGAGGCATCATGTACAAGCAGCATTCATACAGTTAACATTTGACACAAAGAGAACACTATCACTTGTTGCCCAAATTCCGGCAAAGATTTCATGTTCCATTTAATGCTCCTGTCCTGGCAAATAAAATAAAAAAGCTTAAGCTTTGTTCCACGAGGCTGTTCCATCCTCCTCTGATGGTAAAAAAACGTACTAGGTCCCAGGATTAAGCCTGACAGTATGACGGTCCGGATCTGAAGACCTGGTGAATTTTATACTGCTAGAATAGGACAGCTGTGGGGGACAAATTGTGAGTTTGGCTTTTTGTTATATTTGCCTGTAGAAAATCTTTCAGAAAGGTCACCCAGTCCATTGCACCTGATACAGGTTCCATGTCCGTCACTTTTGATCTTGATAAGATCCTTTGGTTTTGGAAGTGGAACAAAACCCAGGGCAGGCCCTGGAATCTAAAACATGCAAGGAGGAGCCTTTTATACCAGTGTGGTGAGCTGATGTAAGGTCACCTACCAGTATAAAAGTCTCCTCCATGCAGCGATGGGCGAGAAGACCCCAGCCTGATAACCGAAGGCCTGCCAGAGGATAAGAAGACCCCGAGCACCGGATCCTGGAAGGAGTTGAGCTTTTTTTTGTTTTTGGCTATAAACAGGGGAAAATGCCAGGCATGTAGAATCTACGGGGCAGGCGGGTTAACGGTCGGAGAAGTAGTGCCATAGATTTTGCGTGCTTGGTAGTTAACGGGGATTTGAAGGAGTCTGCACTCTGCCTATTTGGGGGGATTGTTCTGCTACACTGCCTGTTATACGGAATTGGAGAGGTTCTGCCACACTGCTTGTTATAGAGGGATTCTGCCACTGCCTACTATAGGGGATTTGGGGGATTTTGCCATTCTGCCTCTTATAGGAGGATGGGGGACTCCAGTATGCTCACCCATCTGCAGGTCCGGCCCTTAGTCCATAACCTTTGCACAGTTAAGTCGTGGGGGCAGCCGTGTCCAGCGAGTCCTGCTTGCGTCCTGGAAAACGGGAGTTTGCCTATAGGTGAAGCCAGCGGCAGAGATTGGGAGCTATTTACTAACTTGGATCTGCCAGCTGGTGAGCCTTACATAATGTGTTATGCATAGTGGTGAAGAAGAAGGTGACAGATGTTATTTGAGTGGACTTCTATTTAGGACCAATTTAATGTTACAGGTAGGAACAAGGCAGTAACAAGGAGGAAGAAAGAGTGGACAGCTGAACAAGGTACCATTGGAACCTAAAGGCTCAAGTTAAGCCAGAAGGCAGCTTCAGGGAGTCTGTGGAAAAAGCTTAAGGTCCATGTATCACTACAAAGCTAAAGAGGGAAGCTAAGAGTGAACTGGACCTATACTAAGACTGTGCTTAGAAAATATAGGATACTGGTTTGAAGCAGCATTTTATTTTCTGTAGATAAAAAAGCAGCTTTTTTCATCAGTGGAAAAAGCACAAATGTGATCAGTTTGTCCCCAGAGCAGCAAAGGATGAGGGTTGTTTGGTGGGCCCCACACACAGACAGGCCAGTATCAGGGCAGTACAACAGTTCCAAGACTAAAACAAAGTTACTGGCTTCCCTAATGTTTTTCTGAGTTTGATATTTTTCCAGTTACATTTGTTATTTGGCAAATAAACCTATTTTTTCTTATTTTGCAACACTCTAATTATTGTTTAGCAGAAGGGATCATTTTCTCCTAATTGATTTTCTTTGGTGGGCTAAAGGTCTTTCAGTCCGACCCTGAATGTGATCCGCAGCACTGCAGCACAGAGCTTCTTCTCCTTGTAGAACACAGGATAATTTCCCTACACTTGGGAAAATGCATCTGACAGACTGACACAGGAGCTCTAATGCGGCAGGAAAAAACCAACTGACATGGGTGTTGCTGCTGCACATGGAGACCAGCAGCCCTCCTCGCCCTGTTACCCCAGTCTAAGTTATACTATATTTTCAGGGGAAGCAGAATGCAAGGATTTCTCAATAGTGCTACTTTGAGTATATTTCGGGTGTTTTATGCACTTTAAATTTGCTGTTTGCCAATCCACCCAAGTGGTACTTGAGATAATTAGAAAATGAAAAGTGGTACTTGATAAAAAAAAAAAAGGTTGGCGAACCCAGTCTTGAAGGCTAATGTGGCTGACTGGGAACACAAACACAAACTGTGTTTCTGGCAAGCTGAAAGTCTCCAATATACTGTATGCTTTACCTATGTGCTCTCTCTCTCTCTCTGACCATATTTAGTGTAGCCTAATGTGTGAAAACTGACTGTCATACCACTGCCCATAGCTGTTACTGGATGTCAAAAACCCTTTAACTTGTGAAAGCGAATGAACTGACAACCAAACCTTCTCGCATGTAAGCATGTGTTTTGACCTTTTTTACATGTAGCCTTAGGTACTAGTCTGGTGCATGTGTATGAGGTCATTTTCAGACCTATTGACCTTTCAAATAAACACTACGAACATATTTAATGTCAATGTTATAAAGAGCATTCCTTCGCATTATGGATGAGTGATTTCTACTACTGTTTTATTAGTCTTTTTGCTATTTTACTGTAGATAAAGATTCATTCTGTAACAAAGTTGGTTTTCCATCTTGGACACTTGTCAAACTAATACACAATGGCAGGAGGCAACCACGTAGCAGCCAAATATACGCAACGCTGACAAAAAAGAAGCCAGGTAGCGACAGATGAGCGCCAGTAGCGTGGTTTTCACAGCGCCAGCTAGTATTCGCTGTGCTTGGCCGGGGTTTGCTTGTTGACAGCGACTCAGTCGGTGTGCGGTAATGTTGAATACGGGGTTAGGGGTCGCTGTTTCACAGGTTCAGCGTTGTATGGGTGCGCCTGACAGCGAATGGCCAGAGCGAACGGCTTGCTGCAGATTCATTAACAAATCACGCTCAAAAATTTCTCGCGCTGTGAATTCCTTGTTTAAACCCCAGAGCGCTGGCGGCGATGTGTGTAAAGTAGTTTTTAACCCCCAAACAACCTTTTTTTTTATATGTAAAAATTATACAAGTTTTTCTAAACATTTTGTAATATGAATACCTGAATATCAGACCTGTAATATTAATTCTGCACATTTTTTTTTTTTTTTTACTTAAAAAAAATTCCTAACATTGCAGAAGTGGTCACAGAATTTTTGACATTAAAAAAAAAAAAAAAAACATTAATAGCAATTAATTATGATTATTTAAAGATTGCTCCATTGAAATGCATTGGACCACGCCAGGGAGGAGCGCCAGGTCATACCTGTCGCTGTGATGGGATTAGCAGCGGCGCTGTTCGTTGCAGTCGGCTACATGATGAATCCCGCGCTAGCTGACGCTCTCGCCGGCGCTAGCCTCATTTAGCGTGATAAATGCGTCATTGTGACCGCCGCCGGGCGTACTTGATTCGGTAGCTGCCGTTAGCTGGCGGTACCTGGCGCTCGTCAGACACTACCTGGCGCTAGCCCTTGATAAATAAGGCCGTAAATCTTCATTCCCAATTGAACAGAAATTTTGCCATGGAAGGGTAGAAGAGGCCTAATAAGTGGCATAGATGCAGATTAGCCAGTCACACACAGCTGCAGCCTTCGCATCAACTGTAGTCTGTTACTGTACTTACGGTCAAAATACTGACATAAACATTAGACTTTGCTGGGGGCATGTATGACAGGGGGTTATAAGTGTGTTTAAATAGGCTGTTTTTAAAAGAAAGTTCAAGCTTTTTGTAACCCCCGCAAATCAGGTGCCCCCCTGTGTGAAAACCCCCCCAGAAACCCGGAAAAAAAACTCACCTTCCCATGGTCCAACGGCGCACGAGCGGGCTCTTGACCAATGAGAGTCGCCTGCTGTGACGTAATTTGGCACCCATTTTTTTTATTGTTTACAAGTCAAATTCCCAGGTTTTGTTCAGCTTTAAAATAATAAAATAACCCACCTGATCACCACAATCCTTCCCTTTTGCTGCCATGGCCAGGACTTTGCAGGACAAACATGGGCTTCGGTAACCGTTGGACTTGAGTAACAGACCAGCACAGTCACACTTCTGCACAGGATTGAGTGGCTGACCTGTCAACTCAAGATCCCAGCTTCAGCTTTCGTGCAGATTGCACACCCTTCACTGACTTGTTTTTTGTGTTATTTCCCAAATTAGCACAAGGTTAGATTGCTAACAACTATTTTTATTGTACTTTTTTAGGCAAAAGTGTCCTAGATGTGCTAAAAAGTACAAAGGAATAGGACCAGGGCCATATTCTCAAACTCCGGCCTGTGACTAGGCCAGACCAGAACTGGGGGCACTGGTATTACTAGTATAAAAAAATCAATTTGCTGGGACTTTAATGCTTCCCTATTGATCCTGCTGGACTAGCATTTGCCCAGCATCATTCAGGGTGTGGAGTATGCCCCCTCTATTTATTGCAAAGAAGGGGGAGTGTCAGACCTTGGCACGTTCTCCTTCATTGTAGGGAATGGAGAGGACATTCCCCTCGATTCAAAGAGCAAAAGTTAATTGATTTCGGATCGAGAATCGTAAGTTTGGGTGGGTGTTAGTCATTTTTTCCTGTTTTTTTGGCCATTTCCGACTCGCACGAGCCTACGTACGAATGCGTATATGCTCTTACGATCATCGGAAGTTCGTTCCTAAATTTTAGGATCAAAACGTAAAACTTAGGATCAAATCCTAAAACTTAGGATGAAAACGTAAAACTTAGGATAATCGGATGTGTTTAGGTGTGATTCAGAGAACAGTTTTCAAACCTCTAAATACGTTTTAAAAGAAAGCCACTGCCGACACCTTTTAGCAGTCGGATTGCTGTTCTTGAACAGGTTTTTTGGCTATGTGGAGGAGTCTGCGCGTCTTGAGCTCCAATGAACTGCATGTATCAGCATGGCCGAGCCCATAAATTGTATGGCAATGCATACCTGATTCATGTATGCCTTATAAAAGCATTTTAATGTGGACCTTAATTAGTCCTTTGCATGTAAACCTTTATTTTGCAATATATTTGCGTTAATTAAAGAAACGTATGTCCTTTGTTATTTATTTTTAAATTGATGTACTAGAATAATATTTTTAGATTGCATTTATTGGTGTAGTTGTTTACCTTTGCTTTGTTTAATTATTTAAGCACATCTTTGGTCAGATGCATCACACTTACTGAGGTGAGGAGAGCGGGATAAAGTGCAGGATGTGGGTTACTGCTGTATTTTGCACAGACACAGCAGAGCTGGGGGCACGGAAAGGTCAGAAATCAAAGAATGCAGAGCAACACAGTCACAAGGCCCTTTCTGTTTGCAGGCTGCCCGAGAATACCTGAGCCGCCATCTTGGCTGTTTCTAGGCTCATAACATGCTGAAGTTGCTGGGTATTTTTTAATTTTTAAGAGCAAATCTGTATGTAGAGGGTGTGGGTAACCACACCCAAAATTTTAAGTTGTACCATTTGAAGCCAAAATATTAAAATTAAATCCACAAGTAAAAAATGCAAGTTAACTAAAAATTAAACAAAGTAAGATTTACTTATGCAAATGCATTCATTAATGGTTGGTTACTACAAAATGAATGAAATAAAGAAAAATAAAAGACCAAATATTTAGAATGCACTTTAATGAGGTAAGTTTGTAGTGCGCAGCCGCAAGATCAGAAGGATTTACGTCCAGACAAAAAAGGAAAAAGGGCAAAACCAATGTTGCAACCTGAGAAATGAAACGGAAAATTCAGGATGGAAACTGACATAGGTCTGATTCCCGAACTGCCATACGAACGGACGTACATTTTAGGATAGAAACATATTTGCTTATAGAATCACTCGCAAGTTCATACGAACGCACGAGCGTACGGGAAAAATAGGATGATCGGCACCAAAATCAAAGCTGTTACATGTTTCTTTGAATCGACCCTATTATGCTGTTACAGTTCAACGAAACGGTTGGGACAGCTATGGATGCCACAAAACTCGATCTCAGGACATGGTAAGCTTTATAAAACTGTAATAGGATGGAATAGCTGTGGGCAGGGGGGGGGGGGGGACAAAAGATAAGTACATTTTTTGTCTGGAAAAGGAATGCCAAATCTTGACATTTCTATGTCTGCCATAGATCAAATACAACCTTGTACCCATCCACGATCCTTTTACTTTTATCACTACTGCCTACATTATAAACAAAAGGGTTGATTCAGAATTAGAGTTTATTTTTTCACTTTTTTCAAGGAAAACATTTTTTCTCATGATTCTTTTTTCTTTGGTGCAATTCAGCACCATATTTAGCTATGCAAAATATTTACACGGCTAAATATGACGGTGACTTGCGCCAAGGGAAAAAGAATCATGAGAAAAAAGTTTTTTTTTCCACAAAGTAAGAAAAAAATTCTCATGGCACTGTATCAACTCTATAGTCCTTAATTTATTTCATTGCTTAGAGCCTAGAGGCATAAAAAATAACTCACCTTGATTTTTGGAAATGTTGGCAGCACTACACAAGTACCCAACTATAGCAAAGTGTTGCAGCTACACAGGCAAGCTGAGTAATAGTATCTGAAATCAGATGTGTGGTAAACGGGAACAACAAACCCACATGACCACCGTGGCCAATCACAAAGCTGGATTTCTCCAGGGAAACAAGGAGAAAGGTAATATTTCTCCTGTTAGTGGCCATTAATGCTCCACAATTGGGAAATCTCCCTGTGCCCCAAACAACACCCATTTATAAAAAATTACTATACATTGACTCGTGCGGTACCCTGTCCTGCAAGAATAGGCCTGTGTGCAATGTTTCGGGGCAGGTCTCATACATGGGAGTCAATGGTAGAAACAAAAGTCAAAATAAGAAGAAGGTAAAATCTCAAAACAATGCCATGAATGAATAAAAGAGCCTCAATACAATAATATTCCCTGATACTGTACCTTCCAAAAGTGCCAAAACCAGTATAGCCAGTATATAGCTAATAAATACTTATAAGCCACTGGTTTTCTGTAACATTTTGTTCAATTGGGACATATCCCTAGCATACCGTCATCATTTCAAGATATGGAGCACAATGTGTAAATGTTTCCTTCACTAAAACACACCAAAGGCATTATTACACAAAACATAACTTGATATCTGTTATGACTATGATATAAGCTATGACCAAACTATTGACACTTATGTTGGTGAGCTTTTTACACACGTTTATACACTTGTCTTGCATCTCCTTGGTCTCCAATTCTTATTTAGAATTAGTAAAGCAGTATGATGTACATAATTCTTCAAAATCTTTCAGTCTTTTCACAAACATTATTTAACGTTACGGATTTAGTGCAGGTGTATAGAATAAATTGTGGACATGCAATAACAAGATTTTTCTTCTGGAGGTCATTCAACTGGCTTTTATATAAAGGAGGGATATATGAGAAAACTGGCCTCTGTATAAAGGAAGGGTAGCTTAGACTACTTAAACAAGGGATACATGCCATTTCTTGCATGAAGAGATACACTGATTTTAATCAAAGTCATATGTGAGACTTTCATTTTAGAGACTGCAAACAATAACCTTAAAGGAGATCAAAAAATTGCGTAAATATCCATATAAACACGTCCGCTAATGAGAGGAGGGGTCACTTATACATCCGAACTGAATAAAACTCTCACCAGGCTTGTGGTTTCTTCTCTCATGATAGAAATATAATCCAGGTGTGACAGGTTTAGTCTAACAAGGGTGACAGAGCATGTTACCCCGGATGACATCTTCCTTCCATTAAAAGAATGAAAAACAAGCCTGGCTGGATATTTCTTGATGTCGGGTGTACAACTGACTCTTTCTCTCGCCATCCAGCATATTTATATGGATTTTTATCATTGGGCCATTTTTTCGCAATTGTGCTCCTTTAATGGGTATTTTTATAATAACATTTATATAAAATCCTAACATTCATTGAATGTGGAGGCTGATTCACTACTAACGCCAGGTATTGCCAGGTGCTTAGAGCGACCGCTAGTAGACTCTGTAAGCGGTTATCGGGCACTGTAACAGAGCGCCTCGGTCGGTGTAGTAACCTGGCCCGCATTAATGAATGTGATGTGTGTTGGGCGCTGTAACAACAGTATAACGCTGCAGCGAGTGAAAGGTAGCGCCCCACATCATACTTATCAAAAAAGTACACACACACAGCGTCAGCGCTCTAAATCTGGTTGCTGTAGCATAGAGCTCCAGATGCTGTGTGATTAAAATCTGTTTTTGAACACATATCCACCTGTAAAAAAGCGAAAACACAAGAAATGACATTGTTTACACTTTGACAATAACGCATTAGTGCCAGACCTGTAATGACCATTCTACATAAATGTATAAAAAGTCCAAGTCTACATTTATAAAAATGTTTGTTTGCAGCCAGGAGAGGTCACACAATGATTTGAGCAAAACAAAATATAAATAACTCCCTTAGTGTACTAAAGTCCAAAAAACAACCTTTGCCCCTAGTCATCCCAAGACCTCTCACTATTACTTACACCCTCCACACTATCACATCGCTCAACCTGGATCTTGCCCATTTGGTTTAGTCCAGTTTTCTTGGTTTTTAATGGGTTGCTATGAAATACCTGCAGCCTATGAGGAATTCAAACTCATTTACATGGGCTAATTTTTATGTGTTTGGATTTCCCATAAGCTGCTATTATTTTGTCTCTTCTAAAATAAAAAATCTGCTTTAGAACTGCCCTATAGCACATGTAGGGTTTTTTGATTTTTACATAGAAGAAAACTATTTTCACCTTTTTTGTGTGAAATAATAGTCCAATATTATTTGTATAACCCCCATCTATTTCTTATAAACAACACTTTCCATAAGCCTCATTTGTTCATTAGGATTGCTCTTTTATTACTATAATATGATGAATATAGCTAAAGTCTTATCTTAACAATCATTAGCATTGCATTCAACATCTGTCACAGCTTACATTCAGTCAGATCACCATGTCGACAGATGTACAAATACTACACTTGGCAAATGGTATTTTTTCTTACTAAATCCTATCAAGCAAACAGGTTGACATGGTAACTATTATTTCAAAATATTCATCTTAACTAAACAAATGCGTTTATGTCTAATATGTGAAGATACTCTGCCATTTTATTGCCCCCCTACTGCATCCTAATAGATAGCAACAACATAAGGGGCAGCAGGAGCATAATTAATAATTGCAGAATCACTGGAATTTTCAGCAAGGAAGGTTAAGGTCAAAGAGAAAGTCATGAAATACCCCTGACAGAGTAAAAAAGAGTGTCTGAAAATAAATGCGAGGAAGAGAGGCAGAGCACAAACAACAGGAGAGAACTAGAGCTATAAAAGGTCAGAGTAAAAAAGATGACAGGCCCAAAAAAGCATGAAAAAACATATAAGCCAAGCAAACAGGATAATACCATTTTGTGAAATACTCACCTGTAAAATGGGTATTGTAAGTATGTCACACACTCCGCTTCAGAATATCCATAACATGTGGGTAATACCGTCGCCTCTTCAGCTCATGTTACCCACATGTAATGAATGTTCTGAAGCGGGGTGTGTGACATACTTAGAATAATACCATTTTGTGAATACTCACCTTGTAAAATGGGTATTATAAGTATGTCACACACCCCGCTTCAGAACATTCATTACATGTGGGTAACATGAGCTGAAGAGGCGACGGTATTACCCACATGTTATGGATATTCTGAAGCGGGGTGTGTGACATACTTAGAATACATGCTTAATGGAGGAGACTACAAATGCCAGAGAAAATACATGCCCCAAAATAGACAGAAAGTTGAACAAGAGCAGTGCTTCCCAGCCACTGGCAAAACTACATGGCACGTGGGAAGGTTGCAGACTGATATGTACCCTGACCCAATCTTCTGCCAAGCCATATATCAATACAAAGCTGCTCCAAATGCTTAAAAAACTATTCCCCAGCATCTAAAATTAATATATTTTACGTTTTTAGTAACTTATTTTTTATTCTTCCCCCCAATGGGCTGCAACACTGTTCAGGGCTCTAGGATACGTGCACTGCCATCTTGCCTCAGAAGTATGACATACTGAGGAGAGGAGGAGGGGCAAAGGTGCAGGGGGAGGGTTATAGATGTGCTTTGCACAGACAAAGCAGAGCTGGGGTCAGGAAAAGGACAGCGATCCCCCAATGCAGAGCAGCATCAGAAGACACTTCCTATTTGCTGGCAGCTTGAGACTCTATGTGCCACCATCTAGGATGTTTAAAAGCTCAGAAAAAGCAATAGATGCAGGTAGGATGATTTTTAATGTGGCCAATCTGTATGTACAGGGTGGGGGAAACATATAAGACAGGCTCCTATTCAGGGTGAATTTCCGGTTTAACACACATTTTAGTTGACTAATAAAGCATACGCACCACCTAGGAGGTGCCCAAAATTATTACCCATATATATTCTTGTATATATGCTTCGATTCAGTGAGTAGATGTCATGCTCAGGTAACTCCAGCCCTCCAGGTAAGCCCTCATCTCCGCAGCCAGCTTCACCTGTAGGAGCCCCCGCTTGCAGGGACGCAGTACATGCCTGCCCGGGATCGGTTGCCCCCAGGACTTCAATGGCTCAAAGGATGGGAGCTTACTGGTTGGAGATCTGGAGAACCATTAACGAAGAGTCCAATTGATGAAGCAGGAATTACTAGGAAGTCCAAAGACAGGCCAGAGGTCAGCACCGGGTAAGCAGAGATCGCAACGGTACAGTAGGATGAGGAAGGTCGAGGTCGAGGTACGAAGCAGGGGTCAAGGCTGGCAGCAGACAGGATGGTCGTGGATAGCAAAGGTCGGCAACAGGAATCAATCAGAGAGAGTAGTCGATTCAGGCAAGGGTCGGCAACGGAGATCAAACAGAGAATGGTCGGTTCAGGCAGGGGTCGGCAACGAAGATCAATCAGAGAACCATTCAGTAGACAAACTAGGTACAACAAGGCTCTATCACAGGCACTGAGTAACTGACAGGGTGAAGACTTTATAGGATCCGGATATGATTGGAAATGGGGGAAGTGAGTGCGTGATTGGTGCTTTCTAGAAGTTCCACAATCATTGGCTCTGAACCACAAAAAGGGCGCATAGCCCAAAACCCTCCTTTGGGCTCATTGTCCCAGACCCAGAACTAGGGGCGTTTCCCCCCACACACCTCGGGCCATTGGCCCTTCAACTAAGCCTCCGGTGGGCACGCTGTGTGCAGCGCCGCCGGAGGGCATATAAATCACGTGCTGACGCGGGGGAGAGGAAGAAGAGCGGCCGTGCTCGGCGCCGCACGAGCTGCCACGGCCGCCGCTGTCGAAGAGGAAGTGCTGCGGGACCGGGATGCAGGTGAGTTTGTTCTGACAGTAGATTTCTTAGTTATACATTTCAGTTATAGACGCACATCCCAAAGACTGAGTTAGTTTATTCAGTTTAACTTGGGTTGTACCAAAGCCTGGTGCCCTTTGAGTCTGAAAATTAAGTAGAACAAGTCTTAAGACTAATGAGTCAAAATAGAAATAATGTTAAAATGTCATAGTTATGATGTGCCCACACACCTTCTTGGCAGGGTTCCAGAGAGTTGGGCCCTCCTCCAAGGGAGGTGGTAGATTTACCCAGTCAGAATCTTCATGCATGTATTTCTTCCCTATTTCTCTAATTTGCTGAATCGTTCTTCCTTTAGTTGCATTTCTATTATTATAAATAAACTGTGGAGACAATCATTGTAAGATTTCCTTCTGCTGGATACCATGATCTATTATATTTCTACAGTGATCATATTTTACATCATTCATTAAAACACAGCATTGGCTGTCTGCTTATTGCTTGATTTACATGTGTATGAATGCTCCCAGGATGGCTTGGCCTCACTGTGATGGAGAAAGTGATAACGGTGCATAAATCTTCTTGGCCTAAAACTGAACTGCACAATATTCCCTGAATGGACAAGGACTGGACAATGAATGGCAGTGTGCAAGTTTGGCCGGAATGAATGTATTATATAAACTAAGAATAATGGACAAATGAGAACAGAATATCATGTCACCTCCATCACCTCTCCTCCTCTCTCTCTTCCACTATCCCCCCTAGATCCTTGTTCCCCCTTGGATGTCATTGTTTTATGTAGATACTTCCCCTGAAAATAAACAGCATATTCTTAAAATCCATGGTTCATTTTCGATGTTTCCTCTCACACAAAGAAGAAAAAGATCATTTTTTCATGTAAAGAGAACATGGTTCCTGTGAAACCAGATCTTCATCTTACCTGTAGAACTGCCCCATCGCAGGTGCAATAGATTTTTTTCCTGTTTATTATTGTAAAATGAGGCTCTCACAAGCTCTTTTCCTGGAAGGCAAGAATTCAATTTACGGATTGAAGCCTTTTGTTTTAAGAATTATACCAATTACAACTTTCTATCATGCAGATAAAGCAGATGCTTCTGACATTCAGGGGAGCTCCTAATCCAGAGTCTGACAACGATCTAAGGCTAGGGAATTAATCCCAGAAGGTGCTTGGAGCTGATAAATTAGGAAATATGATTTGCCTTAAAGTAGAACTACAGTCATTTTTCTGTAGTACTACCTAGCAGCGTGCAGCACGTGTCAAATGTTAAAAATAAATATCAGTAACTTACCTTTCATTGAGTGGCTCCAACATTGTGCTTCCTCTCCCGTCTGCCTCCTTAGTGAGGAAATCACTTCCTCATTCAGCTTTCAATCACCACTCCACTGATCTGGTCCATCAAGCAACCTTCAGTGGTCCAAGAACTCCCTACCCAGATGTCCTAATTGGCTGCCTCTCTCTGCAGCTCTGAAACCTAGTCCGCCTCTCTCCTCGCCCTTGCTGTGAACACACACAGCTCACAGCACACTTTGATCAGGCTGCCAGCAACCACCAGCCTACCCACGCCTGTATACCAGCATTCGCCTCTGCCAGCCCTGCCACAGGTCAGACCCATGCTACAGCAGAAAACCCACTAGAGACGTGGGGCGGCAGCCACAGGTGGCTGTGGGACAGCAGGCGAGTCGAGAGAGCTGTGGGGCAGCAGCTGTAGGCTGCCATGGGACAGCAGCCGCCGGGATCAAGGGACCCGTCTAAAACTCAATATCTCTGGTATATCGAAAACAGAAAAACAGAAAACAGTTTAGGACAGTGCCAAATGTAGACCAACATAATTGTGTAACAATTGCCTTTACCATTAATATCACTTTAAAGTTATACTAAAGGCAAGCCTGATTGTTGTCCCATTGTCTCGGTCTACAGGTTGTCCTAAACGTCCCTCCGTTTTCAAAAAGACCCTGTCGATACTTCAAAAGTATTAGAGCATAGGAGATTCATAGACAACATGAAGAGAAACAGTGGGTGTGGCAACAGCAATGTGATGTAAGCACACTGTGTGCTTAGCATATTCATAATGAGCTTGTACATAAAGGTGGATCCTGGAGAGACATGCTGCAGGCATAGACATTATCTGCAACCTATTAGCAACTAGTGTACATGGATGAAAAGGGGTTGGCTGGGTGTCTGACCTGTGGCAAGGCTGGCAAACAGAGGAAAATGCTGGTATACAGGGTGGAAAGGTGGTTGATTGCTGGCAGCCTGATCAAAGACTGGAGCCAGACGTCTGAACACTGAGAGCAGAGAGAGGAGGGTGGCATTTTAGAGCTGCAAAAAAGCAGCCAATCAGGATGTCTGGGGAGGGAGTGGAAGGTGTTTCCGTTCTCTGTTCACTGAAGGTTGATTGAAGGACCAGGTCAGTGGGCTGGTGAGTGAAAGCTGAATGAGGAAGTGATTTCATAAATACAGATAGACAGGAGAGGAAGGTCACCCCTGAAATGACTCAATGCAAGGTAAGCTACTAATATTATTTTTTTTTGTTTTGCCAAACACTTTAAGGCATATTTTGGTATAATTTAAAATGGTAGCTATTCATTTGGAACAAACACCTGCTGCACATCTTTTTGTCCATAAACAAAGTCAGCCAGTGCCAGAATTGTGATAGTCTAATATACTATAAAAATGACAAAGCAAGTTCATCAGCACCAATTGGTTTTATTTAGGCAAAATATAAACATATATAAAAAGACCACTATCGTAGCGGCAGATGAGTTTTTGGGGAAAAACCCTTGAAAAAAATATATATAAAGTATTTCTAGTGACTTAAGAGGGACCTGTTGTGGGCCAATACAATATATATGTGTTTGGATAAATCGCCCAGGGTGGTGGTAATTGCTCTCTTTTCTATTGGTCACCCTATTTATAGTGATAGAAAAATTCTTTCAAAAATTACTTCTAATTTATATTCTTTATTTTAAGTTCACAAAAGGATAGGAGGGAGGCAATTCTTGCCTAGCTAAAATTGTATTGCGCACAATGTACATTTACATTACTTTACAGTTCAGTATGTTGCATTACATCAATGAATGGCTACAATTTATACATAATTTCATACAATTAAGTAGGAGATTTATTTGCAGATTGTAGATAGCAAACGCTATTGTCCCAACATGTTTCAATTATTTACCTAAGGGGACTTAGTTGAAGCAATCAGAGTGTTTAAAAATTATAGCAAAACACATAAGCATAGCGAACATGGCAAAAACACACATACTTGTTATGATGATTCTGAGTACAAGTATACATAAAAACATTGCAAGTGTATTTATATGCCGTATTTTTCGCCATATAAGACGCACGTTTTCCCCAAAAATGAGGGGGAAATGTCAGTGCGTCTTATTGGGCAAATGTAAAAACAAAAAAACAACAAATAAAAGTCTCACATGTTACGGGCACTCCCGCATTGCTGGCTGGGCTGCCTGCCACACTACGGGAGGCCAGAAGATTTGGGGAGCGGGGGACTTTGCCCGATCCCCACCACTGCTGTCGCTGTTTCTTCCGGCCGGGGCACACGCAAACACCTTTTCTAGAAACAGATTTAAAAAATAAAGATAATTATTTTATTATTAAACAAAGAGAATAAGAACACAGAGCAAACGGTATGATCAGTCTCTTTTGTATAGCAGTAAGGCGCGGACATCCCATGGGGCATGCACTCAGCAAAAACGTGCATTACAATCCTCCACCATCCTTAATAACTGCTTACCAGAAATAACATTGTAGTAGGCTTTGACAAAGTCAGCTGGAATATGGTTCAATCATTTAATAATCTCCCATGCATATAATGAATAGTCTTCAGATGGATAGCTTTTGGCCCAATTGTCTCTTCAGGCCATAAACTCAAAGGTAGCACGGGGAAAGAACAGAAATAACACCCTAGTGCAACTCTGTATAGTAAATGTTTCAAGAATTTAATAAAAGTATTGCACTTACAAACCACAACGAAATAGGCGCATATAAAATCCAACCAAGTAAAAATGCAGGTGAAGTGTTTCTCCTGTATCCACAAGCAATGACAGCCGTCGCGTAGAAATAACCTCAGTAGTTAAAATATAATGCCATTTCCTGCCTGACGCATTTCGTTGCGCTAGCAACTTTAAGGCTATTATTTTATTATTGGTTATTAAAGTGCACCAACACCCAAGACCGCTGGCGTCCAATCACGGGGGTGCATTCCTTGGCCGAGGATCAAGTAAGAGGTAAGAATTGTGGGTGTTCTGAATGCGTGCCCGAATGCGGCCATACCTGCACCAACACCCATTAGTGGGGAAATGGGTGTTGGCCCGCTTTAACTTGCATCATCTTCAGCCCACCAGAAAAGCAGGCAAATGAGACTTGTCCTTTTATTCTGTGTAACTGCTGGGACTTGGGTTTGGGTACATTGTTGGCAGTGTAAATGTTTCTGCAGGTCCTGCTCCGAGTAGCAAGCAGGGTGATGTGCCGTTCTCTAATGGGTGCTTCAAGCTATTACTGACAATGATTTGCTTCAGTTTAAGAGGTTGTTTGAAGGACAGGAGAGGATTGATTTGGGATATTTCCTCAGTAGACCTATGGACCTACCACCGCCAGTGCCAGCCCTGGAGGGGCATATGGAATGCTGGAGTGCAGCAGCATAGGGAGTGCAGCGGGGGCCAGGAATGCAGAAGATTTAATGCCACTGCTCTTGTGCTTCTGCATCGGACATCCTGTCCTGTTAAATTGCAGTAAAATTGAATAACATATATGTCATCACAATGTTGTAACATAATTTGGTAGTTCTTTCCTTGGTTGGTACCTTTAGTATTTTGTCTAAAGCAGATATGTACCGTATTTTTCGCCATATAAGACGCACCCATTTTTCACCAAACATGAGTGGAAAATGTCAGTGCGTCTTATTTATAAAAAAAAAAACAACAAAAAAGCAAATATATATATATATATATATATATATATATATATATATATATATACTTACATAAGCCTCGCGCTGTGGCCCCTGGGACGCCGGCCGATGAAAGAGTGGCAGGCAGGGAGGGCAGGTAACTAAACCCTGCATCGCCGGTATTACTCGGGCCGGAGTGCGCACACTCGATCCATGCAGCCATTGGCCTGCACCCACGTCCCAGCTGCATGGTTGGGCATCCCGGCGGCCGCAGCGCGATGCTGAGGAAGGAGCGGTGGGCAGGGAGAGGGCAGGGTAACTAAACCCCACCCACTGTCCACGCTCCAGCTCCTGCCAGTTTTTCACGGGCCGGCGTGCACACACACCTGGTCCATGGAGCCAAGACGCGGGCGCAGGCCACAGCCACTGGCTGCATGGATTGGGTGTGCGCACGCCAGCCCGTGAAAAACTGGCAGCAGTTTTTCATGGCCGTGAGGACGGGGACAGTGGACGGTGTTTAGTTACCCTGTACTCTCCCTGCCGCCGCTCTTTCATTGGCTGGTGGTCGCAGCGCGGGGCTTATGTAAGTATATGTTTTTTTTTTCCCAATAAGACGCACTGACATTTTCAGCCACAATGGGATGGGGGTATGCCACACTGCCTATGGGAATGGGATGAGGGAATGCAACACTGCTTAGGGGATGGGGGGAATGCTACACTGCCTATGGGAAATAGGGATGGTGGGTGCCACACTGCCTGTATGGGAAATGTGATAGGGGCATGCCACACTGTCTATATGGGGAATGGGAGGGGGGAATGCCACACTGCCTATATAGGGAATGGGAAGGGGGAATGCCACACTGCCTAAATGGGGAATGGGAGGGGGGATGTCACACTGCCTATATAGGGAATGGGAGGAGGGGATGCCTGCCACACTGTCTATATGGGGAATGAGAGGGGGTAATGACACATTGCCTATATGGGGAATGGGAGGGGGTAATGCCACATTGCCTATATGGGGAATGAGAGGGGGGATGCCACACTGCCTATATGGGAATGGGAGGAGGGAATGCCACACTGCCTATATGGGGAATGGGAGGGGGGATACCTCACTGCCTATATGGGTAATGGGGGGGAATGCCACACTGCCTATATGGGGAATGAGAGGGGGGAAGCCACACTGTCTATATGGGGAATGGGAGGAGGGAATGCCACACTGCCTATATGGGGAATGGGAGGGGAGATGTCACACTGCCTATATAGGGAATGGGAGGAGGGGATGCCACACTGTCTATATGGGGGATGAGAGGGGGTAATGACACATTGCCTATATGGGGAATGGGAGGGGGCAATGCCACACTGCCTATATGGGGAATGAGAGGGGGGATGCCACACTGCCTATATGGGAATGGGAGGAGGGAATGCCACACTGCCTATATGGGGAATGGGAGGGGGGATACCACACTGCCTATATGGGTAATGGGGGGGAATGCCACACTGCCTATATGGGGAATGAGAGGGGGGAAGCCACACTGTCTATATGGGGAATGGGAGGGGGGAATGCCACACTGCCTATATGAGGAATGAGAGGGGGGGATGCCACACTGTCTATATGGGGGATGAGAGGGGGTAATGACACATTGCCTATATGGGGAATGAGAGGGGGGATGTCACACTGCCTATATGGGAATGGGAGGAGGGAATGCCACACTGCCTATATGGGGAATGGGAGGGGGGGATACCACACTGCCTATATGGGGAATGGGAGGAGGGGATGTCACACTTTCTATATGGGGAAGGAGGGGGGGTAATGCCACACTGCCTATATGGGGAATGGGAGGAGGGGATGCCACAATGTCTGTATGGGGGATGAGAGGGGGTAATGCCACACTGACTATATGGGGAATGGGGGGGGGGGAATGCCACACTGCCTATATGGGGAATGGGAGGAGGGAATGCCACACTGCCTATATGGGGAATGGGAGGGGGGAAAGCCACACTGCCTATATGGGAATGGGAGGAGGGAATGCCACACTGCCTATATGGGAAATGGGAGGAGGGAATGCCACACTGCCTATATGGGAAATGGGAGGAGGGAATGCCACACTGCCTATATAGGGAATGGGAGGAGGGGATGCCACAATGTCTGTATGGGGGATGAGAGGGGGTAATGCCACACTGACTATATGGAGAATGGGGGGGGGGGATGCCACACTGCCTATATGGGGAATGGGAGGAGGGAATGCCACACTGCCTATATGGGGAATGGGAGGGGGGAAAGCCACACTGTCTATATGGGGAATGGGAGGGGGGAATGCCACACTGCCTATATGGGAAATGGGAGGGGGGAAAGCCACACTGTCTGTATGGGGAATGAGAGGGGGTAATGCCACACTGTCTATATGGGGAAAAGCAGGAGAGAATGCCACACTTCCTATATGGGGAATGGGAGGGGGGAATGCCACACTGTCTATATGGGGAATGGGAGGAGAGAATGCCACACTACCTATGGGAATGGGATATGAAAATGCCACACTACCTATGGGATGGAGGGGGTGTCACACTGCCTGTAATGGGGTGTTTTAGCACAAAATTTGGTTTAGAATATTTACTTTCTTATTTTTCTCCTTCAAATCCTAGGTGCCTCTTATAGGGCGAAAAATACAGTAACTACCATACCATAATGCATGGCTCCCAACCTATGAAGATGCCATAAATTGAGAAATGCAGCAGCACGTTTAGTACGTTGTGGAACATTTTTGCATTCAGGCAGTGCCCCTGACCACGCCCCTGGTCATGTCATTCACCCATTGACACAAATTCACACTTTAACCTCAGAAGCTAATTTCCACCAAAAAGTTATTAAAAAAGTATATTTGAAAACGCATTTACTAGGCATTTGTAAGGGTATATTTATGTTTAGGGATTTATAATGACAACTTATGCCGTAAACTTGGGATGTTATGTTTCAAGTGAAAAAAAAATACCTTGTATCAATAATGCTGTAACAACAATAAAGTCCAAAAGACTGAGTACCAAATAAAAGGTTTTTAAGTAATTTTATTGTGTTGTGATAATATATGTTAATCAATTTTAATCGTGGACCTTCCTTAAATGTGTTTTCTGGTCACCGCCTACCTAGGTGGTTATATGTATATATTTCATATGTCCATAATTAGGCTAAATAGCAAAAAGGGTTAGGGCCCACATTTTGGCATACAATATCATTATAAACATAATATATGTCCCTCTAGTGGCCATTTGATCTATGTTCTTAGCCTGGAAGTACAAACTCCTAAATTCAACTTCAATTGACATACTGTACACTTTAAAGGAGGAGCACTAACTAGAAATGTCACTATCCTGTTGATTGTTCCTTTTCAGCGTGGCATCCTGATTTTGAATGCCCCACTGTGTAAAACCACCCTGGAAAGCCAGCAATTCTTTTTTCACCTGGCAATCCCAAAGCATATGTGCTGGCTCTCCTCTAGCAATAGAAATATCAAGCAAATATTTATAGCAATAAATGTCAAGATGGATAGTGTGAGAAGGGGCAGAAAGAAAAGAAGAAAAGAAATAAAGAAAAAAGAAAGAACGCAGAGGGGGGGGGGGGGTCAGAGAAAAAGAAAGTAAGAGAGAAAAAAAGGAGAAAGTGAGGAGGAAGAGTAAAGAAAGAAAAGGAGAGGGAAAAAAGAAAGTGAAAAGGAGAGAGAAGGGAAAATAAAAAGAAGGAAGTGAGTAAAGCAAGAAGGAGAGGGAAACAGAAGTGGGGGAGGTAATGAAGAAAGAAATAGAGAAGGGGAATAAAGAATAACTAAATAAATAGATAAAGAATGTATAGCGAGGGGGGAGGAGGGAAAGAAAGAAAGAGGGAAGGAGAGGGGTAGAGAGAAATAATGAAATAATACAGAAAAAATAGAGAGAGAGAAAAGAGACAGGAAATAAGGAGTGAAGGAAGATAAGAGGAGAAGAGGAATGGAGTAAGAAGAGAAACAGGGAGGGAAGGGAAGCAAGGAGAGAAGGAAGTAAGGACCAAAGAAAGGATGAGAGAGAAGAGCAAGGAGATGTAAAAAGAAAGAGGAAAGGGGGAACAAAAGAACAAAAGGATGGAAGGAGCCAATAGGGGAGTGAGGGAGAAAGAAGGAAAGAGAGAGAGAGAGAAAAGGGCAGGAAGGGAAGAATGTAAAGAAGAATAAAAAGGCGAGAAAAAGAGAAAAAATTCAGAAAGGAGGACGAGAGGGAAGGAAAGGATGAAAGGAAAAGAGGAAGGGACGAGAGAACAAAAGAGAAAGGGGGGAGAGAGAGCTAGAGAGGGAGAGAGTGAAAGAGAGAGAAGGGGAAGGAAAGAAAAGGACACAGAGGGAGAAATTTGGGGATAGAGAAAGAGAGATGGAGAAAAAGAAGGAAGGGAGAAATAAAAGAAGGAAGAGAGGGAACAAGAAAAGGAAAGCAGAGAGAAAGATAGATGGGGAAGGAAGGGAAGTCGAAAGAAAAGGAGTAAAGTGATAAAGTGAGAGAGGGAAGAGGAGAGAGAGGGGAGAATGGAAAGGAAACACAGAATTAAGTCACTAAAGGGGCAGCAGTCAGGGGCACAGTATTTGCTATCTCTAACCCGTACAGAACACTCCCCCCGAGAGTCAGGGGAGGGCAGACAGCGGTCAATCCTCAGCCAGATGGCCAAAAATGAAAAAAGTCCCTGGCGACTAGAGAGAGCACTGCAGAAGCTATGCAGCTTTTTTTATTCACCTTGCCACCCCTCCCTACCCAACAACCCTATCTTCATCCCTGGGCCGGGCGCGAAGTACGTCTGCTCCGCCCCACTCCTCCATCATTGGCCCAGGGAGACGGATGTTTTGCTGATGTCGCCAACCCTGAAGTCTATAAGACCCGGCCATTGACGTTGCCCCTTGGGCATTCTAAATCAGGATGCGCACTGTGTGAAACAACCCCTGGATAACCACAGATCCCCCCATTTTTCTGGCGCGCTCACGCAGATAGTCATTTAGACAGGCTGGGCGGCCAGGAAGGTTACTGCTCAGGCTCCCCATCTGCGTGCAAACAGCGCTGATTGGATGAGAGCCCGCGCATGCGCTGTGGGACAGGGAAAGGTACGTTTTCACAGGCGAACTTGGGGATTTCACATATCAGGGCATCCCAAGTCGGGATGCCCCTAGGGGCACAAAACAAAACTCCAGATAGTGAAAATCCTGGGTAGGGCTTTGCTCAAAACACACAAAGCTGAAAGAAATCATATGGAAAAATGTGTTGACAAAAGAGAGAGAAAATGGCAAACTGAAAGATTCTGCAGCAGAATGAAGGGAAAACTGTCAAAATCAGCTAAATGACTTCTAGAGCTTTTCTCTCTGTTTTAGATATATAAGTTCTGGCTAGGCAATGTTGCTATCTTATGCTGGACGGCTGCCAGCACTGAACAGCTGATACTTTGATACATTGTTTCACCCATCTCCTCAGCGTGGAACAGGCCAGAGTGTCGGGCTCCGACACTCAGAAGACATAAACATGCGCTATTAGTCTCCAGCTGCTCAACACAGCAATTCTTACTCCAACACTTACCTACATTCAAAGTACCATTTAAATATAAGTCACCAAGATAAATTAGCGATACTGCTCCTTTAACTTTAAGAAACTGTATATAAAGGCTAAAACTCCAGTAATGCGGCATATGAAATAAAAACATCCTTTAAATTAGAAAAAAGGGGGAAAATCATAAAAACGTAAAAAAGAACAAAAATAAAAACATAAAGAACTATAATAGCAAAATATACCATGTATTTTGGGTCAGACATATGCTGAAAAAGGCAACATCTAAATAAATAAAAATGTAATGTTTTCCGCTTTGAATGCAGGGAGTATTTGAAGTTGGCCCTTGTAGACTTGTTGTCGGATCATTTTCCTTTGAATATATTACAGTTGTATTCCTTTGCCATTCCATGGTTTCATGGATAACACTCAGCTGCATTTTGTGAGCAGTGAGTATTAACCTTATTGTAGTACATTTACAGGTACATGAGGCCCATATAAATCACCACTAATCCTGTAGCTTAATTGTTAGGAATTAAATGGGGATTTGCTCACATTGTGTTGTTCATTGTGGGTGGTTGTAAATTCGCATGCTCTTGTGCAGCCTGGCTGTAAGGCATTTTGCTTCCCTGCAAGATAAATAACATACGGAGGATGATCGATCCAAAGCGGCAATAGTTTGGGGGATAAGACAAGCAGCTCTTTTTACCTATTGATTTCTTCTTCATGCTCCTGACACAAGAGGAGGAGGGGATGCACAGCAACACAAGACAAATGGTGCTCAACTTGTACTTGTCCCTTGTCAAGTATGGTATACCCTGACAATAAGTAACATTAAACACATTAATTTCTGGAAAGGACACCTACTCGTGTCACTCGGGGTCAAGAAAATTGCTGCTACAGGGGAAAGAGATATCAGTGACCTCATTCAAGATGAAATAGGGTGCAATCTAAAATTCACAACAGTGCATACTACATGGAAAAGGCTAAAACTAACTCGTTTTTTTTCAAGCAAGCTACTATTTCTCCTGCAGAGCAGCCTCTGCTATTACCTAGAAATAGGAAATGGAACCATCAGCTGTAGCTAGAGGATGGCATGAACTCTAACTTCCAGGGAAATGGCACTGTACACTAAATCTACAGCAGAAGTCCCACTTGCTCCCAGCATTTTTAACTGGCGCAGTCCAACACCCAGAGGTAGCAGTCACACCGGTATCTTTAGTGATGACACCTAGGTCTTAGGCTTCCTCCACAGGTCCTCAGGAGTTGATGTGAGGCCTAGTCCTTGCTCCTGGTTTCTCATTGTTCTTGGCTGCTTACTCTTCCATGTTACTTCTTATGTGGCTACACCACCAGTAACAATCAATCTTATTGTAACAAGTTACTAGTACTAGGTGAATGTTCTGAATCACTCCCAGCAGTTCTAACTAACACAATACAGTTCAATCCCCAGAGGTAGCAGTCACACCAGTATCTTTAGTGATGACACCTAGGTCTTAGGCTTCCTCCACAGGTACTCAGGAGTTGATGTGGGGCCTAGTTCTTGCTCCTGGTTTCTCATTGTTCCTGGCTATTATTCACAGCTTCTAGGTATGCCAAGCTTCTGGAGATCATGAGAGGTGGTTTTGTCACCCAATCACTGCAGAAGCTGGGCTGCTTCCATGATTGGGGGAGAAGGATTTTACCCATGATACCCAGCAGCTACATATACTAAGAATAAGGCCTCAGCGACATTGGGTCACAAGATGTGACAACACTATTTTATTATTATTATTATTATCAAGCTTAGCCCATCGACAGATGGAATCTATTCAGAATTTAGTTCTGCTTTAACAAAGTTATTTACAGGTTTTAAATGCATCTCATTTTTTGCTACTCAGCTATTTTTATTTTAGTCTACTTGCTGTGGTGGGATTGCCATCAATTATGTGGATTGAATTCTTAATTACTGTAATGTGATAATACATTTGAATCATTTTGGTTGGAAGAGAAATTATAAAAATATTCTAAAATGTTTAGGATTTAATATGGGTTAGCTCTGGTCTTCCGTGTGGATTACATGTATCTTAGGACACATCATTCATTGATGCAGTATGATTTATGAATGTCTCATAAAATGGACTGCCTTAGGCCACTGATAAATGGACTCCAAGTCTTTGCTTTCATTCTGTTCATGCAAAAATCATTTCTAAAAAAAGCCAAAGTTAACAGTGTCAGTTGCTTGCCATTTAAAATCTAGCTACAACCAAGTGGTCTCTTTGGAATATATATACCTGCCTTAAAGTGGAACAAATCTTCAGGTGCCTGAAGGATTGTTTATGTGCAGGAACAGTCAATGGTCTTTAAAACCTGCTGGATTAATATACTGAGTGTCAGTGATAGCAAAACTTATATAGGAAATTACACTTAATGTCTTCAACCACAAACCAGTGGAGCACCCACAAATTTTATCTGGAGGTGGGTCCAGTAGAAGACGCACATATGGGATTGGCTTTTGCATCCTGCAGCTACCAAAGGGGTAAAAATGAGGATGTGGTTGTTGCAGGTATTTCTGGGAGATCCTGCTGAACTATTTGTGGCCTCCCACTCCTCCTCCTGAGATGTGTCATGAGCTCCTGTGTTCCTCTCTCTGCTGCTCTTCTTTGAATACTGTTCTCGCTTGTTACATAGCCATTGCCTGGCTGTTCATTGCTGCCAAGTATCCCCTAATTCAAACACAAAAAAGATCAGAGCTGGCACACCAATAATTATAAATCCAAGATTATTAATTCCTCAGCAGGAACATATGATCCAAGTCCATAAAGTCTATAAGCAAAACACAAGTTGCAGACCATATAATCCAGTCCAACGTTTCGGGGGACCAGTGACCCCCTTCCTCAGGGTGAGATTGCAAACAGAAAGCCATCTCTTACAGGGTTAAATAGAAGAATGAGCAGAAAATTCCTCCTGACATCTCTAATGACGTCAATAGGGAAAAAATAAATACAAAAACTTATAATAAATTGGGGCTAAACCACCCAAAAAACACTTAAATATATACATATATATATATGTCCAGTGATGAACTGGAGCCAGCCCAGGATTTTACCAGTGCCCGGCCTCTGCCCACGACCAGCCAGTGGCATCTCTGCTGCTTCCTGGCCAGTCACCCAGTGTGCTCCAAGGCTGAGGCTATATCATTAGGGGGAGGGCATGGGCTGGGGCTGCTTGGATGAGGGGTAGAGTGGGGAAGGGGATGGGGGGCTGAGATTGGATGGGAATGTTAATAAAGGTGGAAGCTCAGACTGCTCCAAAGCAGTGCGGCCCACTGGGCATTTGCCCGGGTCTCCCTATGGTCCCTGTATATGTCCCCTGACGGAGTTGTGGAGCCGATCGTGGCTCAACTAATCTCCGCCGCTGCCGCCAAGAGCAGCATGCTTGGCAACCAAGCAACGCGCTCTGGTCACCGCCTGCCGAGACAAGGACGCTGTCATGGACCGGGTGGAGCAGACTCTGGTGTGGATCCTCTTTAACTGTGGGACCGATGGCGGGTACCGTGTCAGGGGAGTGGAGTCTAAGGGGCCACCGGTATTCACCAGAGCCCACCGCAAGGCAGGTTGGTCTTGTGCGGCGAGTGACCCCCAGGTCGCTACCCCCCAACAGCGGCCCAGTCCCACAGTCAGCCGAGGTTCAGCGAGGTACACAAGTGGCAGGCAAAAGGTGTAGTAAGTACAGGCAGAGGTCAGGGCAGGCAGCAAAGGTTCAGAGTCGGGGACAGGCAGAGGTCGGTACACGGGAGAGCAATCCAAGAATGTCTGACTTTCAACAAGCATGGAGAGACCAAGATCCAGCACTGAAGGAAGGAAGTGCCTCTTTAAATAGGAGAAGTGGATGCAGGATTGGATGACCAGGCACCAATCAGTGCTGTACAGGCCCTTTAAATCTCAGGAATCTAGTGCGCTCGCCCTCTAGTGGACGGAGACGTGCGCGCACCTGAGCATGTGAGAAGGAAGCATTGGGGGAAGGGAGACAGCTAGGAACAGCCATGAGGGAAGTGCTGCAAAATGGATGACGGCTGGATGCAGCCATGGAGGTAAGTGAAGTGCTGCTAGATGGGCGTGCAGCGCTCGCCCTAACAGACGCTAGGCGAGGCTGAGCTAAAAAGTCTTCCCAGTGATAGGAGACGCACACGGAAACTGCAGTCCATTTGGCGGGCAGGTTCCGTAGCATCCCATCACGGTGCTGGCAGCGTTCTCCCCCCCTTGGGTCTCCCCTTCTTCTTGGGGCCAAGAAAATCCGAGATGAGACTACGGTCTAGAATATTCTCTTCGGGCTCCCAAGATCTTTCTTCAGGTCCACAACCTTCCCAGTCGACTAAAAAATATCTTTTACTCCTGGAGAGCTTAGAGGTCAGGATCTCTTTCACCGTAAAGGCCTCCTCAGTACTAGAGATTGGAGCAGGCACCAAGGTTTTAGGAGAGAATCGATTGACAATAACTGGCTTCAACAGGGATGATAAGCGTATATATAACAGTATTGCCATGCAAAGAAGGGAGGTCGGTAATAAAGTCCATAGCAATGTGTGTCCATGGGGTATCCGGAATAGGAAGAGGATGGAGTAGGCCAACAGGCCTTTGGCGAGGGGTTTTGTCGCGAGCACAGGTGGTACAGGCCTGAACGAATTCGGTCACATCCTTTTCAAAAGAAGGCCACCAATAATATCTAGAAATGATAGATTTCCTGATACCGGCTACATGGGAAGAATGCCCCCATTCTAATATTTTGCGACGTTGGCGGGCTGGCACAAAGGTCTTTCCCGGCGGCGCTTGTACAAGAATAGCGGGAGCAGAGTGGACAAGGCGTTCAGGTGAGATGATATGTTGTGGGGTGGATTCTACACCAGAGATGTCAGAGGAGCGAGATAGGGCGTCCACCCTGATGTTCTTAGCGGCTGGCCGGAAGTAGATTTGAAAATCGAATAGAGCGAAAAACAACCAACGAGCTTGTCGTGGATTCAATCGCTGGGCAGTTTCTAAATAAGATAGATTTTTGTGATCAGTATAGATGGATACTTGATGGGCAGAACCTTCTAAGAGGTTTCTCCACTCCTCCAACACCAACTTAATGGCGAGTAGCTCCCGATCTCCGATGGAGTAATTCCTCTCAGCTGGAGAAAAGGTCTTCGAAAAGAACCCGCAGGTGAGAATTCTGCCAGTAGACGATTTTTGAGTGAGCACCGCTCTGGCTCCAATGGAGGAGGCATCTACTTCTAGGGCAAAAGGCCGAGATGGATCTGGCCTAGACAACACCGGTGCAGAGGAGAAGGCCTTTTTTAGAGCAATGAAGGCCTCTTCCGCCTGAGGAGGCCAAGACTTAGAATTGGCGCTTTTCTTCATGAGGGCCACAATAGGCGCCACTACAGTGGAGAAGTGAGGAATAAACTGCCGATAGTAATTGGCGAAGCCCAGAAAACGTTGAATAGCTCGCAGGCCAATAGGACGGGGCCAATCCAGAACTGCTTTTAACTTGCTGGGGTCCATCTGAAGACCACGAGCAGAGACAATATATCCAAGACACTTCTCCAACTTGATGGTGTTGACGGAGACGAGACAGGACTTGCCGGACGTGACCGTGATGTTCTTCTAGATTAGATGAAAAGATGAGTATATCATCCAAATATACAACTACACAGGAGTAAAGCAAATCCCGAAAAATGTCGTTTATGAATTCCTGGAATACTGCTGGTGCATTGCAGAGACCAAAGGGCATCACTAAATATTCGAAGGGGCCATCGCGGGTATTGAAGGCGGTCTTCCATTCATCGCCCTCGCGTATACATATCAAATTATAGGCTCCCCTCAGGTCAAGCTTGGTGAAGACCCTGGCCCCACGCAGTCGGTCAAATAATTCGGCAATCAAGGGCAAAGGGTAGCGATTTTTAACGGTAATCTTATTGAGGCCGTGGTAATCAATACAAGAACGAAGAGAGCAATCTTTTTTCGCCGCAAAGAAGAACCCCGCGCCTGCTGGAGAGGAAGACTTCTGTATGAACCCTTTATGAAGATTTTCTCGAATATACTCCGACATGGCTTGAGTCTCAGGAGCCGAGAGAGGGTAAATTCGGCCACGAGGAGGAGTGGTACCCGGTAGGAGGTCTATAGGGCAATCGTAGGGGCGATGAGGCGGAAGTACCTCCGCTTGTTTCTTGCAGAATACATCAGCATAGGTCAGGTAGATCTCAGGCAAGCCAGGTAATGGTGCTGAAGCAGGAATGGGTCGAACAGGAACAGACTTCAAGCACCTCTTAAAGCACACTGCACCCTAAGTCTTTATATCGCCGGTGGTCCAGTCAAGCATGGCATCATGACGTTGGAGCCAAGGAAGGCCTAGAAGAATCTGAGAGGGGCAATTAGGGAGGACGTAGAACTCAACATTCTCTTGGAGTATGGAAGAGTCCAATTTTTAATTGGAGGGGAACGGTGCGATAGCGCACAGTACAGTCCAGCCTATCACCATTGACTGAGGCGATAAATAAGGGTGTTGCAAGGCGATTCACAGGGATATTATGTTTATTGATCAAGGCAGCCTTTATAAAGTTCCCTGCAGAGCCCGAGTCCAAAAAGGCGGTTAAATTCAGGGAGGTGGAAGGTGAGATGGAAAGTTGAACAGGAACAGTGTGCCATGGAGAGGAAGCACATACACCCAGGGACGCCTCTCCCACCGCCACTAGGTGCGCCCGTTTCCCTGACGTGGAGGGCGAATAGGACAGTCCTTCAAAAAATGCTCAGAACCACCGCAGTACAGACAAAGGTTCTCGTTCCTTCTGCGAGTTCTCTCCAATTGGGTCAAGCGGAATCGATCGAATTGCATGGCCTCCTCACTGGGAGGAACATGTGCAGACAAAGGGTTTTGAAATACTGGAGCCAGACGGGATGCCCTCCTAGGGCGCTGAGAGTCTCTTTCTTGGTGGAATTCTTCACGCCTTTCAGCAAAGCGCACATGAATGCGTGTGGCCAGATGGATGAGATCAGTGAGAGATGAAGGCAAGTCACGAGCCGCAAGAGCATCCTTAATTTCACTAGAAAGTCATTTCTTGAAGCAGGCACACAAGGCCTCATTATTCCAAGACAATTCGGAGGCAAGAGTGCGGAACCGAATGGCGTATTCACCAACGGACAACTCGCCCTGGACCAAGTTCAAAAGGGACGATTCAGCAGAAGAAGCCCGGGCAGGTTCCTCAAAGATCTGGCGAAACTCTGAGACAAAGGTGTGAATACTGGAAGAGACAGGGTCATTGCGATCCCACAAGGGAGTGGCCCAGGCCAAAGCCTTTCCACAAAAAAAACTGATGACAAAGGCCACCTTAGCTCGTTCAGTGGGAAATTGATCCGCCAACAACTCCAAGTGCAGGGAACATTGGGCAAGGAACCCTCGGCATAACTTGGCATCCCCATCATATTGAGGCGGCAAGGAGAGACAGATTCTGGCAGAAGATGCTACCGGGGGCTGTGGCGGTACTGCTGGAGCCGGTGACGGAACTTGCTGTTGCTGAATCGTTAATAATTGCTGCATCATGGCAGAGAGTTGATTAATCTGGTGGGACTGCATAGCCACTATAGCAGGCAATTCAGTGGCATCCGGCAGCGGCACCTCAGCGGGATCCATGGCCGGATCTTACTGTCACGGACCGGGTGGAGCGGACTCAGGTGTGGATCCGCTTTAACTGTGGGACCGATGGCGGGTACCGTGTCAGGGGAGCGGAGTCTAAGGGGCCACCGGTATTCACCAGAGCCCACCGCAAGGCAGGTTGGTCTTGTGCAGCGAGTGACCCCCAGGTCGCTACCCCCCAACAGCGGCCCAGTCCCACAGTCAGCCGAGGTTCAGTGAGGTACACAAGTGGCAGGCAAAAGGCGTAGTAAGTACAGGCAGAGGTCGGGGCAGGCAGCTAAGGTTCAGAGTCGGGGACAGGCAGAGGTCGGTACACGGGTGAGCAATCCAAGAATGTCTGACTTTCAACAAGCATGGAGAGACCAAGATCTGGCACTGAAGGAAGGACGTGCCTCTTTAAATAGGAGAAGTGGATGCAGGATTGGAAGACCAGGCACCAATCAGTACTGTACAGGCCCTTTAAATCTCAGGAATCTAGTGCGCTCGCCCTCTAGTGGACGGAGACGTGCGCGCACCTGAGCATGTGAGAAGGAAGCATTGGGGGAAGGGAGACAGCTAGGAACAGCCATGAGGGAAGTGCTGCAAAATGGATGACGGCTGGATGCAGCCATGGAGGTAAGTGAAGTGCTGCTAGATGGGCGTGCAGCACTCGCCCTAACAGACGCTAGGCGAGGCAGAGCTAAAAAGTCTTCCCAGTGATAGGAGATGCACACGGAAACTGCAGTCCGTTTGGCGGGCAGGTTCCGTAGCATCCCATCACGGTCATTTGGATCGGCGTCTGTCGAAAAAATGAGCAAAGAGAGGAAGAGTTAGCAGCATTCTCTATGCTTCCTGCATTGCTAATGCAAACAGAGGTCATGCTGTGCACAAGACTACCACAAAAGGCAGCTGGATCAGTGCTGTGCTCCATCAGGTCGGGATGCGTCTCTGCCACAAACAAAGCCCTCTTGTAACAGCAATATACAGTGATTGACCCAAAGGAGACCCTAGATTTCAAAACAAAACTATACACCTGTTATAGCTATGAATTATGATCCAGCAGTTAAATATGGAAAGGAGGCATGCAATTAGAAAATACTTTTATTAGTGTGTTTTCTAATAAGAGACAGCAAAATAAGCTTTCACAAGACATGAAAAAGCAGATGATTTTGAACACGGCTAATAGAATAATTGGGCAGCACAAGTTGGAATCCAATCATTTTTTTTCTCTCCTCATCACAAAGGCTTGATCAAATACAGTTAGTATTGGCGCAGCTGCCTGCTTTGCATTTATTTCTTGTCACACCTGGCTTATTATCTGCCACAGCAAATAGAGTTAAATTTTCAGAAAGACCCTTTTTGTAATATAAGCCTTTTAACTCCATCAAAGCTGAATACTCCGCTGCCAATCCTCTGACATACTTGGCATGAATCCTACTTACTTGAATGCCCGGTGTTAAAACTTCAACTGTAAGTTTTAGTGCAGCGATTCCGGGAGCCTTTGGTCTTTCGAGAACTTAATATATAGAACAGCGCTGCTGGCAAGATGGGAAACAGAGACATAAATCATAGTATTACTAATTAAGGTTCTATGTGGACAGCACAAGCATTGCTTAAGTTGCATACTGAGAATGCTGTGTCATATTGAGTAGTCTTACCATTCACCATCTGTAAGAGCAAATGTATTATTTTTAGTTAAGACGTTTAGATTGGTCTCTTTTCTGTCTTATTGACAATTTAGTCTATACAATAACATGTTTGATCTGAAACATGTAAGATGTACATGTGAGCCGTGTACAGTAAAGTTTAGTAACGCATGTTAATATTTAAAATCCCAGCTATAGGCAAATTGTGTTGCCTTGCTTCCTCTCCATTGCTTTGAAGACTGTTGCATAATCAGCTTATAACCAAATATAAATATGGGGGTTGGTTCAGAGCCAGTTGAGAATTCTTACTCCTTTTTAAGGAGAGAATACTGCCATTAAACCGGACCCACACCCGTTTTTTCTTTAGTGGGTGTTAACACCCACCAGAACCCCCGATATGCTTACTTTCACCTCGAGTCCGTGACGGGAAAGGAGTCCCATGATTGCCTGCTGGTGCACACGTGGGCGGGTGGTGGGAGGGGCATTCCGGTGGCCAGCATCAAGCATTGCCAATCGCAGGGACTCCTTTCCCGGCGCAGGATCTAGGTGAAGGTAAGGATATCGGGCGTTCTGGGGGGTTATGTGCATGCATTACGGTTGCCCCCCAAGTTTGTTTTTATCCGCTGTCTGCGGAACCAACACCCGTTAAAGAAAAAACAGGTGTTGCCCCGGTTTAAGCTTGATTCAAAGCCTCCCTATGATTGCTTGTTTTTTTGCGGGAAGTGACCTCGGAAACTGTGAAGTTGTGAACACTTGTATTATTCATAGCCACGTCTCAAGATAGTCAGGCATATGCGATCATAAGTGCCTACAAACTAGTGTATGCTGTGGGATGTTCTCTTTGGCACATGGCAGCCAGGGATTGGGTCAGCCCATTTTGGCACTCTCAAGTCGACCCAAACCCTGTTTGTCTTTAAACACTAGGTGCCTTGGTTAGTACGCCAGTAGGCAAACATGCATAGGCGAAGCATGGCATAGCATGTGTACTTACCAGCATGATGTAGTCCTGCTCATCGCAGGTGGAGAGGGTTGGTGCCATGTTGTTGGTTCTCTTCCATCTTCAAGTTGCATGACACACCCCGGCGCCGACGACCCCCAGTGCCAAAGAACTCCAGCAGATCCCAGAAGCGTGCTGTCTAACGTGCAACTGTCCATGATAGTAGCAGGTTGCAAATGCATATGCAGGCCTGTTAAATAAACTAAATTGTTGGCCAATTAACCACCCACTTGTGTAAAAAAAGAACACATCTGACCCCGGGACTTTGTTGGCAGTGCTTACACTGGGAGTAACATGCCCAAGATGTATATTCAGTGTTTGCATTTTAGATTGGGTTTTTGTAGGGTCAGACCATTTATATTTTTTATTATTATATAGGATTATCTTTGCTGCTCCTGAATGAATGAATTATGACTGTTTATTGTATAGAGATCATTGAGCACTGAATTATTCTTGTTCCCCGCTTTGTGATTCTTTAGTTTTAAAGTGCATCTTGTGTTCATGTTGTTTATGTTATTGCCGCCTGACTTGCAAATAAATGTATATATTTTTCTCTAACTTGTGTGGGAAGGTGCTTCAGTTGGATTAAACTACTCCATTAAACCCCTCCATGAAACCACTGCACGTTCCAGCCACCGTTCAGGACACCGGAGCTCTGTGCACACCTCATTGCAGGCCCCATTGTGCACCCCACTGCAGAGCCCACTGTGTAGCTCAGAGCAGAGCCTATGATGGAGCAAATGGGGGAGCAGCAGAACCACAGCCGGGGCTGTCTGTCCCCCTGCCAGCAGCCTGCACATCACCCCTTCTGGGCCTGGATGTGGGCACCACTTACTCTGCAGCATTGATTTTCCTCTGGACCACCATTTTCAGATCGTCCCATTTTTTTGAGACCTGTCCCATCCCACGGGCGCCTTGTGGGACGCCTTTTTGATTGGGATGTCCAACAACTTGGTCAGGCTGGCTGGGGCCCCGGGGGATGGGAAACAGGTCTCCAAAAAATAAGACAAACTGAAAATGGTGGTCCAGAGGAAAATCAATGTTGCAGAGTAAGTGGCTCCCTAAAACACTGCAGTTTAGCAGCCGCTGACCGGCAGCACGTTTCCACCAGTTGACCAAGGGTTGACGCACTGACTGTCCTGCCCAGCTCTGTGTGCTGGAATAGAGGCATCCCAGCACCCTCGGAGCTGCGGCAGCTGCTGCCTCCCCCACATATGCGGCCACCCTCTCCATCAGGGCAAAATTATGAAGGGCAATGCCCACCACAATGATCTTGACAACCTTCTCAGGTCTTTATTGCAGTGCACCCCCAGTGTGATCCAGGCAACTGAACAGGCCAAAAGCCTGCTTGACTACTGCATGGGTACAGTTGTGTGCCCAGTTGAATGCCTCCTGGTGTTGCATATGCGAGCGCAAAACGGATGTCAGCAGTCAGGGACAAAGTGGGTAGCCCGAATCACCTAAAATAAATCACAAAAAATCACAAAAAATAAGTAATTAAAATAAACCAAAAAGGTAAAAACAAATACAGAGAAAGCTACTAAGAAGGGGGGAACAAGGGAAAAATGGGTCAAATCTAACAAGCCACCTCAAAAAGAGGAAAGATGATGAGATAGTGGGCCACAGTTGCAAGGAGGACCAGATATACATTGGCATTAGACAGACAGTTTGCATGAAACAATAAAGGTAACAAGCACTACAAGAACGAGGGATTAAACTAGAACAGGGCAATTTGAGACTGATACTAGGCACATGAGCACAATATTACACAGATTGGGCAGGGAGAAAAATAGGCCACAACAAGAAACTCCCAAAAACTAACTATGGGGCCCAGCTGATAACAACATACAACATTACCCAGAAGCCAAACACCATTTCCCCAGATCGCCACTCTCAAAGCGAATATACAGGCTGGAGCTCGCAAGATAAATGCATTGTGGGTTGATCCAGGAAGAACAGCCAAGACACAGACGAAGCGCAAATCTGGACCAACAACACTCAAGGATCAGGGGGCACTAGTAGCAACAAGGATTAGCAAGTTTAGGGGAGCAGAACAAAGGCTAGCATAAACACATAAAAAGAGGACCAATGAGCACCTATGCATACCAAAACATATACTCCTGAGCCACAGGAGGCTCCAGCGCCCCATGTTTACAATCAATGGCGTCCATGACATTTGGCATATTGACCAGGTTGAAAAAATCACAAGTTCACCGCATTTCAGGCTGCCATGCTTTCGGGAAAAGAGTTGTATTTGTCCTGCAGGATAGCCACGCCATCGAGAAATTTAGTCTGAGCGCGGTTCAGCGAAGGCTGGGACTTGTCAACAGACACATGTTGATCAGACATTTTATCGATGTCCAGGCAATGGCGGGTATGCCTAAGTTTCAAAAGCCCACAGCACTGCAGACTCTCATACTCTTCCAAGAACTCATCAGGGGGCTCAATCATCAAAGTGTATGCCAACCAGCTCACTTTTCCTCATGCAAAAAGAAAGCATAATTTGGCACTGGCAACCTATGCTTTTCATAGGCCCAAAAATGTTAAATTCAGGGCCCTGAGTAACGCACAAGTGCAGACGAAACCCGTAAACTTACACATGCAAGAACACAGAAACTCGAATACGGCGAATACTTGGTTTGACGTAAGCAAACTAAAAATTCTTGGGAAAAAACAAACCCAGCCAAAAAAACAAGGACAATTCCAACATGCAAAAATGCGTACGGGAGAGAAATCAAGCTTAATGACTTTCATTGTCTACTGTGTGTACATTTTCACCTGGCGCTGAATCAGACCCAAGGTAGACAATGAAAGTCAATAGCAGTTTTCTCTCTCTTTACTACTGTCTTCTACTGTCTGTCTGAGGGTTGAACAACTGGCATATGGAGAAAGGGGGCCTTGCATGGCAGTGAAATGTTACAGATGGATCTTCTCTTTTACCAAGCAGGAAACTGGAACCATTTAGTCAGACTATGCCAAAAATCAGCCTGGGATCTTACCTGACCCCCCCCCCTCTGTTAATTATATACCCCCCAGCTCATTGCTTACTCAGTAAGGGTCATGGTCCCAGCTGGGACAATGGCTGCAAGACCCTGGTTAGTGTCAGCGACACCTAGTTGCTTGAGGCTTGGCCCAGGTCAACATAGACTGGGCCTGGTTGGTGGTGGCTTGGCCCAGTTAGTCACTGGGTTTGCTGGCAGCTGTCCCTAGTCATCTTGGGTCCTGGTTGTTGTTGGCTTGAACCCAGGTAATCAGAAGTGAGGCTTGATTGAGGTGATTGAGGGCAGCCTAGTCCTGGTTTGTGTCAGCAAGGCCTGGTGGGCAATGACTCTGGCAAGTTTGGTCACTGGTGGCCTGGCTGTGGTTGGCTGCACTGGGGCCTGATCGCTGGTGGCTTGGCCCTGGTCGGGATCAGTGGGCTCTGGTTCCTGATGGCTCGGCCCTGGTTGGTATCAGTGGCACTGGTTGCTGGTGGCTTGGCCCTGGACATTTGCCGGAGGGCCCTGTTTGCTGGTGGATGGGCCATGGTTGTCAACAATAGGCTCTGGTTGATGGCAGCTTTGCCCTGGTTAGCATCAGTGTGTCGTGGTGGCTGGTGGATTGTCCATAGTCACTGGCGGCCTGGCAGTGGTTGGCTACACAGGGGCCTGATTGCTGGTGACTTGGCCCTGGTTGGTATCAGCAGACCCTGGTTGCTGGTGGCTTGGCGATGGATAGCATCAGAGGGCCCTGATTACTGGTGCATTGGCTGTGATAATCAAGAGTGGGGTCTGTTTAATGGGGTTAGACCCTGAGTGGCATCAGCACCAGCCATGGTTGCTGCCAGCTTCGCACCAAGTGGGCAGCAGTCGGACCTAGTTGGTGGCTGTTTGACTGTGGATGGCAGTGGAGTGTGGTAGCCAGTGGCTTGGTCCAGGTGGGCAATAGTAAGGTCTTGTTGTTAGCAGGCTGTACAGGGATGGTGGTGGAGTCTGGTTGTTAGCGGTTTGACCCTTTGTCACGCCTTGTGACACCTCCTGGCTATAACCATGGGAAGAGCTGAGCTGAGCTCCAGGTGTGGGGCGAAGTGAAGAAAAATAATCCCAAGAGCAAATGAAAAGTTCAAGGATGAATCCGAGGTCAGAGGCTGGCAGAAAACAAGTGTAAATCCAGGTATTCAGATCAGATATTCAGGAGTCAGGGAAACAGAGTCCAGGAAGTAAGCTGATAACACAGCAATGGCTGCAGGCCAGCAGTCTTCTTAAATAGGGCTATCAATTAGAACAGGGAGGGATGAGTCAGAGTCTGGGTGAGGTCACTTCCTGTCCATTCAGACTCAGGAGACCAGGAAGTGAAATCAAGCCCAAGAGCTTACACTCTAGGCTCTTGTGTACTTCCAATGGGCTGAACACTAGGTGTCGCTGTGGAGCATGCGACAGGTGAACAGCCTGCTCTGCAACAAACACCCAGGTGAGCATGTCTGCTGCTGCATGCAGACAGTGGCCTAGCACGCATTCGATGCTTTAAAGGGCAAGGTAAGTGAGGAGACTGACATTGCCCCCCCCCCTTAACCCCTTAAAGGACGCCTCCGGGTGGCCAACCTAGAGTGTCTTTGCTGAAAAGCTCTGATTAATCGTGGAGCATTGAGATTACTAGATGGCTCCCAGGAATCTTCCATTGGGCCGTAACCTTTCCAACGAACAAGATACTTAATGGAGGCACCTCTCTTCCGTGAATCCAGGATCTGTTCGACCTCATATTCCTCTTCACCATCCACAATAATCGGATCAGGAGGTCTATCTTGGGAATCTCTAAAAGTTCCTTTCTTTAAAAGGGACACGTGAAAAACTGGATGTATTTTCAGGCGAGTAGGTAATTCCAATTCAAAGGCAACTTCGTTAATAGCTCTCTTGATCTTAAAAGGCCCGATAAACTTAGGACCCAACTTCTTTGAGGGAAGATGAAGCCTTAGATGAGTGGTAGAGAGCAGGACTTGATCTCCTACCGCGAAATTGGAAGCTGAAGACCGATGGGTGTCTGCTGTCCGCTTGTAACGTTCTTGGGCAGCACGAAGGGTTGTTCGGAGCATCTGATGAGTGGCAGCTATATGGGCTCCTAAATCTGCAGCTGCCGGTACATTCACTGGAATGCAGGTATCAGGCAAGGTCTTGGCATCAAATCCATGATTTGCAGCAAATGGAGTGAGGCGGGTAGAAGAATGGACAGAGTTATTGTAAGCCAGTTCAGCTAATGGAAGTAACTGTGTCCAGCTGTCCTGCAGGGCTGAAGAATAACATCGTATGTACTGTTCCAGTGATTGATTCACCCGTTCAGTCTGCCCGTTGGTCTGAGGATGATAGGCTGATGAATGAGCCAAAGTGATATGTAAACTCCTACAGAGCGCAGTCCAGAACCGAGCGGTGAATTGGGAACCACGGTCAGACACGATCTTAGAGGGCAGGCCGTGTAAGTGGACAATTTCTTTCACAAAAACTTGTGCTAATTTCGAGGCCGAAGGAAGGCTGGGGAGAGCTATAAAATGAGCATACTTGGTTAGATAGTCTACGACCACCAAAATAGTGTTGTTGTTGTCCGAAGGTGGAAGTTCCACAATAAAGTCCATAGAAATCTGTTCCCAGGGACGTTCTGGCACCGGGAGAGGCATGAGAAGACCAGCAGGTTTGGTGGTTAGGTGTTTGTTCCGGGCACACGTCCCACAAAAGGAAACATATGATATACAGTCTGCTCTTAAGGTGGGCCACCAGAAGTGACGTTGGATCAGATGTAGCGTCTTCCTGAGCCCGAAATGGCCTGCCAAGGGGTGATCATGGAATTCGTCCAGAACCCTGGAACGTAAAGATTCAGGAACAAAAATCTTTCCTTGATGGACAAGAATTCCATCTACTTGTGATAGTTCAGATTGTAGGTTCTCTGGGATAGAATCGGATGCTCGTCGAATCTCAGCAATGAGTTCGGATTCCAGTAACAAGAAATGGTTCGGTTGCAAAATAGTGAGTTCAGCAGGTTCAGGATCTTGGTCAGAAGGATGAAGACGGGAGAGTGCATCAGGTTTGGTATTCTTGTTTCCTGGAGGTAAGATATATGAAAGAAGAATCTGGAAAAGAATAGTGACCACCTTGCCTGACGTGGCCGGAGTCTTTTTGCAGATCGTAGGTACTCCAGGTTCTTGTGGTCCGTGAGGATCAAAATTGGATGTCTGGCAGCTTCCAATAGATAACGCCATTCCTCCAGGGCAAGGTTGATAGCAAGAAGTTCTCGGTCACAAACATCGTAGTTTTGTTCTGCTGAAGACAGTTTTCTGGAAAAGAAGGCTACGGGATGGAGTTCTCCTTGCTCAGATTCTCGTTGAGAGAGTACTGCCCCTACAGCATTGACGGAGGCATCTACTTCAAGTACAAAAGGGAGCTCAGGGTCAGCATGTCTCAAGATAGGGGCAGAAGTGAAACGCTCCTTGAGATGAGAGAAGGCCTCTTCAGCAGCTTTAGACCAGACAAATGGAGTATTCTTACGAGTAAGATCAGTGATTGGGCGAACTATCCATGAGAAATCTTTAATAAAACGTCTATAAAAGTTGGCGAAGCCAATGAAACGCTGCACTTCCTTTCGATTCACGGGTTGTGGCCAGTCCAAGACGGCGGCCACCTTCTCAGGATCCATCACAATGCCGGTACTGGTGATAAGTAACCCCAAGAACTGAATTGAAGGTTGTTCAAACTGACATTTCTCCAGTTTTGCGTATAATTGATGCTCTCGAAGACACAGAAGGACACGACGGACATGTTCCCGATGTTCCGAGAGGGAGGAAGAGAAGATTAATATATCGTCCAGGTAGATGATGACGAAAATATCAAGATAATCCCTGAACACGTCATTTACAAAGTGCTGGAATGTTGCAGGGGCATTACAGAGTCCGAACGGCATGACAAGGTATTCAAAGTGGCCATAACGTGTGTGGAAGGCCGTCTTCCATTCATCACCCTGACAAATCCGGATTAAGTTGTATGCTCCCCTCAAGTCTAACTTAGTAAAGATCCGAGCGGATCCCAAACACTAGAAGAGTTCAGAAATCAGGGGCAATGGGTATCGGTTCTTGACTGTAACCTGATTGAGGGCCCGGTAATCTATACAGGGTCTCAGAGTCCCATCCTTTTTCTCCACAAAGAATATCCCTGCTCCTGCAGGTGAAGTGGAATGTCTAATAAAACCCTTAGCCAGGTTTTCATCAATATATTCGCGGAGACTTTGTAACTCTGCTTCAGACAACGGATAAATACGGCCAAAAGGAATGGCAGATCCTGGAAGAAGGTCTATCGGACAGTCATAGGAGCGATGAGAAGGTAGCCGGTCTGCCCCTTTCTTGTCAAAAACATCTTAAAACTCTCGATAAGGCAGAGGAAGAGAATCTGGTGGATTGAGGGTTACTAAAGAGAGGTTACACTCCTTCTGTCTGCAAAATTGGTTACAATAGGGACAAAATAAAGAAACTGAACCGGAAGACCAATCAATAATGGGATTATGTATTGTGAGCCGTGGAAAACCCAGGATAACAGGGTACAAAGGAGAATGCATTAAATCAAAATGTATTAATTCAGAGTGTCCGTCTTTTTTTTTTTAAAGGTTTCTTTTTATTTGCAGTTCAACAACATCGAACACAAATACAAGTCACATATCACATTGAGGTGCCACAGGCACCCTGATCAATAGCACGGTTTCAATAAACATTTAGACACGACAACCATTCACTCAACACACATACAATCTGGACTCGGATATCCAGTTAACTATTCACCGGGATGGAAGAGCTTGTCGGAGAGCCAAATCTCTAGGATGCTTCTCCCGCCTCCCCAGTTCCACTTTAACTTGCTCAGTGACTCAACCCACCATAGGTGAGCAGCCTTGCCCCTTTAAGTAGACCTTTTCCCTCCCTAATCACCCTCTGAAGCGGTGTCCTGACTCTGCAGCCAGGGACCCCAAATCTTCTCAAACTTATCGGGCACCCCCCTAGCCGTGTATGTCAGTTTGTACATAGTGAGTTTCTGGTTAACTAGAGCCCTCCACGCCTGTACAGATGGTTTGGCCGGGTGTTTCCAGTTAAGCAGAACACATTTCCGGGCATAAAAGAGCAGCAGCCTAAGTAATGATTTCAGCGGCCTTGACAGCGGCAGTGTTTCGACCACCCCTAGAAGACTTAAGGAAATTGAGCCAGTAATCCGGGTGCCCACCACTCCACCAATCAAATCCATCACCTCTCCCCAATATCTCACCAGAACCTCACAGGACCAGGTCACGTGTTCCCACGTACCAGTCTCCCTCTCACACCTGGGACATAAATCAGTGGTCAGTAATCCCATCTTATGCAGCCGTATCGGCGTGATGTAGGCTTGATGTATCCACTTGGTCTGGATAAATCTGCCTCTAGCTTCTATGACCGATGAATGTAGGTTGTCTAGGATTTCTTCCCAGTCATCCCAGTCTAAGGTTTGGTCCAGAGTCTGCCACCTGCTTTCAACCTTCCCCCTGGGGGATTCCAGCCCAGCAACCAGGCACCTGTATAATGTAGAGACAGGTTTCCCCAAGTCCGTCCCTCTCACTGCACTCTCCACCTGGGACACCAAAAGATTCGGACTGTCCCTGTGGAATTGAGTTTGCAGAGCGTGCCTGAGTTGCAGGTAGCGAAAGAAGTCCCGGTGGGAAATTCGAAAGGTCTCCCTGATCTGGTCAAATGACATAAGCACTCCATCCCTGTACACCTGGCCCAGCATCTGGAGGCCCCTTCCATCCCAGAACTGCGGATCCTGCATTGAAACCAACTCAGGGAGCTTGGGGTTGTTCCAGAGAGGAGCAAAGGGGGACCAATACTGGGCCCCATCCGGATTTCTGTTCAGCTTGAGTGTCCGTCTGGGGTAGAGCAGTAGAGAGATTTCGTTCTGCGGGACACAGGTCCAGACTTGACATTGGTTCCATCGGCCAAAGTGAGAAGCAGAGGAGTAGGGCGAACTTCAAATGGAATATTATGCATATTAGCGAACAACTGCAGGCACCCGAATCAATCATGGCACTAGTTTCAATCCTTCTTCTGGGAAGCTGTAAAGTAAAACGCACAGAGATGTGAGAGCCGGGCAAAAGATTTCTTTATACCTGCTGGTCTGATGGGGCAGTTTGCCCGAAAATGTCCAGGGTTACCACAGTACATGCAAAGGTTAAGCTGCCTCCGGCGCAGTCTCTCCTCCTGGGACAAGGAGGCCCGAATGGTTCCCAATTGCATAGGCTCGGCGCCCCCCGAATCCGACAACGAAGAGTCTGGTGCTACAGACAAGGACGGAGGAGCAAACCATTGAGCAGAGGCTGCGCGCTCTCCACGGCGTTCCTGCAGCCGGCGATCCACCTGAATGGCCGCAAGGATGAGTTCATTCAGGGTTTCAGGAGTATCAAAGTGGGCCAGTTAATCCTTAATCTGTTCAGAGAGCCCCAAGCGGAACTGATGTTTTAAAGCTGGCTCATTCCACTGAGTGTCAGAACTCCAGCAATGGAAATCAGCGACATAGTCCTCAACGGGGCAGCGGCCCTGACGCAACTTGTGCAACGCTGCCTCTGCAGATGCAACATGGCCTGGATCATCATAGATGGCGGCCATAGCAGAGAAGAAAAGATCAACAGGCCAAACAGGGATGGTTATGCTCCAGAGGACGATGGGCCCATGTTTGGGGAGGCCCTTGCAGAAGGGAAATAATGACTCTGACCCGGACTTCCTCAGCAGCATAGGTTTGTGGTTGCTGGGAAAATAATAGCAGACAACTGTTCCGGAAAGCACGAAACTTCTGGCGATTTCCTGAGAAAAATTCCGGGAGCGGAACACGGGGTTCAGGGGTACTCCCAGAAGCTGTCCCCTGTGCGGTGGAGGAAACTTCAGCAGCAGATGATACAGGGGGCACAGCTCGGGGAGGAGAGTCGGGAATAGGTGTCATCTGTCCCTGTATCCGGTTCAGCCAGCCCATGAGCTGAGCAAAGCCACCCTGTAAGTCCTGGACAGCTTCAGCCAGAGCAGAGATTTGTTGCACCAAAACATCAAAAGGACGAGGCTCCCCACCAGAGCTCATATTATGGCTGTGTTATACTGTCATGCCTCCTGGCTATAACCATGGGAAGAGCTGAGCTGAGCTCCAGGTGTGGGGCGAAGTGAAGAAAAATAATCCCAAGAGCAAATGAAAAGTTCAAGGATGAATCCGAGGTCAGAGGCTGGCAGAAAACAAGTGTAAATCCAGGTATTCAGATCAGATATTCAGGAGTCAGGGAAACAGAGTCCAGGAAGTAAGCTGATAACACAGCAATGGCTGCAGGCCAGCAGTCTTCTTAAATAGGGCTATCAATTAGAACAGGGAGGGATGAGTCAGAGTCTGGGTGAGATCACTTCCTGTCCATTCAGACTCAGGAGACCAGGAAGTGAAATCAAGCCCAAGAGCTTACACTCTAGGCTCTTGTGTACTTCCAATGGGCTGAACACTAGGTGTCGCTGTGGAGCATGCGACAGGTGAACAGCCGGCTCTGCAACAAACACCCAGGTGAGCATGTCTGCTGCTGCATGCAGACAGTGGCCTAGCACGCATTAGATGCTTTAAAGGGCAAGGTAAGTGAGGAGACTGACACTCTTGTTGGTGTCAGCAGGTCCTGGTTGCTGTTGGCTTGATCCGAGTCATAAGCAGTGGGGCTTGGTTGCTGGCGTTTACAACCTGGTTGATGTCAGCGAACCCTGGTTTCTGGCAGTATGGTCCTTGGTGGTGAGGGAGCCTTGATGCTGGCAGTTTAGCCCTTGTCAGTAGTGGGGCCTGGTCACTGGCTGCTTGGTTTTGGTGACTGTGAGGCCAAGCCTGCTCTGGGGCCCGTTGGGTGGCTGTGGGTCCAGGCTGCTTTGTGTTTCCCCCTATTTGGTGGTTATGAGTGGGGGTAACAAGTTGGGGGAAGCTGCTAAAGCCCCCCCCCCCCCCCCCCCATGTAGTGGCTGCAGATACAGGCTACTTTTGGGCTTCCCTGTTAAAAGTCTGTTAGGAATTGGCGGCTGCATTGATATTGTCCCCCACCAGGGCTGCCATCAGGGTTCAAGCCGGGCCTTCCTTTCAGCGCTGGGGGAACAGTAGTCCTGCCTCTTCCCTCTGGTTGCGGCCCTGCTGAGGATAATAAATAGCAGTAGAGGAGGTGACAAGAATGAAGGGAAGAACAAGGAAAATGCTGCAAGAAGTTTAGCTTGAGACAGGTCTAGCATGATTATCATAGAGAGGATGTGTTGGAAGCCTTCCCCCTCTCTGTGTAGACCAAATCTCTTACAACTTTTCCACCCAAAAAGTTTCTCAAAGAAAGAACAAAAACATGTTATTCTGTGTGATTACAACCAGATTATATGTACATATATATTTGTTCTCTTTGCTTCTACACTGAAATTTCCCCTTCTCATCCCTTGCAAAAACAGAATGGTAGACGCCTGGTTATTCTTCCTTCAGGTTAAAGAAAACAACAAGCTTGGTGGGATTTTTTTTTTCAAGAGGAGTTGCCTTCTAATATATATATATATATATATATATATATATATATATATATATATATATATATATATATATATGTGTGTGTGTGTGTGTGTGTGTGTGTGTGTTTTTGATGGAGCTATTTAAATGTTCTATCCTTTTTTATGTTTAAAAAATACTGATATCAACGTCACAAAAATACAAAAATAAAATAACAACTTCAATGCAAAGCAATTCTAGTTATTTTATAGATCAGACGTTAATTAGTATACCATAGAACTGTCTTTGTGGATTAATCATAAAAAAGTATAGCTGCGCCAACCTGAGGAAAAGCCCCACATTAAAGGCAAAATGCATAAAGAGCTTCAGCAGTATATTTAATGTTATATAAATCTTTTAAGACAGGCATGTACTAGTAACTCTGAAAGGGCAGAGGGTAATGTGATCACAGAATATGTTAGATATTCAAGATATATTCATTTTAGATCACTGGTGCTCTGGTTGCCCTTGGATTCTTTGTCAATGTCCCTTGTTAAACCTAGCACCATAGTCAGGTTTTCTAATATAACGGCTGCTCCACTTGACACAGTCACTCTTACAGCTCTCGTATCGCCTCAGACATCTTTTGTTTGGCGTTGCCTCTCTGCATATATTAGCTTCTACACTTCAATATATTAAAGGACAGAAAATAAATGAGAAACACAATTGTTTCCTCTTGCTAGGAGCGGGAGCACACTCGCTTCTGGCTAAGATGCGCAGGAATACTTGGCAAGCACACACACAGCTCAAAACATTGAGTGTTCCTGTGAACTGAGAAATGAAAAAATAAGGGTTTTATGTTTGCTTTGTGCAGCTTAGCTAACACTAAAGGTGAATATCTAAAGAGGACAGTCAAGCAGGTGTGCATGTGGGGAGGGGAGATTACCTGAATACTGCAATCCCACCTTCAATCAGGCCAGGATCATAGAACTGTGTGCCCAGCTTTCAAGTTCCATAAAGAACATTGAGTGACAGACAAGCTAAAACCTCCATGGAATCTAAGGAGGGGTGAGGGGTCAAATGGTTGGCGGTCCTTTATAAAGGAGGGCTATCATTTCTTGACACAAACATTGCATAGCTTAGATTGTGCAGCTTCAGCACACTGGCGGTCCGGTTTTTTGTAGCTAACACTAAACAACTTACGTACACAGCCCCATCAAAGCTTTTGAAAAACTGAAATAGTTGGGCTTGCATTAATAAAGACTCGCTCTAGCAGAAAACCATTCTGCTCAATATTATGAAGTGCTTCCCCTTCCAATGACCTAGTAGTTGATATTTATGTTGTCAAATATTTTGTGCAATATTGTTTATCTGAAATTATTTTACCACTTCTGTAAAAAACACAAAAACAATAGATACTTGAATAAATATAACTAATGTTAATGTACCAATGGCACCTGCTTATCAAGTAATGTTTATCATGTATCAACTTGAGTTGTTAAATACAGGTTGTTTAACAATTTTTATAATAACCAGACTAGTAGCACATTTTACTCTAATTTGACCCCTTTTTTATTCTTTACCTCGGAGGCATCAGACCTTGCTTGTCTTTTCACTAGGTTTGCCCATTTATTAAGATTTGCTGCCCTACTAAATATGTACCACTCTTCTTAGAGGAGCTGTATCATGAAATTGTGTAATATTAAAAGTCACAATCACAAGGCCAAGCTTATGGTTTATTCTCCTGGTAGAAATAAAATCCAGGAGTTATAGGTTTCTGAGTATATTCCTCTTCCTTCCATTAAAGGAAAGAAACAAGTCTGTCTGGATATTGCTTGATTCTGGGTGTGTAATGGCCCCTCATTCTGCTAATCTAATGGATTTGTATCATTGGGCCATTTTTTGTGATAGTGCTTCTTTAATCATTTAATAAAAGCCCAAATAAGTATTATAAAGAACCTCAATGATTGATTGATGGTTTATTTTCCATGTAAGCTTACGGTATTTTATCCACTATAAGCCATGCTTTAGAGGGAGGAAAAAAAGGAAAAATATTTTATGAACCCAATAGATAAATATGAGGGCACCCAACCTCAGTACGAATATGACAGTCCCTAACATGAATATGACAGACACGGCCAGCACATTACCTTCCTTTGATTTTCCAGTCAGGGGCCCCAGACGCTGGCTTCTCCTGGGCTCTGTCTGCAAGACGCCATTCTGCTCCCCATCTGTTACCAGCTACCCGCTGCATCCCCATCTGTTCGCTGCTCCCTGCTGCATCCTTGCTGCACCCTTGTCTCATCTCTGCCCTTCACCCCCATCTCTGCCCTGCTTCCAACTGAACTAAAATCTCTAGCCTGCTCTCCCCTATTTTCCTTTTCCTTACTGCACCCACATTTTTGCCCCGCCTCCCTGCTGCACATTCATCTTCAAACTGCTACCCATCTTTGCTCCATTCCCTGCTGAACCTATCTTTTCTGATTTTAACCATAAAGGGGCGCAGTGCAGTGATAGATGTTAAGCAGCTGATTTATACCCAAGTGTGGGCTGGGTGATAGTTATGAGCCCCACTGGAAGTTCTGTTGGTGGGGCCAAGAAAAGTCCCTGGCCAGCAGTGTGAAACATTCTGTTTATGGGGGGGGAGGTGAGCAGTGGAGCAGGAGGGGGGAGTTTGAGTGGTGACATCTGTAGCATACTGGACTCTGCAGAGCATGCATTGGGATCAGCAGGCATCTTACTGTACAGTTAGTTAATGGTGCTGATGTCTCCTGTGCCGTCCTCATCTGAGCCCACTGTCACTTACAAACATCACACAGCACAGAGCAGACAGCAGAAGAGGCACAGAAAACATCAGTGCCATTAACAAGATGTAAAGTAAGACTCCTGCTGCTTTCGATTCACTCTCTGCAGAGTATAATATGTTACAGATGCCGCCACCCTAACTCCAACCACCCGCACCTGCTGCAAAAATTTTTACAGGTGTTTTAGGAAGACAAAAAATCGGTAATTCAAAAAATTCCTTACAGGAAACAGCGCATTGCCCGCTCAAAGAAAAGCTAAACGTAAAACACATGAAGAAGTGAAGTGATGTCATTGACCGCTCAGAACATGATGCAGATACGGATACCGAAAATGCTGTATTTTGGGACTCTACTCCAAAGCAGTACAGGTATTACTATTGTATAGGGATGCAGACAATTAGACAAGGCATCTGGTGACTTGCTTCTACTAGTGTGAACTTTGTATATACTGTTATATACTTGTGCATGGTTGTTTTTGCAAATTTGATAATAGATTTGAAGTTTTCCTATCTACATGCATAGTAAACTATAGATTCCCTTTGTGGTAACACTAGTGCTAACTGTGCAGACTATGCAGAAATGGCTTACAGAGGCCCAACCATGGTGACTGAGGATAACAAACAGGAGTTAGCATTGCTGCTGAAATACATCTGGGGCAATTGATGGCCCAAGTCCCTCATCAGTCCAGCCACACACAGAAAATGCAAACCCCACAGAACTCTTACCAGTTTGAGAAAGAATTTACACCGAACCATACTTGGCCAAGCCCAGAGTCCTCCGTGATGGAGCATGGAGACTGGGCTAATGGTGTCAGTGTACTCCAAAACTAGACAGTAGCCAGCAGGAGCTGAAGTGTGGTCCAACACTGAGAGTACACATTTTTACAATTACAGGTCAGTAAACCTGTCTGGAAACTTACCTTTATGTCATTATGCTGTCAAACAATTATAGACAGAGTAAGTATTATCAGGTTAATTTGGCTAGGCCCAATTCAAGGATTCTCCAAAGTGGCCTTGTTGTCTTTGCCTGTCCCAAAACCCCCCATTACAAAAGCAGAAGCCTAGGAGCTGCAGGTTCTTTTTTTCACTAATTACAAAATGTAGGCATTTTGCTCCCATAAATCATTCTCTGACATGTGCCTGATGTTGTCATGGGAATTGAAATGTGTAATGGAAGGCCACTTGAAAATTCAGTATTCTTCTCCAGAGTTGTATAATATTATGTTCCACTCCATATAAATAGATAACAGGATTAAGGCTTTAAAGCTCAGCCCTTTGGAAAATGGCTCTCCTCCTCCTTGCCTACTGCTATTCTTCTCTCCCGTTCGTCCAACCACAAAAAACTAAATGATTCTCCTTTACTCTGTCTGCTGAGACAGTATTGTACGTCAGGCTAACAGTCACAAGACAGACAACCAAAACACTGTGGGATTGCTTGAATTTGGTGACATTGCCTGTGTCGGGGGGGGGCATGTGGCATCCAAATTCGTGAACCAGCCAGCCTGCACAAAACCCGAACCCGGCAACTTACATCCCCTGTGCTAATTTTCCTGATTCTTGACACAAGTGACCGTCGACAACCAATTGCTGTCCCCGGCTGAGTCATAGCAATTAGCTGCTGAAAGTCACGTGGGTCCTGGGCCGGCCGCCAGCTCATCCAGCCCTGGAAGAAGTGTTTTTTTGTGCCTGGGTTTTGCTGGTTGTGGGGGGCATCACCAATCAGGATGCTCCTCACCCCAGACACGAGCAGTGCTTCCACACCACCCGGTAGGTGTGTGGCTGCTCCTATTCAGTTCAGGAGCATCTGCATGTTGTTTCACGATATCTGCATAGGGTTAGCCCTCTTAAATTATTATGTCACTGATTGCCAGGGGGGTGTTAAGAGGAACAATTTACTAGGCTTTCATTTTTTGACTGAATATCTGCTTTAATAGAATCTCCCATCAGAAAGGAGATAAGAAAAAAAATATATAATTCATCTTTAATTCATATTTATTAATTGTTAGAAGTGTTTATTAAAACCATATCACAGTGCAATCAATTCATACTCTACTAACCTAATAAGTTACCCAGTCTGCATGTCATGCAGACCCCTGTTATCCTAATGTAAAACTCTGGATGACACACCTCATCTCATGACCTCAATGATCTCATGACCCTTTTGGAACTTACAGTCTACCTAATCTAATGACACTATTGGGCCTCTTTAAAGCTAAACTAAACAGACAACATAGTACTTTCTTCTTCTCTTTCCCTACATTAATAGAGGTTCTCTTTTGTAAAAAAAATATTAATAAATGCCTGATAGAATCCTCAGAATTCAACCATGTGATATAACACTCTGCAAAATAAATTGGAATGATACCGTTGTATGGCAAGGCTGGGTGACTTATTAATATTCTCAGGAGTGCAAATCACACTTTGGCTCAATTAGATAAGAGGCCAAGGTGTATAGATCTGTTTTGTTTCTGTGTTAAATGGCAGGTCTCATTGGTCCCTGGTTATAGCAGAAGAGGGATTGGATCAGTGAGCAGTATGTTGATAAAACATTTACTGATAAACAGCCATGCAAACAATACTTCAATTATGTGTATGTGCACCAGTACAACTAAAGGGATTTTTTTCATGACCATTGATAGAGTAATGGCAAGAATTTGAGGAGTAGCCATCTAAACTACAGCTGGGAAATGTGAGCACAGCAGATCTGAAGTGGGTTTACAGAGCTGACAGACAGTCCTTTTGCAAATGCAAATGCAAATTAACAATTATATTATAATATATGATAGTCCACAAGTAATCAAGTCACATGTTTACATGCATAAGCATCAAAAAGACCAACATAAGGAGAAAATTATACAAATTGCAAGCAATCAATTTGAAGGGGAGGTAACCATTAATATGGTCTTTAACCTTCTGATGGTTTCAAACGAAATGGAAAGCCATACATTGGGGTATTCATTTGTTAGAAAAAACAAGTTAAGGAAAATTTGAAATGGATCCATTACTTGTTAGCTAATTGATTCTCAGGGAAAGGGGAAGGCATAGGTATCCCTATAGACAGTAATGAAAAAAGAGTGGATTCATTTTTACCCATCCTGCAACTGTAAGCCAAAGAAGACAGTATGGCCTTCGGAGTGCATTTGTTAAGCCTTTTTGAAGTTCATGCAAAATTACCATATTTTATCATGTAAAAAAAACAAACAGGATGTGACCCCATATGGTCTCAACAGAGTACCATAGTCTTAAATATATTTGTAAGAGATGACTACTCAAACCGGAAAAATTGGTCCTTGTCAAGGGGTCACATGAATGGTCTCAGGCTTACCCAGAGGGCAATACACACTGAGGCATAATAAGAATTCCCCAATAATATAGAGGTTGAGAGAAACTAAAGTATTTTTTTTACAAGTTTATGTGTTTAATGAGAAACAATTCACACATAGAGGCTGATTCCTTACTAACGCCAGGTATCGGCAGATGAGCGTCTGTAAAGCGGCGCTTAGAGCGACCGCTAGTAGATGCTTGTGAAAAGGTATCGGGCGCTGTAACAGAGCATCTCGGTCGCTCTAGTAACCTGGCCTGCATTGAAGAATGTGATGTATGTTGGGCGATCTAACACCAGCACAGCGCTGCAGGGAGCGAAAAGTAGCGCCCGCTCATTGCGACCGACTCTCAGCGACTCACACCATACTTATCAAAAAACTACACACACACACAGCGTCGGCGCCCTAAATCTGGTCACTATAGCATAGAGCGCCAGATGCTGTGTGATTAAAGTCTGTTTTTGAACACATATCCACCAGTAACAAAGCGAAAACACATGGCATTACATTGTTGTAACATTGTGACATTAACACTTTAGTGCCAGACCTGTAAATACAATTCTGCATAAAAAACAAAAAATTTTCATTTTCATTTTAAAAAATGACTTTTTCTAGGCCAGGAGAGGTGACACAATTATTTGAGAGAAAAAAAAAACAAAAAAACCCTGTTTAAACAGAAGAAAAGGAACGTCCATTGAAATGTATGGGAGAGCAATAGATAACGACAGGTAATACCTGGCGCTCTGGAAGCTAGAGCGCCAGCGCTATATGCTGAGCCACCTGTAATAATACATCAGATGCTACATGGCACTGTTACAGTCGCTCACCAGATTTGCTTTCATAAATGTGGTTTTGCGTACAGCGCCCAGCGTTCACTAGTAATAACAGGCAAAATGAAAGTCATTTACAAACCAGCATTACAGCTAACAATACACACTCTTCTTCAAACCTCCAAATTTCCCAAAGTCAAATTATGAAAATGAGCAAATCATTTGGCTCATCTCTAATCAGAAACCACAGAGTAAAAATAGAGTAAAGCATTATCGATCGCGACCGTTCTGCTCGCTATGTCACGCGCCGGCCTTTTCAGTGCTGAGATTATTTAAATATTGTACGTTATTAAAACTATGATTCTTGCCACGTCTCTCCACATTTCTCCCCCTTTTTCTTCAGCCTCGCTGAACGGTACAAAAAGCTAAATCCTCTTTTGAATAATCCCTCAGATCACTTTGAGGAAGGCAATAGATGTCCAGGACAAAAATATCACTTTGGCCATTACTCTTAAATGCCATCTTTTATCTGCTTTGCCTTTATTCTCTTGGGTGCAAAGCTTTGCACAGCTCCATAAGATTTCCTGCCTGTTCCAGCGGAGGCAGAGTTAATATTTTATTTCAGCGTATTCTCCAGGTACTTTCTCTCCCTCTACCGGTGTCTTGTCTTGTTTCTTTCTCCATCCTTCCTCCCTCAGACCCCCCTCTCCGCCGTCTCTGCGGCTTTTTATTAGCCGTCTGGTATTGTTGCTCTATAATATTATTCGCCTCCGGGCACATTTCATGTTTCCATTTACTACATTTACTAAGTCGCAATCCCAAAACAAGAACCAAGGGGTGTCCGCTCCTTTCCCCATGAATTATTGAACTGCTTTATTGCATATTTTCTTAAAGAGTCTCCTTTCCCTGGTGTGACAGTAAATATTGCATGAATTTAATTTAAGAACAGATATTTCATCCTTATCACGCCAAGCAACAGGCCCCTCTTGCTACTGCCTTGTCTTCTCCGGCTTTCTTCTGTGGTCTTGAGTCTTGCACAACAGGCGCAGAGATATATGGCCCTGGTCTTCCATCACTCAATGCCTTTTATTTCCAGCTACCGTTCAGTGGGATTTATGGGCTCTGGCAGATCTGGGAAACAAGGAGGAATGAAGCCCAGGGAGTGCAGCCAAAAGCCAAGATGACTGTCAGGTGAACAATCCAGCCACAATACACTAGGGACTTCACCGGCAATTAACCTTTTCAACACCTCATAGAGCAGCCGATTTATATATGTGAAGATCCACAAGCGCACATCCCTGCATTCAGCGAAACTGAAATATTTCTCATATAACATTTTTAAATCATTATAGTGGAATACTGGATGCTGTAAAGAGCAGACCTTGCAACCACCTTGGTTGCAGCCATCATTAGTCTTTGTTACCATCGACAATAGCCGCTGTTCTGAATTTATATATATATATTAGTATAATAGTCTGTTCATGATCCATTTCAAGCACAATCACAAAGCCGCTTCCAAACACTGCCAGAATCAACCTTCAACCCCGGCCTGTACAAAGCTGTCAGGAAATCAGGAATTACCGCGTGCCTTGTCATAACATCTGCAGGCTCCATCAGTTTACAATGATGAGTCTGACATAATATAATGCAGAAGGAAATCCACTTATGATATTATTCATATTCTAATCACAAGAGTGGCAGGGTCAGGCACACCTACCAATGAATTGCTATCTGGGTGACAGCTTTTATAGGACATTATTTTTTTCTTCAGCTGTTAACATGTTTTTTTCTAAATGTTATCATACTGTAAGCAGAGTTGAGAAAGCAAAATAAAGGCTACGTCTAGCCCTGGGCTTGTTGCTTCAATTACTCAAACAGATGACAAATAGTTTACAGCACATTTCCAAGCCGGAAAGCTGCTTTCTACATGTTACTGTGTGTGTGATTTTATTTTAGCATAAATATTGCGGAATAGATCGGTTCCCCTGACCTTTCTTTCAGTATTCCTTATAGACCAGTGACATTGTAAAGAGTTTCTGTGCTGTCACTTAATGCACTGGGGATTTCTCCTTGGCCTTTCATTAGCTATGCACAAGCAGAAGTGACCTTAAAAGATGGCCAAGAGGGTCAAGTTTTTAAATACACTTATCTTACTTAGCATATATAGCCTTTAACATTTGCCGTTGGTTTTGATATTATGATACATCTGATCATCACCATTGGCAGCCCAGACCCAAAAAATCAGGCTTATATGCAAAGATTGGACTATGTCTTTCGATTTTTAAGCTTGGTCACAACTGTATCTTATAGGTGGTGTGGGATATTTGAGGATACGTTTTAAATCTGCCTTTGGAAACCCAGAACAAGGTGCCAGGAAAAGAGTAAGGGCCTTATTTATCAAGGAATAGCGTCAGATAGCGACAGATAGCGACTGGGGAGCCGGCCAGTAAAGCCAGGTACCGCAACTAGAACGCCGGCTCCCCTCCACAATCACACATTTATGAAGCCGATACTGCTTAGCGACTGAGATAGCGCCACCTAGCAACTCATTCATCATTATCCCAGCCTCATCCCACAGCGCCAGCGAACATCCTTGAACAGCGACAGGTATGACCTCTCGCTACCTGGCGCTCTCCAATGCATTTCAATGGCAGAATGTTTTTTAATTAATAGTTATTTTTTAATATACCGTATATATATATTTTTTTTTTAATTTCAAAAAAAAAATCTGTGAACACTTCTTCCTTTGAAAATGTATTTTTTGGGGATTTTTAAAAACATTTTTTTTTTTGCAGAATTGATATTACAGGTCTGATTTTAAACTATTCAGGTTTGAATATTATTTCAAAATCATTCCATTTTTTTTTTTGGGTGGTTAGGGGGTTAAAAAACTACTTTTAACACATCGCCTACTGCGCTCTGAGATTTAAACATGCATTTCACAGCGCTAGGAATTTTTAAGGCTGATTTTTTAATGAATATGGTGGGTGCCGGTCGCTATGTCCAGTCGCTATCATGCGCTCCCATACAACAGCGAACCTGTGAAATAGCGACTCAGCATCTTGTATTCAACATTACGGCACACCGACTGAGTCGCTATCATCCACCGAACAATGGCCAAGTACAGCGACTACTGGCGGTCGCTGTCAAAATACCGCTACAGTCGCTCAACAGTCGCTATCTGTCGCTATCTGTCGCTATTAATGAATCAGCCTCTAAGTATCATTATAAAGTTATTTTTCTCAAATCCTTTTTTAGGGCTCCTAAGAAGTTAAACATACTGCCAAAGTTGCTTCTTACTACTTGAGTACAGTAAGGTTCGGGGCAACAGTTACAGGCTTCTGTTCATTTGCCATAATTTAGGCCCCAAAACTGTAATAGGCTAGTCTGACTATTTCAGAAAAAGCTGGTACATTTATATAAACATACTGGGCGGATGTGGAAAAAAGAAAATGAAAGCTTTTATATGTGTGGCTGGTTGAAAAGTCAGGGAGAGACTCATTTATAAAGAGCATCATTTAGAGTCATACGGGCCTACATTGGACTTCTTATACTTTGGCAATGGCACTGTAAGTAAAAACACCTGATGTTAAAGCAGACCAACAGTCAAAAATGACTTAAACCAGACCAACACTACAAACTCATATGTATCCCTCCCCAGGGCTATTTAGATTGCTGAACATAAAAATGAATTTACTTTTTCTTAACTCCTGCTGGGGTCAATTTAAAAAGCAAGATGGCCATTCTTGCGTTTGCAGGGCCACCTGCAAACAGGAAGTGCTGCTGGGCTTCCTGTTAATGTGAATTGTCAGTTATGTCACTTGGGAGTGGAAGCTCCAAAATGGCATCTACCTTTCTTTTTCAACTGTGCCAGGCTGTTGGTCCAGTTTAAATAATCAGATTGAAAGCCTGTGTCAGCGCCTGTTGGATTATGGGGGTTATTTAAGAAGGGATAGCGCCAGGTATCACCTTGTAGCGGCAAGCAGCGTCTGGTGAATGCTGGGCGCTGTACGCAAAACCACATTTAAGAAAGCGAATCTGGTGAGCTCCTCTAACAGCGCCATGTAGCGTTTGGTGTATTATTACAGGCACTCAGCGTATAGCGCCGGCGCTCTAGGCTCAGGAGCGCCATGTAGTACCTGTTGCTCTGTAGCGCTCTCCCATACATTTCAATGGGGTTTTATTAGGGGTTTTAATAGCGTGTTTGCCATTTTTTTTTTAAATCATTGTGTGATCGCTCCTGACCTGCAAACAAACACTGAACTTTTATATTTTTATGCAGAATTGTATTTATAGGCTGACACTAAAGTGTCACTTTGTTACTAGTGGATATTTGTTCAAAAACAGACTTTAATCACACAGCATCTGGCACTCTATGCTAGAGCGCCAATGCGGTGTGCGTGCTGTTTTTTGTTAAATATGGTGTGGAGCGCCGAGTGCCGGACACACTGAGCTGGCGCTACCTGTAGCTCGCTGCAGTGCTGTACCGACCAGGTTACTACAGCGCCCGAGGCGCTCTGTTACAGTGCCTAATACCCGCTTATACAGCGCCTGCTAGCGGTTGCTCTAAGCGCAGCTATACAGACGCTCATCTGGCAATACGTGGCGCTAGTAGTGTATCAGCCTGAATTCATGCATCACTCTCCCTGCCACTGCATCACAAGAGGACAGCACAACATGAAGTGAAACTTTATTTTATAATTACTCTGCTAATGTGAGACCATTGCCATGTTTAGTCCTACATAATGGGAAAACTGTTGCGTGTGCCTGGTTAATGACCTTAACTGTGTTTCAACCAGAACAGTTGACTCTCAGCAGCTCAGTTTAGCATAGTATGGTATAGTCCATGTTGCCTTTTGTCTGATAGTGAGCACCTGGCTGGCAAGTATAGTTTGATGGAGAAAATATTGTGAGATACAGAGCTCGTCATAAAGGCAGCAATGAAGCAGGGAGGGTTTGTAGTGCTCCTGAATGAATGCCAGCTCTCTACCACCAACCCAGCAGCTCCACACATCTATTTTATCAGTAAGCTCAGCCATACCAGGAAATAACTAGCCTGCTTTACACTGCACGCTGGGGAGCCAGAAGAGAACAAACACAAGCTGATAAATAATGACCACTACCAGAGGCAGAGGTACAGTAGGAAGGCGTCTAGTCTAAAGTGTTATGTAATATTAGTATCCTTAAGCAAGTGCCTATTTTTAGTCCACAATATCCAGTTATGGTTCATCGGCACCTGCCTATTGAGAATGCTTAAATTTTGCCTCTCTATTAGTTAAGTGCCCAGGGGAAAGCCAGGAAATAGTGTTTCTGACATTGTCCTCCAGTTATGCCATCTAGGTTCTCTGGCACCTTTTGTAAAGTGAGCTTGCCTCACAGAGCGCTTGGGGGATCAGGACGCCGGGATTTAGCAGGGACCCCTCCCAACCCTTCAATCTGGTGATATTTTGCACTTTTATTAATTTTTATCAAATTTGCTTTGGGGCATTTCAGCTGGCTGTTTTCTTTTCCTATATGGGGATATATTTTTTAACTGCAGTCCTGTGGTACTGTAGCACTTTCTAAGTCAGTATTTAGCACTGTTTTTCACCAGACACTTTATATTTATGCATGGGGATTTATACCGTAACTGTAGTACTGTAGCGCTTTCTAGCCAGCATTTAGCACTGATTTTGCACTAGACACTTTATATTCATGTACATATTTAGCATGAGAGGGGTTTATTCTAAAAGGGGAGGGATGGTTGTTGTGTCTCTGCTATTGAATTGGGCCCTTATTTATCAAGGGATAGCGCCAGGTAGTGTCTCACTAGCGCCAGGTAGCACCAGCTATCGGCGGCTACCGACTCCAGAAGGCCAGGCTGCGAACACAATCACGCATTTATCACGCTAAATGAGGCTAGCGCCGGCGAGAGCGTCAGCTAGCGCGGGATTCATCATGTTGCAGACTTCAGCGAACAGCGCCGCTGGTATGACCTCTCGCTACCTGGCGCTCTCCAATGCATTTCAATGGAGCAATCTTTAAATATTCATAATAAATTGATATTAATGTTTTTTTTTTTTTTTTTTTTTTTTAAATGTCAAAAATTCGGTGACCACTTCTGCAATGTTATATCTTTTTTTTAAGATCAAAAAAAAAAAAAAAAAAAATTTGTGCAGAATTGATATTACAGGTCTGATATTAATGTATTCATATTACAAAATGTTTTAAAAAACTTGTTTATTATTTTTTTCCAAAAATAAGGTTGTTTGGGGGTTAAAAAAATACTTTTAACACATCGCCGCCAGCGCTCTGGGGTTTAAACATGCATTTTACAGCGCGTGATTTTGAGCGTGATTTGTAAATGAATATGCTGGGAGCCGTTCGCTATGGCCATTCGTTGTCATGCGCTCCCATACAGCGCGGAACCTGTCAAATAGCGACTCCTAACCCCGTATTCAACATTACCGCACACCGACTGAGTCGCTGTCAACAACCGAACAACGGCCAAGCACAGCGAATACTAGCCGGCTGCTGTCGCTCATCTGTCGCTACCTGGCGCTATTAATAAATCGGCCTCTTGGTTTTAACTTGTATGTGATGGTATATATATATATATATATATATATATATTTTTTTTTTTTAATTATCAATAAATATTGAGTCATTTATGATACTTTTTTAATGTAATTTATTTGATTTGGTGGTGCTTGAGGTGTCTCTGGTGGCTGCTGGGGCCACATATTGTGTGTATGTTTGTGTTTGGTTACATTCTATTAGAGACTCCTTTAAAGCACACCTCAGATAATATATTGTGGGTGGTGCTGTGATATTCCCATTTTCAAACAGTTATGCCATCTACTTAATTACTCTCCTTTGCCCTGCCTACCCCTAGAGCTGCAGCTTAACAATGTCCCTGCTATGCCAATTTACTGTTGATGTAGAGTGCCACAGTATATAAATATTCTACTTTGTATAATGTACACTATTAAATATTACTGGTAGAATATTGTGCTTTTGAGTTTGTTATTGTGTTGAAATTGGATTGTGTTGTGAGTTCCCTCTGCAGGTGTGAAGGGCCAGAGGCAGGGGTGCCTCACCTGCCCCACCTTCTGTAAACAAGGGGCTTTTACATTACAGTTTTTTCATGAAATGTGAGTGCAGTGGGTATTATACCGCCTCCTACTCGGGTTATCAGAGTTTGAGCCGCGCCACCCTTGAGGGGGCGGCCTATATGCTAATTTTTTATACCGAGGACTACAATCAGCTCCCGATGTATACGCCGCTCTCGGTGATTGATGAGGTGGCGGTATCTAGTAGCGGAGGTGCACTTGATGGGGATTGTCTCCAGACAGTGCACCTGAGGTGAGTTAAACTATTATTTGTATGTGAGCTGAACTCCTGATTGTCTGAGAAATTGCCACTGTGTGTCAACCAATGAGATTGCCCATTTCGGGGGGCCGACTCCCCAGCTCCCGGCATAGACTTAATGTTTGCTATTCAGAGTATTAATTGTCATGACTAAGGACCTACTGGGTTCGAAACGCGTAGATGTTTTGGGATTTTACTTGGGGTTTTTTGCCTGTACCATTGCCTGTACCATTACCATTTTATGAATTTGTCCAATAAAGTATTGAAGAAATTTTAAGTGTATCTTCTGGCTTTTTCTTTGCTTTTACACTACTTACTGACATAAAATAATTATATTGGGGATTGGCGGAGGAACAGAGCACTGTAGAGCTGGTTGAGTTGTATTAACCTCCCTTCTGATGGCGATATATGCCTTGCTATATAGTCACTGAGCTGTCTGTTGGCTGTTGTAGAGGTCTGAATCATATTTGCTATGTCTAGTGGTTCAGATACATGTATATGTACAAAGATTTACACAGCAACACAGCAGACAAGCAGCCCCACTGATACCTTGTGTCCCATTTGCCTCTCCTCCATTTCCTAGTAGAGAATGGTAGACACCATAGCAGAGCTACGAAGTTTACCCCTCCTTTCAATTTTATTTCTTCAGGATCATGGAAAAAAAGCTACTCTCTTGGTGTAAGCGAGCCACAGTATATGAAGCTGTGCCATGACATGCCCTTACCAACTCACCCATGGCCCAGAAATTGACCTGATCTGTAGGTGATGACACATGGGATAGGGCAGGTTAGGTCTTGATCCAACCACTACAAACAACTACATTTGAAAGTAGAGAATAATGCTGCTCCCAGCTTTCATATCCTGCCTCAGACACAAAACAGGAGGCTCTACCAAGATGCCTTCTTGTTTCGAGGTGGTTAAGTTTAGGTCCAGTCAGTTAATAAGTTAAGAGACCCGCTTTGATTACCAACCTAAAATGCATACTGCCAAGTGTCTTTTATTTGGAGGGACTGTCCATCTTGTGAGTCCGTTTCCCCTTGAGCCTCGTTGTTCTCATTTGTCCCTGTTTGAGGTGTAACAGGCAGATCTGCATCAATAAATGACTCATTTGCCTATTCAAAGTGATTATTGGATTGTAAATCTCTTATCCATCCCTCAATGAGGGGCTGTGGTTTAATTTAGCAATTATCCCTCTTTCCCACCCTGAAAAAGGGATGTGGCAATGAGGGGGTGTGGTTTAATTTAGCAATTATCCCTCTATCCCACCCTGAAAAGTTGGAAGGAATGAAAATGTACCTTCGTATTCACAAAATGTTACTCCAATAGCAGCATCTTTGATGCCTAACAGTTTATTTGCAAAGACAGTAAAACACTACAGAATGGGCTCATTTACCAAATGAGTTCTACCTTGGACTATCATCGATTAACCTGCTGCTGTGCCATTTGACAGTTGACAGGATGCTGAATGTTATTTAAAAAAAATAACTTTGGTAATGTGATTTAGAAATGCCATGCAAGTTGTGTTTATTTCATCTGTCACTTGTCAGTAGGCTTCCAGTTCTTCCCTCCTAACATTTTATTCCACACATGTCTTACCTTTTTAGGTTGATGTACTTAATAATACAAGTGGCAGCTTCAGGACTTGTCTGCAATGCCAACTAGATGGTTGATGTCTGGACTGCTTTTAATATCCTCTGGGCTTTAGCACAGACTATCTTGTGGAAGTCTTTGCTTCTCATCCTTAGACGAAAAAACACCACTAATCTGAAAAATTCATATGACGTGTATAAAAAAATCTTTTCAGTCTGTAGGCAGTAATACTTTCCCTAATGTGATTTAACTTCAATCTTCCCTATTGCTTTAATGATAACACCAATGCTGAGCCTGATTTCAGAATATATTGTACCAATAATTAAATCCTAGTGCTCATACAACACTGCAAAAAGTCATGACTGCCCAGTGATGCCAGTGGAGTGTGATTGGTAATGCACACATCATGGGACCCCTGTTCACAAACTACTTAGAGCCCGATTTACCAAGCATCAGTGCCTATTATTATTAGTCAGAGCCACTCAGAGAGGGAATCTAGCGGCCCTGGGTTTTGGTCCACTTTAAGCTGTGCTGGTTTATAGTGCCGCTGTAGGTTAATATCCCATAAAGCACAATGGGCAGAACTGTATTGTATTGCATTGTATTGTGAATAATATTACTCACATTATTACTCATATTTTTTATACAGAACTTGCATTGTGACTGGTCAATAATGTAAACACAGGACCTACATGTCGCCAAATGTAATTTTACTTTTTTCTTGTAAAATAGTTTTTCCACACCAATGTGGAATCTGGACAGCAACTAATGCAGCCTAAATGCACTGTAAAGTTGATCCTCTTTGGTCACAGCAGTAATATCCTGTAAATGTAATGACGAAACACTGATCAGTGCCAGTAAAATACAGCGCCAATCTTTTAAGCATGGCAAAAGTTAATAAATATGGTGTGCATCGCCTAAAAGAAGACGGGTACAAAGTGGCGGTCACTGGCGATAATCGGCATTCGGTTCCAACAGGCGCTGAAACAGGCCGGCTAATACCTAATACCTAATGCAACAACCAAAAGCTCATTAGTTAACATCGGGCGCTGACTTCCAGCACCATTCTGTCCAAAAAAAAAGATACTGGTCCTCAAAAACTAGCACTATGCAAGCAACATAACGTATAGGTTGCACTTCTTAAATAAGGCCCTTAGTTTCTGATTGTCAGATTTTGCTTTCAACATTACTTTACAAAATGAATGCAATTAAGTACCCTTCCTGGGCTGGCACTGCCAGTATAAGAACCTTCAGTTTTCTGGGAAGGCTTTCCGCTAAGGTTGTTAGTGTTGCTGCAGGCTTTGCTTTTTTTTTAAATTGGGAAACAACAGCATCCTATGGGCTATGCAGACATTTTATTTCTGCATACCCCATTGGGCCTTGTTATTTCTGAATTCCTAAAAAAAAAAAAAAAAAGATCCTTTTCTCATTGAAAGAAACATGTATCTCGTCTGTAAAAATTCCCCATCACAGAAGCTAGTGATTTTTTATTGCACTTTTTTGTGTGCTGATAATTAAGACGCTCACTCAGAAGAAGGTTGCCATGGACACCGCAAAGCACACCCAAAGTGCGCCTTACTGCACCAAATAAGTAGCATGACCCCCATTGTCTCACATTCAAAATGATTTGGGTACTTCTGGAAAGGCTGGGTTTTGAGAGGCTGTGAGAGCTGTCTTTACTCTGCACACAATAAAGTCTAAATCATTTTTTTTTCTTCCTATTAAAAGTGAAAACCCACATGGAAAGCCTAATTACTAGCGATAAGAGAGCCACGGATAGGTACGTGGGGACATGGGCAGGGTGGTTGGACTACTGGGCCTCTTATCTTCCATCCTTGTTACAATCCCAGGGATAGACCCTGGACTCGCATGGGGGAGGGTTCGTCATTGCTTGGAGCTTTCCCCTAAAGCAGTGGTAGTCAAGACTTCAAGAACTTCAATTTTAGGCACCTAGGCCAGACGGTGGGGCAGAGAGCGTTTGAGGGGGCATATCCCGCCCTCCTCCCTAGAGACTTTCACTCTGTCAATGGCTCTCCTGCAAATTGCAACGTTCCACTAACCCCCCCCCCCCCCCCACTCCTATAAAATTTCTTGTATTTTTACATGCTACAGGGCAGTTCTACAGGTAGCATGCAAATTATTTTGAATGGTGTCATTATTTTATTTCTAAAGGTATAAAGTAACTGCAGCCTATGCTGAATCCAAACACATTAAAAAAGGGCCTCTCCAAATTTGGATTTGGTATTTAGATTCCTCAAAGACCTCTTTCATTTCTAAACTCTTAAAATAAACTATTTACCCCAAAAATGTGGAATTGCCCCATCGTATGTTCAGGGGATAGTTCGGACTTAGACTTGGATTCTGTTGTTCAGCTGTAGTTCATGAAGCTTGCAAAATATAATTATGCAGACTTTGAGGCAGATAGAAATTATAGCAGTTTGTGTTCCTCGTTGCCTGGAATTTTTCAGTCACAGAACTAACTGGTACTTTAACTTTAAATCAGTGTTTAAAAAATCAGTGTTAAAAAAATAAATAACTAACTGTACTCGACAGGCAGGCGGCTAGTGAGGGGAGCCGTTTAACACAATGCAGAATGTGCAGCAGATAGGAAGCTACTGTACTTACATGAGCCAGCTTCCACATAATCAGCATGCTCAGCCTCATTCAGTTATACAAGATTGTTGTGGCAACTCCCTGACAATTTCCTATGTCATGTCATAAGCAGACCGCAGCTACATCCCCAGCAAGGTGCATTAATATTGTATTTCTCTATACAAAATTTTTCCTTTTAGAGCCCCCAAACACAATTTTTCATGGGGCCTCAGAAATGATAAGCCCGTCCCTGGATATCTTGCAGTGCTAGCAACCCAACTAAATATTATAATGTAGTAGAAAGGTGACATTCTAGAACAGGCCATCAAGCTTTTCAATATGACCCCTTCTACAGCACATAAGCGTGTTGCAGGACCGCATGACTGATGGTATGCACTTATTTGTAATTAAACTGAGCCTTTTGCCTCAGTATATCAACCTAAAAGACATCACTGTAATAAAGACCACAACAAATCCCAAGTGTCCTGTTCTCGTAATATAAAGAGAATCCTTAATGGATACATAATGCTACTGAAGCATAGCAGCTGATAAGCCTGTCCTCATCATTGTGAGGTTCCATGTATCATCCCCATCAAGGTTGGGCAATAATTCTATGTCTGTCAAGGCAGTACTTGGAATGATACATATCAAGTTACAGATAACCCATATGCATTGCATCCATAGGAAAATGCCAACCAAACACATATACTCATAATTTTACCCCTACACATTTATCATAGGGCTTGAAAAGAGCATCATATTTAAATCAGCTTTCTCCTTATTTTCCTGGTAATCCCCCCCCCCCCTGTTTTGCTCCTCTGGCAAAACAAAAACCCCTTACCTCGCCCCAGGATCTAGCGATGTTAGCGGTGCACATGTGGCAAGTGCTGGATTTGCCAGGAGAAAGGCGCTGGTTCCTGTGGAGAAATGTTTTTTTTTTTGTTATTGAACCCCCCCCTCTTATATCAGGGGAGAGAGGCAGGATGGTGGGGGGTTACCAAGAGTCTGGATTTCTGCTCTTGGTTCTGCGGAGGACTGTGCTAAGTGTTTTAGAAGTCGATTGTATTTGTCATTTTTATAAATACATTTTATAAAATAATATAATATATATTTAGGTTTAGAATTGAAATAGAATCTACATAGAAATGAATAGTGGAAGGCTATGAAGCACCTGCCATAGAAATGAATGACAGAATTTTACAGCTGGTCTCACAGCACACATGGCTGGCCCCTTTACTCTCTCACACATTCATACCAGCAGATACGCGCTCACCATATCAGCACACCTCTCCTCATATCCGCACACTTTCCTACAGGAGGATTACTTTATTACCACCCAAAGATAAGCAGCAGTGGTGTTGCCGGGGTCTGGGCAGCCAGGGATCAGTGACCCTGCCCCCCCCCGCCGCTCCTCCAGTGTCTAGGATGGTCCATTGTAGGTGGGTTAATGCAATGAAACACTGCCTATAATAGGGGAATGGTAGTGAAGATAATTCAACACTGCCTATAATGGGGAATTTGGGGGTGGGAGGATGCCATACTGCCTATAATGGGAGAAGGGGGAGAATGCCACGCTGCATATAATGAGGGAATGGGGGGGAATGCCACACTGCATATAATGGGGGAGTGTGATGGTGGGGAAATGCCACACTGACTAAAATAGTGCCACACTGCTTTTAATTCGGGGGCTTTGGGGGGTGAGGATGCTGCCACACTGCCTGTATTGGGGGTCCTGCACACTGCCTGTTATGGGGTGATTGGGGGGAGATTTTGCACACTGCCTGTTATAGAGGGATTTGCGGGGATTCTGCACTTTGTCCCTTTAGTGACCAATAAAAAGCACTAATTTTGAAGAGCTATCGAATTATTTTAGACCAAACGTATAAATGAATTAATTGTGTATTTATATTTGCTGCTGTTTAGATGTTTTCATTGGTTAAAAGGGGGATTAGTTTCTGTTGTTCTCCAATCTACAAACAACTTTACCAACAATAGCTTGCTCGCAGTGTTTTAAAACTATTTTATTTTTAAGGAAATTAAAGCAATAAAAAAGGGATATTTGCTGAGTGACAATAATCATCATACAGAGGATATCTCTTTTACTTTTTGCACTTATCACTATTACTATGTTTACACTACAAACTGAAAGAAATCTAGATTCAGGGGAAATGAAAGTTACTGAATGCCTGCTCCCAGTTCATAAATATAAATTGCTGTATTAGTGCCTAGTGGAAGATTCCTTACATCCCTACCCAAAGCTTTTACTAAGTATAGATTGTGAACTACAGTATGACAAACAAAGACTAGCAAACATTTATTTTCACATTTCTGTAATTTATAGTTAAACCCCAACTTTTTTTACATTTCTACATTTTTTTAGTTTTGAACATTGTAGGGGAGGGTTACAGCTAGTGTAGCTGGACTATCCGTCTTCTCTGTTTAGTCTGACTTGAATCCTATTTTAGGGCCTTATTTATGATGTGCCATTTAGCATCTTTTTTTGGCTATAGCACCAGTCCTGGAGCACCGGCATTTTGGTGTTATCCAGTGCTGTGCTCTTTACTACATTGGCACAAGCAGTCACTGCGCAAAACTCTAATTAGCTTTGATCGTTGCACTAGATATTGGCTGGCCTATGTCAGTGCCCATTGGACCAGGCTGCTGATTATCCCAGCGCCCATTTTATACTGTCATTCTTCCAGCGCTCAACAGCCTAATTATGATTTTTTTTCCACCTTGAAATCTTTGGTGCTGTATTTGTTTCAGCATTGATCATCATTGCATCATTACAGTTACAAAAAATCACTGCTGGGGACAAACTTTTAGGTTGCCATTAAAATGAATTTTAATAACACCCAAAAAAAACATTTTGTCCCGTCTAGGTCCTGCGTTTCTTTTATTGACAAGTCGCAATGCAAGTTCTGTACAAATAAATGTGTGTAATACTAATTATAAGCATAAAACACTCCAATCCAATTCTGCCCATTGTGCTCTATGGGATCTTGACCTACAGGGCCAGGTTAAATCTGGCACAGCATCATTTTCAGCGCTAGTGTTAAATAAGACGCTAGCTGGCGGCTGTATCAGTGTTGTCATTTTTTTTTCTTACATCCCATACTGAGTGCCGCTGGAGCGTGAAGTCCATTTAAAAGCACGGCAGAATACAGGTAAAAGCGTACCATGAGGCAGGCACCTCAACCAAACATGTTACGCATTTCAGGCCAGCATAGGGCCCTTCGGCATACAAGGACACTTACCCCCATATATATTTCCTATTCCAAACACATAACCAATCAGCAGCTCTCTCGTCATTCTGACAAAAAGAGGATTGGGCATTCCCGCCACCCAAGCTGAATATAGTCTGAAGATAGTCCTAGTCCGACTCTTGGGAGGGGCGTTCCTGCTTCCCGCGTTCCCTTCCTCTGGTTGTCCGCCGCACCTAGGTTGTGAGATACATCTGAGAGGCGTTTCCCCCTCTCTGTGCATGGTGGTTGGTGAGTGGTGGACTTGGAGGGGGGTGGCTCAGGTGGCAGGAGCATCCAATCCTCTTTTCTCAGAGAGATGAGACCAACTCTGGTTCTATCGGTGCGGGGGGGGGGGGGTTGGAGCACGGTGTGCATCTGTTCATGTCGTTTCCAGGTCCCATATCATCTATGCTTTGTATAAGTAAGGGCCATCTGCTGGCCTGAAACGCGTAACGTGTTTGGTTGGGGTGTTTGCCTTACTTTATGCTTTTTATCTGTATCCTGCCGTGTTGTGAGATTTTAACTGGACTTCAAGTTACCCTTCAATCACATTCTTTCGACTTCAGTCCACTGGCCCAGACATCCGGATTTATGGGAGGTATGAGCAAATCTTTATTTTCTTACTGTGGCTTCTTAAATAAGGCTCCAAGTCTTTGAGTTGTTTTGGTATCTGAAAAGCTACTAACGCTGCCAAATTGCCCTAAGTGACCACTAAACATCTGAGGAACATTGTGCTAATTGAAAAAGCAAAACATTTTGTTAATGGGAATCTCTAGCATTAAATACAGATGCTTTACTATAGCTGAACATGCTTCTTCTATCTTTCTTTATCCTAGAAATACTTTGGTTGTCTTAAGGGGGCTGCCATTATATAAACATGATTTACTGGCATTAAAGTGTTTTTGTTTATTAAAAATGTTCTTGGATGTCACCTGAAGTTTGCAGGAAACTGAAAACTGAAATGTACACATTAGTTGCAACCAATTTATTGATATATTTTCTGTGCATAGACATAAGAATTAAATGACCACCAATAAGTGGTGCTATCAAGACCAAAAAGGGACAAAATTAGAAAGTTTCTCAGTTCAATATCTGTTGGTCACCGAAGGGAGTAAAAGAAGCTGTGTCTCATAAAAACAAAAAGCAGTCATTTGATGGAAGTTAATGGAACCATGCATACCAATCCTGTGACCTATAGTAGCCAACATCCCCCCTCTGGACAATGGCAGGAGACATACTAAAGGTGCTGAGTCTAAGGAAATGTTTCTTAACCCTGTCCTCAAATAACCCCAACAGGCCATGTTGTTGATCTCCACACAGGCAGCTGTGTAGTACTGGTGGACACTAATTACTACACCCATGTATCTGTGTGGAGATCCAAAATCATGGCCATTTGGGGCTACTTGATGACAGGGTTGAGAAACACTGATCTAAGGGCAAACCTGGTCTTTCCCACTTTCCTCACTGTAGGGGAAGATTGTTTTGGCTTCAATCTTGAGGTTTGCCCTATCCAGGTTTAAAACAGAAGATCTGGCTGTCCTTTTATGGCAAAGGGTTGCACTATCTGGATGTATCATGCCAATCCACAAGCCATGCACTTTGATTGTGCATTAGCAAAGGCAATCAGTTAAAATTGCACAATCACCTATTGGCTTGCAATGCCCTGAATATCCTGACTGCTGGCAGGTGATGTGGCCAAGGCTTACAGCACTGAAATTCAGAAGTGGTGAGTAAATGGCCCTAATCTGGAAATTTGCAGAAGCTTAAGAGTGGACAGCCCTCTACTGCAGGTTAATATAGGTGAAGGTCCACCAAGATCCATATTAAACGTTTTCAAAACATTAGCACAGGTGATGAGGGAATTCTATAAAAAATGTTGAGAAGTACCAATATAGTCTTGTGTTCTTAACCACCCCTAGGCTAGTCGTTAGATGCTATTTCTACACTATAGTTGACACACTACAAAAAAATTCACTGCAGCCTCACACACTGTTAGCTAGGCTGGCAATGTCCGCTGAAGAGCTCTCTAAATACGGTGTTTACCTTCTATTTAATTGCTGTCACAACTGCCCCGATGTTAAGGATGATTGCTTTTCCTATTTAGGCACATTACATTTCTTTATCCCGAGATTGCTCTCTAGTACGGTTGTAAATATATTTTATAACCGTTACCGCTTTGAGTCTCACTCAGTTAAAATCACCATATAAATATTTTTTTCATTTGTTATTGGGATAAATGTTCTACAAATCCCCAGAAGACAAGAAGCAGAATTGCCGGTAACTATGGGTGATTGGACACGATTCAGTGCACATTACTCCAGCAAGGTAGGTGTCAGCAACTAGGTTGCAGCGGCTGATAATCCTATCATGATTACAATGTTTACTGAACGAAGGGTCTGCAGGTACTTGCCGACAGCCCTATTGCCAACACAAGCAGATTGCCCTGCCTGTTTGTTCTGCGATGTGTTCCACTGCTCAGTGGCTCTAAAGGGATTAAGCTACATGACGAACAAAGTTGCCAACAGCCTGGCTTTACCAATCATGATAAGCTTTGCTCGAAAACAGATCTGCCTTTTTATTGCCGAATTTGTTAAGTATACGGCTTCAATTAATTGAATTTCTTTTTCTGCTATTGTTCCTTCTGGCATTTCCTTACATGTGTACATTCCACACTGACTTAATTATTTTGTTTTTCTTTTATGTTATTTCCTCCCTTCGAAAGCTGGACATACCTACTCAACCCGAAGGCTAAAATATTGTTGTTAAAAGAATTGATAATAAAATTAATCATTATAATTATTTCAACAATATATATGTATGTTCCAAGGCTGTGGGCATCAAGAAGGATCACAAAGGGTATTAGAATATAGTGCACAAATAACAAAAGAGCAAGACTGCTGAAAATATTTAAAACGGAACAGAACCTGGGATTTTGACTATTCCAGGTTTCGTTCCATGCCCTGCTGTGTGAAACATACCAGGTCGCCGGTATTCACTCACCTCTGCCTTGTCCAACGGCCAGTGACCATCCAGTCAAGTCATTTGCCATGACTACATCATTCAGCTAACTGCTTGAATTTGCTTCAATGGGACCACGCACACAGCCTGAAGATGCAGGGGCCACTCACACTCCCTGTTGTAAACAATCAGAGCCAGTTGTCAAATTCCATAGGCATTGTAAATAGCTTTGACAACAGCCCGCACAAATGCAGTTGGATTGGGGAAAGGTCAGTGAACACCGGCGACCTGGGATAATTCCTCACAAGAGAACAAGCCCCTCCCCATATACCAGAAGACCTGGGATAATTCCTCACAAGAGAACAAGCCCCTCCCCATATACCAGAAGACCACCAGAGCCCCAGAATCATTCAACCCCTCACATCACAAGCTCTCTGAAGACACCCAGCTCAGGTGAAATGCATCAGGGCAGGTACCACTAAATAAGGGGATGCAGGATCACCCTAAATATTGAAAACCTTATGCACAGCAAAACCAGCTGTGGGTTACCAAGAGTCAATCAAATAATACAGGTATTTACAAATTAGTGACAAAAGCTGTGGGTCATTACACACAAACACCTGAACAGTATTAACTTTGTTTAATTAGTTCTTGATGCATTTAGAATTCTACTGTTTGATTCATGTGGTTCAATCTTTTGTCACTATTTGTAAATACCTATACCACTTTCCTTTAGCTTATAGGTATGACCTACATTCAAGCAGGATCAGCCGGTGGTTGTGCTGGCAGCAGGTGGGCGGGTGTGAGTACGTGCAGGCAGGATGACACCATTGGCCCTTGGTCGGTGCAAGGATCGGATGGGCAACAGGATCAGCCAACAGGCGGGCCGGCATGCAGGCAGCCAGATGACAAGTTCAGGTAGCAGGCGGGCAGATGGGTGGAAGGATAGGGCAAGCAGCAGGATAGGCGGGCGGGTGGAAGGATTGAGCAGGCAGAAGGATCAGCTGGCGGGTGGGCAGCAGGAAAGTTGGACTGGTGGCAGGGGCAGCACTGGCCGGCTGTCGGACAGGTGGCAGGATCGGCGGGCGGCAGCATTGACCAGCAAGTGGGTAGACAGCAGAAGTAGGTGTGCAGGCAGCAGGAATGGGTGGTCAGGCAGCAGGATCAGCGTCTGTCCCAGCATCATTCAGCTGAGCTCTAAAGAAGGTACGACACTGAGAGGAATGAGTGGAGCCGGCAGCTGCAGTGACAGTGTTTTTCATAAATTCATATTAAAAATTGTGTTGATTTTAACATCCTGAGCCACCTACTCTTCTACCAACCTTTCACCCAGCCCACTCACCAAACTACCCCTCTACCTACTTGCCCACCCACCTACCTACCTATCTACTTACCTACTTAGCCAGCCACCTACCTACAAGCCCACTTACCCACCTACCTGCCTACTAACCCACCCATCTAATTACCTACCTGCATACCAATCTACCTACCTGCCCACTCACCCACCCACCTGTTTACCTACCTACCTACTCACTCACCCACCTACCTATCTGCCTATTGACCTACCCATCTAACTGCCTACTTTTTCGTCCAACTTACCTCCTGCCCACCCGCCTACCTACCTATCTACCTACTTGCCCACTCATCCACCTACATATCTACTTACCTACTGCCCAGCCACCTACCTACAGCCCAACTACCTACCTACCTACCTGCCTATTGATCCAGCCACCTAATTTTCTACCTACATACCCATGTACCTACCTGCCTACTGATCCACCCACCTATTTAACTTCCTACCCATTTACCTGCCTACTGATCCACCCAACTACCTAGCTACCTACCTACTCTCCCTATTATCCGACGGGCCTAGAGCAAAGGCAGAATTTCTGGACCCTGGGGCAAAGGTGTAGTTGCCCACCCACTTGCCTGCCCACTCACCAATCGACCTACCCACACAATAACCTTCCACCCTTGCCACCTACCTACCCACCTTCTCGTCTACCTAACCTACCTTCCTACTCACCTACCTACCCAACTTTTTACCTGCCTACCCACCCACCTTCCTACCTACATATCTACACGTCTTTCTGCATGCTCACTTACCTACCTATCCATCAATCTACCTGCCTACCCACCCACCTGCACTTCTAACCTACCTAGGGAATGCAGGGTGTTTTTTGGGGGGTGTGGTCTACACACTACACACAGCACAAGACTGTCACTCATGCTGCACAGTTGCCCCAAAGGGGAAAAGCCAGGGCTAAATCATAAGGTATACAGTGTGAGATCAGGCTCGCCATGGGGTCCAGGTGATTTTTTTTATCACCCACCTGTCACTGAGCCTTTCTGTCCCCTTTATGAAGGGTATAGGCATGCTGGGTATGTCTATTTAGGGTGCCTCACTAGTTAAAAATAACAAACAGCCTATTTTAGGGCTGGGTAATTACCTCTGCTTCTAGGTCCACGGGTTGCAGATTCAGTAGGATGAAAATCAGTGAATGGCATCCTGTGCACCATCCAGTGTAATGAGAAAGAGGCAGCTTATGCACCCCTGGAGGGCTAGGAGGAAGCCATGCACACAGCTCAGTATGGACAAGGACACGTTTGTTGTTCCCAAAAAGGCATACCTTCTTGTATGCCTATACCCCACAAAAAGGGAATTGAAAGTCTTCTTTTCAAAAGTTTTTATTAAATTTTCAAAAGTCATAGGATACAGCGGTATCTGTGTAAGCATTGCATTGGTACATACATAATTTTACATAGTATGCAAAAGTTAGAACATATAACGCTGGAGTTACAAACCAATATAAGTAGCTCAGGGGAGAACATCTGTACATGGTATTCTGGTGAGTATAATGCAATATTTCCGAACAATATATTGTAGGTTTCATTTACTTAAATATGAAGGGAGATTCCTTGTCATACTAGTACAGCTGCTGATAAGGGATCATGAATGGTTTATGTGTGTATCATTGGTAAATCTAATGTTTAATAACTTGTACCGCTATATGGCTACTGCCTCTATATAACTGATGGGATAGAGAAGAAGAAAGAGAAGAAAGAGAAAGAGGGAAGATAGGGAAAGATTGGGAGGGGCAGGAGGGAAGGAGGGGGTGGGGGGGACTCCAGCGGGGTATAGCCTGCAAAACCTACTGATAGGGCTCTTAGACTGAATGTATCGGGTCTGATTGGTTACGGGCAAGTTCAATGTAATCTATCCAAGGGGACCAAATCTTAAGGAATTTATCATATTCATCATTTTTAATAGCTGTCATTTTTTCATTACTCATTGTGTCTAATATTTTGCTATATACTTCAAACCAAGGTATATTTGGAGACTTCCAATTTCTAGCTATGGTGGTTTTAACTGCAGCGAAAAAATATTGAGCTAGTTTCCATTCAGAATTGTTCATTGTGTTAGGTTTATGTAGCATGAGTGTTTCCCATATGTCCCCTCTACTAGTGGTATGTAGAACATCTGACAACAGTCTATGTGTTTTATCCCAGGTCGCTTTTGCTATGGGGCAATTCCACCATATATGGGCCATTGTTCCTACTTCCATACATCCTCTAAAGCATTGTGGCGGGGTGGTAGGGGAGAATTTATGGATTCTGTCTGGGGTATAATACCATCTAAATAACACCTTGTACGCATTCTCAAGTACCATTGTGTTACAGGAAGCTCTTTTCGTCTGTTCCCATATTCTCCGCCATCCCTCTTCATCTTTATTGATGCCGAGCTCTTTTTCCCAGGCAATCATATAATTATGCTTAAATGTAGGAGACTGGGTCACTAACACATCGTAGAGATATGTGATCAGGCCAGCCCCAAAGTGGTCTTTAATACATCTATTCTCAAATTCGGTGGGACGGTACGGGGGAGGGGCTTTCTTCAGAAGGGTCTTAATAAAATGTTGAATCTGGAGGAACCGAAATATTTCAGTTGGGGGTCTCTCTCCTCTCGATCCAAAATCTTGAGGGCTCTTCATACCTTTTGGGGTACAAAAATTTTCTATTAAGCTATAGTTGTTTTGAGCCCACCATTTAAAGTTTGCGGAGTGTGAGATACCCGGGGGGAATAGTGGATTTCCCAGCAGGGGGGAGGCCGGCAGATGAGGAGAAGAAAAGACTCCTTTGACTCTGTCCCATATTGACAGGGAGAATGCCAGAATCGGAGGAAGAGACTTTGGCCTCAAGGCCCCAGGGATCCATAGTAAAGCAGCAGGAGAGATTGGATCGCAACTCACCGAGTCATTTAACACCCAATGGGGTTTATAGCTTGGTGTGTGGAGCAAGACTAAGGGGGCTATCTGGGCTGCGATGTAGTATTTATGAATTGATGGAAATGACAAGCCTCCTTTTTCTTTTTTACAGAACAAGGTAGCCTTGCTAATCCTAGGTTTGGTTTTATTCCAGATAAATGTCATAAATTTCTGTTGTAGTATATTAAGAGTGGACTTAGGGACAGAGATGGGCAGAACTCTGAAGAAGTATAATATTTTAGGGAGAACAGTCATCTTAAGGGCCGCTATGCGACCTAGCCACGAGAGCCTAATAAATTGCCAGGAGTGTAATAAAGAATCTAAAGCTTTAAGGGCTCCGGGGTAATTTGCTTTGTATAGGTCACTAAGATTTGCTGTAAGCTTGATCCCCAAATATGGCAGTCTCTGAGTCCATTGCCAGGTGAAGTTTTGCATGAGCAAGTGTTTGGTCTGGCTAGCTAGTGATACATCCAGAGCCATAGACTTGGACGCATTCAGTTTAAGGCCAGATATTCGATTAAATTTATCAAAAACCTTGAAGGCATTGGGGGCTGAAATATGCGGGGATGACATCAGCAACATCATATCGTCGGCAAAGAGAGATATTTTGTGGTCTTGAGACCCCATAAAAATACCTTTAATTGAGGAGTTCTGCCTGATCTTCTGCGCCAAAGGTTCAAGAGCTAAAACAAATAGGATAGGGGATAATGGGCACCCCTGCCTTGTGCCTCTCTGGATAGGAAAATTGGGTGATGTAAATCCTGAGTACCTAACACAGGCAGTCGGCCTAGAATATAAGGCTGAGATCCATGACATGAGGCCCGGACCAAATCCCCATCTCTCCAGAGTGAACTGGAGATACTGCCAGGAGATGGAGTCAAAAGCTTTCTCCACGTCCAAGGAGAGGAGCATAGCCTCAATGTCCTGGGTTCTGGCTTTATGAAGAAGTTGCATGATTCTTCTGACTCCATCCCCTGCCTGCCTTCTGGGGACAAATCCCACTTGGTCTCTGTGAATAATATCACCTAAAAATTGATTTATTCTATTGGCCAAGATCTTTGTTAGGAGTTTCAGATCAATATTTAGAAGTGAAATAGGTCTGTAATTTGTCCATAACTGATGGTCTTTGTCCGGTTTAGGTATCATTACTATCGAGGCTTGCAACATTTCTGGGTCCATGGGGTTTCCATCTTTTATGTAATTAAATAACTTAGCTAGCCTCGGGGCTACTATTGGGGCCAACTTTTTGTAAAATAAAGCGGTGAATCCGTCAGGTCCGGGCCTTTTACTGTTTTTCAGGGTCTTAATTGCCTTTAAAACCTCTTCTGTGGTGATATCTTCATCTACACTATCCCTCTGGGTTTTTGAGAGCTCCGGTATTTTAATATCCTCAAAAAAGTGTTGGGCCTGCTGGACAGATAAAGGGGGTGGAGCTTTATATAAGTCTGAAAGGCCTGCTGAAAATTCAGATACCACCGCTTGTGGGTTACTGGTTACAGTACCTAGTCTAGTTTTGAGTTTCACTGGTGTAACATAGGAGTCCTGACATTTAAGTTGAGTCGCTAAGAGTGTTCCTGTCTTGTTCGCTGATGTATAGTACCTATGACGGGCCCTTTTATAACGCCATTCTGCTTGGTTAGTCTGCAGTAAGTTTAATTTAGTCCTAGTGGATTCCATCTGGCGGAGATGTTTGGCACTGGGAGCTGCCTTAAAGGTTTGAACGTCTTTATCATATTGTGCCTGTAGTGTTTTTTCTAAAGCTGCCCTTTCCTTCCTTTTCTTTGAGGCTAGAGCAATAAAATGTCCCCTGATAACCGATTTAAATGCTCCCCAGATCATGGTTGGTGGGGAGGTCTGGGATTCATTTATTTTGAAGTATTCAGAGGCTTCTCTATTAGCATCTTCTACTAATCTCGTGGATGACAACAGAGAATCATTAAGTGTCCATGATGGGGAGTTAGGTTTAGAGGTTAGGGTTCTACAGGAAATGGCCACTAAGTCATGGTCCGACCAGGGGATCGGATAGATTTTGGCTAATTCAATTTGTGGGAGTAGTGAAGGTTGTGTAAATATATGGTCAATTCTGGCTGATACTTTATGTGGGGCAGAGTAGTGAGTAAAATCTTTCCTGTTTGGATATTTATCTCTCCAAGGATCAGTCAGACCAGTGTGGATTATCATGTCAGAGAACCTCTTACTATCTTGGATTGTGTGAGCATTCGGGGGGAGGGACCTATCCAAATTTGGCTGGAGTGTCAGGTTGGAATCACCACACATGAATAGGGTGCCTCTACCTTGAGCTTTCAAGAGGGCGCACATTTGCGACAAGAAGGGTGTCTGTTTGTCATTTGGAGCATAGTAGTTAAGAAAGGTTACCTCGTTATCTTGTATTGTGCCTTGTAATAAAAGATACCTTCCATCTGGGTCTGCAATTTGCTTGGTACATGTAAAAGGGATGCCCCTTCTGAAGGCGATAAGAACTCCCTTTTTTTTACTCTGGCAAACTGCTTGAAAAAAAAGGGGATATTTAAAATGCAAAAGCTTCGGAGTAGAGGAGGGGGTATAGTGGGTCTCTTGTAAACAAACCACATCTGCATGGATAGTGTTGAAGAAGGTAAAGGCTCTAGATCTTTTGTTTGGTGAGTTCAGCCCTTGGACATTAAGAGATACTATATTTATCGGTTTACTCATATCTAGTCAAAAAAATATATCTGAAGTGGCTTTCCATCGGCCTCGCTGGAGTCTCTGGTGGGGGGGATGGGGGGGGGATGGGGAAGGAAGAGGGAGGAGGGGGGGGGGGGAGAAGAGGGGAAAAAGGTGAGATATAGTAAAGATGACAGAGGGGAGACAAAACACAAAATATAATGAGCATGTACAGTGCATATATTGTCCGCAAGACAACTGTGCGAACCGAACACCGAGGGGTTGGGAGAAGTGTCCTTATCCTCGGGGGGGGGGGGGGCGTACCAGCAAAGGATCGGGAGGCCCTACTGGTATAGAACTAGGACAGCTAAACATGTAGGAGTTCTACAACTTATCAAGTATGGGGAGCCACATCAAACGGCAGACAATGAAAAAATGTCCTGCTGATGGTCGCTCTCTAGGCATCTATATTATCTGCCATCCCCCCTCAGGCCGAAGCAGGGACCCCTTTTGTCAGAGTGTGGTGTCTGTCACACACAACCCTGTGCGAAGCCAGTTAGGCTCATGGGGGTCTCCAAAAGTAAGCTGCCATAACAGGCTTCATGGTCTGCATGCGTCTCAGAGGTACCTACCTCGACCAGCAGGGGGCAGTATGACAACACATAACAAGAGTAATGTTAATATTTAATGGGTGCATTTGGAATATGCTGTCTGCTAACTAAGTGACTGATGGCAGATGAAGCAAACATAGTTGGTGAGCTGTAGGAAAACTATATGGGCATGATAAGCATAGAGATGCAACAGATATTAACATATTAATACTTATAGAAAAGCAAAAACCGCCGGGTTGATTAGGGAGATAATAAAATTAAAAGAGTCTTCAAAAACTAGTCATCAGACCATTCACTAAGGAGGAGGGACATAGTCTATCTGTCTTCTCCCCTTAGGCCGAAGCGGGGGCCTCCCTTGTCAGAGAGTGGTACTCGTTACACACACCACTCATGTGGGGCCGGCTGGGCCCATGGGAAGCATTAGGCATAGGTTTCTATAACCGACTTTATGGTCAGCGTAAGCCTCATAGATACCCACCTCGGCCAACAGGGGGGGCGGCACGACAACATTAACATGATTAATGTTATTATTAAATGGGAGCGTTTGGAACATGCAGTTTGCTAGCTAAGTAACTGATTACATATAAAGCAAGCATAGTTATTGAACTGTAAGAAAAATATATGGTTAAGGTAGGCTTATAAATGCAACAGATATTACTAAACTTATTAATACTTGTAATAGAGCAAGAACCGGGAAACTATTCAGGGAGATAAAAAAAAAAAAGGAATCTCCAAAATAGGTCCTCAGACCGATTGCTGAACATTGGTTACTGTGCAGAGTCTGCGCCGGTCTAGCGACTATCAGGGGTCTTGGTATTCTGAAGGTAAAATAAGCTTCATCTCCTTGAGGTTCATACCGTCCATCTTTCTTAGAATGTCCAAAGTCCCAAGGGGAAGGGAAATGGGCCGTCGATATCAGGTAGAAGCAGAGGTGTAGGGAGAAGGGCATGGAGGTAAGGCCTGGTGCTGCCTTTTCAGCCTTTCGTTATAGGATGGAACACCTGTGAAAGCAGGCGCTTCATGGCTGGAGTGTGCCTTGATTGTGATTTTTGCTTCGGGGAGGGCGTGATTTGCTGGAGGTTTCTGTAACCTGGTTTAGGGGTCCTCGGTGTGGTGGGAAGCGAGGAAACTACAGCGTCAGGTTCAGGGAGTTTCATGTCAAGAGCCTTAAACCTTTCTATCAGCTCCAGTGGAGTGGAGACCTGCACTGTTCTGCCTTGATGCATAAAAGACAATTTAAAGGGGAATCCCCATCTGTAACGGATCCCCTGGGATTGCAGGGATTGGAGATAGGGACGAAAGGCTCGCCTTTTTTGAATGGTGATTTGAGACAGGTCCGCATAGATCTGATATCCCTGGTTCTGGAAAGTGAGGGGGGCTTTTTCCCTTGAAGCTTTCAGGACTGCTTCCTTAGTCTGGTAATGGTGGAAGCGGACGATTATGTCACGTGGCGGGCCATCCACTGGTCGTTTGGTCAGTGCCCTGTGCGCCCTGTCTAACTCCAACCTGTCTGCTGGGAGTTCGGGGACAAGCTCCTGTAATATAGCTGTTATGGTGCCCTCTGTGTCCTCCATGGTTTCTGGAAGCCCTCGGAATCTGAGGTTTGACCTCCTGTTCCTGTTCTCCAACTCCTCATTTTGGGAGTTGAGGGAAGCTACTTCCTCCTGAAGCTGATCCAGCATATTTTTATGGTCTTCTAGGACGCTCGTAACGTCGTCCATACGAGATTCCAGGGCGTCAGTACGGCCCCCTATATCTCTTATCTCTTTGAGGAGAGTCTCTGTGTGTTTAGATGTAACAGCAGTAACTTCCTCTCTGACGATGGACCGGAGCTGAGATAATAAAGGTTGGGTGTCAAAATAGGGCTGTTGTGGGTTGTCAAGGGCAGAGGTGCGGTGTGGCCAGCTATCAGTAGAGTCTAAAGAAAGTTCATCGCCACTCACCCTCTCAGACTCCTCTCCGCCTGGTTTCTCATGCGTTCCTCCCCCACCGTTCTCAGTGTGTGAGCTTGTTGCGGCCGCCATCTTGGATCCGGGGACCGCCGGCTTCCTCGTCTCTTTGTGAGCTTTCTTTCTGCTTGGAGCTGCGCTCATCTCGCCCCAGGTGATCTCCAGGCTCTCACCCAGCTAGAGAGTCGAACCAGGTTGGTGCTCGGGCTGTGTATATGTGGCAGGGCCTCCCGATCGCGCGGAGCCGTCTCAGGCTGCGGCCATACGTCACGGTCACGCGCGCGCGCCCCGGGAATTGAAAGTCTTATTGAATTACATACCAGACCTGCTAGACCCACCTAGTTGGGGCATCCATGAACATTGCTGTGTATCCCAGGCTGAGAAACAGCTGAAAAGCACCATGGCTAACCCAGCTTTAAACTTGGGTTAGGAGGCAAAAAGGCAGTGATTATATGGCCCTGTTTCTTAAACTGGACCAACATTTTAAATATGGTCCAGGCACTAGATTTCCTAGGGGCATTCCTAATGCTACACAGTCCAGACCACTACCTAAACTTCCCTGGAGAGGGAACAAAAGCAGAAGACAATAAAGGCAACCAAAAAGTAGAGAAATGTATGGATTTAAAATGTGTACATGGAAAATAGTGTAGCCATGTAGGAGCACCAAAATGCCCCCCACAGTCCGTTGGCCTTTGCAATTCCCCCAATGTTGCCATTTTCCCTGTACAATGCAGAGGACAAAGAACACAAATCGTCCAGGCAGCGGAGACATAGACAGATGGAATGGGTGCTCTTAAAGGGCTGGTGGAGCAAACTTCAGGTGAGCCACAAAGGCTTCAGACCCCTGATCTCTACATCAAGTCAGGCTTAGAGTTCAAGTCATGGAGGGTCATGCAAATTATTTGGTAAAGCATGGTGCACCAGTGGCACATCTCTGGTGAACCATTCTACCATGATCCCCATTGCAATAGGTGCAGCAAGACAGCCTGGACTGTCATAAATGGCTCATAAATGGTAGCTCTGTGCTTCTTTCCTGGCAGGTATCCCCTTATAGACAGGTTCACATTAAACTATTTATAGGGTTGATAAAATCCAGTCCTTTTTTGTTTAATCACTTTATATAAAGAACTAGAGAAGCACTGTTGCATTGAATATGTTAATTACAGTCCTGTATTCTTTTTCATTCAAAGAAAAATGGATATTTCTATTAGTCAAACGTTCTTTCACCAGCTCATTCTGCATTTTCAGCCTTGCAATTCTGCAATTGAATTGTAGGATATTACTGAGGAAAATAAATCGGTCACTTGAAGATCATTTAAGAATAACAGTGCTCCGGTACAAGGGGAAATAAAAAAGTTGCAATTTCTGCAAAGGTTTTGGGAGAGATGAGGAATGAAGTTGATAAAGACAGTAAAAGGAATTAAAGTGTTTAAACGTTATTATTGTTTCTTGAGGACATTAAGAATTTAGATTGTATCCTCTTGCCTGACCTATCTCAGGAGGTATTCATCTACCAGAGCATGCTGCCTGAATACTATGTATTAACTTCTGACTGCATTATAATAAACACAAGGCACAGAACTGAGAAAAGAGTAGAACAGTAAAGTTTCCACAGCTCTGTTGCGAGAAGATGTAAAGAAAGAGAGAAACCCTCTTATTTACTCCAAACTTTCAAAGTGTGTATTTTTTCATGACCCTAAAGGTGCTGCTGAACCATCCCCAAGGTATATAATGAAAGATTCCAGGAATCAGTTGCAAAAAGATGTAAAAGAAAGACAGAAACCCTTTTATTTACTCCTAACTTTCAAAATATGTACTTTTTTCAAGAGCCTAAAGGTGGCGAATTACCAATAAAAAGTGAATGTTAGTTTTCTCTTCCCAAAAAGTAGCAAACTTTTTGCGTGGTGATGACTCACCTCTTTGATTTAGACCAGGTAAAAAAGTGTACCGCTGAGAAAACAGCTATAAACTTCCATTTTTTATTTTACCTAATGTGACAGTTTCACCTGGTGCTGAATAGACGCCAACATCTTACTAAATTGGTGCTTTTCTCTGTTGAGTTTCAGTCAGAGGGGCGAGAGGGGGGAATCACTGGAGGCTTGTCAAAATAGTGGATTAAATATGAAATGGGACTGAAGGTGAAATACAGACATCTGTTTTCTTACATTTACATTAAAACGTTGTGAAGACGGGACTATTCTCCATTATGTCCTAAAGGACCTGTCCCTATGGGGGCACAATTCTGACGGGGGGATTATGGGATCTTAACCACGGTTCCTTTTTTCTTTTTTGGGGGATCTGACTTGTCTTATCCTACTGACATCTGGCATCTGCTGGGGGACGTGGCCGCTAGCTAATCCAACTGAACTCAAATAATTTTGCCTTCTCAGTACATATATAGGAGGTTGGACTGTTTTTCATTTTGACATCAATGCACAGCTTTGGTCTATCTAGAATCATTACTTTTCAATTTCTGACAGTAATTATTAAGGGGTGTGGTTAATGATGGGTGTACTTAAAGAAGACTCAATTAAAAATTGCCTAAGATGGTGTAAACCCTAAAAAAAGCATTTTTGTATTTAGGATTCACAGGGACCTAGTAAATACATCTCTAGAGTTTCCATTCATATGATTTTTTTCGTAAGTTTGATTTTCAGAATTAAAATGGTCCTGCAAAAAAATTCAACACTTGAAGCCATCAAAAATGTATTGAAACATTTTCCCAAAAGTCAAACTGAATTTGACTTGTCCTGAATCATTTTGCCCATCTGTATTTTCCCTTTGTTATAATCTCTTGGTTTACCAATTGCCATTGGAGCTTCTGACTGAAATAAAGCATTCTGTAATTTCAGCATTATTACCAAAATGTACACTATGTATTCCTCAATGCCAGAATTCCCTGTAGTTCAGGAGTTACACCTGGTTCAAGAAGCCCTGTTGTGTGGCTCACAAGTTGTCTGCTAGACCAAAACACTTTCAGAAGTTGAGCACATTGCTGAGGCTTGGGTGTATATAGTGCCCATATCAAAGTATTGTCAGTGATGGTCTGGGCACATTCCTTTGGCATGCAAATGATCAAAGCTGGAAGCTATTTGAGATGCTGGAAGCTGCAGCTTCTTACACGCTTGATTCTGCCATTTAGCATCTTTGAGGCTGGGACAAGTATTTTATACAAAGGGGGTCTGAACAAACTTTTGGGGGGCTGGGTGAGCCAGGATCATTTTGGGGGAACAAATATTTCTTGATGATTTTTGAGGAATGAGGGGAGGGATCTCTGCTTATTCAAACTGAATTCCTGATGGCTTCTCCAGTCATTTTGCATCAAAGTTATTGTAGTCTGTGAGCATCTCTGAGTGCTCATAGTGGCTCTCATGGTAAGAAAGGTTGAGGACCCCTGCTCTATGCAAATAGACATAAACTGATCTAAAGAGTATTTCAGTAGACAATGGAAAATAAAGTTGCTCAGTACACTTCTGTCTGCATCATGGAATATACAAGGCATATAGGTTACTAATGAACTTAAGTTTGCTGGAGCAGAATAATAACCATGATCTTCCAATGCAAACTGAGTTTGAAACTGACTGACAAACCTTTTTTCTATACAGCATTTCTCTCTTTTTCTCTGGAGGAATCTGTGCAACAGACAAGGAAGACAAAGGTAAACTAACTTCCTCTAAATCTGTAATAGCGGAGAACAAAATCTAATGAAAGTGGCTGAATGCTGACTGACATAATCAGATCAGTTTAGCACCATCTGCAAAAAGTGCACTTTGGATCAATAGTGCACTTTAGGTGAAAAATGTAATAGAAGTACCTGGTACTCACCTGACCCTTGGTGGACAACAGGGGTCAAGCTAAAGATCCGGTGAAGCAAGTTTCCCTTTGAGTATGCTTTTGCGTGTTAACTGAAGTTCACATCTAAGTAAGCTTTTTTTTTTACTTGAACACAGTAAAAGAATTCTGTAAAAGAATGTGTTCCAATTTCTCCCCAAAAATTCCCCTACTGATGTGATGGGGCATTTTTACAGGTGTAGAATAACTTCCTGGAAATTCCTGGTTTACTGTCTAGGGACAAAGAAAGCTGGGTAGCTGACTGGGAACAGATGGACAAAGGACAAACAACCCACCTAAAAAGGCAAGCTGCCAACCTCCCGGGGCGTGGGTGGTCTGGTACTCCGAGAGCCCGTAATCCACCCAGTTCTTCAGCAGAGCTCCTTAAGGTGACATTGCACAGGCCCGGGGTAGTCCTTTGATGGTCGCAGACTTGGGAAGGGGAAACACAAGGCAAAGGTACACAAGACACGGACAAATGAGCTGGGCCCCAGTGCAGGCTGTGGCGGAGCTGGGCCCCAGTGCAGGCTGTGGCGGAGCTGGGCCCCAGTGCAGACTGTGGCGGAGCTGGGCCCCAGTGCAGGCTGTGGCGAAGCTGGGGCCCCAGTGCAGGCTGTGGCGGAGCTGGGCCCCAGTGCAGGCTGTGGCGGAGCTGGGCCCCAGTGCAGGCTGTGGCGGAGCTGGGCCCCAGTGCAGGCTGTGGCGGAGCTGGGCCCCAGTGCAGGCTGTGGCGGAGCTGGGCCCCAGTGCAGACTGGGGCAGAGCCGGGCCCCAGTGCAGGCTGGGGCAGAGCCGGGCCCCAGTGCAGGCTGGGGCAGAGCTGGGCCCCAGTGCAGGCTGGGGCAGAGCTGGGCCCCAGTGCAGGCTGGGGCAGAGCTGGGCCCCAGTGCAGGCTGGGGCAGAGCTGGGCCCCAGTGCAGGCTGGGGCAGAGCTGGGCCCCAGTGCAGGCTGGGGCAGAGCTGGGCCCCAGTGCAGGCTGGGGCGGAGCTGGGCCCCAGTGCAGGCTGGGGCGGAGCTGGGCCCCAGTGCAGGCTGGGGCGGAGCTGGGCCCCAGTGCAGGCTAGGGCGGAGCTGGGCCCCAGTGCAGGCTGGGGCGGAGCTGGGCCCCAGTGCAGGCTGAGGCGGAGCTGGGCCCCAGTGCAGGCTGAGGCGGAGCTGGGCCCCAGTGAAGGCTGTGGAACCACAAGACCCAGCACAAACAGCAAATACAAAGACAGAACTATGACGGGCTGTGAGTCCCTATACAGATGGAGACAGAACTATGAAGGGCTGTGACCCCCCAGTACAGACAAGGAAGGCCCAGAAAGGACTTGAAGGCAATAAGCCCAAATTCTCAACACAGAAAGGGCCAAAGGTCCACAAGGACACAGACATATGCTAGGTGTGTTGGCTTAAAGCAGACAAAGCAATGATCCAACAACAGGAGCAGGGGCACATGCATTTATAGGAACCTCAACAACATTATTAAAGCCAGGTGGGGTCAAACAATGCGGCTTTAGGACCCAGGGAACAACCACACCACTCTAGCAGACACACAGCTACACCACCAGAGCAAACAGCACAATGGCCAGAGCAGCGGACTTGGAGCTATGAAGGCTAGTAGACGGTGCCAGTTCAAGATCCTGTCCATGACAGTGTTGTACATCATTTTTCCAATGGTATAAGGAGATTTTTTTAAAGCTTGGAAACAACAGCACCCTATGGGCTATGCTAAAGAATTTGCCAAATCGGTCTTCATAGCCCATAGAGTGCTGTTGTTTCCAAACTTTTTTTTGTTAAAAGTGCCATAGCTTGGATCTCTCCCCAAAATAGTGTTGAATTGACCCCACTAAGTTATGAAGTTGCTTGCTGCAATTTGAGGAACAAGTGTAGCAAGAATACTCTGAAGCTGGAAGTCTGAAGAGCAGTAGCAGTGCTATTGGCACTCACTAAGTAATAACTGATACCAGTCAGTATCACAGCTGGTATTGGAGCTCTGCTTTGAAATGCATACCTATTTATATTATATTATTATTTCAGTCTGAGACAAGCCGGCACTTAACACTTAACAAGGTGTCATCAACAAAGAAACCAGTAATGTATGAGGGCAATCACTTTTTTGTCCCAACCTAATTGTTAGTGTAACGCCCTGTCTTTGCTGATCAAAAAGGCTGCCAAGCATCCACAGACAGCAAACATATAAACTCTAATATCCAAAATTGAATTTACCTGGAGTTGAACTCTTGTAAAAAAAGGTGTAAAGTAACCAGTCGCTGCTTGCCCTCCCCTAGAAACAGTCCTGCCCCAGGTCCACTTTAAATTCCTGCTGCTCCACAAACCAACCATTGTTTTTTTTAAACTTTGCTTCTATACAGTAGGCCAAAAGCTTGCTTTTAGAAGGACTGCATTGCTGGAAGCTTTGCCAGTTTTTAAAATAGCTTTATATTATTATCACACTAAATGGAAAGGCAATTCTGACAGCCATCACTTGCAAAGGACCTACATAAAAGGGAAAATATTAATATCTAAATGTTATGCAAATATAAATACCAGGATGAATGGGTTTATACTTAGGCTGCCTATCTCAAAATGTGGAGTTCAGTTTTAAACATACAGTAATTTATTTAACGCTTTCTGTTTGCTGTAGGTAATTAGTAGGTATTTCAAAACATACAATCAGAAGATGGAGAAGATACCAATATTTTCCTCATTCCTAAATACATGATTGAAATAAACTTACGGTAATTCTTGCTACTATTAATCATTTTGTTTTTGTTGCTAGAGGAAGCTATGCACTGTAAAAAAAAAAGAGAAAATGCAGACAAAATATATCTAGCACACTGATAGCAAATGCTTGCTATATCCAAAAGAGATCCATTTTCACCAACATGTCCCAATGTGCCAGGTAAGGTAATATGATTATACTCATCCAATAATAACATCTCGTTATTGTATTTCCTAAAATGTGTACTTTTAGCTAGAGCTAGAGTTTTTTAAGTCTATTTTTACTGCTCTAGAAAAGAAAGCATTGTTATTATTTTTCAGGCAAACTCCTGCTGCATTCCATATAATACTGTGCACTCTGCGTGGCTCCATCTATGGGTTACAGGGTCAAGGCTTGTTGAAAAGTTATTACTTAGATTGCAGATCCTATAATGTTCCAACAAAACACATGGACATCCACATGACGTTTATTTTTAGCAACAATATCTCAGTAAAGGGCTGTACATACACGTCTGGAATGAGCCAAGGAAGTCAATTACCCTCAAAATGTCTTCATTAGTGTTGCTGAAATATGTCACAATTCAGTTTGAAAGCAGTGCAGATTAACATTTCCAAAGGTTCAGGATTTGGGACGCCCAGAATCTGACCACCACTCAAGCACAAGAAGAGATAGTGTTTTTTGTCTGTTAAAAGAAACAAAACTGAACCCCCATGTAGTCCACATGGGAATTGCTTAGCTCTCAAAAACCAAGTTCCTAAACTAGTTCCCAACCCATCCACAGACAATTAATTGGGATCATGATTGATGGAACGTCTGTTGTCCAGCCTTCTTGCCATCTCCTCCATCAACACACCCTGTTGATGTGACAAAATGGATACCTCACTTGATCAGTTGACCCCCCAAAGTCTCCCTCTCTGCACTGTTGGGCATTGCTCAGCTGGCATCGAAGTTGGGAGATCATTCCTCCTCTTTCTTTCCTCTTGTGATGTCACTTCCCTTTCACAAACCCCTGAAATTCTTTGCTTTAGCAGGCAAACAAAATTGCCAGACAATAGTTGCTGCCCATTTTATTTTACTTTCTAAAAGGGGTGTAAAAATGGCACACACCTCATAAATCTTTCACCCCTCTGCAGCGATGAAGTACCCAAACTCTTTAGAGAGTCGGATATTTACATACTCTGGCACTCCCTGATAGCTCTCTGTTGCTGACACAGCCTCTGCAGTAGATATAGCATTCTAGGGTAGTACAAATTACATGTGGTATACTAGGGTGCTACATCTAGTATGCAGGTTATCTAAAATTTAACTTATATTGCCACTACATGTCAGGAAAGGGGAGGCTAGGTAAGAATGTTGAAGATGAGAGCACTTTCATGACTTTATCCAGCAGTGGCTATAAGCAGGGGTGTACATACCAAAAAGACAGTGCTGGCACGTGCCCCCAGGCCCAAGGAACAAGGGGGCCTGGTGCACGCTCCCTACACCTCCCGGAACAAGTGTACATACTTTCCTACCCATCCATTCCGCCTCCTTCCTCCTATCCTTTGTGAGCGTGCCTCCAACACTGAGGGACCTGGCCAGTGAGTGTTCACCGGGGGGGTTGCTGATGGGGGCCCTGCTACTGGGCCCGTTTAGGGAAATGTATGCCCCTGGCTATAAGCATGGTAGCTGAATAGAAAGCACTGAACTACCAGGCTAATCATGCAAGTCAGGCAAGATAAGTGCCTCACCTGCCTGACTACCAGCCAGAGAAACGGAGGTACTGTCGCAGGAACATTAGTATCCAAAGTAGCTGTTTCCCCAGCATTCACTAATATCACAGTGACACTAGTGAAATGCCATTGAATTACCCCTTCCAATGGTTTAAATGCCCTTCCCTGTGGCAGTGAGTAGTAAGAAATTATAAACTCTAGGCTCCTAAAGTATAATTGGCAGAGGAAGCTGCCATGTCAACCAAGTCACAAAATGCCAGCTCAAGCTGAGAAGCCTACAAGTTGCGGGAACGCCACAGCTAGAGACTAAGCAGGGGATGCGGCCAATGGCGCACTCTGCCCTGCTCAGCTTTCTTCGGCTTCTTAGTATCTCAGCTCAGCGGCAAGCAGAGCCAAAGGGAGTCAATGGAAATCGAGCACCGTGACTGCCAGAGCAGGCCAATCAGTGCGCTCGGTTTCAGCAGCATCTGTGCCATGGGAACAACAGGAAGATGCTGTCCCCATGTTGTCCTTGTGTGCACAACCTGTCCCTGCATGTCTGTTCTGCATCCTGTCGTTTTTCAGTTTCAAGCCTTTGCTTTATCCAGCTATATTTCGGAGTCCAGCCTGTCCTGCATCTAGCCATCTTTCTATGTCCAGGTTGTCTGAAATCCACCCATGTTTCTGTATAAAGCCAATGTTATAACCAGTCTTGATCTGTGTGCAGCATGCCATGGAATTGTGTCTTGAGCCTTGCCACCAGCCAGCTAAAACCACTGTCTGCTGTTGATGGATTGCTTATAGAGGTTCTTGGTGGACTACTTCTGAGATTCTGCACCCTACTTCCTGGGTCTAAAGTGAAAATATAGCATTTTGTCATAATACAATGTATTAAGGATAATATAAACATAATGCCATCCCTGGTTGGAGGGCTCATAACTGACACCTGACCAAAATATGATTTGCCCAATAAGTACTGACCACAAGAATGTCAAATGTCTGAAGAGGAATGTGGAAATAAGTCAGCACAAGAAAATCTACTTAGTCTGTTTGATTTAATACTTTAATCGTGCTGATGAAGGTCTATCAAAGTTACTCCTATAACAGCTATAAAATTCTACAAAACTTGCCAGGTAATTAAAAGACTACTGAGCTTATTCCAATTAGTAAATAATATTCTATAATAAGTTAAAGGAGGAGTGCTTTGCCGTGAATACCTATACTGGCTCAGGAGAATAATTTTAGCCTGTTTGATGTACTGTTTAAATCACGTCACTGAAGGTCTATCAAATTCACTCCTAGGACACCTATAAAACCTACCACACTTTCCAAATAATTAATAACACTATACGGTACTTGGCTTTTTCCAAAGGTAATGCAAAATGCAAGGCACACTGCCTTTAGCAGTCAGAAATATTTCTCATTTCAGATTATAAGGACAATGGCAGCTGATAAGTTGTGATAAATTACTTGCAGGTTGATTTTAAATGAGGCAACATATCCAAGTAATAGTAAAAGCCTTTATTGTAGAGACTGTATTTTCATCCTATAAGACGCCCCCCTCCAAAATAAAAGTGGTGGTAAAATGTTAGTGCGTCTTATCGGGCATATGTAAGAAAAAATTAAATAAAAACCTACATTATGGCACTCCCTCCGCCACTAACATGCAGCTCCTGCAGCTGCCATCACAGGCCACGGCTATGTGTGGCCCTGAGCCAGCGCTAGCTTGGGAGCGTATAGCGGAGTGTGTGTGTTTGTGTTTGTTTCTGACTGTGGGGGTGACAATGATGGTGGAGCAGGAGGCCAGCCCCTAGTAAGGTCATGGCGGGAATGGGGGAAATTTCGCATGTTGGGGCATACTTCCCCTGGCTGTAATGGGACATGCTGGCCCTGGCTGCAATGGGGCATGCCGGCCCTGGCTGTAATGCGGTATGCTGGCCCTGGTTGTAATGAGGCATGCTGGCCCTGGCAGTAATAGGGCATGCTGGCCCTGGCTGTAATGGGGCATGCCGGCCCTGGCTGTAATGGGGCATGCCGGCCCTGGCTGTAATGGGGCATGCCGGCCCTGGCTGTAATGGGGCATGCCGGCCCTGGCTGTAATGGGGCATGCCGGCCCTGGCTGTAATGGGGCATGCCGGCCCTGGCTGTAATGGGGCATGCCGGCCCTGGCTGTAATGGGGCATGCCGGCCCTGGCTGTAATGGGGCATGCCGGTCCTGGCTGTAATGGGGCATGCCGGCCCTGGCTGTAATGGGGCATACTGGCCCTGGCTGTAATGGGGCATGCTGGCCCTGGCTGTAATGGGGCATGCTGGCCCTGGCTGTAATGGGGCATGCTGGTCCTGGCTGTAATGAGACATGCCGGCCTTGGCTGTATAAGGGCATGCAGGTCTGGCTGCAATGGGGCATGCTGGCTCTGGCTGTAATGAGGCATGCCGGCCTTGGCTTTAATGAGGCATGCTGGGCCTGAACTTCCATGCTTAGCCATGACCCAGAAATTAAAACAAAGAAAGTGTCTTCCCTCAGAATATAAGGTATTTATAATATAATCGCAGATGTTGAGATGCTATGAAATGGCTTATTTTACACTGTTCCCAAGGGGTAAAAGGGCTCAGGAAGTTAATGTTTGTATGGACAGAGACTTTAATATTTGATATTGCATATACAGAGCTTTACAAACTAGTGTAGCTGCCTCTCTCCTCATGCTGTACAGTGTAACAAGCAGAACAGGAGTCCTGCTGTTAAGCTGCAAAAAGGTAGCCAGCTCTCTGCTGTGTTAGATACTGTAATAATGTTTGATCCCTTTTGTGTTACATTGTAAACCACTTCACAGCTGTGTGAGTATCTGCATCCTGCTGCTGATAGAAATGCTGCATCTGTAACTAACAATTTAATATACACTAAACCTCTCTGAACATTAATTTATTTTTTTTACTGTGTCATTTAACAGTATTTGTGGCCGCATATACAGAAAAAGCCTGTACCATCGATTTAATTTGAATCATTTATATAAGGCTACTATTACATGGGAAGCATTTTGTAACAACCAACCTCCTCTCCTGCTCTTTTCCCATACTCGATTTGGCCAATAGAATAAAAAACAACTCACTGGGGGGTGAGCACTTTACACAGAATTTAAACCTGAGACTTTGGGGTTGATTCAGAGCCACATGAGAATTCTCACTAGCTTTTTAGGAGAGAAAATTGCCATTTACTTTTTTCTACCGGGTGTAAAATTTCACCTGGCTCTGAATCAGCCCTAAGGTAGACAAAGGAAGCCATGGGCAGTTTTCTCTCCTAAAAAAGGAGTTAGGGTCACCGGCATCAGAGGAGGATCATAGTTATCGTGTAAATTGTTTTATTATTTTAATGCTTCAGCCAGGCTTAGTGAGGTCAGATGGAGGGAGCATGCTTTTTTAGCATGCTTGTGTGAAAAATGAGGAAAGAATGTGGTGTTCTCCCTTACTCTATTAAGTTCTACAGGGTGAATACCCATAGTTGTTTCGATAATGTAGCTGAGATATTGGGCAGGTACTTTAGTGCTGTTGAATCATTGGCGTGTTGATGCTGCAGAGTAATGAAAATGCCTTGAATGTAGACCTGACAATGTTCTCGTTTTATCTAGGTGGGAATCTGAAGCCTTACTGCCGTTGTTTCAGCTCTTTATATACATGTGTCCCCTTATCATATCCTCTTATGTCAGTCTTACAAAAATGGGTCTTGTTCCAGGAAATGAGGGAACATTTCTCTAGATGGGATTAGAAGTATTATTAGGGTTGCTTTGTTATGTCGAATATGGCTTTGTTCTGTTCTAGTGCACTGTTCTCTTTTGGTCAAACTGAAATGAATCATCATATATCTGGTTGATTTTAATTTAACTGAAATGCACAAAGAGAATGTCTCGCATAGCTCAAACTTGATCAGCTAAATGGTGCTGACCACAGGAGGATCACCGACAAAGCTGTGCGGAACTTACCAAAACCAAAAGAATGGATTGCCAGACCAGTCCGCATGAAAACCTCCTAAAATCAAGGCCGCACAACTAATGTATAAAATTAATTTAGTTTTTTTTATATCGGATGGCATACATGACAAACAAAAATAATATGACATCAAAATCAACTAAAATGTAGCATACTTCAGATGACGGAATTCCACTAACTCATTCAAATATAAATACATATATTGCACTGTTCGCTTTAAACATGATATTACTCTTCTCTTAATAAATGCAAAAGTATATAATCCTCCTAAAAATCACAATCCCAGTGTAAACAATCCACACTACAAAGTGCTCAGTGCTATGAATGCCTATAATTTGATCACAAAAAAAGCGGAGGTGAGGTAGGAGATAACGTGGCCCCTTCTGTTTTTGCGGGCGGATGGGGCGCGCCAATTACCGCCTCCGCCGGTAATTGGTTCCTACATTGTTTGGAGGGATATAAAAGAGAGGAAATGAAAACGAGCTGAAGGCATCCTGACAAAGTGGTGAGGCATTCCACCACGCAACGGGTCGGTGCTCTGTCAGCTTACTCTGATCCAGGACCCTAGAACTGATATAGTTCACTATTTGCTAGTTCCCTTTTTATCTTGTGCCTTTTTGTTTTTGGGTTTTTGTCTTTGAAATTGATTGTTTATGGGGCACTTTTTGTAATAATAAGTTTGGAATCAAATTAGTTGGTATTTAATATACAGGTCCTTCTCAAAAAATTAGCATATAGTGCTAAAGTTCATTATTTTCCATAATGAAATGATAAAAATTAAACTTTCATATATTTGAGATTCATTGCACACCAACTGAAATTTTTCAGGTCTTTTTTTGTTTTAATACTGATGATTTTGCCATACAGCTCATGAAAACCCCAAAATCCTATCTCAAAAAATTAGCATATCATGAAAAGGTTCTCTAAACGAGCTATTAACCTAATCATCTGAATCAACTAATTAACTCTAAACACCTGCAAAAGATTCCTGAGGCTTTTAAAAAAGCCCAGCCTGGTTCATTACTCCAAACCGCCATCATGGGTAAGACTGCCGACCTGACTGCTGTCCAGAAGGCCATCATTGACACCCTCAAGCAAGAGGGTAAGACCCAGAAAGAAATTTCTGAACAAATAGACTGTTCCCAGAGTGCTGTATCAAGGCACCTCAATGGAAAGTCTGTGGGAAGGAAAAAATGTGGCAGAAAACGCTGCACAACGAGAAGAGGTGACCGGACCCTGAGGAAGATTGTGGAGAAGGACCGATTCCAGACCTTGGGGGACCTGCGGAAGCAGTGGACTGAGTCTGGAGTAGAAACATCCAGAGCCATCGTGCACAGGCGTGTGCAGGAAATGGGCTACAGGTGCCGCATTCCCCAGGTCAAGCCACTTCTGAACCAGAAACAGCGGTAGAAGCACCTGACCTGGGCTACAGAGAAGCAGCACTGGACTGTTGCTCAGTGGTCCCAAGTACTTTTTTCTGCTGAAAGTAAATTTTGCATGTCATTCGGAAATCAAGGTGCCAGAGTCTGGAGGAAGACTGGGGAGAAGGAAATGCCAAAATGCCTGAAGTCCAGTGTCAAGTACCCACAGACAGTGATGGTCTGGGGTGCCATGTCAGCTGCTGGTGTTGGTCGACTGTGTTTTATAAAGGGCAGGGTCAATGCAGCTGGCTATCAGGAGATTTTGGAGCACTTCATGCTTCCATCGGCTGAAAAGCTTTATGGAGATGAAGTTTGCATTTTTCAGCACAACCTGGCACCTGCTCACAGTGCCAAAACCACTGGTAAATGGTTTACTGACCATGGTATTACTATGCTGCCAACTCTCCTGACCTGAACCCCATAGAGAATCTGTGGAATATTGTGAAGAGAAAGTTGAGAGAAGCAAGACCGAACACTCTGGATGAGCTTAAGGCCGCTATCGAAGCATCATGGGCCTCCATAACACCTCAGCAGTGCCACAGGCTGATTGCCTCCATGCCATGCCGCATTGAAGCAGTCATTTCTGCAAAAGGATTCCCGACCAAGTATTGAGTGCATAACTGAACATCATTATTTGAAGGCTGACTTTTTTTTTATTAAAAACACTTTTCTTTTATTGGTCGGATGAAATATGCTAATTTTTTGAGATAGGATTTTGGGGTTTTCATGAGCTGTATGGCAAAATCATCAGTATTAAAACAAAAAAAGACCTGAAAAATTTCAGTTGGTGTGCAATGAATCTCAAATATATGAAAGTTTAATTTTTATCATTTCATTATGGAAAATAATGAACTTTAGCACTATATGAGAAGGACCTGTAAACTTTTCATAGATATATTTTTTGTGATCAAATTATAGGTATTCATAGCACTGAGCACTTTAGTGCGGATTGTTTACACTGGGATTGTGATTTTTAGGAGGATTATATACTTTTGCATTTATTAAGAAAAGAGATATATCATGTTTAAAGTGCAATATATTTGTATTTGCATGAGTCAGTAGGATTCCGTCATCTAAAGTATACTACATTTTAATTGTTTTTAAATGTCCCTGTCATAGGATTTTTGTTTGTCTACACGAAATTAATTTTATACATTAGTTGTGCGTGCGGCCTTGATTTTAGGAGGTTTTTATGCAGACTGGTCTGGCAGTCCATTCCTTTTGGTTTTAATTTAACTGAAACCTTACAATCCTGATGGTTATCATAACATAATACACCAGCTGCTTTTGAGTGGCAAGAAAAATATACCGGTAAATGAGAAAGTGATCAAAATGTAAATATAAATGTAGCTCAAAACATGCTAGGGCATTTATTGTAATCTTTATCTAGGTAGACAATTCTTTGTCCAGCGGAAGTCCCTTGTTCTGTTTATCCTGGACAGAATGACATACTGAGGCACTGCAATTATCTGCCATTATCTAAAGACGAGCTACTGGCATTAAAGGTTTTTTTTTTACTTATAAATTGAGTTGACTAAACTTCAAATTTAAACAGAGTAGGCGGAGATGCTGCAGCAATGCAGAACAGCCTCACATACTGTTTGCATAGAGAAGACCCGGCACAGCCTGTTGTCTGCCATGACAGCGGGGAATGCAGCTGAATACCTCATCTCGAATCTATAGAAGCACCAGACTTTGAGTCTGTGGAGGAGGCAAGATGTGTAATGCCTTTAAAGTAAAAGTCCACTTTTGTTGACTTTTCTCAAGACTCTAGGGTCAGGCAGAGCCAGTGGTTGGATAGAAGATCCATTTAGCTCACCGCTACTTCCGCACCACTGATTGTCCTCCTGCCGCCCCAGTTTTTGAAGCTGGGAGCTGCATTTACAGTTTATGGCTGGTGGGTGGGCTTGACCTGTACACAGCCGTATCCCGTTGAAAAAAATTGCGGCCTCTGTACACCAGGCACTTCTACGTGCGGAAGCTCTCATTGTTTCTAATGGAGTCTGGCCGTACATAGACCACATCTACTCACCAGCCAGAACCCCGAGGCGCATTTCCACAAACTGGGGCTGCGGAAGTACATTTGGTAGCACAAAAGTGCTGTTGAGGTAAGCAGATAGTCTGTCCCCTCTGACACTGCCTGGTCCTAGAGTCTTGGAAAAAGTCAACAAAAGTGGAATTTTTGAAGGGATTTCCCAGGAAAATGATATATTGTTTTTTTCAGCATAGTCTGGGCTTTAACATGAAATGTCTTGTTTGTCATTTTTTAGGTGTATTCTCAATATTTTTGTGTGAAATATGTGAAAAAAAATGGTAGTGTTTTTTTGTAATAAAAATGTAAGTTTGTCAAAAAAATCTTATGCGTGTGAAATCCCAATTTCTGCTGGTTACAGCGGTACCACATATGTATAGGTAGACACCCTTTTCTGCCCAGGAGACTCCCCCAAACTGAAACAGCGCTTTAGGGGATTTTCAGATAAAATACAACTATGCTATGCGCTATGTGCACCTTGCAGTTTTTCCAAAAAAACAACCCTTTACATTTGAAATACCCCCAACAAACTATATATTCTCTGGATGTACACTCCTCAAGCTTTCTAGGTGTACCAGTTGTTGATCTGGCCACAGTTTTCTGGAAGTAATCCCTCAATGTAATCTTTGGTTGAAAAGAGTTTCCCTAAAAAAAGGATAAAAAAGCAGAATCAAAGCCACATTTTCCTAAAAAAAAACTATATACAAACAAGAAAAAACAAGTTTAATCTGAAAAAGCAACATCCCCCGAACAGAATGATACCCAACATGCATAGCTACTGTCAAGGAAAGAGTTGCCAAACACCCCAAAGTAAAGCATGTGCGTAACGGCAATTTTACTTGAAAATTTCAGCTCTGCAAAGTGCGCACCTTGCGATTTTTCAACAAAAACAACCCTTTACATTTGGAATATCTCCCATAAACCATATATTCCCTGAAAGTACACGTTAAGCTTTCTAAGCGTACCCAGCTTGTTGTAGTGGGCTCATCTTTCTGGAATTAATCCCTCAAAGAATTCTTTGGTTGCGCAGGGTTTCCCTAAAAAATGTATAAAAAAGCTGAATAAAAAACACTTTTTCCTAAAATATAAATATGCAAACAAGAAAAAACAAGCTAAGTCTGAAAGCGCAAGGTCCCCCGAACAGAACAATATCCAACATGCATAGCTACTTTTAACCCTTTTAATTGCCAGCCTACTTGAGATTTTGTCACCCTCTGTTGACAGGTCAATTTCCTCCATTTTGCGCCATTTTTGCTGGAATTTTCAAGCCTAAGGCCACTGGCTTTTCTGCCCCCCCCCCCCCCCCCGGGCTTTGGGGAGGCAGGTAAAGGGGGTGCCGGGGGTTAATGGCAAGTCACCCGCTAGGGCCTTTCAGGCCCTCTCCTGAAGCTGGAGAGCCAGGGGGGGTGATCAGAGGCCCCCTGGTGAAGAGGAGACCCTGTGGGAGTGATCGATCATTGAGGTAAGTATATGTCATTTTTTTTTTTTACATGTATTTTGGCGGCTGCTGAAGGGGGGTGGCTATTTCGGGCCCTCCTCTGCACCCGGGGGGGCCTGGGTGGGGCATCGAAGCCCCCTCGGATGAAGAGGAGACCCGGCCGGATCGAACAAGGGGTCAGGTGAGTGTTTTTGTTATTTTACTTTTACTGTAGCAGGGGAGAAAGTCAAGCAGTAGATTGTACGTGCATGCCACTTAAGTGGAGTGGAAGCGAGCACATAGAATCTATGTGCTTGGCACTGAAAGGGTTATACCCAGGCCCCTACATTGACATCACTGACTGATTGGAAGCATAGGACAATGATTCTTTTCCCTGCTCCAGGCATCCGCTGTTCAATTCCGGCTGTCAGACAGCAAAGATTGGATGGCTTGGGGCAGCACCCAGTGATGGAAGGAGGTAAGTGTGTGTGTATTTTTAAACCTAACCCTTTGTGAACTGGTAAGGGGCCCTTGAGACCCCTACACCAGTTCAAAAGGCAGGAGGGCTGGCAAGTCATCGGACATCAAGTGGAGGACTTGCCAAAACCCCCTAACCTAATACCTGTATTCCCAAAGGCCAAGGAGTGCAGAAGAGCTATATGGGCTGGTAGCCCTCAGGGCCGGGGGCTGGATGCTTAGCCTCCGTGCCCTAGTCTACCAGCCCACAAAGCTGGTAGCCAGGTTTTGCTGGAGAGGGGACAAGCCACACCTTTTATTCTCTAATTTTGAAGGGTTTAGCTCTTGATAGTTAACTGCAAAGTGCAGTTGTAATTTATTTGAAAATCTCATAAAGCGATTGTTTCAGTTTGGGGTCTTCTGAGCAAGAAAGGATGTCTACCAAAAATTATGTGGTACTGTTGTAATTGGGAGGAATAGGGCTTTTACACAATATGGTTTTCTTTAAAAAAAAATATATATATATATATATATATATATTATAAAATGCTACACAATTCTATTCTTTTTTGTTCTACAGATTTTACCACAAAAAATTAAAGGCTAAAAAATTATAAACAAGAAATTTCATGTTAAAGCCTCTGATAAAAAAAAACACTATATTATTTACCTGGATAAATAAATCTCTGGACATTAGGGTTGATTCAGAGAGAAAAAAAAACACTTTCGTTTTTGTGTCGATCTGTATTTTTTTTTTAAATGTTCCCGCTCTCGTATGAGTGTACGAGTGATTCTTAGCATGCATTGCAAGCCTTCAGTAAAGTCTTTGTCCGTTCGTATGCCAACGAGAATGTCATTTTCCAGCTTTCATTTTCCGTTTATGTTACTCATGTTACAATGTAGGCTTTCGTTTTTGCCCTTTTTCCATCGTCTCCTCCCACAAATCCTTTACGTTTCCCGTTAGATTCTGATTTCCTTTTACAATAAATAATCGTCCAGACGAAAATCCTTACGATTTTACGCCTGCGCACTACAAACTTAACTCATTAATGTGCTCGCCTACATATTTGGTTCACTAAATTTGGCTACAATGCTTAGCTAAATCACTTTGCGCTCAGTATATTCTTGCATTTCACATCCCTCAAACTTACCCAAATCACTTCGCGGTCTCATTCTTCTTCCATTTCACACCCCTAAAACATACCCAAATCCCTTCGCGGTCTCATTCTTCTTCCATTTCACACCCCTAAAACTTACCTAAATCACTTAGTGGTCTCATTCTTCTTCCATTTCACACCCCTAAAACCTAGCCAAATCACTTTGCGGTCTCATTCTTCTTCCATTTCACACCCCTAAAACTTACCTAAATCACTTCGCGGTCTCATTCTTCTTCCATTTCACACCCCTAAAACTTACCTAAATCACTTAGTGGTCTCATTCTTCTTCCATTTCACACCCCTAAAACTTTCCCAAATCACTTTGCGGTCTCATTCTTCTTCCATTTGACACCCCTAAAACTTACCTAAATCACTTTGCAGTCTCATCTTCCATTTCACACCCCTAAAACTTACCCAAATCACTTCGCGGTCTCATTCTTCTTCCATTTCCCACCCCTCAAACTTACCCAAATCACTTTGCGGTTCTGCAAATCTTCATCTTTAAATATTTCTTGCCCCATTCGTTTTGTGGTAACCAACTCTTAATTAATGTATTTCGAAAAGGAAATGACACAGAAACAGGTTTTTGTTTTGTTTTGTTTAATCACAAATGCCACTTTGTGTTGGCCTTATTTTTGTTTTTATTTTTTTATAAAAATGTAACAACTTTTACAATTTTTTTTGAATAAATAAAATTTAGAAATGTTTAAAATTTAAATAACATTTTAAAAATTGTAAAACTATATACATAGCAATGGCAGGACCCAGAACATTATTCATCTTCATCTGTGGTCCCCAACGAGTCGCGCAGCTCCTGCATGTCGGCCACCAACGCAAGGACCCCTGCACTCCTCTGTGCCACTCTGGCACGTGTGGTCCCTGTATAAAAAAGAAAAAAACATTATTTGTTGGCAAATACATGATTATCAGCTGGGGATGGAATGTTTATTAGGTTGCAAGCTAACTCTTGAGGCCATATGTAATTATGCTAAGGAATTCATCAAAGGAAGAGGACATATGTCATTATGCTAAGGAATTAATCAAAGGAAGAGGGCATATGTCATAATGCTAATGCCATTGACTATGACTTTAGGTATCTTGATGATCATGTCAATTCCCACATACTCAAAATAATAACATTATAACTTACTTCGTTGGTGGCTGAGGTCTGCTTTTCGGACCACCCTCGGTTCTGGGACCTGCCACTGCTGGGAAGTTGAGGCTGTAGAGACATGCCAAATTGGGTCACTTCTAATGTCTGAGTCAACATTAAGCAAATGACAATTTGAATGTGTGTGTGTGACATCACCCACCTTCTCCATGTGCCTCCTGGGCCTGATCTGCTGCAGTCCCTGCTCCAGATCCTTCACCCACTACCGAATCATCTAGAAAAAGGAAATCAGCTTTTGTTTCAAATAGCATGTATGTGTGTGCGGTTACATTAAGAGTCACATACCAGAGGCTAATGGCTCCGTCGCTTGGTACGAATCCCTGCCCACGCCGTGACGCCCCTCCTCTGTCGAAAGGTCCAGGGGCTGGTCAGAGGCCGCTACAGAGGAGGGGTAGGAACATCGCCCTGGAGATCCACCACCTTCACTTGGTGCTGCAGATTCATGCAGCACTGGTCGGCCTGTGCGCCTCCGGGTGCGTCAGATTCAGTACTCCATTTCCAACACTAGAAAAGCAAAGCATTTATAAATAAAGGCCTACCTTCTGTATTATTTACATCTAGCATGCAATCACTATGTACTTACTTGGGAAATGGAGCCCGAAAAATCTCTGCACCCAGGGCATGTGTAGTCACTTCAGGTGCAACCAATGCTGCCTGATCTGTGTATGGGTGAAGGTGGTGTCCGAGAAACGATCTCAAGGGCGATGTTCCTCTTCTTAAATGAGTTGGGCAGGTAGTCGTACCTGCGCTGAAGCATCGTCTAAAAAACACAAAATAAACATAGTTGTTAGATCAAACTGCATACAAATATCTGTCACAATTAGATCAGTTGACTAAATGACATTCCCAGACACATTTCTAGCCTCAAACTATCCTTGTAGATGCAAGCACTTCAGTTTTGCACGGAGTTTTACAAACTTTGAAAATATACATTTTGTTTCTGCTCTTCCTTAAGGCCTAGGCATGCATTTAGATGGGAAATCAAAGTCCTTACAATACACTTACGAGCATAATCCTGGACACACAGCTCATTCTCTTTAAGATTTTCAACATGCCAACTAAAAAAGCCCTCGGTAAGGCCACACCAGCCAAGGAGGCCATCAGCAAAATGCCCCAGCGGCCTGAGGAGCCTTCTTCCCCACATCTGACCACTCGGTCACAACTACCAACTCCCAAGGTGCGGGAAACGCGCAGCCACAGTGGCCAACCCAAGGCGACATTGCCCACCAAGGCCGCAAAACCCAAACCAACCAGCAAAGCCAAGGAGGGAGCGGCTAAGAAGAAGCCAACAACCAGGCAGGTACGCTGGAAAGAAAGGCCACTAAGAAGTAGAGGGTGAGAAGCCCCAGCCCCCAAAAAACACCCTCCCCGGCCTAGCACATCCCTTCATAAAGCACGCTCCACTGGCAAGGCCAGTAAGAGCCACAGCCCAGAAGCCCCAGCCCAGCCAGCTCTGCCTCTCCAGCTCCACGTGGTAAAAGCTCCCATGGGCATGGAACCACTAGTGACAATGCCACCAAGTGCCACAGGCCCAGAAGCTCCAGCCCAGCCAGCTCCGCCTCTCCTGAGCCACGTGGTAAAAGCTCCCATGGGCATGGAACCACTAGTGGCAAGGCCACCAAGAGCCACAGGCCCAGAAGCCCCAGCCCAGCCAGCTCGGCATCTCCTGAGCCACGTGTTAAAAGCTCCCATGGGCATGGAACCACTAGTGGCAAGGCCACCAAGAGCCACAGGCCCAGAAGCCCCAGCTCTGCATATCCTGAGCCACGTGGTAAAAGCACCCATGGGCATGGAGCCACTAGTGGCAAGGCCACCAAGAGCCACAGGCCCAGAAGCCCCAGCCCAGCCAGCTCTGCATCTCCTGAGCCACGTGCCAGTACCTCCCATGGGCATCGAACCACAAGTGGCAAGGGCACAAAGAGGCACAGGGCCAGAAGCACCAACGATCCATATGCCACATCAACGCCTGGAAGTTCTGTGGCCACCCAGGCAAGGACCCCCAGTCCGTTTGCAAGTCCAGTCCATTCGTTCTCAAGCCACGTGTCACACATTTCAACATAACAGAGCCAGCCCAGAATGTCCCCCGAATTGCCAACATACAGAGATGAGCCAGAACAGCAAGCAATAGGCCGAACATTGCGGCGAGGACAGTTGAGTGGCAGGTTTGGGGAGGCCCAAACTCTTGCATTGGCAAGTGGGCTCACACTCCATTATGACGAGCTATATGGGCGAAAATCAAAATCTACAAGCAAAATGAGAAAGACAGAAATCTTGGAGGAGCTCACCAGACAGGTCAATGCAGCGGGGGAGGAGCTTAAAGATGTGGAGCAGGTACAGCGCAAAATTTCTGACCTGAAGTATGCAGCACGGAAGAAACAGAATAAATGGCGCAATTGCAGGTACATATTTGAGTTGTGCATTTGTCTGCTTGTTGGATTGACCACAATGCCCAAAATTTGCGAACCTCTATTTTTCAGCTTACAAACTGGCGGAGGCTTTCCCACAAAATTACAGTTTACACGGGCTGAGGAGATGGTGCTGGCATTGATACACCCCGTGGCATGCCTCTCTGGCAGACGGGACACGGACATCCCTACCATTCCTGCAGGTTAGTACTGTTAGTGTGTATGTGAAATGTTTTAAACGTGTGAAATGAGGCTCACAGGCATATATGAACACATGCCCCTAGGGAGTGGCTTGTAGGGGAGGTTACAGTTTTAGCTGGGTGTTTAATGTCTGCGGAATGTTCATTTTAAAATTTTGCAGCCCATACACGACCTTGAACAGTATTTATGGTCACTATTAAAGTCTTTATATTAGCAAAGCACTGCCTGTTATATAAATCTAGTCAATCATATACAACACTTCCTTTTTTGTCTTTATACCGCTTGGGTTTTAGCTGTGCTTTGGTCTAAAATACTTGATCTGGGGTCAGGGAAAGGTCTACATAGGAAGAACGCCCACCAGCATACTCTGAAGACAAATGCTATTTGCAAGCTGAGTGTGGGCCCCTAATGGCCCTTTAGGGATGTGTGAAGCCTCATAACATGCAGTACATGCATGTTTGGACTATTTAAGGTGACCAATGTGTATGTACAGGGTGAGGCATACATATAACAGATAATGACATTCATAGTGAAGGACACCTTGCCCCGCTGTTGGAGTTTGCATTCCTGCTTAGCCTCGTGTTTTTTAAAGCATATGTAGTAATTCAGATCAGCAATGGATTTTTTTGGTGTTTACGTGCCCAGCATCAAGCCTCAGCAAGTGTGGAAGCCTCATCCAGTTTGACCACACCGTCAACTTCCGTGCTGCCTAGGAGCCAGGAACAGATATATATGGTAAGTGGACTTTGATGAAACTGCTGATGCATGTGAATGCACATGACTAATTTGCACAACAAATATATTTAGGGCCCAAACTGAACCTTTTTTTGCACATGTCCCAACAGACCCACACACTGATGGAGGAAATCCTGGAGATGGAGGAGGATGGCAGCTTGATGGGACCTTCAGAACTGACCCCCCTGGAACCTAATCTGCCACTGTCCCAACATGCTACTGCACCAAATCCTCTGCAGCAGAGTGAATCTGGACGCATGCTGCCAGCCCATCGTGGGCAGCAGGCTGAGACTGAGCCTACAGTCCCCAGTGGTAGCTCTGCTGCAGAGGATTTGCCGAGCACATCTGCGACTCTTGCTCGCCCTAGAGATCCAGCATCTGCAGGCGCTCAAACCCGGGGAATTGGTAGACGTAGTCAGCAACGTCGACCAGTTTCCCAGGGGAGGCGCATGCCGATCTTGGAGTCAGCGTGGCGCCATGACATCGTTTATTTCGGCAGGTGACTCAAAGAACCACAGAGCAGCTTACTGCACAATTAGAGACATTAAATAATACATTCACCACCATGCTGACAGAATTTAGGACGAGCAACAGCCACATGGCCACCTTAAATAATAATTTCACAGCCATGCTCGAGGAAGTTCGAACAAGCAATAGACTCATGTTGGAACAGTGGCAGATTATGAATGCCACACATGCTCAGGTGATGGGCCACCTCCAAGGCCCACCATCAGTGTTTTATGGGCAACACCCATTTTAACAGCTATTTGACCTGTATCTTTCCTCTACATCTCCACTGTATTGACGTGTCTGGTGAGCGCTACCAAAATTGCCTTTTTTATGGCTTTGCTTGTATGATTTTGATTTTGGCCCATATAGCTCATAGTGCTGAGATACCCCAATAGCCAATGCCTGAGCTAAAGCCTCACTGAACCTGCCGCTCAAGCTGCCACGCTGCAGGTTTGGGCCTAATGAAATTGTGTCTGGCTCATCTTGTTTGTTGGCAAGTTTGGGGGACATTCTGGGCTGGGAAACTGCTACCTTGAACCATGGCAAAGATTGGACTGGACTTGCATTCGGACTGGGGGTTATTGTTTGGGTGGCCCACTGACTTACAGGCGTGGATGTGGCATAGGTATGGCTGCTTTCCACCTGTGCCTGTGGCAAATGTGGCCAAGCAGGAGAGGGTGTGTATGTGGCCCTATGTATCACTGGCCAAATATTCTCATGCAAATGGCTGCTCCCTATGTATGTTTATTTTATTGGTTATTGAAACTTCGTCCTGGAGGGCATTAATTTAAAACTCCTGGATGTGGTCAATTGTTTAAGCTATACACGGTCAAATGGGGCACAGGGACACTTGAGAAGGAGGGATTAAGCTATACACGGTCAAATGGGGTACAGGGACAAGTTACTAGGAGGGATTAAGCTATACACTGTAAGCTGTTTCACAGGGACAATTTACAAGGAGGGATTAAGCTATACACTGTAAGCTGTTTCACAGGGACAAATTAAAAGGAGTGATTAAGATATGCACTGTAAGATGTTTCACAGGGACAATTTACAGGGAGGGATTAAGCTATACACTGTAAGCTGTTTCACAGGGACAATTTACAAGGAGGGATTAAGATATACAGTGTAAGCTGTTTCACAGGGACAATTTACAAGGAGGGATTAAGCTATACACTGTACGCTGTTTCACAGGGACAATTTACAAGGAGGGATTAATAGATAGTTAAAATACAGATTGTCTAAACTATATAACAAAATGACCAATTGAACTTACCTATAGATGTACTCGTCGGCTGCCGAAGGGACCAATGAAACGTGGGTGCAATCAATCACACCCATAACGTTGGGCATGTCGGTCGATATTATAAAAAGCCAACTGAAGCGCGTTCCAGGCTACCATGTCGTCAGGAAATAAAATATATTTCTGACTAATGGTAGCCATACCTTCCAAAAACTTGGATAGCGCGCGGCTCAGCGTAGGCTGGGAGATCCCCATGGAGAGGGCACCCAGCCTCTGGAAGAGCCGTTCGCCAAAAATTGCAGGCAGCCAAGTATCTTGGTCATACCTGAAATCGCTTGCCCCTTCCTTGTGGTGCGGGCTAACCATGGCCGCAGCTCACTATACAACTTATGGAGAGAAGCACAATTAAGTCTGGTCAGCTCGAACAACTCAACGTCATGCATGCCATCGATATGCATGCGTCGCCGGTGCAATCTGGCCTCGGCCCTGCTGACACATTCAATGCCCATTAGCTGGAGGCGCTCATATTCCTCCACAAAGCCGCAAAACATGGTCAAAGCAAGGTATCCAAGGTCAAAATGGTCCCGTAAGTGGATCGCAAAGGAAACAGTTTTATAGGGTGTCGGTCCCTCGGCAATCAGCTCTCTGAATGAGACGCAAGCCCATACCAATAACGTAAGTTATCTGAACGAACGCAAAGTATCAGATTTTGATGGGAAAAGGATCAGAACTAAAGCAAATGATCCGATTTTAGTTTCGTTCATCGAAAGCGCATATACACACGAGCGCGAACAAACGTACGAATGGGAAATGGAATGTAAAAACCAAAAAAAAATGACAAACACACACAAAAACATACACAGACAGCTACGGAAATCCAGACGAATGTGTCTCTGAATCGAGCCTAATGATTCAAAAGTCACAGTTAAACATATATCGTGCAAAATGCTGAAAAAACTGCCTGCCATCAAGAGGTGACCAAATCTCTAAGTAGGCTGGTAGTTAACAGGTTAAAGAGACCAAGACCACAGAAAACTAGAGGCTAAAATGAAAATCCTGCCTTTAAAAAGCTCCCTTCCAACACTCCATTATAACTCTAATAATAAAACGTACTCTTGTTTTTCATCTATTTATTTTACTGCTTTATTGGCTAGTTCCTGCTGGCTGTAATTAAAGCGGGCCTTCATCCTGAATACAAGCTTATCGTATATGTTTCCACCATCCTGGACATACAGATTGCTCACATTAAAAACCATCCGGCCTGCATCTGCTGCATTTTATGAACCTTTAAACATCCAAGATGGCGGCACATGGGGTTTCAGGCTGCCTGCAAACTGTGTCGCTCTGCATTCTGGGATTGCAGTCTTTTTCCTGACCCCAGCTCTGCTCTATCTGAGCAAAGCACAGCTATAACCCACCCCCCATACATTTGCCCCCCTCTCTTCTCCAATATAGGTGATGCTCCTGAGGCAAGATGGCAGCGCCCATATCCTAGTGTCCTAAACAGAGTTGAAGCTCAGTGGTGGAAAGAATAAAAAGTAAATGGCTACAAACGTAAAATATATTAGTTTTAGATCCTGGGGAATAGTTTTTTAAAGGTTTGAGCTTTTCATTAAAAGCTATTCATGTCCTAAATGTATTATAATAATAAAGTAACTACCAATAAAATACTGCATGAATTGACCAAACACTACACTAACACTCCAATACCTGGACTCTGTTGCAACTCATGCCTATGCTTGTCAATAGGACAAGAACAGCAGAATTCCTTTTTTTCTCTTGAGTTGAACTTTAAGCACCAATGCATGTGCAAACAATTATTTATAACGTAAATAGGAAATGTCATAATCTGTGACCAAGTTTGTTTCTCCACTGAATAATATACGTCATCATGCTGTTCTCAATGCATATGTATACATATATCTAGAAATAGAATAGCATGATCAGAAAACAGAATTCTAACTGTGAGTACTGGGCTCTTCATTTTTCCAAATGATCTATACCCCCCGAACTCAAAATGCTTCAATAATATCAAAGTGCCTTTTTTCTCAGTGATAGATGCAGCTCGTAAAACAGTATGAGTGATATGAGAGGTTGTGCACACCAGATAAATGGGTGCCATTATTCTCCCAATCAAGTGAAATACCTCTTGTTCACGTCCTCATTTGAATGATAATATAAGCGGCACAATTCTTCACCATCGCTATTGTCATTGAGTGGAGCTGCTCCCTGCGGCTGGCTGAAAGGTAACCTTGACTGCTGCTATCATAGAAAGCGGCGTTGGGGACCCTTTCGCTGCTGGAACTGGCCCACTGAGCCACAGACAGGCTGTGTAAGCCAAGGTTAACTAGAAGAAAATGATTAATCACTCCTCCAACACAGTCTACTCTGTGTGTTCCGACAGGTTTTGCTGAGAGGTCAGTTGGAGCCAATTCAAGTTTTGTTTTAGAGCAGACATTCAGGATTTATGATCGGTCTTTATCATGGTGGTTACTAGACAGGTGACTTGTTGCAACTCGGCGTGCTCTATTGAAAGCCCTAAAGAGACTGTCATAATTGCTATAGAAACCTCATGATGAGTTTGGAAGTGGATGTAAGACCCTCCCAGTCAAAACTGCACATTGGGGTGGATTCAGAGCCTGGTGAGAAAACACTTCTTTTTTAGAAGAGAAAACTGCCATTCAATTTCATTGTTTACCAGGTGTAAATTCTCAGCTGGCTCTAAATCAGCCCCAAGATCGACACTGAAAGTGAATGGCAGTTTTCTCTCCTAAAAAATAAGTGAGTTTTCTCACCAGGCTCTTAATTAACCCCGCTGTCCATCAACATCGTTGTGTTTTATGTAGCTCATGTTTTTCATCGTATGGCTTTAAGTTAGTTAAAGTCCTTAACATCCTAAGATAAAGAGTACATACTACACACATAAGAGCAGACTAGATGGAGCATATGCTCTCCTTCTGCCGTCAACCTTCTATGTTTCTATGTAACATGGTGTCACAAGAGAAAAAACAGAAGGCCATAGTGACAGCCAGACTTTATTAAGGGCAAAGGTTTGAATCCTGGACCTGCCCCTTGGGGCAGTTGAGTTTCAGTGGATCCCTTTGCGGTGTATGACAACACAACACACAGTACCTAAGGGATTATTCATGGTTTTACCTTGTCAGTGTTTTAGCCTTTATGTCCTAGTCTGTGTTCCTCTAAAAAGAATCTATAAGGCTAAAAGCTAAATAAACAGAGTGGGAGAATATCTGAACCCCCTAATCCAAAATGAAAAATAGCATAACAGAGTATTGTACAGTAGTGTCCTGAATGCAGGAGGCTGGTACAGAAGGTATAACACTTTCCACCTGACCCAATCTGTACCTTAACCCCCTCCCCCTAGTATGCCAAACTGGCCACTGGAAAGACATTTTTACCAAGTCAAGTTGGTCCCTTAAAGGAGCAGTATCGCGAAATTTGCATTAAAATAGATAAATAATTAAATAGCCACACAATAGCTTCTAACATGTGTATAAATAATGTGGCAATAGAAAAATAAAAAATATCTGCCTTTCTTTTAAATTGTATAATTACAATGGCTCAGTCCATTTGCTGAATAGGGGGATCTGCTGGGTTGTATTTAGTGAGCTGCTTCATTTAGCCCACTGGTCTCCTAGCAACACTTTACCTCAGAGGCTGACTCTGTAATCAGTGGTAACGGCTGTATGTGTGTGAGGTGCTGCTTTTGTTATGAGACCAGGTGACTCAAATGTTAAAATCTATACAAAATAAACTAAACTGACTGAAAATGACTGAACTTCTTCTTTGAATAACTGTGCAGGAAAATCTAAAGGTATTAAAGTGGAACAAAACCCTGAGTGGCCAACCCTGAAGTCTATAAGACCAGGCCATTGACCTTCCCCCTTGGGCATTCTAAATCGGGATGCCCCACTGTGTGAAACGACCCCTGGATAACCCCAGATCCCCCCATTTTTCTGGCGCGCTCACGCAGATAGTCATTTAGACAGGCCGGGCGGCCAGGAAGGTTTCTGCTCAGGCTCCCCGTCTGTGTGCAAACAGAGCCAGCCAAGCAAAGAGCGCTGATTGGATGAGAGCCCGTGCATGCGCTGTGGGACAGGGAAAGGTACGTTTTCACAGGCGAACTTAGGGATTTCACATATCAGGGCATCCCAAATCGGGATGCCCCTAGGGGCACAAAACAAAACTCCAGATAGTGAAAATCCTGGGTTGGGCTTTGCTCAAAACACACAAAGCTGAAAGAAAGATCATATGGAAAGATGTGTTGAGAAAAGAGAGAGAAAATGGTAAACTGAAAGATTCTGCAGCAGAGGCAACATGAAGGGAAAACTGTCAAAATAAAAAATGTTTAGAGCAAAAAAACAGGATGTAAACCCAAAAATCCAATTCTGAAATAAAATATCCCCCCCCCCCCAAAAAAAAAAAGAAAAACTGGCGAGTCTGAAATTTGAACCAATGACTCTCTGGTTCAAAGACATTGAATTTACCAATGAATTAAATGACTTCTAGAGCTTTTCTCTCTGTTTTAGATATATGAGTTCTGGCCAGGCAATGTTGCAATATTATGCTGGACGGCTGCCAGCTTTGAACAGCTGATTACTTTGTTACATTGTTTCCCCCTCTCCTCAGCGTGGAACAGGCCAGAGTGTCGGGCCCCCGACACTCAGCAGACATAAACATGAGCTATTAGTCTCCAGCTGCACAACACAGACATCATTTTGTTCTACATTTGTAATTCTTACTCCAACACTTACCTACATTCAAAGTACCATTTAAATATAAGTCACCAAGAAAAATTTGCGATACTGCTCCTTTAAGGTGCAGTGGGTTCCATCACCTGACCAGGTTTTCCAGGTGAATTTGGAATTCTACTAATGTCAGATGCTCAATATTCAGTCTTGATTGGTTATGCTGTTCAAATTGGGGTAAACTTAGCAAGAAGATTGCTGACAAAGTTTTGATTAATCAAGACAAATTTTGGCAAAAAGTTACATTCCACTGGCTCAGTTTGTAATTACATGCAGTTGATTGCAAAAAGGAATGGGAAGCAAAAGCTGCCCAAAGAAGATTCAGCAGCACATAGCCATAAATGTAGAAACAATGTGCAATTTTATTCAATGCTCGACAAATTAATTAATAATATAAACACTATAAACTGAACAAGCGGACCCCAACTGCTCCAATGTATACAAAAACACTAACTGTATTCTTAAAGAGGAACATTACAGGTCATGGGGAGTTAGTAAAAACTCCCCAGACCTGGATTGCCCTGCCCATATGGTTTATAAAATAGTTAATTTAAACTTACCTCTCTAGTAGCATTGTGCTCGGCAACAACTGAGTGAACCCCGACTGCTCCAATATATACAAAAATACTACCTGTACCTTAAATAAAGTGCAATACTTAAAAAATAAATTTAAAGGGCTATAGCTGTAGAAAGAACACTATATACAACAGGGGAAGACCCCCCAATACAATAACCAATGATTTCATTGTTTTAACAAAGCAAAATAATGGAAAGAGTATCAAAATGCAGTGACTCAATCAAAAGGACATGTTGACACCCTGAGGAAGTGGAATCATCTCCACGGAACGCATGGGTGTCGCAGTCCTCCCTGCATCATACCCAGACATTGGGTGATATTATTTCTTTTTCACTCTATTAACTACCTGTCTCTCATCTTTAGCCATTGTTATAACTGCCATGTGTTAGCTGTTGCACTGCACTTTAGTCTATTGCCAAGACTTTTTGATTGATTTACTGCATTTTGATAATCTTTCCATCTTTTTTCTTTGTTATAACACTGAAATGAGTGATTATTTATTTGGGGATATATTGTGTTCTTTCTACAGCTATAGCACTTTACATTTATTTGTTCACTTATGCACTTTAAAGATGAACAACAGACCATTTCTGTTGTTCCTGTAAAAACATCCCTCTCCTCTCCCACACTACCTTATCTAAAATGCCTGACTGATTGCAGCAGGCTTAGCCATACTTACCTCTAGCCATCTGCTTTTCAAAACTCGCACGCCGCTCTTCAGATGTCGCTCTCTTCTACTCTGAGTGTCATTGCAGCCTATACAATGACATTGCACATGTGTGAGATCTGAGGGGTGGCGCAGTGTATGTCGGGATTCCAAGATGGTGCTGCCCTACGAAGGGTGATGGGGGAGTGGAGGGATGCCGAGCACGATGCTACTAGAGAGGTAAGTTTAAATTAACTATTTTATAAACCAGATGGGCAGGGGGGGCAGGCAATCCAGGTCTGGGGAGTTTTTACTCCCATGACCTGTAATGTTCTTCTTTAAGAGTACAGGCAGTATTTTTGTATACATTGGAGCAGTTGGGGTCCGCTTGTTCAATTTTTAACAGTTTATAGTGTTCATGTTTTTTATTGATTTGTTGAGCATTGAATAAAATTGTATATTTTTTATATGGCTATGTGCTGCTGTATCTTCGGACAGTTTTTGTTTCCCATTCCTTTTTGTAGTATATTTCAGCAATAGCACACAGCACTAGCAATTTAAGTATTTGGAGTGTGCCCTTTATACTTTTTTCATTAATGTTACTAATTGCTAAAGGGTCCCCATGCTGTTCCGGTGTACAAAACCATTTCTCTACATCCAGCTATATTCCTGTGTCCCGGCTGCCTTGTATCCGGCCAGCCTGTCCAACAGCCAGCTATGTTCCTGAGACCAGCCTATCCTGCATCCAATCATGTTTCTGTGCCCAGTCAGACCTGCCTCCAGTCATGTTTCTTTGTCTATCCTGTCTAACTTCAAGCAATATTTATGTGCACAGCCAGTTCTGTATCAAGCCATATTCCTGTTACCTGACTATCCTGCATTCAGAGGGTCCTGTATCCAGTCATGTCTTTGTGTCCAGCCTTTCCTGTATCTAGCTATATTCTTCTATTCTGTCTATCCTGCACCCAGAGCATATCTAGAGATCCTGTATCCAGTCATGTTTTTGTGTCTGTCCCTCCCTGTATCTAGCCATATTCCTGTGTTCAGCCTCCTGAGCTACTTAACCTTGTCCTATTGAGTGAGGTAATCTGCCGAGGCTATAGCATTGCATGGGCAGATCACGAGAAGTGGTTAAAGCAATGGTACAAACACTTGAGTATTTTTTTGGTAGATACTGTAGCGGGGGGTGCAGCCACACAGCATTGCAGTCACAGAACATAATCTGGGATGTCTTAGCTGTGGGGCTATGATGAGGAGTGTATGGAGGGTGTTGGAATGGGAATTAGTGAATTCTGGCACAGGGGTCTGTATGAGGGGGCTACTCCCAGCCCAGTCAGTCCAAAAGAGTAAGGCCCACAAGAATATTCAACCCTTTACTTCCCATGGCCAGCCCTCCCCAGGCAATAGTCAATGAAAAAAATATCAAGTTATTTAATTATTTTTGGGAATGAATGAATATTCTGCATTATTATTATAGATAGAACATACCAAGATCAATTGAGGAGCGGTCTTGCATTTGGTGGAGCAGTGGACCATGTGCCCATTGCTATTATTAATGACAAGGATGGTTGTAAAATATAGAAAGGTACATTTACCAGTATTATTCCAATGGCTTTACACAACAAAACGACACAAAATACAAGGGAAAGACATTACCTTGCATCACAACACAGCAGGGGCTCCCGAATTACACCAAAATCATATTCTAAGGAGAAAATAAGACATAGATAAGATTCCTTTTCCCATCTTTTCTTCAGACATAGTCATTCTCTGCCCTGCAGAGCTTGTAGTGTTATTTCATGGTGCCGCAGGCACTGAAAGATAAAGAGACTTGGCTGACATCACAGGCAGCAGGCACAGGATTGCACCAGACATTAGTGCATCCATATATTTATGAAAAGCTTTGTTGACTATTTACTCTTGAGTATTGATCATTTTTTATTGATATATTTTACATTTTGTTTTACAAGGACATGGACCCCCTTTTTCCAGGGAATAGATTCTGGTAAATCTTTCCATGCTGCACAAGCTCTTGGGTACAATAAAATCTTTCTGTTTTTAAATCCCTCTTCAATGTTAAAAGCTAGGGCGCCATTATTTAGCGCATTGTTTTTTCTAAAGATAGATGTACAAGCTTTGCTTTCTAGGAATCTATTTTGCTGTGAAATGTTATTGGACAGTAAAGTAAAGTCAACAAGGGTTACATGACTTGACTTCAAACATATCTCCAACATCCAAAATAAAAACTGTATTTACCGATTTTCAGGGAAAATGTCCAAATATAAAATATAACAACATTGGAAATATGTTCTCGTTCCTCGCTAAGCTTATTGACCCTGTCCAGACACACAATGACTTTCTCCAACCTTATTCCCCTTAGTATCAGTTTAGAATAAGCCATTTCATAGCACCAGAAAATCTTTGATTGTATGTAAATATTTTAGCTATTCTAGGTAAAAATTATTTCTTTGCTTCAATTTCCTGGGTCATGACTGAGCTGGGAAAGGCATGTCATATGCTGCTTTATGAATCTTAAACATGCTTTGCTGTGGTCAGAGCTGTGCGACCACTGGGGTTTTCTGTGTCAGCGCAAGTCTTTAGTTGTCTAGCTGCATCAAATTGAGTTTAAAGACAAAAAAAAAGTTTACTCTTTGAGTCTTGAAAGGACTCCATTTAATGTTCACACCAGGACCCCATCACATTTAGGTATGCCACTGACAGCCATCATTTAGACATTCTATGGAGGTTAAAAAAATGCATCGTCAGCCATGAGAATAGATGGTTAAAATATGCTCAGTTCACGTCATGGATCTAAAGGAGATTTCATTTACATAGCATCATAACTAAGGTGCCAGCGATGTAAACATATGTTCTTTAGTATGAGCTTCTCCAAAGCTAGTAAAAATAATTAGCTAGTGCCCCATCACAGCAGCTACCAGGCTCATCTCATTCTTTATTATCTTAATAAAAGAACAACACTTTCTGTACTATTAATTTTCCCATTCGTCGGCTACTCCACAGCACTCTGCTTTTTTCGATCTGCAGCTAAATTTCCCTTTAGACCGGAATAAATTAATATAACTTGATTGTAAAAGCTACTTAGAGCTGATGCTTATTTTGTTTATGCCAAGTCTTTTCATCCTCTTTCTCTTATTTTGAGCAGCAGAGTTTTGACAATTTTTGCAGTAGAACGTGCTGTCCTACCAGACTGAAGCAAATGGTCCGTCTCCGGTCCCTGCTCCACTGACCTCAGAAACACTAAATAGGTTGTGTGAGGCCATGCTGTTCTTGCTGGGAACTGACATAAATACAAAGTCTCTAATATATGTATATTAAGAGCTTCCGTTAAAATGACAGGGCATCCCACATTAGCATCGGGGGATATATCATAATTTGAATATGATCCAGTAAATTCAGTTTTCTATTCTATCCTTTCTCCATCCTCTAAATAATTTGTAAGTCTGCTCATGCGGTTACACTTAAGGGGATAGAAGTTGCTATCTTTAGAGGGTCAGTTTACCTTTGAACAGTTCAAACAGAAATATTTCCAATGTCTACAACTAAGACATTGGATAAACTCATTAGTTAAACTTTCTTCTCCTTTAAAAAGTTACAATCCTTAAAAAAAATCTATGTTTCTGACCTGGTGGCCCCCAAATTAACCTCCACTCTATGCAAACAATTTAACCAACTGTCTTTGCCTTCAGCTCATTCTTTTGTGAGGGCCTGGGAGTCTGATTTAAAGAGGAACCCAGCTAGCAGAGCAGAATGTGGCCAAGTGAAATTGGGTGCGCTGGTTTTGGCAGTGCCTGCGCCGTGTGTATGCCAGCCAGTAAGGCGAGTTTCCTGGGTGAACCACAGAGCTACACACAGAGTGAAATTCCTATTCACTCTTTGAGATTCTCTAGACTTCTTAAGAGTTGGAGGGCAATATGTTCCACACTTTCCTCATGTTCTATCAATGCCTATACTCAATCGTATTAATCACATATTCCCAGCCTAGTTTAAAACTGTTTTAGAGGTTGTCAGACAGAAGGAGAGGTCTTTAACATTTGGTAGGTTTGCCCCAACCATCCACTTTTGGAATTAAAAAGGTTTGACCTGATAAGCATGGTGCTCCAAATTACATTCAAGATAGACGTCCTTGCTTCATATTAAATCACCTGAAATGTCCAACAATTTAAACTTCTAACATTTATATTTCTAGTGGAAAACCAAGCAATGGCCAAAGCCTGGAAGAAGCATTTTATTCCCTATAGAAAGGTAACTGAGAGACTGAATAGCTTTTTAATCAATGAAAAATTGACCAGCATCCTTGACACTTCTCATGTGTGATTTCTAGTGGTGCGGGACCCCTGACTAAAAGGTATACTAAAGGCAAGCCTGATTATTGTCCTATTGTTTCTTGCTACACATTGCACTCTCCCAAATTTCAATCCGTTTTCAAAAAGACCCCGTGGTTCCAAGTTATTTGTAAAAGTATTAGAGCATTGGAGATGCAGAAAAACATTGCGGAGAAACAGTGGGTGTTGCAGTAATGTAAGCACACTGCACAGCGAAGTAATGTAAGCACACTGTGTGCTTTACATATTCATAATTGGTGGTCTATAAGGTGTGCCCAAGATCGCTCTATATCATAGTAAAAAAATTAGTGCATTGTATTGCCTCTAGTTATCATTGGCAGCACATTGTGTGATCAGATAAGGGGGGTGAGAGATGTTGCAGGAGATCAGAGAGGGTGGAGTTTAATAGGTGTGAGGCAGCCTCTCAGGACATCTTGGCTTGAAGTAGAGGGGTTTTCTGTTTTTAGTTTTGATTGCTGGACCACATCAGCAGGGTGGGAAAGGAAACAAGAATGAGGAACTGATTTTCCTAGCGAAAGAGCCAGGCAGGAGATGAAGCACAGCGCTGGAGCTACTACCATGAAAGGTAAGCTAATTATTTTTTTTATCTTTTGACTTGACAATTTAACTACAATGATTCCAACCTGGACACTCAAACGCTATATTAAACCCCAAGGGGGGTACAGAGTGATCAGGCAGAGATGGGTCTGGGCATGCCTTTCTAGGTCTATTTTAAATTCTTATCCCTGCTTACCATTACCTGAATACTACTTTTAATTACTTTTCTATTATTCTTTACTGTCCTTATTATGAGTTGGATAACTAACCAATAAACCACTATAAGTCTGATGCAGACCGAATACTCCTAATCCCTTTAAGTATTGCCATGATTAGTATAACTGATATTACCTCAATATACAATCTTATGAAAAGGGAATGGTATGTGGGAGTGTCGAGGGTCCTAAAAGGGAGGAGTGGACAACTTACAACCCCCCAATCATGTGAACGGAGGTCGATAACCTTTCTAAAATTAGTGATGTATAATTGATGTTTAATAATAGTATATAACTGAATCAGTCCAGACCATATACCAGTGATGTTACTTATTTGGTTTTGTAAAACATATACAAATGCTGTTCTGAAACTTCAATAAAAAAATGAAAAAAATGAGAAAAAAAATTAGGGTCCGTTCACACTCATGGCAATTTGGGATCTCCCACAAGTTAAAAGTTAGGTGGAAGCCACAAAATCATAAAAAATATCTGCATTGCTAACTGGGCAACAGATATATTTCACAGATTCAAATGAGCACTCAATCTGATAAAAAACACTCGGGGGATTTGATGTATACTTTTGAATCAACTGTAATCAAAGGTGAAATATTTATAATAAATAGATAAAAGATAATAAAAGATTTGATACTTATACTATAGGTTATATAATGGCATTGTCTGTCTGTAGCATCCACCGGAGAAGCCACAATGTGGAAAAGATAGTCCCGAAGGGAAACCACACTGGAAACAGCATCCCATTAACAAAGAGGCCGATTCATTAATAGCGGCAGGTAGCGACAGATGAGCGCCAGTAGCGTGATTTTCACAGCGCCCGCTAGTATTCGCTGTGCTTGGCCGTTGTTCGCTTGTTGACAGCGACTCAGTAATTAGAGATGAGCGAACCGGTTCGGACGAACCGGAATTCGCTCCGAATTTCAGGGAAAATTCGATTCGGCACGAACCCAAATTTTTTTTGGTTCGTGCCGATCGAATTTTCCCTGACAGCACAGCCGGCCTGCCCGCTCCCACCATGCCGGCATTTGTTTAAAAAGCAAACACTTACCTGCATGCTCGGAGCGTGGAGGCCGGCGTCGCTCTCAGGTGCCCTCTGATGACGCGCCCTCTGATGACGCGTCCTCTGATGACAGCTGAGAGCGGCGCCGGAGCGTGGAGGCCGGCGCCGCTCTCAGCTGTCATCAGAGGACGCGTCATCAGAGGGCGCCTGAGAGCGGCGCCGGCCTCCACGCTCCGAGCATGCAGGTAAGTGTTTGCTTTTTAAACAAATGCCGGCATGGTGGGAGCGGGCAGGCCAGCTGCGCTGTTTTTTTGCATTTTTTTTTTCTGATGAGCGATTCGTAAAAGTTCGATTCGGGCGAACCCGAATTTCTTGGGGAAATTCGGCGAATCGCCCGAATCGAACTTTCAAGAAGTTCGCTCATCTCTAGCGGTAATGTTGAATACGGGGTTAGGAGTCGCTGTTTCACAGGTTCCGCGCTGTATGGGTGCGCCTGACAGCGAATGGCCAGAGCGAACGGCTCCCAGCATAATCATTAACAAATCACGCTCAAAAAATTCTCGCGCTGTGAAATCCTTGTTTAAACCCCAGAGCGCTGGCGGCGATGGCTTAAAAGTAGTTTTTAACCCCCAAACAACCATATTTTTTTATTAAAACATTAAACAAGTTTTTCTAAACATTTGGTAATATGAATACATTAATATCAGACCTGTAATATCAACTCTGCACCAATTTTTTTTTTTTTTTTTTTTTACCTTAAAAAAAATATCTAACATTGCCGTAGTGGTCACAGAATTTTTGACAGATAAAAAAAAAAAACAGTCATATCAATTAATTATGAATATTTAAAGATTGCTCCATTGAAATGCATTGGAGAGCGCCAGGTAGCGAGAGGTCATGATGATGGGATTAGCAGCGGCGCTGTTCGTTGCAGTCCGCTACATGATGAATCCCGCGCTAGGTGACGCTATCGCCGGCGCTAGCCTCATTTAGCGTGATAAATGCGTGATTGTGTCCGCCGCCTGGCGTTCTGGAGTCGGTAGCTGGCGCTACCTGGCACTAGTGAGACACTACCTGGCGCTATCCCTTGATAAATAAGGCCCCTAGTGTTGATCTTCTATCTGACACTGGAAGCCTCTCCAATTTTTATACTTATATTTTATATCCTTTTCTGCATCATTGACTAGAAGAGGCTATATGGCGGTATGGGTTAAAATCACTAGGTTAGATGTCTCTAGACCTGATGTAAAAACATCACAACAGCATAGAAATGTTATAACAGAATACAGCATTCAAAATCGGGATACCTTGCTGTATAAACACCTCCGGCAAAACATACATTTACAGAGGCTCCCACAGTGCTTTCGCTGCCTACTGGAGCATCTCTGGCATCCCTTTAGCTAATAGCCATTCAGATATGCTGGGGATGGGAACGCTAATCAGAATAGAGGGAACCCGGGGATGTGCCCAGCAGGCATGGGATGTCATCTGGCATTGCCAATCGCTGAACTCAAATCTGTCAGGCAGGCTCAGCCACAGCGGTGCAAAAACACTTTTTTGAAAAAAAATCTGGCCCACCCCAAGCCGTCATTATGACCCAAGGTACTCAGAAAGGGAAGGTGGTTGGGACAGGGGGCAGTCAGAGGTTTGAGCATCGCCGCCCCGTCACCCAGAGAATGGGGTTGTCCTATACTCACCTCTTCCGGGATCCTTCCATGGCAGCCAAAGACAAGCCTATTAGGATTGCACGACAAGTGGTTGTAGGCTGCCTTTTTTCACAAGAGGTTGACAAAGTTGATTAAAGGAGCATTATCATGGAATTGTGTAATATTAAAAATCCATACATCGGCTAATGAGAAGAGGGGTCACCTGAACTGAATAAAACTCCTGTCAAGCTTGTGGTTTATTCTCTCATGGTAGAGAAAAAAAACAAGGGTGACAAGTTTAGTCTATCAGGGGTAACAGAGCCTGTCACCCCTGATTTCCTCTTCCTTTTATTTAAATTTAAAAAAAAAAACAAGCCTGGCTGGATATTTCTTGATGCCGGGTGTATAAGTGCCCCTTCCTCCCACCAGCATCCAGCATATTTATATAGATTTTTATCATTGGGCTCCTTTAAGCAAGTTACATTTTTGCAGATATCCAGCCTGATTCAGAGCCTGCCCATGAATGCTCTTTATTTTATCGGGTAAGTATTGCTTATAGGCAGTGTGGCATTCCCCTCACCCATTCCTCATAGGCAGTGTGGCATCCCCTCTCCCATTCCCATAGGCAGTGTGGCATTCCCCCTCCCATTCCCCATAGGCAGAGTGGTATTCCCCCCATCCCATTCCCCATAGGCAGTGTGGTATTCCCCCATCCCATTTCCATAGGCAGTGTGGTATTACCCCATCCCATTTCCATAGGCAGTGTGGTATTACCCCATCCCATTTCCATAGGCAGTGTGGTATTACCCCTTCCCCTAAGCAGTGTGGCATTCACCCCTCCCATTCCCATAGGCAGTGTGGCATCCCCCCTCCCATTCCCATAGACAGTGTGGCATCCCCCCTCCCATTCCCATAGGCAGTGTGGCATCCCCCCATCCTATTTCCATAGGTAGTATGACAGTCCCTCATCCCATTCCCATAGGCAGTGTGGCATTTTCCCCCAAATCAGAAACCTAAGGCTGTTATAGTTCCAGAAACCCACAAATTGTTATATGGCGAACACTAGGTTTGGAGTACACATACCATAATTTCCCACAAAAAGGACCACCTGGCCAAAAGAACAAGGCTCGGAATCACCCGAAACGGAAAATGGACAAAATACGGACCTTTACGTCATTCCTGCTGGCAGGAATGCGTGTGGGAGAGGCTCTGAATCAGGCCGATCATCTGAATGATGAAAAGTATTTTCACTTTTACTAAACAGCCTAATTATTAGAGACTCATACTCATGTCGGACTGGCCCAAAACACCAGAGGATCTTCCAGTGGGTCCCAGGGACTTAAATATTTTGTGAGTTTGTTACTGTATTTTAGAATCAAAAATTGGGTCCCAAAATTTGGGTCCCAAAAATGATTTCCCCTGGTGCAGGAGTGAACCTAGCCTCTCAGCTGCCTGAGACGACCTCTAGAAAATGCCACCTCCCCCAAGCAGTGTCGTTGGACCAGGGAAAGGTGAGTGATACGTACTTGGGAGGGAGTTACACACAGCGGGGCATCCTATTCGGGATGTCCCAGGGAAAAGCCAGCGGCTGGCTGTGGAATCTTTTAGATTCCAGGACGGCTGCTGATGGGTTTTGTTCTGCTTTAACTCCCCCCATACACATACAGTTAACCCCTGCCTCACACTGTTAACACACATCACTCACACACTATCAACCCCCGGAACACATACGCAGTTACCCCCCCGACACACACCATACAAAGTCAACCGCTTGCAAACACACACAGTTACCCCCAGCACACACACAGTTAACCCTAGCACAAACACACACACTTAACCCCCCAGAACACACTGGTAACCCACAGCAAGCTTAGCAAAAGGCTCCCTGCCACAAGTCATTGGTGGATTCAGCAGGCAGCATTGCACACGCCCCCGCTCCTTCTGGTGCCAGGTTGCTGTGACACACATCTATGGTGAGGCACCAAAGCAAACGTGATCCACACCACTTGATTCATCTGCAGACGAGACCTCACCCCACCACTCCAGCAGCTAGTTGCTATTGCAAGGGAACAAGCGGCAGCGGACACTTGCAGGGGTGTTGGGGGTGCGATCGCAAACACCATGGTGGTGGGGTGAAATCCAGGTGGAGGGGGCAATGTTAAGGCAGTCGCAGGTCATGTTGCACGTACCACTGGAAATCACGTGTGAGGACCTACCTGCACTGACGCCCCCATCGCCTGCGTCACATGGCCTCATGGCAGCTGCGGCCCTGCCCTGGTGGGCCCCAGGTGCAACAGTCTGATACTGCTCATGATGAGGGCTGTTGAAGGGTAGGGATAGCAGGGCAATCGCCATGGGCAGCAAGAAGTAGACTCAGAGTAAATATGCTAAAACATTTTACTAACATAAAAGTGAAATGTATAAAGGGGGGTGGGAGCAGCTCAATCACTATTATTTATACAAAATTATTATTATTATTATTCAGGGCCTGGGAACTAATTTACCGCCCAGTTTAACCCTCTCATCAACTAAATATCAAGCAACAAACATGTCTAGCTGTGTGGAAAGACAGAGATTTGGTTGCATATATCTGCAGATACATGTGGAAGCCACACACCCCGACAAGGCATGAGCACAAGCAGGGAGGAATTCAGTCAATATGGATTTCTCCCTGTGAAGTGTTCTAAAGGGAGGCTGGCAGCTTCCCAGGTGAGTAGCTCTCAAATATTTGTCTGCATTGCATGTCCCAATGTTGGGGACTCAAAATTAAGAGTAGGGACCACACTAAACACAGAGTGCCTTGTCGGGGCGGTGTGGCTTCCACATGTATCTGCAGATATGTGCAACCAAATCTCTGTCTTTCCACATAGCTAGACATGTTTGTTGCTTGATATTTAGATGATGAGAGGGTTAAACTGGGCGGAAAATTAGTTCCCAGGCCCTGAATAATAATAATACTCCCACCCCCCTTTATTCATAAAAGTGAAATGTGCTGTTATTTTCTAAGCTAGAACTTGCAGGTTTAATTGATTAAAAGCTCCAGAATTTAAATATACAGATTTCATGATAAATGAAGAAAGGAGAAAAGGTGTTCATGTAGTTGTTCAGGCAATTCAATCAAAACTCTGCCATTTTTAATTAACCCTCCACCTCGAGCTGACCCCCCCCCCCCCCCCCCCAAATGTAATCTAAAAATACTCACCTTTCCTTCAATTCAATTAGTAATGGCTTGGACAGAAGGCAATGCCATGTACAGTTGAATGATGCACTATGCTGTCCTTGTTGTCAGCTAAAGCATACAAGTAAAAAAAGGCAAGTAATTTTTTTTTTTCTTGAAGAGAAGACGGTTCAGTGGTCATCTGAATAATTTGTACAGAAATCTCCAGCAAAAGATACAGTTGAATGTAGCTCTGATCAGCCTCATTTATTTATCATAAACAGAATGAGACCAAGAACCTCAATATTAGGCCTGATTCAGAGCTTCTCTTACACACATTCCCGCCAGTCAGAATGATGTCAAAGATTCGTCCTGGGACTCTGTCCTGGGGTCTGCATAGTGCTCCGGTGTCCTGACCGTTGGTCAGAACTGCTGCAGATGATCCGCTCAGTGTACCTGGGCCGGGTGCTGCCAGTTCCTCAGCCATGCCTATGTTTCTGGCTCTGAGGGCTGTGGTGGCGCCTATGGTGTGCTATAGTGAGGTCCTAAATTATCAGTGGCAAGCAAATCTGACCCACATCTGTGTTATTTTATACCTAATTGAGTGGATAATTGTATTGGAAACTATTTTGAAACTACACTTACGGAGTCCGTCAGGGCGCATCGGCACTTGTGCACCTGGGCACAAAAGTCCAACATGGCACCCACCGTGTTCACCCGTGAGCAGCTGGAGGACATTATGATGGTAAGTCACACTTTCATGCCATTCGCCTAAGCATGTGTGCCCCATTACACTCCTACCAAGGTGCAGAAAGGTGACAGAGTGGCCCGAAATATGAGTGAAGGCACATGATACCACAGTAATGGCGGAGGCCTGGCTTTCCAGTATTACAGGCCCACAGTACTTTGCTGCCACTGTCACATGGACCACTTTGACTTGTTTGTATGCAACTAAAGGGTGCCTACATGATTTAGGTTTGACAATTCTATGCAATCCCCTACTATTGTGGGATGGGAGAGCTAGCTTTGTCTTGGCCGGGGTCAGCAAGCCCTATCCCACAGTAGTAATGAAGTTGAGAATTAGGTGCGCCTTTTGGCCTAAGTGCATCTGCGCTTTCAATCCACCACTATCATGGGATGAGGGAACTGAATTAGTTAGCATTGGCATACACTAGTGTATACGAGGCTGGGCTGCTTGCACTGTCCCTGAAAATTACTTGAAGGGGCAGTGGCGTGCATGTGGAGCTAAAGGAAAGCTTAACAGAGGACATAAGTTAACAATGCACATCTGTTGGGGATGACATCGGCACCCATGAGAGGCAAGGGGACATCATCTTACACCTTTACCCCAATAATGCAGCACTGGTTGACCTCAAACGGTGAAAGTTGCCCTGGGTGCGGAGGTTCTACAGCCAGAACTTCCCAGGTAAGTGGATGTACAACAGAGAAGCTATTGGGGTAATGAGTTAAATGCCTTAGAAAATTATATTTTCTTTTGTAGCTGGGGAGTTCTGGCTGCAGATCAAGCTCACCCAGAGGTAAGGGGTCCGACCAGTGGGGCCAAGAAGACAGGGTGTAGGTGTAAGGCGGTGGCCCCGAACCTGCCAAAGTCCTCTTCCTTCTCTGAAGCACCAGCACCACTACCAGCCATGGAGCCCGCTTAAGAGGAGGGTGTGTTGGGCTTGGAGTAGCTCACAGATCTTGCACATTCTGCTGGCCCAAATAAAAACAGGTTGTGCTGCATGTAAAGTCTAATAACATGTTTGCTAAGTGCCTGTGTTTTGTTCTTCTCTGTCCCTACAGAATCATCAGAGGGTGAGTATGCAGTGATGGAGCCACCCAAGATGGAAGTGGCACAAGACTCAGGCAGGTGTCAAGCCAGTGAAGCAAAAGAATACCCAAGCATTAAACAAACAACACATGCCCATAAATAATATCTCTCTACAGAGAGAGGGATGGCACTGGGGAGGAGGGTGGCCCCCTAAACATATGTGTCAACCAGTTTGGGTAAGTATGTAAAAATCTGCGTGCATGTATAAGCACACATGTGGACAAACAAGTGGTAATGTGTTATTTTTTCTCTATGTAAGTGTATGTTGGTCCCAGGAAAAATTGTTATAACATTTTGTTTATAGTTTATTTTTTAATATTAATTTATTTACAAAATAAATAAATAAAAATGTAATAAAACAATAGCTTTAACGTTATATGTTGTGTGGTGGCGTTTTTTCGATGAAACTACATAAAGCAGACGCAAAGCAAACAAAAAGCGATGTAAAACAGAACACCAAAACAGTGGGTAGAAGCAGATGACATGGTAACCAAGGTACAAAGGTAAGTTTATGCAAGGACAAGCAGACTACATGGGATGTCCTAGATGCCAGCAGGGGGGAGAAGGTAAATATTTGCAAGGACATGCAGACTACCATGGTTACACTAACAGGGATGGCGGAAAAAGCACATAAAAAAAAAGCTGGTTACAACAAAAAAAGGCCTATGCTGGAAAGCCACGGAAGGACACGGCACACCGAGAACAATGGACTCCAAAGCAAGTTACATTCTAAAATAGGTAAAAACTCAGCTTCCGAAAACTACTTCGGCTGCAAATGCCGTAAATGCGCGGCTAAACCATATGAGTACACAAAGCAAATATGACCTCTTAGGAATAAACAAACTTTTCTCAGAACGCGGCTGCGAATTACCATGATCAGTTCTCGAGTAGCTAAGATGTGTTATTAAGCTGTCCTAAATGAGCTGGTAAAACAACATTATATGTGGCAGGACAGGGGGTATCTTTATTGTCTACCCAGGGGCTGGAATGGCTCTTTAAGCCTGCTACCATGTCAAGATAGGCTCCCCCTATGGGCCCTCCATCCATGCGCCATTACAAAGGCCCCATCAAGTGTGTGGAAATGGTCCCCCCATCCAAGTGTCATTACAGGGGCCCCATCATGTGTGCACAAATAGGGCCACCAATCCATGTACCATTAAAGGTGCCCCATCAGGTGTGCGGAAATAGGCCACCCGATCCATGTGTTATTACGGGGGCCCCATCATGTATGCAGAAATGGGGCCCCCATCCTGCCTTTTAACTCAGTTGGAAGCAGCCAGACAACACTGAAACAGCAGAGACCTTTCTTTCTTTCTCTAAATGATGATGATGATGAAGTGATCACAAATATGATAAATTAGGTGGAGGAGCAAAAATGATGGGGTCCCCCTGACCTCCTGGGCCCTGGTACATTCATGTTACAATCAGCATAAAAAAGTATCTCCCGCCAAGTCTGCTGCAAGCCATGCTTGCTCTAGTTTTCCCTGCATGTGAATCAGGAAGTAGGCGAGGTCGAGGGAGTGGCAGATGGCCCACATGACCCTGGATGAGAGGAGAGAACAGTGGCCGTGCATCAGCCAAGCCAGGTGACAGGGGGTGGTGATAGCAACTTTTTTTTTGGATCAGCAGCACAGCACAGTACTGCAAGCATAGTTGCACCTCGCAGGAGCAGTCAGAGAATCTGCCCTGACATGTGGCACCTTACAGCAGAAGGTGATGGCCGCCCTGGCCTGTTCACCAACATCTTCTATGGACTGAAGATCACTGGAGCATGTGATGGGGTGGAGCTACACATTTGAGGCCTATGACAGATATGCATGGCATGTACATTTTACAATAGTTACAAAATTAACCCCTATCAGTTGTAGGGGAGAACAGATGAAAAGAAGTTATTTTTTGTTGCCTGGACAGACCCTTAAATTCCTATACAATTGTAGGCACCATCGGGTCTCGGAAACATAACCAGACCAGTTTCCACTGAAGGCCTAGAAATAAAAAGACAACTTTTCTCTCCGCCATGAGAGGCAAGGGGACATCATCTTACACCTTTACCCCAATAATGCAGCACTGGTTGACCTCAAACGGTGAAAGCTGCCCTGGGTGCGGAGGTTCTACAGCCAGAACTTCCCAGGTAAGTGGATGTACAACAGAGAAGCTATCGGGGTAATGAGTTAAATGCCTTAGAAAATTATATTTTCTTTTGTAGCTGGGGAGTTCTGGCTGCAGATCAAGCTCACCCAGAGGTGAGGGGTCCGACCAGTGGGGCCAAGAAGACAGGGTGTAGGTGTAAGGCGGTGGCCCCAAACCTGCCAATGTCCTCTTCCTTCTCTGAAGCACCAGCACCACTACCAGCCATGGAGCCCGCTTAAGAGGAGGGTGTGTTGGGCTTGGAGTAGCTCACAGATCTTGCACATTCCGCTGGCCCAAATAAAAACAGGTTGTGCTGCGTGTAAAGTCTAATAACATGTTTGCTAAGTGCCGGTGTTTTGTTCTTCTCTGTCCCTACAGAATCATCAGAGGGTGAGTATGCAGTGATGGAGCCACCCGAGATGGAAGTGGCACAAGACTCAGGCAGGTGTCAAGCCAGTGAAGCAAAAGAATACCCAAGCATTAAACAAACAACACATGCCCATAAATAATATCTGACATGTGGCACCTTACAGCACAAGGTGATGGCCACCCTGGCCTGTTCACCAACATCTTCTATGGACTGAAGATCACTGGAGCATGTGATGGGGTGGGGCTACACATTTGAGGCCTATGACAGATATGCATGGCATGTACATTTTACAATAGTTACAAAATTAACCCATATCAGTTGTAGGGGAGAACAGATGAAAAGAAGTTATTTTTTGTTGCCTGGACAGACCCTTAAATTCCTATACAATTGTAGGCACCATCGCGTCTCGGACACCTAACCAGACCAGTTTCCACTGAAGGCCGTAGTTGCTTTTTTTTTACTGGATTCAAAGATGTTCACACTAAATGTTATTGTTCTATTGATTGTCACATAATTAAGCCCCAATAATTAATGAGTGTCACTGTGCCAGAGATATTAAAAATGTTAGTGTTAATTATTGTATTACATTATTGCTTATTCATGCTGTAAAGTGTTTTAATTATGCTATTGTTCTAAAAATTAACAACATGATAACTCAACCTAGTTAATTGTAACATGTCCTGGTTCCAATCTCTTATTATGATATTAAGTTCATATATCCTAAAGATCACACCTTTATGTAATTCTGCTGTGAGTTTATTTACTGTTGTTGATTCTTTATTAGTGTTGGGCGAGCCCCTATAATTTCAGGCTCGGGCAAGTTCAGCCGAACTTCGAACAAAAGTTTGGTTCAGGTACTGAACTTGATCCAAACCCAAGCCCGGTTCCCATTGAGATCATTGGAGAAACAAACTTTAGGACCTAAGAAGAGTGTGCATCTATAGGAAGTGGCTGTATAACTTACCTTACCATGATTGGGCACCCACTTTTTTAGTATCATCTTTCAACCTATCACCACTCTCAATAGAAAATACAGCACCACTTCCCCCTGTATGTCCTTGCCTTGTGCTTAGTAATTGCTAAAACTGAATTATTGGCCACCGGCAGTCCTGGGCAAACAGCAGTGGCAAAGTAAGTCCTTAAAATGGACCAACCATATCCTATAGAAGGTTAAATTTCAATACAACTCAGTTACGCTGGACACACCAGGCTCCTTCTCTAACACTTCCAGCTGACAGGGCATAGTCCAACAGACATCCACAGGTACTTTAGCCTTCTTGGACCATTTGCAGATCCTCAATGCTATCTGGCGTTGTTATATTCTCCAGCTCCTAGATGTCTACTTTCATCTCACTGCTGGTTCATTCTCCTACCTAGGATTTCGAAGGCCCCACTCTCAGTAAATAATTGAAAAAAAGAATCCTGTTCTAGTTAGTTTCTAACCTTATATAGGTTCTAGTAGCTGCCACTGTATTATTATGTAGAACACACGTTAAACATGTACTAGAACAGCTCACATATTTTCATGTTTTAATAAGTATTAACATCAGGCTACGTATCTACCAGTGATACTGCTATAGCTTGACATCCTACAATATTTATACCCATCACAATTGCACATCTCACCAGCAAACTTAATGGTAACCAGCAGTCATGTGGCTCAGAGGAGCTTGGCTGGGGGTGTGTTGAGGAATGTAAAATGAAATTTCTGTTTCTGAAAACCCAAACAAACCAAATTAGGACAAATTAGGATGGATTGAGAATGCAGTGGCCTTGATGGTTTGGCTTAAAGATGGTATCCATAAGAATGGAGGAGATATTGTCAATCCCACATTTTGCATTCCTTATTTTTGTTTAAAAAAAGAAAAATGCTTAAATGACATGTACACACATCTGTAAATTAAAGCCAGGACAGGACCCTTGAGTATTGCATGTTTTGAATGGCAAAACAAGTTCAGCCTTAGTTAATATACAGTAATTATTTATTTTTACTCTCACGCAGCATTTTTCAACTAGGAGTAAGGGTTTGGAATATACTACAATTTAGCTGTTTAATCACCCTTCCATGTACTTACACACACTTACATTCAAGTAAAAACTAAAAATCACACATCAGAAGTGAAAACACAATATTTCCATGATGAATTCAAATTAGCTGTAACATTCACTCATGACTGCATTGTATGAACATTATATTATTGCAACTGAGAAAGCATATTTGGCTTACTACCACTCAGCTGATTATAAGTGCAGTTTTCAGCTTCGCTTGCTGCCCTTTAAAAGATTGCCATCTTGTATTAAAGGCTAAAATATTTTACATTTCGGCAATTTTCTACATAATAAATTGTTGGTGTTTTTCTGTTATCCTAATGTAGGAGCCATTGGTTTCAATTAGAGAGAACAGATTAATTAATGATCTCATATGGTGTAACTTGAACTTTAATTCCTAAAGGACCAACCCATCAGGATATCAATAGATAGGTCTATTAAATCTTCTGCAAATTAGGAGAGAAACAATAATTAAATGGCTAATTATTCTTAGTGTGTGCACATGATAGTATGCTATGGTGTCAGAAAACATTAGAAAAAATAACCACAAAATAGAATATTTGAGAAATTAACCTCCAAAAAACGGCACAAGAATGTTAACACTGTTATTATTGGCTATTTAATTTGGTATCTAAAGACAATTTTCAGCCTAAAATAAAAAAACGCTATACTCACCATGTGTCCCACGCGATATTCCGGTGGTGCAGGAGCTGCACACCCGATTGCATATCTCTTCCATCTTCTTTGATGCGACGACGCCCCTTGGCCTTTTCTTTGATAGCTGGCACACCCACCCTCCATTCACTGCAATAGAACTCATCCATCTGTACCTGATTGTAGTGAAATTTATTCTTGTGGTCAGTCCAAAGAAATTAGCAGCCTACCCACCAATCTGTGCAGTATTCCACAGATTTCCAATGGTCTCCCTGTTCTTAATCATATTGAATATGACCAAATTTATATCTCCATATAAATATACATTGTGCTCCCCCCCCCCCCCCCGCCCCGCCCTGTTTCCAGCCACATCCTTCCCAAAAAGTTGGGACTGAATCAAAAACCTACCCGAACAGAAAGACACATATGGTCTCCCATATGGAGAAGATGCCAACCAACAGAGGTTATGCAAGCCAAACAAGTGTCTCCGTAGAACAGGGTAAGTTGTCCGAAAGCCCCTGCACCAGTTTCTTGCAATGTGGACAGCAGGAGCACAGTGGAACAGATGGTACAAGGAAGAGAGGCATAGGCTGAAGCAAAATCCCAGACCTTGTGAGACCTCAGATTTTACCATACCATGGCAAATAGGTCAGCTAGAATACACAAAAAAGTAGAGCTGAAAGGCATGAAGGGTATTGGAAAAGAATGGAAGGCAGGAAAAAAACATGGGGGGGGGGCAATTCCCCCACATCTATAGAATCAAAAAACAACCCAGGACTTAAATACAACAATATTACAAATGTCTATGTGCAGAACCACAAGAATGTCCTTAAAATATTTAACAGCATTATGGAAAATATTCTTTAGTACCAATCACTATTTTTGGATACAAGGATTAACTAACTTGTCAATATATAGCTATAATGTTATATATTTAATATATTGATAATGACACCTCTAAACAGATAAAAAAAACACCTGTAGGAGAAAAGTAAATAAGTGGAGGGGAGAATAACTAATAACAATGCCACATTAAGCGAAGAATTCAGGCCCTGGGGGATCTCGGGCATCCAGAGTACAGATCCATCTGGATTCTCAGGCAAGCAAGAGTTTCCACCCTATAAACCTGTCACTATCCATGATGCAATAAATTAGACTGTTAAGCTATCTTTACAGCGTCTGGATACCTGGGAGATTATTGTGTCTCCTAGCTCCTCCTATATGTTCAATTACTCTCGTTTTGACCTTACTAATGCTACACCCCACATGCTGGGTGCAGCAGTTTGTACATGAAATCAAATACTCAATATTCTTCAATTTACAAGTCATAATTGATTTATGTAATATGTTCTCCCAGTTACATAAGAGTGAAAATGGTTCCCATTTTCTACAAATTTACAAATGTATCCCCGTGGTCACTATGCAGGCAATTTACATTCCAGCCAATTGCCAACAAACAGATGCATAATGTAGTCATTGCATACATTTACAGTATATGCCAACAATTCATTTGTTTAATAGGCATCTATTTTCTAGCAATGAAAAGGTGCATCTAAAGTATACATTTGTGTGATAGGGTTAAATCACATGAGAGAAAATGCTTACCACTTTCAAACAGTGTCAGCAAGTTTATGTTGATGTGAGTTCGGGGTTAATAAAGAGCTCCAGGGCTGTTTAATATAATCCCTTGTTTTCAAAGGAGACCAATTAAACAGTGTTTTGTAGAGCTTTGCTTGCCCCCTGGAGTCATGTTGGACTTATTGTTTTCTAGTGCCAATCCACAAGGATCTCTTACAAACCAGCTTTTGATGATCAATGCATCTATGCGGGTTTAATGCATCCCAATTCACTTGTGACTCCTTTTCAATAAAATTACACTGCTGACTTCACTTATCATATCTTGGATGGTTCCAAGACAATGTGATGTTCATATAACAAGTTTTTACTATACATTTGATCTGAAAAATCCCAACAAGTACATCCTTCAAGGTGAGAATTTCATAGCATATTAGGATTTGGAATAAGTTATAATCTACCAATGTCCAGTCCACCCCTGCCTCTTCTGTGCTACGCATGATTCAAGCATTAAAATAAAAAAAACACCCACCTGAACACTGCAATCCTACCCTGATGCCGGTGGGAGGTGGAGCTTTGTTGACAGGTCTGCTACTTAGAGACTTTTTGGTTTTCAAAATGAAGCGGTGCTGCATCTTTGGGCCACAACCAATGCTCCCTGCCAGTCACTGTGTCTTTGCACTGCCCCCTCCTCATTGCAATGAAAAGGACATGTCAGGCCGTGTTACGCTCCCTAGCAATAAATGCACAGGCACAGTGACTGACGTGAGAGGAGGAACAGGAACAGTGCATGAGGTCACCAGCAGCCCCATTCTCAGTTATGGATAGGCTGGAACCTGCTGCAGAGGAGATAAGGTGGGTTGATTGGTTTTGGACCTTTTAAATCAATATGAATGGTGAGAACGGGTAAGGCAATATGGTGAATTTTGTCCATGAAAATCACTGTTAATATCTTATGACTCTTCACAGACATTTTTTGAGTTTGGGCAAATTTTTGGACCTTCACTCACTCAGATGGCTTTCAACTGTCAACCACTCATGGAAGATTGAGATACTCCTGATACTGAAAAAGGGTTATGAAAAGCAAAGTCGATTCAGAGCCAGGTGAGAATTCTCACTCCTTTTTAGGAGAGAAAATTGCCATTGATTTTCATTGTCTACCTTGGGGCTAATTCAGAGCCAGGTGAAAATTTACACCCAGTAGACAATGAAAGTCAATTACAGTTTTCTCTCCTAGAAAAGGAGTGAGAATTCTCCCCTGGCTCTGAATCAACTTCATTTTTCATGACCCTTTTCATGACCCCAAAGTCTAGAGCCATAGTTGTACCTCGGTAAGGCACTCACTAGAAACAGAGAACAAAGAATAGGAACTAAAAGTACAGATTGGGAACAAGTAACAGAGAACACCAGAGAACCATGCAGTTAACCATAAGGGACACAGGAGGCTTGGGACCCAACAGTGGAGCTTGACAAAGGTGGAGGGGGGCACCAGCCCTCCAGCCATCAAAGACTTATGGCCAAGGGGACATAATAGTGGACAGACAATAAAGAACAGAACATAAATAGCAGGGAAGCCAAGAGTAGACATGGAACTTACTGACAACAGTAGACAGGAATCCAACACAGAAAGAGAAGGGACAAGGCCCAAAAGGAAGGTCAGGATCCAAACCGGGAGCTATGTAGAACAAGGTTCAAACAAGGAGCTAGAACAGGGGATGGATATGGGGCTACAAGAAGCATGGTCATCACCTAACTGAGCGCTAGGAAGACTCATAATGATCAAGTAGAAAGTCCGGGTTAGACTCTAGCATATAAAGGGAACAAAAAGGAGGGATGATGAAAGTCTGAGAATGGGGAAAACTGACAACACATTTTTTGCTATATGCCACATTCTACCTAAACTGCTGGTCCCCGATTTGTGCAATGGTAATTAGCATACCGTATACATGAATACGCGTTATTTTCCTAAGAGAACTTTAAACTTTTAGATTTAGTTTTGAGTATTAATAGATTAATTCATTAAGTGTTGGAAAAAAAGATACAAGGTACAAAAATATAATAATGTGTTTTGTCAGTAATGAACAACATTTGTGGGTCTTTTTAATTCTAATTCCAGTTTTGTTTTGCAAAAGAGAATAGCAGGGCCAAACAAGATAGCGAGAAAGCTTGGAGCAGCAGTAGTAATATTTGAAAATAAGCCTGCGGAACATTTGGGATATACGAAGAAGCAGCTGTGCCCAAATAATAAGGTGGCAGCAACAGAAAAACAAAACACCAAGAAAATGCCACCTCCTTTTTCTCATCATACTTTTAGAAAAAATAAGAATAAATAAGTAAAAGTAAAAGAAAGTAAAAATAATTGACAAAACATATTTAATTAGATGCAGTTTATTGGACTAGTCCATAAGCCTAAAGTAACACAGCCACCAGCCAATAGGTCACTCTCAAAAGATGAAGGACTAACTGCCTCCCCAGTCCCCTTCTATTAAAGAGGACCAACACCTATTTTATACAAAATAGATGTTGGTATTAGAACAGGAGGCATCCCAATTGCCGATGCCCCATACAGCCCCTGCCAGCCCCAGTATTCCTACCTTTTCCATGTTTCTCTGACGAAACCAAGCCCCATGATTGGACGATGGAGGAATGCCCATTTTATTCATAAAGGACAATTCAGAGCATCTCACCCATGACACCCATTAGTTGCTGTGTACAATACCTTTTGTAGCTACATTTTAATAGGAACCCACATCCATGGATGGACTGGGAGAATTCTCATGGGCTTTACTGCTTTGAGGAAGACTGGGCTGACTGTATCGCCAGCACACTGTCCACCAGGGGTGGCGTAACTATAGGGGGTGCAGATTGTGCTCTCATGGCATCATGTAGAGAAAAAAAGAGCTTATTTTGTCTCTGCTGTTTCAGTCTTTAGTAGTCTATTTGTATCCAATTTCGTTAAAAAATAACAGGAAAAAGGTTACTGTAATGGCCACAATGGGGCCCCATTCAGTGTTCGCACCAGGCTCCGGTCACATTTAGTTATGCCACTGCTGGCCACCATAGTATGTGCCAGAATGAAATCTCTTTTGTAGGTGCATTGCTGCTTTACTCCCTTTACTCTGCACTTTCTCGGCCCCCCACCCCAACCAGGCCTTTTCACCCACAGCCAGATGGACTGCAATCCTCAGCCAAGGCACCTTAGCCCATGTACTGTAACTGCAATGCTACAGCCTTAGTAATATGGCTGGGGAGGGGGGGGGAGGCATAAGACCATTGCCACATCATCTTTCTCATTAGCCTTAGATATGGAGCACGCTCATTGATCAGTTGGCAATCACACTGGGGGAAAGGGCTGGCTGACGTGAGGTAGCCAAGCCAATAAAATCCTGGGTTGCTTTTAGGCCCTAGTCCTCTATTGCCCACAGCCCAGAGGTCCTGTGTATTCTCTGGGAATCTTACTATAACCAGGGGCCAGCCTTAGGATGAGACTACAGGATGAAACTGTGTGAAACTAAAGGATGGTGCCGCCCTAGCACACCATTGCGCTTCCTCACTACTGGCCTACTGTCGCACATGGGTGCCAACCTCTCTGGAAGAGAGAGCAAAACCTAGCATCAAGAATGGAGACCCATGAGACCCATGTGGGGTGGTGAACTAGCAGGAGGTCACATGCTCCCTGCTCCCTTTGCCGGGCTCTGTAGACAAAAAGAGTTCTATGTTCTGCATTAATATTAGTCGGGTTAGGGTATTATGCAGGCACCTCCCACACCCCCTGACTATAACCATACTTATCTTCACCTTCAGGGCAAGGCTGTGTGATTATTGTTTAAGTAAACTGTGCTTCTTTCACCTTGGGTACTATTTATTTTTAAAGAGGAACTATGAGCAAGTCACCAATTCCTCACTCACGGTCTATGGCACAAACTATCAGTTAAACGTGACCAATGGAAAATCATGTTAGATGTGCAAGCATGTGCAAGCCCACTAGAAGATTCAGATTTGTTGCAAGCAGTCATATGATTAACTGTCATTTTGTAAAGAAAGCACAGATGTGTCGCACAGCTAAGCCTTAGAGGCTGATTTAACACTAGCGCCACGTATCGCCGCGTGAGAGTCTGTCTAGTAGTGAGAGACTGCTAGAGTGCTGTGGAAGCGCTTTCCCTAATTCACTGCAGAGCCAAACGCGAACGCTAGCTGGTGTCCCAAGGTCATAGCGCCGAAGACTATGCTACATCTAACAACAGGACAACACTGCAGTGAGCGATAGATAGTGCCAGTTAAGCACTTTGCGCTGAAGCTCATATTCAAGAAAAAACTGCACTCAACCAGCGTCGGTGCTCTAAAAATGAGTGCTCTAGCATAGAGCACCAGACGCTGTGTGATAAAAGTCTGTTTCTCAACGCATATACACAAGTACCAGAGTGAAAACATATGAAATGACATTATTTTAACACTGTGACAATAACAATATATGTAGCAATGCCAGACCTGCACATACAATTCTGCATTAAAAATAAATACATTTAAAAAACCTATAAAAGTGTTTGTAGGGCAGAAGAGGACACACAATGATTTGAGCCAACAATTTTAAAGTTTACTTTGGCAACACACTATTTAAAGACAACCAAATGAAACACCATTGAAATGTATAGGAGAGCGCTACAGAGCGACAGGAACTACGTGGCGCTGATGAACCTAGAGCATTAGCGTTATACACTGAGCCGCCACTAGTAATACATGTGACGCTACATGGCGCTATTAGAGGAGCTCACCAGATTGGGTGGTTTTCACATACAGCGCCCAGCATTTACCCAACGCTATGTGGCACTTACCTGGCAATATTGGTTCTTAAACAACCCCCTTAATTAGAAATAAGCTAAGCCAGCCAAGAGAGAAGTTGTTTTTTGTGTACTTTGTGTATGCCATCCTTTTTCTATCCAGTTTTTTAAAAAAATGTTTAATATTAGATCAAGATGTCTCCTTTAAATTATATAGGTCTCTGAAAAATTCAGTTATGAGTGATGACAGCTCTGCCTTACAATCTGGATTATCGCTCTGCCGCATGTTTTCTAATCAACATTTTCATTTCATGAACATGGTATACAGCGAATTTCAATTCCATGTAGCAGTAAACAGTAAGCTTTCATCTTTGCAAGCAGGTTATTAGTGGAAATGTTTAGTTCGCGGTGTTATCAGCACGCGACATTAGCTCTAGGTCTCGGTGTCAGGAAAAGGGTTAATCAAGCGATGATCTTTCTGAAAGAGCAAGTCATTAGAAAAAAAAATATTCTGAATAGTAAAACCCTCCCACATGCCAGAACACAATGCCCCCCTCTCCTTTTTTCAGACACAATTCTATAGCAGGATTCAGAGCTGCCATCCGAAGCCTTTGCCTGGCCTCCTATATCACAGCAGGGACTCAGCCGTATTACCTGGCCTGTAAAAGCTTCTACATTACAGCTTTCTGTGAAGTACTATTAGAGCAGAGAGGCACCTGCAGAGAGACAGAAAAAAGACCATTTGATTGCAGAGGGTAAGTCTGAAGTGAAAAAGGGCGCAGTACCAGCCCCATCATTCCTGCTGGGTTAGAGGACAGAGCAAGAAGCGGCGATACAGCCTGTAGAGAAGCACCAGGAGCGGCCGTGGAGCCCTCTGCGGCCTCAGGATGTCGTGAATCAAGAAAGCTTAGGAGATGGATGTGTTATTCTATTGCATGTCCACATAACACAGTGAAGTAATGTACTCTTCCCAGGATCAATACAGTTATAAATGTTGTATTAATGGAAGGACAAAAGGGAGAGGGATGAGAAGTGCATTATGGGCCTATGTGGCAATCACATTATTAATGATCGGGTATTAATAGCTATAAATGTCTGTCCGCATAAAAGGAATTCACTTGCTGCTTATTACCAAAAGCTGACAGAAACCATCAGCTAAGCTAGACTTGTCTTTTACGATTTTACTGCCAGACTGGTACTAATTTCTAATGTGTAAATAGAGGCGTAGCCATACGGTGACTGGCAGTTACTGTGGGCAATACCTTTTGTAGCTGTTACCAGGGGTAGACTGGGAGAATTCTTAGTCAGCATTACTGCTTTGGGCCAGACTGGGCTGTGTGTATCGCCAACACACTTTCAGGTACATCTTTTTTTCTACTAAGGTAGAAATAATTGTTTCAACGTTTAGAAACAACAGCACCCTATAGGGTAGGCAGAAAAAAAATCTAGCATAGCCCATAGGCGGCTGCTGTTTCCAAACACTGCAAAAATGTGTGTCAGTGATATTTTTTTTAGGAAAATTTAAAACAAATATTTTTATTGCACTTTTTTGTGTGTTAAAATTAGTAAGCTCACAAGATGCTTGGGTAGAAGGAATCCCTGCTCTGAGTACCGTATGGGCAGTAATGGGTTAGCCAGGACCTCGGAGGAGAGAGATTTAGGGGTACTGATTACTGATAGCTACAAGATGAGTGGACAGTGTAGCCAGGCAGTGGGAAAAGCAAGCAGGATGCTCGGCTGCATAGCTCGAGGCATCACCAGTAGGAAGAGGGAGGTTGTGATGCCGCTGTATAGAGCCCTGGTGAGGCCACAGCTAGAATACTGTGTGCTGTTCTGGAGACCTTACCTGCAAAAAGACATCATTCAAATAGAACATGTCCAAACGCGGGCAACAAAAATGGTGGAAGGACTTAAGCTTAAAACTTATCAGGAAAGAACTTAATTTGTACAGTCTGGAGGAAAGAAGGGAGAGGGGGGGCATGATTAACACCTTTAACTATGTGAAAGGATTGAATAAGGTTGAGGAGGGAAGTGTTTTTAAGAAAAACTCAATGATAGAACAAGGGGGCACAACCTGAAGCTAGTCGGAGGGAAGATCAGGAGCAATGTTAGAAAATATTATTTTACAGAAAGAGTAGTAGATGCTTGGAACAAACTTCCAGCAGAGGTAGCTGGAAAATCAACAGTCACTGAATTTAAACATGCCTGGGATAAGCACACATCTATCCTAAGATAAAGAGAACATACCGTATACACATAAGGGCACACTAGATGGACCGTATGGACTCCTTCTGCCATCAGCCTTCTATGTTTCTATACAGACTATACAGTATAATGCAAACTGCAATACAGAGTCAAACTTGCTTCATTAAATCTTTAGCATGACCACCACTTAGTATAAGTCAGATAAATGGGGTGAAGGAGCAACAATTTTGGGACCTCTAATCTTACAGGGCCCAATGCGGTTCTGCACCCCCTGTAGCTATGCCCCTGTGTTTAAATACTTCAAGCTCTTGCGTTAGGCACCATTCACCCACCCATTTTGGTACTCTGCTGTATATATATATATATATATATATATATATATATATATATATATGCTCCCCTAAACCCAGCCTCAATCAGTGGTGCATGCTGTTTGAGAAGGTTTTACCCCTATGCAGATGCTGTTCATTATAGTTGCAGATGCTGTGCTTCTGGACTGCATGGGATCAGCCATCTTGCTACACACTTTACACATTAGCATGAGTGTTCTGCTGACAGTCTTCCAGCACAAAGACATACTATAGCTGAGCTGGTCAGCACATCTAGCTAGAATAAGAGTGTCACAACTAGCTTACCTGCACCGCATTCAAGCGGTGTCTCCGCCGCTTCCCCGCTCGTTCGCCGGCCGCATCGGGCGGCTGCTCGCTCTTCTGCGAGCGCACCTCTCTCTGCTTCCTCCCCTGCCGGTGTTCCCGTCGTCAGTGCACGTGCTTGCGCGCGCGCGAGCACGTTCTGTTTATGCCCTCCGGTGGCGCTGCTCTCTGTGTTGGATCCAATTATGCTTATAGTTGTTGAAAGCACCAATCACACACTCACTTCCATCATCTCCAATCAGATCTGGTTCCTATAAAGGCTTTACCTTGTCATTTACTCAGTGCCTGTGATAGAGCCTTGTTGTACCTTGTTTGTCTTCTGAATTATTCTCTGATTGATCTTTGTTGCCGACCCCGGCCTGAACCGACCATCCTCTGATTGATCTTTGTTGCCGACCCCTGCCTGAACCGACCATTCTCTGATTGACCTCCGTTGCTGACCTCTGCCTGAACCGACTACTCTCCTTGATGGACCTCCGTTGCCGACCTTTGCTATCCACAACCATCCTGTCCGCTGGCAGCCTTGACCCCTGCTTCATATCCCGACCTCGAGCTGCCTCATCCAACTGTACCATTGCGATCTCTGCTTACCTGGTGTGGACCTCTGGCTTGTCTTTGGACTTCCTAGTAATTCCTGCTTCATCAATTGGACTCACTCTAATCCCGCTCTTCGTTAATGGTTCTCCAGACCTCCAACCAGTAAGCTCCCATCCTTTGAGCCATTGAAGTCCTGAGGGCAACCGATCCCGGGCAGGCGTGTACTGCGTCCCGGCAAGCGGGGGCTCCTACAGGTGAAGCTGGCTGTGGAGATTGGGGGTTTAGGGCTTACCTGGAGGGCTGGAGTTACCTGAGCATGACATTATCACAGGCCACACGTGGATGACCTGGTACAGCAAGTGCAGGCCATGGCCACTGCTATAAATCAGCTTGCTCAAAGAGTGGCCACTCAAGAAACCAGACAGATTCCTGCATCCTCTGTACCACCTCATGTGTCGGAGCCGAAGGTCCCGCTACCGGAGAAATTCTATGGAGACCGTGCCAAGTTCTCCAACTTCAAGAACTCATGTGAACTTTACTTCAAGTTGAGGCCTGTATCCTCGGGTACTGAGACCCAGCGGGTGGGTTTGGTAATCTCCCTGTTACAAGGAGACCCTCAGTCTTGGGCATTCAGTTTGCCTCCCAATGATGCACACCTGCATTCTGTTACAGCCTTTTTCTAGCTATGGGCGTACTATTTGCTGACCCGGACCAACAGTCTACAGCCGAGAACAGGCTTCGGGCCCTGAAGCAAGGGCGGAATACAGCGGAGGATTATAGCGCTGAGTTCCGCCGTTGAGTGGTAGAGTCCAGGTGGAATGACCCTGCTTTGTGTAGCCAATACCGAATGGGCCTTTCTGAGAGCATCAAAGATGCACTAGTGAATTTCCCCGCTCCTTTGGATCCAGATCAGTTAACGCAGGTCACCATTAAGACAGACCTTTGCCATAGGGAGAGAGCTAGGACTCTCATGTCTTTCAAGCCCTTCCAAAACCCTAACCCATCGTCTTCCCTTAGGGAAAAGTCTGTTTGCTGCTCTCGCTTGAATAAAATGTTAATCCCTGTAGACCTTTCCTGGGGCTCTTCCAGAAAGTCAGTTCCCGCTTTTGTACATAGTGGAGCTGCAGGCAACTTCCAGGATAGGAGCATGATCTCCACCTTGGGGATTCCATTGGTACCCCTTGGGAAATCTCTTCAGGTCCTGGCCATTAATGGGAAGGCCATTCAGCGGGGTCCGGTCAATACTAAGACTCCACCTCCCAAATTAGTTGTTGGGTCCTCCCATTCTGAGTTCATTGAATTCTTCGTCTTTGATTGCCCCGAAACAGCGGTGGTTTTGGGATACCCTTGGTTGAGACTCCACAACCCCATTTTAGACTGGCAGGCTGGGGAATTAGTTAAATGGAGCAACTTCTGTATGAGTCATTGTTTTTCCACTATCCTCAGAAGTTTCCAGATGTTGCCCCAAGGGTTACCTCAGCCATATGCTGACTGGGCTGACGTCTTTTCCAAATGATCAGCTGCCACTCTTCCCCCACATAGGGCCTATGACTTCCCCATTGACTTGCTCCCTGGGACTATTCCTCCTAGGGGTAAAATTTACAACCTTACCCGGCCTGAGGAGCAAGCAATGAAAGATTACATCTCTGAGAATTTGAGTAAGGGGTTTATCCGCCCCTCAACATAGCCTGCGGGGGCTGGGTTCTTTTTTGTGGAAAAAAAGATGGCGGTTTGAGACCTTGTATAGATCACAGGGAGTTGAACAAAATCACTATAAAAAATGGTATCCCTTACCTTTGATTGGGGATTTATTTAATCAAGTTGTTGGCGCTCGGATCTTCTCCAAATTAGATTTAAACTTGATTCATATTCGGCAAGGGGATGAGTGGAAGACGGCTTTTAACGTAAAGGACGGCCATTATGAATATCTGGTCATGCCCTTTGGCATTTGTAATGCTTCAGCCATCTACCAAGACTTCGTAAATGATGTTTTTCGAGATTATTTAGGTAGATTTGTGGTCATTTACTTAGACGATATCCTAATTTTTTCTAATTCATTGAGCATAGACATCATGTAAGACTGGTTCTTCAGAAATTAAGAGAGAATAATTTGAATGCCAAGATTTCTAAATGCATGTTCAAGGTCACTACTGTTCCCTTCTTGGGGTATGTAATTTCTAACCAGGGTCTGGAGATGGATGCGGTGAAGGTTTCGGCAGTGTGGGATTGGGTTCAACCTAAGACATTGAAAGAGTTACAGCGTTTCTTAGGCTTCGCAAATTTCTATCGACGCTTTATCAGGGGCTTTTCCCATGTTGTGGCACCTCTTACTAGCCTTACCCATAAGGGCGCCTTACTGAAAACTGGTCACCGTCCATCAATAAGGCCTTCCTGACTTTGAAACAGGCTTTTACCTCAGCGCCTGTTTTGGTTCACCCTGACGTAAACAAGCCTTTTGTCATTGAAGTAGATTAGGGATGAGCGAATCGATCCGGACGAACCCGGATTCGATACGAATTTCAGGAAAAATTCGATTCGGATCGAATCCGAATTTCCCCGCGATTCGATCACTCGAAGTTTTCCTTTAACATCCATTCATTTACATTACAGGCATTCTAAGATGGCGGGCGGGACATGTCTGGACATGTATCCCGCGCCAGTGCAAGCTGGGGCAGTCACATGCAGCCTATCAGCAGCCAGCAAGCCCGGTGACGTCACACAGCGGTATTTAACGGCGGCCATCTTGCTTTTCCTCATTTCTCTATTGCATTCGTGACAGACAGACAGAACGCTGTGTAGCTGAGGCAGTTAGACAGGCTGGAGACAGGCTGGAGACAGGGACAGACAGGGACAGACAGGGACAGGCTGGAGACAGGCAGGAGACAGACAGGAGACAGACAGAAAGCCAGGGAAAGGTAGGAAAAACGGAGCTGGCTGACAGGGAGATTTTTTTTTTTTCATCCAGCCTTTGTTAGCGTTTTCAGGCTGCTTATAGTAACTAACTGTGCATATATACTGAACTGATCTTAAGTCTGCTGTGAGGCATCCCATTCTGTGACTAAAGCAGCCTCTATTTAATAGCATAATAAACATTTGCACTTATTCTCATAGAAATCAGGCCTGATAAAGACACTTTTGCTGTGCATGCTCTCTGGTTTTTGTGGCACTGGCATCCCATTCTGTGACTAAAGCAGCCTCTATTTAATAGCATAATAAACATTTGCACTTATTCTCATAGAAATCAGGCCTGATAAAGACACTTTTGCTGTGCATGCTCTCTGGTTTTTGTGGCACTGGCATCCCATTCTGTGACTAAAGCAGCCTCTATTTAATAGCATAATAAACATTTGCACTTATTCTCATAGAAATCAGGCCTGATAAAGACACTTTTGCTGTGCATGCTCTCTGGTTTTTGTGGCACTGGCATCCCATTCTGTGACTAAAGCAGCCTCTATTTAATAGCATAATAAACATTTGCACTTATTCTCATAGAAATCAGGCCTGATAAAGACACTTTTGCTGTGCATGCTCTCTGGTTTTTGTGGCACTGGCATCCCATTCTGTGACTAAAGCAGCCTCTATTTAATAGCATAATAAACATTTGCACTTATTCTCATAGAAATCAGGCCTGATAAAGACACTTTTGCTGTGCATGCTCTCTGGTTTTTGTGGCACTGGCATCCCATTCTGTGACTAAAGCAGCCTCTATTTAATAGCATAATAAACATTTGCACTTATTCTCATAGAAATCAGGCCTGATAAAGACACTTTTGCTGTGCATGCTCTCTGGTTTTTGTGGCACTGGCATCCCATTCTGTGACTAAAGCAGCCTCTATTTAATAGCATAATAAACATTTGCACTTATTCTCATAGAAATCAGGCCTGATAAAGACACTTTTGCTGTGCATGCTCTCTGGTTTTTGTGGCACTGGCATCCCATTCCGTGACTAAAGCAGCCTCTATTTAATAGCATAATAAACATTTGCACTTATTCTCATAGAAATCAGGCCTGATAAAGACACTTTTGCTGTGCATGCTCTCTGGTTTTTGTGGCACTGGCATCCCATTCTGTGACTAAAGCAGCCTCTATTTAATAGCATAATAAACATTTGCACTTATTCTCATAGAAATCAGGCCTGATAAAGACACTTTTGCTGTGCATGCTCTCTGGTTTTTGTGGCACTGGCATCCCATTCCGTGACTAAAGCAGCCTCTATTTAATAGCATAATAAACATTTGCACTTATTCTCATAGAAATCAGGCCTGATAAAGACACTTTTGCTGTGCATGCTCTCTGGTTTTTGTGGCACTGGCATCCCATTCTGTGACTAAAGCAGCCTCTATTTAATAGCATAATAAACATTTGCACTTATTCTCATAGAAATCAGGCCTGATAAAGACACTTTTGCTGTGCATGCTCTCTGGTTTTTGTGGCACTGGCATCCCATTCCGTGACTAAAGCAGCCTCTATTTAATAGCATAATAAACATTTGCACTTATTCTCATAGAAATCAGGCCTGATAAAGACACTTTTGCTGTGCATGCTCTCTGGTTTTTGTGGCACTGGCATCCCATTCTGTGACTAAAGCAGCCTCTATTTAATAGCATAATAAACATTTGCACTTATTCTCATAGAAATCAGGCCTGATAAAGACACTTTTGCTGTGCATGCTCTCTGGTTTTTGTGGCACTGGCATCCCATTCTGTGACTAAAGCAGCCTCTATTTAATAGCATAATAAACATTTGCACTTATTCTCATAGAAATCAGGCCTGATAAAGACACTTTTGCTGTGCATGCTCTCTGGTTTTTGTGGCACTGGCATCCCATTCCGTGACTAAAGCAGCCTCTATTTAATAGCATAATAAACATTTGCACTTATTCTCATAGAAATCAGGCCTGATAAAGACACTTTTGCTGTGCATGCTCTCTGGTTTTTGTGGCACTGGCATCCCATTCCGTGACTAAAGCAGCCTCTATTTAATAGCATAATAAACATTTGCACTTATTCTCATAGAAATCAGGCCTGATAAAGACACTTTTGCTGTGCATGCTCTCTGGTTTTTGTGGCACTGGCATCCCATTCTGTGACTAAAGCAGCCTCTATTTAATAGCATAATAAACATTTGCACTTATTCTCATAGAAATCAGGCCTGATAAAGACACTTTTGCTGTGCATGCTCTCTGGTTTTTGTGGCACTGGCATCCCATTCTGTGACTAAAGCAGCCTCTATTTAATAGCATAATAAACATTTGCACTTATTCTCATAGAAATCAGGCCTGATAAAGACACTTTTGCTGTGCATGCTCTCTGGTTTTTGTGGCACTGGCATCCCATTCTGTGACTAAAGCAGCCTCTATTTAATAGCATAATAACCATTTGCACTTATTCTCATAGAAATCAGGCCTGATAAAGACACTTTTGCTGTGCATGCTCTCTGGTTTTTGTGGCACTGGCATCCCATTCTGTGACTAAAGCAGCCTCTATTTAATAGCATAATAAACATTTGCACTTATTCTCATAGAAATCAGGCCTGATAAAGACACTTTTGCTGTGCATGCTCTCTGGTTTTTGTGGCACTGGCATCCCATTCCGTGACTAAAGCAGCCTCTATTTAATAGCATAATAAACATTTGCACTTATTCTCATAGAAATCAGGCCTGATAAAGACACTTTTGCTGTGCATGCTCTCTGGTTTTTGTGGCACTGGCATCCCATTCTGTGACTAAAGCAGCCTCTATTTAATAGCATAATAAACATTTGCACTTATTCTCATAGAAATCAGGCCTGATAAAGACACTTTTGCTGTGCATGCTCTCTGGTTTTTGTGGCACTGGCATCCCATTCCGTGACTAAAGCAGCCTCTATTTAATAGCATAATAAACATTTGCACTTATTCTCATAGAAATCAGGCCTGATAAAGACACTTTTGCTGTGCATGCTCTCTGGTTTTTGTGGCACTGGCATCCCATTCTGTGACTAAAGCAGCCTCTATTTAATAGCATAATAAACATTTGCACTTATTCTCATAGAAATCAGGCCTGATAAAGACACTTTTGCTGTGCATGCTCTCTGGTTTTTGTGGCACTGGCATCCCATTCCGTGACTAAAGCAGCCTCTATTTAATAGCATAATAAACATTTGCACTTATTCTCATAGAAATCAGGCCTGATAAAGACACTTTTGCTGTGCATGCTCTCTGGTTTTTGTGGCACTGGCATCCCATTCTGTGACTAAAGCAGCCTCTATTTAATAGCATAATAAACATTTGCACTTATTCTCATAGAAATCAGGCCTGATAAAGACACTTTTGCTGTGCATGCTCTCTGGTTTTTGTGGCACTGGCATCCCATTCTGTGACTAAAGCAGCCTCTATTTAATAGCATAATAAACATTTGCACTTATTCTCATAGAAATCAGGCCTGATAAAGACACTTTTGCTGTGCATGCTCTCTGGTTTTTGTGGCACTGGCATCCCATTCTGTGACTAAAGCAGCCTCTATTTAATAGCATAATAAACATTTGCACTTATTCTCATAGAAATCAGGCCTGATAAAGACACTTTTGCTGTGCATGCTCTCTGGTTTTTGTGGCACTGGCATCCCATTCTGTGACTAAAGCAGCCTCTATTTAATAGCATAATAAACATTTGCACTTATTCTCATAGAAATCAGGCCTGATAAAGACACTTTTGCTGGCCAAAGCCCTACTGGACCCTGCCAGGTCGATTCCTGCCCGGGGCATCCCATTCTGTGACTACAGCAGCCTCTGTTTAAGACCATATAAGCATTTGCTCTTATCATATTTGAAATTAGCCTGATAAAGACACTTTTGCTGGCCAAAGCCCTACTGGACCCTGCCAGGTCCATTCCTGCCCAGGGCATCCCATTCTGTGACTAAAGCAGCCTCTGTTTAAGACCATATAAGCATTTGCTCTTATTATATTTATATTATAAGACACTTTTGCTGGGCATAGGCTTACTGCTGCCTGCCAGGTGCACTTCTGTTGAGGCATCCCATTCTGTAACATAGCATACCCCTCTTTATTTACACTAAGCAGCTCTCTTATTTACACTAAGCAGGCCTGTTGGAGGCTGAGTGTTACTGCTCACTTTTGGTGTGCATTATATTCTGTTTTATATAGACCCACTGCTGCCTGGGGGTTCTTAAAATATCACCTACTACCACGCCAGTTAGACTATGTCGGGCAGACAAGTGCCTGGAAGTGAAAAGAGGAGTGGCAGAGGCCAAGATTCCGCAGGCAGAGCTCGCATCAGACTGGGGGCCAGTAGCAGCAGGAGTCACGCTGAGAGACCTAATCTGCCAGTATCTGCTAGCGGTCGGGTCTCCACCAGTAACGCATCTGCCGTGGTAGATTGGCTGACGCGCTCATCAACAACATCATCACAACTTACATCTGAGACCCCCAGTCTAGGGTCGGTAGGTTCCTCTGACACAACCCTGAGTTGGCATGCCCCGAGAGCAGTCCCTGTCCTCCCATTGCCTCTGTCCTACGCCGTTCCCTCCCCCAGCGACGTATCCTATGCTTTGGGTTCAGCTCCACTCTTTAGTGAGGAGGACGATCAGATACAGGAGGACAGTCAGCAGCTACTGCCCAGCCAAGAAATGGAGGTGGCTTCTTTAGCTAGGCAGACAAATAGTGATGTGGACAGTGTCGTGGGTGCTGCGAGCGTTCCAGCTCCTGCGCCAGACACTGTTGACGAATCCACGAACATCAGTGACGTACAGCCACAACCCGGTGATGATGATGATGATGACGATGAAGCCGATCGCACTTGGGAGCCGGGTGATGAAGGGGCTTCATCGTCATCATCAGGAGAAGAGGGGCGCAGGTTGCCCCGGAGTCAGCAGCTGAGGCAGCAAGGTGGTAGCAGTCAGCATGGGGGCACAATTCCAAAGGCTGGAGCCGGCCGGGGCCGGGGCCGGGGTAGAGCACCTGCTGTGCGGCAGTCTACCTTATCGGGAGGTAGTGGAGCAGGGGTTCCTGGAGTTGGCAACAGCAGCAGTGAATCAGTGAGGCCAGGGGGTGGGAAAAGTAGCTACTCGGCAGTGTGGCAGTTTTTCCTGAGGCATCCGCAGGAGGGTAACATGGCCACATGCAAGATATGTAGGCAAAAGGTGAAGCGTGGCCAGGGTCCAAATGTTGGCACCACGGCCCTGCGTCAACATATGATGCGTCACCATAAAACGACCTGGGAGAACCGAGGCTCCCAAGGGGTGGTCCAGTCTGCTTCCTCACCAAGTGAGCTCCCAATTTCTGCCAGCCAAGGCTCCAGCACCTCAGCCGAAGGCAGCTGTGCGTCACACCCATCCTCTGTCGCTCCTGCTCCTCCTCCTCCTCCTCCAAGTCATGCATCCCGCCAGCAATCCATCAGCGAAGCCATGTCCAAGAGACAGCAGTATGCGCCCACTCATCCTACGGCGCAGAAGCTGAATGTGCTCCTGTCCAAGTTGCTGGTGCTGCAGTCGCTCCCTTTTCAGGTGGTGGAATCTGCACCTTTCAGAGAACTGATGGCTTGTGCCGAGCCGAGGTGGAGAGTCCCAAGCCGTCATTTCTTTGCCAAGAAGGCAGTACCAGCGCTGCACACTTTTGTTGAACAGAAGGTGGGCCAGTCCTTGAGCCTGTCGGTGTGTAGCAAAATACATGGCAGCGCCGACATCTGGAGCTGTAACTACGGTCAGGGGCAGTACATGTCGTTTACGGCCCACTGGGTGAATGTGGTCCCTTTGCAGCAGCAACTTGGACAGGTCACGCCGCTTCGGCCTCCGCGCTCTCTGCCCATTGGGCCTGTGACACCGTGCGACTCGGCCTCCTCATCCTCCGCCATCTCCTCACCCTCCACTGTAGGCTCAAGTCTCAGTGCCCCTCCAGTCTACCATGTGTGCAGGGCACGGAGGTGTCACGCAGTGCTTCACATGGTTTGTCTTGGCGAACGGAGTCACACAGGGGAGGAACTGCTTAAATGTATTCATCAGGAAATCCAAACATGGCTTACTCCGAGAAAACTTAAAATGGGAATCATGGTTACCGACAATGGGAAGAACATTTTGTCTGCGCTGCGCCAAGGAAGCCTGACCCATGCCCCCTGCATGGCTCACGTCTTCAATCTGGTTGTCAAGCGGTTTCTGAAGTGTTCCCCCCATCTGCAGGACATCCTAACAACTTCACGGAAACTTTGCATGCACTTCAGCCACTCCTACACCGCCAAACACACCCTTCTTGAGCTACAGCGTCAGAATGGTATCCCCCAACATAGTCTGATTTGCGATGTTTCCACCCGTTGGAATTCCACCCTTCACATGTTGGACCGATTATATGAACAGAGAAAAGCCATCACGGATTTCCTGATGATCCAAGCAGATAGGGGGACTCCCCTGTGTAACTTCAATGTCAACCAGTGGCAGCTCATACGTGACACCTGCCGTTTGCTCAGGCCCTTTGAGGAAGCCACTTTATTTGTCAGTCGGCAGGATTACGGGATGAACGACGTGATTCCACTGCTTCATGTACTACAGCACATGTTGGAAACCATGGCTGGTCAGGGCACTGGAGACATGGCGTTTACATCTTACGGCCACATGAACCCCGTTGGAGCTGAACTGGAGGAGGAGGAGGAGGAAGAGGAGGAGGAGGAGTTGCCCAGCGAAACACAGTTTAGGCTTGGCGAAATGGCTGGTTTATCTAGTCAGCGGACAGGAGAGGAGGAGCAGGAGCAGCCAGAGGAGCTAGAGGTTTTTGAGGAAGGAGAGACAGAGGACCCGGGCACACCGTGGCAGTATGCAGTGGAGATGGAGACAGGTAGTCCATCCGAGTCACTTGCGCAAATGGCACGAAGCATGCTCACATGCTTGCGTAGTGACCCCAGAATTGTTTCCATCTGTCGGCGGGATGACTTCTGGCTGTCCACCTTATTGGACCCTCGCTTCCGGCACAAAATGGGGGCATTTTTTAAACCCACCGAGAGGGAGGACAAACTCAACTACTACAAAGACATTCTACGTAGGCAGTTGGCCGATGCCTATCTGCGCCATGGTCCATACTCTCGCAGGTCTGACTCGAGGGGACCTCTGCGCTCACCTTCCACTGCCATGGCCGCTGGGGGGGTTGGCAGCAGCAGCAGCAGAAGCTCCATCAGCAGCAGCAGCCTCAGTCTTCAGTCGCTAATGAGTAGCTTTCTACACCCGCATAGTGAGGCTACTCATGAGCAGCAGGAAGACCTGGAGCAGGACCTGAACCAGCAGGTCATGTCATACTTTGACATGACCATGCCAACACACCTTGAGGATCCGCTGGACTTCTGAGCAGCCAAACTTGATTTGTGGCCGCAACTAGCAGAGTTTGCCCTGGAAAAGCTGTCCTGCCCGGCAAGTAGCGTGCCATCTGAGCGGGTGTTTAGTGCGGCGGGGGCCATAGTTACGGCGAGGAGAACTCGTCTGTCAACTAAAAATGTGGAGAGACTCACCTTTGTCAAAATGAATCAGGGATGGATCAGCCAGGATTTCCACCCACCAATGCCTGATGCATGCGACTAGATTCAGCATGGTGCCACGTTTTACACTTTACAAATGGTGCAAAACATATTTATGTCTTTAGGCCATTTTTTGGGCTCCTGCTGCTGCTACTGCCAACTTCTGCCAACTCCAGGGTGTGATTCATCCAATTTTTGGGCTCCTGAAGCCAACTCCAGTGTATATTTGGGCTCCTGCTGCTACTACTGTCAACTCCTGCCAACTCCAGGGTGTGATTCATCCAATTTTTGGGCTCCTGAGGCCAACTCCAGTGTATATTTGGGCTCCTGCTGCTGCTACTGTCAACTCCTGCCAACTCCAGGGTGTGATTCATCCAATTTTTGGGCTCCTGAAGCCAACTCCAGTGTATATTTGGGCTCCTGCTGCTACTACTGCCAACTTCTGCCAACTCCAGGGTGTGATTCATCCAATTTTTGGGCTCCTGAAGCCAACTCCAGTGTATATTTGGGCTCCTGCTGCTGCTACTGTCAACTCCTGCCAACTCCAGGGTGTGATTCATCCAATTTTTGGGCTCCTGAAGCCAACTCCAGTGTATATTTGGGCTCCTGCTGCTGCTACTGTCAACTCCTGCCAACTCCAGGGTGTGATTCATCCAATTTTTGGGCTCCTGAAGCCAACTCCAGTGTATATTTGGGCTCCTGCTGCTGCTACTGTCAACTCCTGCCAACTCCAGGGTGTGATTCATCCAATTTTTGGGCTCCTGAAGCCAACTCCAGTGTATATTTGGGCTCCTGCTGCTGCTACTGCCAACTTCTGCCAACTCCAGGGTGTGATTCATCCAATTTTTGGGCTCCTGAAGCCAACTCCAGTGTATATTTGGGCTCCTGCTGCTGCTGCTGCTGCCAACTTCTGCCAACTCCAGGGTGTGATTCATCCAATTTTTGGGCTCCTGAAGCCAACTCCAGTGTATATTTGGGCTCCTGCTGCTGCTGCTGCTGCCAACTTCTGCCAACTCCAGGGTGTGATTCATCCAATTTTTGGGCTCCTGAAGCCAACTCCAGTGTATATTTGGGCTCCTGCTGCTGCTGCTGCTGCCAACTTCTGCCAACTCCAGGGTGTGATTCATCCAATTTTTGGGCTCCTGAAGCCAACTCCAGTGTATATTTGGGCTCCTGCTGCTGCTACTGTCAACTCCTGCCAACTCCAGGGTGTGATTCATCCAATTTTTGGGCTCCTGAGGCCAACTCCAGTGTATATTTGGGCTCCTGCTGCTGCTACTGTCAACTCCTGCCAACTCCAGGGTGTGATTCATCCAATTTTTGGGCTCCTGAAGCCAACTCCAGTGTATATTTGGGCTCCTGCTGCTACTACTGTCAACTCCTGCCAACTCCAGGGTGTGATTCATCCAATTTTTGGGCTCCTGAGGCCAACTCCAGTGTATATTTGGGCTCCTGCTGCTGCTACTGTCAACTCCTGCCAACTCCAGGGTGTGATTCATCCAATTTTTGGGCTCCTGAAGCCAACTCCAGTGTATATTTGGGCTCCTGCTGCTACTACTGTCAACTCCTGCCAACTCCAGGGTGTGATTCATCCAATTTTTGGGCTCCTGAGGCCAACTCCAGTGTATATTTGGGCTCCTGCTGCTGCTACTGTCAACTCCTGCCAACTCCAGGGTGTGATTCATCCAATTTTTGGGCTCCTGAAGCCAACTCCAGTGTATATTTGGGCTCCTGCTGCTGCTGCTGCTGCCAACTTCTGCCAACTCCAGGGTGTGATTCATCCAATTTTTGGGCTCCTGAAGCCAACTCCAGTGTATATTTGGGCTCCTGCTGCTGCTACTGTCAACTCCTGCCAACTCCAGGGTGTGATTCATCCAATTTTTGGGCTCCTGAGGCCAACTCCAGTGTATATTTGGGCTCCTGCTGCTGCTACTGTCAACTCCTGCCAACTCCAGGGTGTGATTCATCCAATTTTTGGGCTCCTGAAGCCAACTCCAGTGTATATTTGGGCTCCTGCTGCTGCTACTGCCAACTTCTGCCAACTCCAGGGTGTGATTCATCCAATTTTTGGGCTCCTGAAGCCAACTCCAGTGTATATTTGGGCTCCTGCTGCTACTACTGCCAACTTCTGCCAACTCCAGGGTGTGATTCATCCAATTTTTGGGCTCCTGAAGCCAACTCCAGTGTATATTTGGGCTCCTGCTGCTACTACTGTCAACTCCTGCCAACTCCAGGGTGTGATTCATCCAATTTTTGGGCTCCTGAAGCCAACTCCAGTGTATATTTGGGCTCCTGCTGCTACTACTGTCAACTCCTGCCAACTCCAGGGTGTGATTCATCCAATTTTTGGGCTCCTGAAGCCAACTCCAGTGTATATTTGGGCTCCTGCTGCTGCTACTGTCAACTCCTGCCAACTCCAGGGTGTGATTCATCCAATTTTTGGGCTCCTGAGGCCAACTCCAGTGTATATTTGGGCTCCTGCTGCTGCTACTGTCAACTCCTGCCAACTCCAGGGTGTGATTCATCCAATTTTTGGGCTCCTGAAGCCAACTCCAGTGTATATTTGGGCTCCTGCTGCTGCTACTGCCAACTTCTGCCAACTCCAGGGTGTGATTCATCCAATTTTTGGGCTCCTGAAGCCAACTCCAGTGTATATTTGGGCTCCTGCTGCTACTACTGCCAACTTCTGCCAACTCCAGGGTGTGATTCATCCAATTTTTGGGCTCCTGAAGCCAACTCCAGTGTATATTTGGGCTCCTGCTGCTACTACTGTCAACTCCTGCCAACTCCAGGGTGTGATTCATCCAATTTTTGGGCTCCTGAAGCCAACTCCAGTGTATATTTGGGCTCCTGCTGCTACTACTGTCAACTCCTGCCAACTCCAGGGTGTGATTCATCCAATTTTTGGGCTCCTGAAGCCAACTCCAGTGTATATTTGGGCTCCTGCTGCTACTACTGTCAACTCCTGCCAACTCCAGGGTGTGATTCATCCAATTTTTGGGCTCCTGAGGCCAACTCCAGTGTATATTTGGGCTCCTGCTGCTGCTACTGTCAACTCCTGCCAACTCCAGGGTGTGATTCATCCAATTTTTGGGCTCCTGAGGCCAACTCCAGTGTATATTTGGGCTCCTGCTGCTGCTACTGTCAACTCCTGCCAACTCCAGGGTGTGATTCATCCAATTTTTGGGCTCCTGAAGCCAACTCCAGTGTATATTTGGGCTCCTGCTGCTACTACTGTCAACTCCTGCCAACTCCAGGGTGTGATTCATCCAATTTTTGGGCTCCTGAGGCCAACTCCAGTGTATATTTGGGCTCCTGCTGCTGCTACTGTCAACTCCTGCCAACTCCAGGGTGTGATTCATCCAATTTTTGGGCTCCTGAAGCCAACTCCAGTGTATATTTGGGCTCCTGCTGCTGCTGCTGCTGCCAACTTCTGCCAACTCCAGGGTGTGATTCATCCAATTTTTGGGCTCCTGAAGCCAACTCCAGTGTATATTTGGGCTCCTGCTGCTGCTACTGTCAACTCCTGCCAACTCCAGGGTGTGATTCATCCAATTTTTGGGCTCCTGAGGCCAACTCCAGTGTATATTTGGGCTCCTGCTGCTGCTACTGTCAACTCCTGCCAACTCCAGGGTGTGATTCATCCAATTTTTGGGCTCCTGAAGCCAACTCCAGTGTATATTTGGGCTCCTGCTGCTGCTACTGCCAACTTCTGCCAACTCCAGGGTGTGATTCATCCAATTTTTGGGCTCCTGAAGCCAACTCCAGTGTATATTTGGGCTCCTGCTGCTACTACTGCCAACTTCTGCCAACTCCAGGGTGTGATTCATCCAATTTTTGGGCTCCTGAGGCCAACTCCAGTGTATATTTGGGCTCCTGCTGCTACTACTGCCAACTTCTGCCAACTCCAGGGTGTGATTCATCCAATTTTTGGGCTCCTGAGGCCAACTCCAGTGTATATTTGGGCTCCTGCTGCTGCTGCTGCCAACTTCTGCCAACTCCAGGGTGTGATTCATCCAATTTTTGGGCTCCTGAAGCCAACTCCAGTGTATATTTGGGCTCCTGCTGCTACTACTGTCAACTCCTGCCAACTCCAGGGTGTGATTCATCCAATTTTTGGGCTCCTGAAGCCAACTCCAGTGTATATTTGGGCTCCTGCTGCTGCTGCTGCCAACTTCTGCCAACTCCAGGGTGTGATTCATCCAATTTTTGGGCTCCTGAGGCCAACTCCAGTGTATATTTGGGCTCCTGCTGCTGCTGCTGCCAACTTCTGCCAACTCCAGGGTGTGATTCATCCAATTTTTGGGCTCCTGAGGCCAACTCCAGTGTATATTTGGGCTCCTGCTGCTACTACTGTCAACTCCTGCCAACTCCAGGGTGTGATTCATCCAATTTTTGGGCTCCTGAGGCCAACTCCAGTGTATATTTGGGCTCCTGCTGCTGCTGCTGCCAACTTCTGCCAACTCCAGGGTGTGATTCATCCAATTTTTGGGCTCCTGAGGCCAACTCCAGTGTATATTTGGGCTCCTGCTCCTGCTGCTGCCAACTTCTGCCAACTCCAGGGTGTGATTCATCCAATTTTTGGGCTCCTGAAGCCAACTCCAGTGTATATTTGGGCTCCTGCTGCTGCTGCCAACTTCTGCCAACTCCAGGGTGTGATTCATCCAATTTTTGGGCTCCTGAGGCCAACTCCAGTGTATATTTGGGCTCCTTCTGCCCCTCATAGTGATGCCACTTCAACTCTCTGCAATTGTGCCGCTCTGCGATTCTATTAGCGATGCCTCTGATCTGCATGTGATATTTCTTCAAAGTATTATTTAACAAACCCAGCACGCATCCTGTGCGTGTTACAGCAAGGCTGAATGGTTTACAACCCTATTGAGGCTGTAGGAGGCTCAGAAATAGCCGTTTTTAATAGCGATTCGTCGCGAATTTATTCGGGTCGAAACGATTTTTGTCGGAAAATTCGGCGAATCAGTCGAATCGAATTTTTCAAAAGTTCGCTCATCTCTAAAGTAGATGCTTCCGAGTTGGGTGTGGGGGCAGTTTTATCACAATACTCTGGCCATCCTGAGCGTTTGCATCCCTGTGCCTACTTCTCGCGGAAATTTAGCGCCATGGAGCAGAACTACGATGTGGGGAACAGGGAATTATTGGCAGTGAAACTGACCTTTGATGAGTGGCGTCACTGGTTGGAGGGTTCACTGCATCCGATCACAGTCTATACCGATCACAAGAACCTTGAATACATCAGTTCAGCAAAAAGATAAAACTCTCGCCAGGCGCGTTGGGCATTATTTTTCTCGCGGTTCAACTTCATAATCACATTTAGGCCAGGAGCTAAAAATACTAAAGCAGACGCCCTGTCCCGCATGTTCTGGGAATGTAGAAATAGGTGTTATATGGGTGAACCAATTTTGCCTCTTAGTTGCGTGGTTGGGGCATTACTTCCTGATCTATCAAATACTTTGGCGCCATTCCAAAACGAATCTCCTGTAGATGTTCCTTTGGGGTGTCGTTCCGCCGCACTTGCGTCTCGATGTTATTCGTGAATTTCATGATGCAAGAACTGCCGGCCACCTGGGGAATCGGAAAACGTTTGCTCTAGCCTGACTCCATGTTTGGTGGCCTACTATGCGGCGCGATATATCTACCTTTATCGATGCATGCTCTGTGTGTGCACGAAGTAAAGGGGTATACAAGGCCCCTAGTGGGTGTTTGGTTCCTTTAGAGATTCCTAAAGAACCTTGGACTCATATCTCTATGGACATTATAGTTGATTTGCCACAATCACATGGAAACACTGTTGTTTAGGTGGTCGTCGACCGTTTTAGTAAGATGGAACATTTTATTCCTTTACCTGACTCTGAAAAAAACTGTTTTCATATACAAAAGATTCGCCGATCGCCGCAGGTCTCAAGAACCCGCACCTCGGGTTGGGGAGCTTGTTTGGGTTTCTACTTAAAACTGAGCAAAGGGGGTGGGAGTAGCTCCATCACTATTATTTATACAAAAGTATCATCATTATTATTCAGGGCCTGGGAACCAATTTACCGCCCAGTTTAACCCTCTCATCATCCAAGTATTAAGCACCAAACATGTCTAGCTATGTGGAAAGACAGAGATTTGGTTGCACATATCTGCAGATACATCTGGAAGCCACACTGCCCCGGCAAGGCACTCTGTGTTTAGTGTGGTCCCTACTCTTATTTTTGAGTCCCCAAAGTTGGGACAAGAGTAGGGACCACACTAAACACAGAGTGCCTTGGCAGGACAGTGTGGCTTCCACATGTATCTGCAGATATATGCAACCAAATCTCTGTCTTTCCACACAGCTAGACATGTTTGTTGCTTGATATTTAGTTGATGAGAGGGTTAAACTGGGCGGTAAATTAGTTCCCAGGCCCTGAATAATAATAATAATTTTGTATAAATAATAGTGATTGAGCTGCTCCCACCCCCCTTTATTCATTTGAATTGCCATGAGCACAAGCAGGGAGGAATTTAGTCAATATGGATTTCTCCCTGTGAAGTGTTCTAAAGGGAGGCTGGCAGCTTCCCAGGTGAGTAGCTCTCAGATATTTGTCTGCATTGCATGTCCCAATGTTGGGGACTCAAAATTAAGAGTAGTGACCACACTAAACACAGAGTGCCTTGTCGGGGCAGTGTGGCTTCCACATGTATCTGCAGATATATTCAACCAAATCTCTGTCTTTCCACACAGCTAGACATGTTTGTTGCTTGATATTTAGTTGATGAGAGGGTTAAACTGGGCGGTAAATTAGTTCCCAGGCCCTGAATAATAATAATAATTTTGTATAAATAATAGTGATTGAGCTGCTCCCGCCCCCCTTTATTCTTTCTACTAAAAACATTTCTCTCCGGCAACCTTCCAGTAAGTTGGGACCCAAGTTTATTGGCCAGTTCCCTATTACTCAGAAATTAAGCAATGTAACCCTTTCAGTGCCAAGCACATAGATTCTACGTGCTCGCTTCCACTCCACTTAAGTGCCAAGCACGTAGAATCTACGTGCCTGACTTTCCCCCCTGCTAGTTAAAAAAAATAAAAATAAAAAATACTCACCTGACCCCTCGTTGGATCCGTTCGGGGTCTCCTCATTAATTTGGTGCCCGTGGGGGGACGGATGGCTCCAGAAGAGCCCCCGGAATAGCCCCCCCCGCTTCGGCAGCAGCAGCTAACGGGTGTCCTCTTCACTGGTGGGGCCTCCGATCGCCCCCCCCCCCAGCCTCTTCCGTAGTGAGGAGAGGGCAGAAATTGCACTCCCCTCCCACTTCCTGGAATGGGTCTGCTAGCCCCGCCCCCCGGGGGCGGGCCGGGTGACATCATTGTGATGTCACCAGCAGCCCTCAATGCCGGCACCCAAAACAGAGAATCTGAGAGCAGATGGGGAGGAGGAGAGGGCTGAGATCACCCCCCCTCCCCAGGCTCTCTCTCTTCCAAACACCCGAGCAGACTGTCATCGCAGATCGTCAGGGGACACAGGATCGGAGGTGAGTAAAGTAAAAAAAAAAATAAAGATTATTTTTTCTTATGTGTCTGTGTCTTTTTATTTAACATTTAACCCCTTGTGAACTGGTAAGGGGTCCATGTGACCCCTTATACCAGTTCACAAGGCTGGGGGATGGCAAGTCACCCGCTTGCCGCAGCGGGTGACTTGCCATTAAGCCCCAGCACCCCCATTATCTGCCTCCCCAAAGCCCAGGGGGGGGGGCAGAAGAGCCCGGGCCCACACAGGCTATGTGGGCTAGTAGGCTGCAGGGTGGGGGGGCCACAAAAGCTGGCCCCCCCCACTCTGTTCCTACAAGCCCCCATAGCTGGTCCCGGGCTGGTAATGCTGGGTAAGGGGGACCCCATTTCATTTTCTTTTTGGGATTTTTAAGGGTTTTTAACCCTATGTCATTTTTTTTTTTAAATTAACCCCTTATGTTCTGTCGCCTACCAACTATAAAAGGCTTCCAGCTGCAGCAGGAGAGCAGGGAGCCAGATTGATCAGCGTGGGACACAGGGATGGATGGGAGGTAAGTATTAAAAAGTTAAAAAAAATAAATAAAATATTTTTTCTTATGTGTCAGTGTCTTTTTCTTACACTTAACCCCTTGTGAACTGGTAAGGGGTCCATGAGACCCCTTATACCAGTTCACAAGGCTGGGGGCTGGCAAGTCACCTGCCGCTAGCAGGTGACTTACAGTTAACCCCCGCACCCAAATTACCTGCCTCCCCAAAGCCCGGGGGGGGGGCAGAAGAGCCCGGGCCCACATAGGCTATGTGGGCTTGTAGGCTGCAGGGTGGGGGCCACAAAAGCTGGCCCCTCCACTCTGTTCCTACAAGCCCCCATAGCTGGTCCCAGGCTGGTAATTATGGGTAAAGGGGACCCCATTAAAAATTTTTTTGGATTTTTAAGGGTTTTTAACCCTTAAAATTCCCCCAAAAATGCCCCCCCCCCCCCCCCCGGGAGGGGGGGCCTTATGTCATTTTTTTTTAATTAACCCCTTATGTTTATAGTGTGGATAGTAGTAGTATTTTATTTGTAAATGTTATAAAGTGCTATTTTCAGTTTAGGGGGGTCTCCTGGGCAAGAATGGGGGGGGGGGGGCTACCGATACATATGTGATACCATTGTAATCTGGAGAAATTGGGCTTTCACATGCAATATGTTTTTCTCTAATAAAGTAAATGTTTTATTTAAAATAAAGGAGACAATTGTCTAAAAAATATTTATTTATTTATTTTTACACAAAAATATTAAAAAAAAACAGCAGGAAAATTACAAACAAGACATTTCATGTTCAAGCCTAAACTCTGCTGCAAAATATATATCTATAATTTTCCTGAAAATTCCAGCAAAAATCACGGTTAAACATGGCACAGAATGGGGAAAAATTACCTGTCAACAGAGGGTGACAAAACTTCAAGTAGGTTGGAAATTAAAAGGGTTAATAGTATCTATGCATGTTGGGTATTGTTCTGCTCAGGGGACCTTGCTCTTTCAGATTTAGCTTGTTTTTTCTTGTTTGCATATTTATATTTTAGGAAAACCTGTTATTTATTCAGTTTTTTTATTCATTTTTTAGGAAACCCTGTGCAACCTAATAATTCTTTAAGGGATTACTTCCAGAAAGGTGAGCCTACTACAACAAGCTGGGTACTCTTAGAAAGCTTAACATGTGTACTTTTAGAGAATATATGGTTTATATGGGATATTCCAAATGTAAAGGGTTGTTTTGGTTGAAAAATTGCAAGGTGCGCATTTTGTCGGCAGAGCTAAAATTTTCAAGAAAAATTACTGTTATATAATGTGTGAGTGTGTGTGTGTGTGTGTGTGTGTGTGTGTATGAGGAAACGATGTAACTCCTTGTATAGCTCAGGTGATGCATGGAATAGAACACACATGTTGCAAAGCTCTCTGAGCAATGACAAGTCATTACATCTGGTGGTTTTCTACATCTTTGTGATGATAGTACAAAGATTTCCGGCAATTTTGACTGTGGGACTATTTTTTTTCAGAAGCAGGGCTGTCAGGTGTGTGCCAATATGGCAACTCCCATGCAGTTCAGGAGATCAGCATCAGCATGTTATTCCCCAACTTCTACATGGGGTTAAAGTGGACCAAAACCCATGGCGATCAGCCCAGGACTCTATAAGTTTCCTGGGCTGACCGATTCCCTCCCCCTGGGGCATCCAAAATTGTGAGGCTCCGCTGTGTGCAATCCCACAGGTAGCCCCATACACTTACCTTGTTTCCCGGTCCAACGGCGCATGTGCGAGCTGCGGCCACATCCCCGCTATCCCTCTAGCAGGACGCGTGCAGGGCGGAGCCGCTTGCCTTAGACAAAGGCTTAGACGACCTGACGCTGCCTACGAGACGCCTTGGGGGTTTCACAAAGTGGGGTACCCCTGATCGGGAAAGGACCAAAACCCAGGATAGTCAAAATCCTGGGTTTTGGTCCATTTTAAGCCCTCTTAAATAGCTTATGTCACAGAATGCCAAAGGGAGAGGATTTAGGAGAGCAATGTACTAAGCATTATTTTTTGACTGCTATTAGAGGCAATGCAGTTGCTGCACTGTGAGTGATCAGGGCCTTCGCAGGCCTGGAACCAACCAGGCACAAAGTTTCCAGGGTGGGTTTAGATATGATTTAAATAGGAAGTTCAGTCAAAACTGATTTGTTGGACCCCAGTCTGACAAGCCCAGAGACTGGACAGCCATGTTTCCTCAATGGCTCATGTTCACGGAAAGCTTGATCAATTCCAATGAGCTGCTGGTTTTAATGTGGCGCATGAAACATGGAAAAGGAAAGTATGGCCTGCCCAATCTTCTGGCTGCTGCGGGGCATCCCAAATCCCAAATGGATTTTCTCATGGTTCAGGATTGGAATGAGGCCTGATAATAAACTGTCTGTGGTCAAAGGCAAACATAGAACAGAAAGGGATGAAAGAGGTAAAGGAAAAGAGCAAGGGGCACAAGCTACCTGCCAGGGCTTTTGAAAAATACATATAGTACTGTAAATAGAGAGGACAGTCACAGTGCCCAAGGCCAACAAGATCACCTTGATTTTAAAGAGCCAGTCCACATACTGCAGATTTTTTTAAATTCCCCCCCGCCCTGCCTCTCTCTCCTATCACTATAGTGCGGCAGGGGAGTGAAAAAAAGGGAGGTGGGGTGGGGGGGAATTGTAAAAAATATGGGCAGTCTGGCCCCCTTAAACTGCAGCACCCCACTAGGGTGCTCAGTTCCAGATCAAAAAATTAAAACATATAAAGTACATAAACTAGTTTATGCCTGAGCAGAAATATAAATATGCTTGTATCTAAATCATGGCACTGCATGCTTACATTACCTGTGCTGACCATGGATCCCTCTACAAAAGAAATCATCCTCACTTTTCATGTTGCTGGAATAAGCCTCGCCGCTGTCCTGCAGCAGTTCAGCCAAATGTTCAGGGCAATCCAAATACTATTTAGGCCTACGGGGGATCATTTCTGGTTACGTGTTCTGGTCTCTGGAAAGCAGCTAAATGAGTGCAATGAGCTCAAATTGCATGGCAAGACCAGCAAACATCTGAGGAACATGGTGCTAATTAAAAAATCATTGGTTAAATCATTGGTTTTGGATTGAAATTACTGAATTAGAGTCAAAGAAGATTTTTTTTACTTGCTTTTAAAAGGAACTATAGCCCTATATGGATGCCCTGTTGCGAGTATCCCCAGGGATCAACCATAAATGCCCATTTTCCTCGTTCTCTGGCCGCTCAGCCAATCAGCAGTGCTCATTCTATTCAGATTTCTGAATCAAGCGAGTGCTATTGGCTGCATTCAGAAGGTGCCTTAGCGCACGCCTAGCTAAAGGTGTGCCAGGGATTTAACCGCGGCATGTAGATGTAGCAAGGGCTTGTGGAAGAGGTGGGTGGATCAGGCAATCCAAGGGGGTCTCACACAGTGGGGCATCCCAATTCAGGGTGGCCCATAAAGAGGGCTCACACAGTGGGGCATCCCAATTCAGGGTGGCCCATAAAGAGGGCTCACATAGCGGGGCATCCCAATTCAGGATGGCCCATACAGAGGTAGACCAGCCCTCCTAGGAATCTTATAGGCTTGAGAGGTTTAACTATAGGTTAAAGGAAACTCTACCACTATATTCTAATTTTTAAAACGGTAAAATGATACTTCATCCACTCTAAAAGTACATTTTAAATAGCAGAAAATGTAACATCATATACAGGCATTTTACTATAGCTAAAAGGAAACTTCTTCTGTCTCTTTTCCTCTGAAGAATTTTATAATTTAATATTTTTTAAATTAACAGCTAATCATCACTATTGCTAAACTTCTGTTCAGATCGAACCGTACCAAATCAGCAAAACTATGTCATAAACCTAACAGATGGACAAAACACGGGACCAGATAAAAATAGAAGCAACGGACAGGATGCAATGGATACTCTTCGTAAAACCCTATGTGCCACTTAAAGGAGCAGTATCGCACATTTTTTCTTGGTGACTTATATTTAAATGGTACTTTGAATGTAGGTAGGTGTTGGAGTAAGAATTACAAATTTAGAAAAAAATGATGTGTGTGTTGTGCAGCTGGAGACTAATAGCTCATGTTTATGTCTTCTGAGTGTCGGTCCCTGAGGAGAGGGGAGAAACAATGTATCAGAAGTATCAGCTGTTCAGTGTTGGCAGCCGTCCAGCATAAGATAACAACATTGCAACATTGCCTGGCCAGAACTTATATATCTAAAACAGAGAGAAAAGCTCTAGAAGTCATTTAGCTGATTTTGACAGTTTTCCCTTCATGTTGGTTCTGCTGCAGAATCTTTCAGTTTACCTTTTTCTCTTTCATATTCTTATTTTTCATTTTTCCATATGATCTTTCTTTCAGCTTTGTGTGTTCTGAGCAAAGCCCAACCCAGGATTTTCACTATCTGGAGTTTTGTTTTGTGCCCCTATGGGCATCCCGACTTGGGATGCCCTGATATGTGAAATCCCCAAGTTCGCCTGTGAAAACGTACCTTTCCCTGTCCCACAGCGCATGCGCGGGCTCTCATCCAATCAGCTCTGTTTGCACGCAGATAGGGAGCCTGAGCAGTAACCTTCCTGGCCGCCCGGCCTGTCTAAATGACTATCTGCGTGAGCGCGCCAGAAAAATGGGGGGATCTGTGGTTATCCAGGGGTCGTTTCACACAGTGGGGCATCCCGATTTAGAATGCTCAAGGGACAACGTCAATGGCCGGGTCTTATAGACTTCAGGGTCGGCTTTGTTCCACTTTAATACCTTTAGATTTTCCTGCACAGTTATTCAAAGAAGAATTTCAGTTATTTTCAGTCAGTTTAGTTTATTTTGTATAGATTTTACACATTTGAGTCACCTGGTCTCATAACAAAAGCAGCACCTCACACACACACAGCCGTTACCACTGATTACAGTGTCAGCCTCTGAGGTAAAGTGTTGCTAGGAGACTAGTGGGCTAAATGAAGCAGCTCACTAAATACAACCCAGCAGATCTCCCTATTCAGCAAATGGACTGAGCCATTGGCATTATACAATTTAAAAGAAAAGAATAAGTTTTTTCTTTTTTCTATCGCCAGATTATTTATACACGTTAGAAGCTATTGTGTGGCTATTTAATTATTTATCTTTTTTAATGCAAATTTCGCGATACTGCTCCTTTAAGCATGAAAGGAATCTGAGTGACTGCCCTGTGTAGCCGGCAAATGCTTGCCCCCTTTGGCCTGGCGAGTGACCACATCAGTATGTGCATATTCACCACTGAGTAGGTGCATGACGTGACTCCTAACCAACATGTGCCTAGGCTCCAAAACACTTACAGCTCTTCAGGCTGACATTACTGGTAGATTGGAGTTGCTGACGCACCTAGGCCAAGTAGCCCACCCAGCTCTCTCATCCGCAATTACTGGAGGATTGTAAGGTCTCGGGGCTTTCTCCTGTCTGATCCTGCAACGGTTTTCCATTCCCCTCTCCCTACATGCCCCAGCATATCCTACAAACAGCCAAGAGTGGAACATGTGACAGTGGCAAAAACTTATGCCTAACGGCATGTTCACTCTGGCACGTGTGGTGTGGCACACTAATAGTGTTGGCCTGTTCAAAGTCTTCAACAGTCATCCAGGGTTTGGGTCAGGATTATTTTGCACATTCAACTCAAACCAAACCCTTCATTCGTATGTCTGGGCTCCGGTAGTCTATCACCTGTCCACACCTTTGCCTGCTTATAAAGTGGCAAACATGCATAGGCGAATGGTATAGCATGGCATAGTATGTGTACTTACCATCATTGCTGTTGACGGGTTTATATGGTTGGTGCCATATCTGCTCGTCTGCGTAATGCACCCCTGCTGTGTCATAGGCTGCGGGCATCGATCCCCGGCCTCCAGAAGGGTCGATGATCCTGGCTTCCGATGCTGGCATTGATCACGGCGTTCAGTGGCAGCATAGATCCAAGACTTCCAGGGCCGCCGCCAGCCCCGACAGAGACAGTGAGGTGAGCGGGGCCGGGGGGTTTGGAGTAGGGGGATTTGGCCACTCAGTGTTATGGATCGGGGGCATTCTGCCACTAAGCATATTATAGGCAACTTCTGCCACTCAGCATGTTATGGGGGCATTCTGCCTCTCAGCATGTTATGGGGGGATTCTGCCACTCAGCATGTTATGGGGGGATTCTGCCACTCAGCATGTTATGGGGGGATTCTGCCACTCAGCATGTTATGGGGGGATTCTGCCACTCAGCATGTTATAGGGGGATTCTGCCACTCAGCATGTTATGGGGGGATTCTGCCACTCAGCATGTTATGGGGGGATTCTGCCACTCAGCATGTTATGGGGGGATTCTGCCACTCAGCATGTTATAGGGGGATTCTGCCACTCAGCATGTTATGGGGGGATTCTGCCACTCAGCATGTTATGGGGGGATTCTGCCTCTCAGCATGTTATGGGGGGATTCTGCCACTCAGCATGTTATGGGAGGATTCTGCCACTCAGCATGTTATGGGGGGATTCTGCCACTCAGCATGTTATGGGGGGATTCTGCCACTCAGCATATTATAGGGGGATTCTGCCACTCAGCATGTTATAGGGGGATTCTGCCACTCAGCATGTTATATGGGGGGATTCTGCCACTCAGCATGTTATGGGGGGATTCTGCCACTAAGCATATTATAGGCAGATTCTGCCACTCAGCATGTTATAGGGGGATTCTGCCACTCAGTATGTTATGGGGGGATTCTGCCACTCAGCATGTTATAGGCAACTTCTGCCACTCAGCATGTTATGGGGGGATTCTGCCACTCAGCATGTTATGGGGGGATTCTGCCACTCAGCATGTTATGGGGGGATTCTGCCACTCAGCATGATATGGGGGCATTCTGCCACTCAGCACGTTATGGGGGCATTCTGCCACTCAGCACGTTATGGGGGCATTCTGCCACTCAGCATGTTATGGGGGGATTCTGCCACTCAGCATGTTATAGGCAACTTCTGCCACTCAGCATGTTATGGGGGCATTCTGCCACTCAGCATGTTATGGGGGCATTCTGCCACTCAGCATATTATAGGCAACTTCTGCCACTCAGCATGTTATGGGGGCATTCTGCCACTCAGCATATTATAGGCAACTTCTGCCACTCAGCATGTTATGGGGGCATTCTGCCACTCAGCATGTTCTGGGGGCATTCTGCCACTCAGCATGCTATGGGGGGAATCTGCCACTCAGCATGTTATGGGGGGATTCTGCCACTCAGCATGTTATGGGGGGATTCTGCCACTCAGCATGTTATGGGGGGATTCTGCCACTCAGCATGTTATGGGGGGATTCTGCCACTCAGCATGTTATGGGGCATTCTGCCACTCAGCATGTTATGGGGGATTCTGCCACTCAGCATGTTATGACGGGATTCTGCCACTCAGCATGTTATGGGGGGATTCTGCCACTCAGCATGTTATGGGGGGATTCTGCCACTCAGCATGTTATGATGGGATTCAGCATGTTATGGGAGGATTCTGCCACTCAGCATGTTATGGGAGGATTCTGCCACTCAGCATGTTATGGGAGGATTCTGCCACTCAGCATGTTATGGGGGGATTCTGCCACTCAGCATGTTATGGGGGGATTCTGCCACTCAGCATGTTATGGGGGGATTCTGCCACTCAGCATGTTATGATGGGATTCAGCATGTTATGGGAGGATTCTGCCACTCAGCATGTTATGGGAGGATTCTGCCACTCAGCATGTTATGGGAGGATTCTGCCACTGAGCATGTTATGGGGGGATTCTGCCACTCAGCATGTTATGGGGGGATTCTGCCACTCAGCATGTTATGATGGGATTCTGCCACTCAGCATGTTATGGGGGGATTCTGCCACTCAGCATGTTATAGGCAACTTCTGCCACTCAGCATGTTATGGGGGCATTCTGCCACTCAGCATGTTATGGGGGCATTCTGCCACTCAGCATATTATAGGCAACTTCTGCCACTCAGCATGTTATGGGGGCATTCTGCCACTCAGCATATTATAGGCAACTTCTGCCACTCAGCATGTTATGGGGGCATTCTGCCACTCAGCATGTTATGGGGGCATTCTGCCACTCAGCATGCTATGGGGGGAATCTGCCACTCAGCATGTTATGGGGGGATTCTGCCACTCAGCATGTTATGGGGGGATTCTGCCACTCAGCATGTTATGGGGGGATTCTGCCACTCAGCATGTTATGGGGGGATTCTGGCACTCAGCATGTTATGGGGCATTCTGCCACTCAGCATGTTATGGGGGATTCTGCCACTCAGCATGTTATGGGGGGATTCTGCCACTCAGCATGTTATGGGGGGATTCTGCCACTCAGCATGTTATGGGGGGATTCTGCCACTCAGCATGTTATGATGGGATTCAGCATGTTATGGGAGGATTCTGCCACTCAGCATGTTATGGGAGGATTCTGCCACTCAGCATGTTATGGGAGGATTCTGCCACTCAGCATGTTATGGGGGGATTCTGCCACTCAGCATGTTATGGGGGGATTCTGCCACTCAGCATGTTATGGGGGGATTCTGCCACTCAGCATGTTATGATGGGATTCAGCATGTTATGGGAGGATTCTGCCACTCAGCATGTTATGGGAGGATTCTGCCACTCAGCATGTTATGGGAGGATTCTGCCACTCAGCATGTTATGGGGGGATTCTGCCACTCAGCATGTTATGATGGGATTCTGCCACTCAGCATGTTATGGGAGGATTCTGCCACTCAGCATGTTATGGGAGGATTCTGCCACTCAGCATGTTATGGGGGGATTCTGCCACTCAGCATGTTATGGGAGGATTCTGCCACTCAGCATGTTATGGGAGGATTCTGCCACTCAGCATATTATGACGGGATTCTGCCACTCAGCATGTTATGGGAGGATTCTGCCACTCAGCATGTTATGACGGGATTCTGCCACTCAGCATGTTATGGGGGGATTCTGCCACTCAGCATGTTATGACGGGATTCTGCCACTCAGCAAGTTATGGGAGGATTCTGCCACTCAGCATGTTATGACGGGATTCTGCCACTCAGCATGTTATATGGGGGGATTCTGCCACTAAGCATGTTATGGGGGGATTCTGCCACTCAGCATGTTATGGGGGGATTCTGCCACTCAGCATGTTATGGGGGGATTCTGGCACTCAGCATGTTATGGGGCATTCTGCCACTCAGCATGTTATGGGGGATTCTGCCACTCAGCATGTTATGGGGGCATTCTGCCACTCAGCATATTATAGGCAACTTCTGCCACTCAGCATGTTATGGGGGCATTCTGCCACTCAGCATGTTATGGGGGCATTCTACCACTCAGCATGTTATGGGGGCATTCTGCCACTCAGCATGTTATGGGGGCATTCTACCACTCAGCATGTTATGGGGGCATTCTGCCACTCAGCATGTTATGGGGGGATTCTGCCACTCAGCATGTTATGGGGGGATTCTGCCACTCAGCATGTTATTGGGGGATTCTGCCACTCAGCATGTTATGGGGGGATTCTGCCACTCAGCATGTTATGATGGGATTCAGCATGTTATGGGAGGATTCTGCCACTCAGCATGTTATGGGAGGATTCTGCCACTGAGCATGTTATGGGGGGATTCTGCCACTCAGCATGTTATGGGGGGATTCTGCCACTCAGCATGTTATGATGGGATTCTGCCACTCAGCATGTTATGGGAGGATTCTGCCACTCAGCATGTTATGGGAGGATTCTGCCACTCAGCATGTTATGGGGGGATTCTGCCACTCAGCATGTTATGGGAGGATTCTGCCACTCAGCATGTTATGGGAGGATTCTGCCACTCAGCATATTATGACGGGATTCTGCCACTCAGCATGTTATGGGAGGATTCTGCCACTCAGCATGTTATGACGGGATTCTGCCACTCAGCATGTTATGGGGGGATTCTGCCACTCAGCATGTTATATGGGGGGATTCTGCCACTCAGCATGTTATGGGAGGATTCTGCCACTAAGCATGTTATGACGGGATTCTGCCACTCAGCATGTTATATGGGGGGATTCTGCCACTCAGCATGTTATGGGAGGATTCTGCCACTCAGCATGTTATGACGGGATTCTGCCACTCAGCATGTTATGGGAGGATTCTGCCACTCAGCATGTTATGGGGGGATTCTGCCACTCAGCATGTTATGATGGGATTCTGCCACTCAGCATGTTATGGGAGGATTCTGCCACTCAGCATGTTATGGGAGGATTCTGCCACTCAGCATGTTATGGGGGGATTCTGCCACTCAGCATGTTATGGGAGGATTCTGCCACTCAGCATGTTATGGGAGGATTCTGCCACTCAGCATATTATGACGGGATTCTGCCACTCAGCATGTTATGGGAGGATTCTGCCACTCAGCATGTTATGACGGGATTCTGCCACTCAGCATGTTATGGGGGGATTCTGCCACTCAGCATGTTATGACGGGATTCTGCCACTCAGCAAGTTATGGGAGGATTCTGCCACTCAGCATGTTATGACGGGATTCTGCCACTCAGCATGTTATATGGGGGGATTCTGCCACTAAGCATGTTATGGGGGGATTCTGCCACTCAGCATGTTATGGGGGGATTCTGCCACTCAGCATGTTATGGGGGGATTCTGGCACTCAGCATGTTATGGGGCATTCTGCCACTCAGCATGTTATGGGGGATTCTGCCACTCAGCATGTTATGGGGGCATTCTGCCACTCAGCATATTATAGGCAACTTCTGCCACTCAGCATGTTATGGGGGCATTCTGCCACTCAGCATGTTATGGGGGCATTCTACCACTCAGCATGTTATGGGGGCATTCTGCCACTCAGCATGTTATGGGGGCATTCTACCACTCAGCATGTTATGGGGGCATTCTGCCACTCAGCATGTTATGGGGGGATTCTGCCACTCAGCATGTTATGGGGGGATTCTGCCACTCAGCATGTTATTGGGGGATTCTGCCACTCAGCATGTTATGGGGGGATTCTGCCACTCAGCATGTTATGATGGGATTCAGCATGTTATGGGAGGATTCTGCCACTCAGCATGTTATGGGAGGATTCTGCCACTGAGCATGTTATGGGGGGATTCTGCCACTCAGCATGTTATGGGGGGATTCTGCCACTCAGCATGTTATGATGGGATTCTGCCACTCAGCATGTTATGGGAGGATTCTGCCACTCAGCATGTTATGGGAGGATTCTGCCACTCAGCATGTTATGGGGGGATTCTGCCACTCAGCATGTTATGGGAGGATTCTGCCACTCAGCATGTTATGGGAGGATTCTGCCACTCAGCATATTATGACGGGATTCTGCCACTCAGCATGTTATGGGAGGATTCTGCCACTCAGCATGTTATGACGGGATTCTGCCACTCAGCATGTTATGGGGGGATTCTGCCACTCAGCATGTTATATGGGGGGATTCTGCCACTCAGCATGTTATGGGAGGATTCTGCCACTAAGCATGTTATGACGGGATTCTGCCACTCAGCATGTTATATGGGGGGATTCTGCCACTCAGCATGTTATGGGAGGATTCTGCCACTCAGCATGTTATGACGGGATTCTGCCACTCAGCATGTTATGGGGGGATTCTGCCACTCAGCATGTTATGGGGGGATTCTGCCACTCAGCATGTTATGACGGGATTCTGCCACTCAGAATGTTATGGGAGGATTCTGCCACTAAGCATGTTATGGGGGGGTTTTGCCACTCAGCATGTTATGGGAGGATTCTGCCACTCAGCATGTTATGGGGGGATTCTGCCACTCAGCATGTTATGGGAGGATTCTGCCACTCAGCATGTTATGGGAGGATTCTGCCACTCAGCATATTATGACGGGATTCTGCCACTCAGCATGTTATGGGAGGATTCTGCCACTCAGCATGTTATGACGGGATTCTGCCACTCAGCATGTTATGGGGGGATTCTGCCACTCAGCATGTTATATGGGGGGATTCTGCCACTCAGCATGTTATGGGAGGATTCTGCCACTCAGCATGTTATATGGGGGGATTCTGCCACTCAGCATGTTATGGGAGGATTCTGCCACTCAGCATGTTATGACGGGATTCTGCCACTCAGCATGTTATGGGGGGATTCTGCCACTCAGCATGTTATGGGGGGATTCTGCCACTCAGCATGTTATGACGGGATTCTGCCACTCAGAATGTTATGGGAGGATTCTGCCACTAAGCATGTTATGGGGGGGTTTTGCCACTCAGCATGTTATGGGAGGATTCTGCCACTAAGCATGTTATGGGGGGATTCTGCCACTCAGCATGTTATGGGAGGATTCTGCCACTCAGCATGTTATGACGGGATTCTGCCACTGAGCATGTTATGGGAGGATTCTGCCACTCAGCATGTTATGGGGGGATTCTGCCTCTCAGCATGTTTTGGGGGGCTTCTGACACTCAGCATGTTATTGGGGGATTTTGCCACTCAGCATGTTATGGGAGGATTCTGCCACTAAGCATGTTATGGGGGGATTCTGCCACTCAGCATGTTATGGGAGGATTCTGCCACTCAGTATGTTATGACGGGATTCTGCCACTCAGCATGTTATGGGAGGATTCTGCCACTCAGCATGTTATGGGGGGGTTTTGCCACTCAGCATGTTATGGGAGGATTCTGCCACTAAGCATGTTATGGGGGGATTCTGCCACTCAGCATGTTATGGGAGGATTGTGCCACTCAGCATGTTATGGGGGGATTCTGCCACTCAGCATGTTATGGGGGGATTCTGCCACTCAGCATGTTATGGGGGGATTCTGCCACTCAGCATGTTATGGGAGGATTGTGCCACTCAGCATGTTATGGGGGGATTCTGCCACTCAGCATGTTATGGGGGGATTCTGCCACTCAGCATGTTATGGGGGGATTCTGCCACTCAGCATGTTATGGGGGGATTCTGTGACTCAGCATGTTATGGGGGGATTCTACCACTCAGCATGTTATGACGGGATTCTGCCACTCAGCATGTTATGGGAGGATTCTGCCACTCAGCATGTTATGACGGGATTCTGCCACTCAGCATGTTATGGGAGGATTCTGCCACTAAGCATGTTATGGGGGGATTCTGCCACTCAGCATGTTATGGGGGGATTCTGCCACTCAGCATGTTATGGGAGCATTCTGCCACTAAGCATGTTATGGGGGGATTCTGCCACTCAGCATGTTATGGGAGGATTCTGCCACTCAGCATGTTATAACGGGATTCTGCCACTCAGCATATTATAGGCAACTTCTGCCACTCAGCATGTTATGGGGGTATTCTGCCACTCAGCATGTTATGGGGGTATTCTGCCACTCAGCATGTTATGGGGGGATTCTGCCACTCAGCCTGTTATGGGGGGATTCTGCCACTCAGCATGTTATGGGGGGATTCTGCCACTCAGCATGTTATGGGAGGATTCTGCCACTCAACATGTTATGACGGGATTCTGCCACTCAGCATGTTATGGGGGGATTCTGCCACTCAGCATGTTATGGGAGGATTCTGCCACTCAGCATGTTATGGGGGGATTCTGCCACTCAGCATGTTATGGGGGCATTCTGCCACTCAGCATGTTATGGGGGGATTCTGCCACTCAGCATGTTATGGGGGAATTCTGCCACTCAGCATGTTATGATGGGATTCTGCCACTCAGCATGTTATGGGAGGATTCTGCCACTCAGCATGTTATGACGGGATTCTGCCACTCAGCATATTATAGGCAACTTCTGCCACTCAGCATGTTATGGGGGGATTCTGCCACTCAGCATGTTATGGGGGGATTCTGCCACTCAGCATGTTATGGGGGTATTCTGCCACTCAGCATGTTATGGGGGGATTCTGCCACTCAGCATGTTATGGGAAGATTCTGCCACTGAGCATGTTATGGGAGGATTCTGCCACTCAACATGTTATGACGGGATTCTGCCACTCTGCATGTTATGGGGGGATTCTGACACTCAGCATGTTATGGGAGGATTCTGCCACTCAGCATGTTATGGGAGGATTCTGCCACTAAGCATGTTATGGGGGGATTCTGCCACTCAGCATGTTATGGGAGGATTCTGCCACTCAGCATGTTATGACGGGATTCTGCCACTCAGCATGTTATGGGGGGATTCTGCCACTCAGCATGTTATGGGAGGATTCTGCCACTCAGCATGTTATGGGGGGGGGATTCTGCCACTCAGCATGTTATGGGAGGATTCAGCCACTCAGCATGTTATGGGGGGATTCTGCCACTCAGCATGTTATGACGGGATTCTGCCACTCAGCATGTTATGGGGGGATTCTGACACTAAGCATGTTATGGGGGGATTCTGCCACTCAGCATGTTATGGGGGGATTCTGTCACTCAGCATGTTATGGTGGGATTCTGACATTCAGCATGTTATGGGGGGGGGGGGGTTCTGCCTCTCAGCATGTTATGGGGGGATTCTGCCTCTTAGCATGTTATGGTGGGATTCTCCCTCTCAGCATGTTATGGAGGGATTCTGACATTCAGCATGTTATGGGGGGGGGGGTGTTCTGCCTCTCAGCATGTTATGGGGGGCTTCTGCCACTCAGCATGTTATGGGAAGATTCTGCCACTGAGCATGTTATGGGAGGATTCTGCCACTCAACATGTTATGACGGGATTCTGCCACTCTGCATGTTATGGGGGGATTCTGACACTCAGCATGTTATGGGAGGATTCTGCCACTCAGCATGTTATGGGAGGATTCTGCCACTAAGCATGTTATGGGGGGATTCTGCCACTCAGCATGTTATGGGAGGATTCTGCCACTCAGCATGTTATGACGGGATTCTGCCACTCAGCATGTTATGGGGGGATTCTGCCACTCAGCATGTTATGGGAGGATTCTGCCACTCAGCATGTTATGGGGGGGGGATTCTGCCACTCAGCATGTTATGGGAGGATTCAGCCACTCAGCATGTTATGGGGGGATTCTGCCACTCAGCATGTTATGACGGGATTCTGCCACTCAGCATGTTATGGGGGGATTCTGCCACTCAGCATGTTATGGGGGATTCTGACATTCAGCATGTTATGGGGGGGGGGTTCTGCCTCTCAGCATGTTATGGGAGGATTCTGCCACTCAGCATGTTATGACGGGATTCTGCCACTCAGCATGTTATGGGAGGATTCTGCCACTCAGCATGTTATGGGGGGATTCTGTCACTCAGCATGTTATGGTGGGATTCTGACATTCAGCATGTTATGGGGGGGGGTTCTGCCTCTCAGCATGTTATGGGGGGATTCTGCCTCTCAGCATGTTATGGTGGGATTCTCCCTCTCAGCATGTTATGGAGGGATTCTGACATTCAGCATGTTATGGGGGGGGGGGTGTTCTGCCTCTCAGCATGTTATGGGGGGCTTCTGCCACTCAGCATGTTATGGTGGGATTCTCCCACTCAGCATGTTATGGAGGGATTCTGACACTCAGCATGTTATGGGGGGGGGGTTCTGCCTCTCAGCATGTTATGGGGGGATTCTGCCTCTCAGCATGTTATGGAGGGCTTCTGCCACTCAGCATGTTATAGGGGGCATTCTGCCACTCAGCATATTATAGGGGGGCATTCTGCCACTCAGCATGTTATGGGAGGATTCTGCCACTCAGCATATTATGGGAGAGCTCTACCACTCAGCATGTTATAGGGGGGCATTCTGCCACTCAGCATGTTATAGGGGGGCATTCTGCCACTCAGCATGTTATGGGAGGATTCTGCCACTCAGCATGTTATGGGAGAGCTCTACCACTCAGCATGTTATAGGGGGGCATTCTGCCACTCAGAATGTTATAGGGGGGCATTCTGCCACTCAGCATGTTATATGGGGGCATTCTGCCACTCAGCATGTTATGGGAGGATTCTGCCACTCAGCATGTTATGGTGGGATTCTTCCACTCAGCATGTTATAGGGGGGCATTCTGCCACTCAGCATGTTATGGGGGGATTCTGCCGCTCAGCATTCTATGGGGTGATTGAGGTTCTGCACGCTGTCTGTTGTGGGGGGGCACGGATAACAGACACACTGTAGAGCTGGTGTGAAGCCCCAGGGCTGTTTTTTACCTCCAGTCTGCCCCTGGCCCTTAGCATAGCTACTCCTACATAAGGTAAAGAAGAACACTGTAACATAGTCTTTGCAATAGGTGTGAAGTGTGTATTTCCTCCAATAACGGCAAACAGATATTTTGTCTTATGTCTAATGAATGTCACCGAGGATAAATTGTACTCATTCGTGTGATCAGAAATCTATTCAGTGCAAACAAGGTCTGGCTTTGTCTCCAATGACATCAGCATTGCGAAAAGCATAAAGGTGTACAGTATGTATATACGCGGCACTGTAAACAATAAAACATTGTTCATAAAATGAAGCAGCTCCTACTAATGTGTGAATATAAAGGCATAGGCTCCGCTTTGCATTTCTCCACACCATTATACACAAACAGCATTCACACTGCCTATAAAAAAAACTAGCTAGCAGTCTTCATATCATTTATTTTGCCTTAATAAAAGACAAAGGTGACTTGGATGCAGGGGTTTCAAGGTGCCGGTGTTTATGGCCCCTAACTGCAGTGCTGGCCAATGTTTCATAAATCAGAGATGGTAATAAAAGAAAGCACTGACAGCAGCTATTTAATAGGGGCAATGTAGAACGTGGGCAGAGGTGACGGGGGCATATAGAGTTAGAAGCCTGATGGCCCTGCTTTGGAGGACAGCGTCCTAGTCATATGTACACACACAGCTCACTCGTGGATGACACGACATGGATAGATACAGAGGCAGCTCAGCGGAACCTCATCTCCACCTTTCCCAGAGATGAATGTTTTTGTCTCGATTTCCTTGCTGCAGAGATATAAATCAGAAGAGAGATCCGGCTACACAGCTTGTGAAAAAAAAAAACGTCTCATAGACTATGTACTTGTGTAAAGGGGAAGCAGGTTATATGCAAATAATCTTTAGAACGCGCTTCTTGTACATGGCGCTGTTACAAGTGCAATAAATCCACAACAGCAAAGCTCTGGAACCTGTCGGTGACACTGGCAGACAGCTACAGCTCATACATACACATGGGCTTACTTAATAACGCAGCGAAAAGAGCAACTATGACGCTGAAAGCGCTGTTGCCACCGGATTTATTTTTACATCTACATAGTACAATGGAAACAATAAAAACATGATTGCGGATTGATGGCTGTACACTGGGTCGGACCAGAGAAAATAATCCTCAGGGGCTCACCCTTCAGCTAAAGCTCATTTAGATTGTAATAATACAAAGCGAATACTCCAGGAAAGGCAGAAACTGTGATTTAATCTTGGATCTCCTAGTGGTCATGCCGGGGGCCTGCTGGAGGATTCTATGGTGTTCTTATGGACCAGTCTGACACTGGCTTTACATGGTTAATATTTTAAACAGAGCTGTAACTACAAATAGAAATAGACTTTTTTGAGGTTCTGCAAAGGGTTAAATTAGCCTGCTCTCTGCTTACTTCATGCTGGTTATTAGGGGCTGTGTCCTTCTTTCATTTAAAGTAGAACAAAATCCAGGATTTTGATTATCCTGGGTTTTGGACCTGGAAACAAAGTAAGTGAATGGGGCGGCCTGGGGGGGGGGGGGGGTTTCACACAGTGGGGCATCCTGATTTTGGATGCCCCACGGGGGGGATCGATTTTATAAGATTCCCGGGCTGATCAGTGTGGGTTTTGGTCCACTTTAAGCCTACATTTCCTGCTAAGCCTTAATGAACTTTCTCTTTTCTGCTGACCTCCTCACACAGCATTGCAGCATCCTGTGCTGCTGCTTTTGAAACTCTAAATGTCTCTGACGAGTGTGATTTTTTGAGGAATAAGATGTTCAGCAAGGTTAATAGGTCCTATCAGGAAATCTAAAGCCTGCTGAATGACACAGCCCTTGACATCAGTATGAGGTAAGCAGCATTGCAGCATCCATGCTGCTGCTATCTGAACTCTGAATGTCCCTGACAAGAGTAATTTATTGAGGGGGTGAAGGTCTCTATCATGAAATGTAAAGCGTTGCTGCAGAACACAGCCCTTTACAACCAGTATGAGGAGAGCATAAAGCAGCCACCTAGGAAGTGTGTGTGTGTATATATATATATTTTCTTACAAGCCTGCAACCCCATCCTAGAGTGGCATTGTAATACCACCCACTACGGTTGTGAATGGGTTCTCAAACCAGCCACTGGCAACCCTGATATAGGAAAGATTCATTAAGGAGAAAGAAAAAAAAATAGAAAGTGGAGAGGGGGAAAAAAGAAAAGAAAGATTGGAAAAGGAAAAGAGGGAAGGAATCTGAGTGCCCCGATAATCGAGGCCTATGAGTCATAGGCCTCGATTCAATAAAGGTAGAAAAAAATTCTCATGGTAGTAAAAGATTCAAGTCATGAGAAAAAAGCTTTAGAATTTCACTGTTGCTGAATCACTAGATAAAAAGACAATGAAAGTCAATGCAACTTTTTTAGTCCTAAGAAAAGTAGAGAACTGTTTACTCCTTTCTACACTGTAGTAAAAGCTGCCATTGACTTTCATTGTCTATTTATCTAGTGATTCAGTAACAGTGACATTCTCAGGCTTTTTTCTCATGAATTGAATTTTTTTCTACCTTTATTGAATCGAGGCCATAGGCTTTGATTCAGTGAGAGTTGAAAAAAATTATCTTGGTAGTAAATTATTAGGGGAAAAAGCATGATAAGGTCACTGTTGCTAAATCACCAGCTAGGAAAACAATGAAAGGCAATGGCACATTTAACTACAGTGTAAACAGGTGTAAAACGAGTAAGTAGTTCCATTGAATTTCATTGTTTGCCTTGTTGGTGATCGATTCTAAGCAAAGCTGCTGGCTTTGTTACAATTCCTGGGGATGCCATGGCGCACATTTATGAGGCATGTGCACTCTAAGGGACAGAGTGGCTGTTAGACCCCTTTAGTTGCTTGCTACTGGATTAAAGAATTTTCAAGGAAGGAGTACAGGTGTGCAGTACCAGTGACATCACTTCCTGAGCAGAGCGCTGAATGACAGAATAGGGGATGTTTTACATTTCATAAGCTCTCTGCATAGTTTTGTAAAAGAGGACCAATTAACAGAGAAAAAGGAGTATTTTTCTGTAATCATGGTCACAAAAAGTACCCAAAAGTTACAAAAAAGCAAGTAATTGTCAATAGCTTTATTTAGCAGATATATAGGTTAAAAAATTCCTCTATAGAATAACTGTAGGTGAAATTAAAGTTATACTAAAGGCAAACCTGATTGTTGTCCTATTGTCTCGGGCTACACGGTGCACTGTCCAAAACTACAATCCGTTTTCAAAAAGACCCTGAAGTTATTAGTAAAAGTATTAGAGCATTGGAGATGCAGAGAAACATTGAGGAGAAACAGTGGGTGTGGCTACAGCAATGTGATGTAAGCACACTGTGTGCTTTACATATACCAGAGACTGCTCTATAGCATAATTTAAAAAAGTGCTTTGTTGTGCCTCTGGTAAATCCTGCCAGCACATTATGTGATCAAATAAAGGGTGTCAGAGATGCTGCAGGGGATCAGAAGGGAGGGCGGGGTTTCATCGCTGCAGAGAGAGGCAGCCACTCAGGATGCTGGGCAGGGAGTGTGGGTGTTTCCGTTCTTAGTCCCACAAAGGTTGATTGGTGGACCACATCAGCCGGGTGGGGAAGGAAACCAGAATGAGGACGTGATTTTCCTTACTAAGAGGGCAGACAGGGGAGGAAGGACAACTCTGGAGCCACTCAAGGAAAGGTAAACTACTCCCCCTATTGATCAAAAGCTGGATTCACCAGCATTTTATTATTGAGCTACACTAGAGAGTAGGCATTTTTAAATGCAGGAATTTCATTCTCAGTGTAAAATGTTCCTTTTATTATTCAAAAACATCGGCTCACCATGGCGGAGTACAAAACATGGGTGGACGCCCCCGTTCCATAGGAGCCTCTACCCATGTTTTGTACCCCAGCATGGTGAGCTGATGTTTTTAACTTTTTGAATAGTAAAATTAATGTTTTATTCTTATAAATACTGCTGGCCTGAACTATTGTGGTTGGACTTACTGTGGGGAGGATTAGCCACTCATCCAATCAGCTCGCTCGGAGCTGCTGACGTCATGCCATCTAAGCCAGCATTTAAAGCCAGCGGCTTCAAGTGCTCTGGTGGCCATATACCCTGCTTCACTCTAACAGGGCGCCCTGCTAGAGGGATAGTGGGGATGCGGCTTGCACATGTGCCATTGGACCGGGAAGCAAGGTAAGTGTAGTGACCTGGGGGGTTTTACACAGCGGGGCATCCCGGTTTTGGATGCCCCGGGGGGAGGGACATTTTCGGCTCGGGAATCTTATGGTTCCCATAAGAAGCTGAAACTGACAGATGTTCTGGATACAGCTACAGACTTGCAGGAGCAGTGAAAGGTAAACAGGCCAATCTTGAGCCACAATGGCAGTCTTGGTACGTGGTTAGGAAACTCCATAGTAGTCATAGCCACACTCAAAAGCCACATGTGTGCTACTTAAAAAATGCCTCCTAATGTGAGCGGAAATTTTCAGTAGAAACAATGTCCATTATTTTCTAGGATTCAGTTCCTGTCCTGTCTACACTTACTTTCTACTACCTTATACATTTTGGGAACAGTGTAAAATTAGCCATTTCAAAGCATCTTAAATCTTATTAAATATGTACATGACTACTATTACTACAGTATGTATTCTAAGCTAAGCTGCTTTCCTCACTTCCAGCTGAGCTGGGAAGGATGTGTCACGGTGCATCAACATGCTCTGCTGTGGTCAGAGACAGCTGTGGAACCACTGTGGCTTGTCATACTCTCTCATGCTGAGAGTACCAAGGGACAGAGGAATGAAATTGAAAGTAGACCCAACTTTGGAGGCCTGATATGACCCTTAACCTGCACTGCAGTAAATGGAAGAGAGACACATGGGACATGCACTATGTAAGCTACTTGCTAACTTATTCTTGCCTTGGGTTTACAGCTCCTTTCCTAACCCATTGAGACCCTTTATCCCAGACAGACTGTTGACATAAACCACAAAAATGTCTATAGAACTCCTTTACCAGTTAAACTGGACCAAAACCCAGGATTCTGACTAGCCTGGGTTTTGGTCCTTGCCCCCGGGAATTCCGATTGGGGGTGCCCCACTGTGTGAAACACCCCAGGTCAGCGAAACAAACTCACCTCTTCACGGTCCTACAGCGCATGTGCGGCTGCTCGTATCTGCTGACGTTCCTTCACCTAAGCCTTCGTCTAAGACTAGCTGCTCCGAGTGCGCTGACGGCTGCATCCCCTGCTACCCTCTAACAGGGAGCATGCCTGCACCGGCCATTCACAAATGCCTGGCGCGCCCCCTGCTAGAGTGATAGGAGGGATTCGACTGCAGCTTGCGCATGCGCCGTTGGACCGGAAAAAGAGGTAAGTGTATGGGCGACCTGAGGGGTTTCACACAGCAGGGCATCCAGATTTTAGATGCCTCGGGGGGAGGGAATAGATCAGCCTGGGAATCTTATAGACTCCGGGGCTGATTGCTGTGGGTTTTGGTCCACTTTAACTTGGCAGCTGCATGGACTGCCTAGTCACAATATCATGCCATGATTTTACATTACTCTATAGTGCAGCTAGGATGTTAAAGGGTGGTAGCTGGCTGCTGTTGTAAGCTAGCACGCTGCATTATGCTAATAATTACGTCAAAGAGCCATTAATGTACAGGGTTTGTGTCATTAGCATCATGCATGGAGATGGAGTGTGACATAGTGATCTATATATAAAGCTGCCTATGTACACACACACGCAAGGGTTTTTCAGTAGCCTGCCTTTAACTATAGCTCATTGCTCTTGAATCTTGAACTTGGCCTGTGAATATTAAACAGCAGTAATTATTAGCAGTGCTAATATATGTGAGCCTGAGTCAGTTGGGTGCTGCAGTGTCAGAAGTGGTGAGGGGAACAGATGCAACGTGCTAAAATTCTTCACGTTTGCTAATTACAAAATTGAGAAAAAAAAAATGGAAATGAGGAAGTCTGGAAGGTCGAAGATCTGTGCTGCGATCCTTTTCCAAGCTGTCTTCAGGCACGACTCCATGGGCAGCTTAATGCCGGTTCACTCCATGCCGGGTCCTCTGATTCCAATAGTGATACGTGACTGCCTCCTCTGGTCATCACAACACAACACATAACCCACTTAATGAAAATAAACAACCATGAGGGATACTGGACGAGGAAAAAAATGGCTATACTGTGACTTCAATTAGGTGGTGCCTACACTTAGGAGGTGCTAATAATGTATAAATATCTCCAGCATTTTGCATATAGGTAAAACATTTATTTGATGCTTTAGGTTATTCTGAGTTGTTTTAAACTGTATATGAAGCCACAGCAGGGTTGAGTGGCATTTTAAAACCGCTTGTCCCCTTCTCTTTCTATTTTTTGGCTGTGGGGAAAACATGGACATATTGGCAAAGGGACTCTCAGTGTGCCCTTTCCCCGTCTAAAGACGATGATGCTGTATTTAGAGCATTCCTAGTCCCAATCCCCTGCATAGAGAAAGCCCTAGTGGGAGAGGCGAAAGAGGTTGGCAGATTAGCCACACTAGCTTGTCAGCTCTGAGTACCTAGTTTGTTCAGCAGACAATTGATATATTCTTGGAGGACCATTTGAACTGTGAATGCTGCCCTTGAGCCCACAGGGGCACAGTCCATGCTGGATGCCGCTGAAACCCATTTATTTAGCAGGTAGATGGGTTCCCATGTGGCGTGTTCAGGCTTTATACTTTTTATGATCAGGATACATTAATAAGCTTCATATGGTAATAACTTGAAACTCCCTTTATATATATATATATATATTGTGTTATAATAGGTGAGCAGTAGGCAGTAATCAGTGGAGGCTAAAATATGAACAATTTCCATTAGTGTAGTGTAGTGCAGGACGAGAACAACACTATAGCAGCATTTGGGGGTTGAAAGAGCAAGCGGCAGCAGGGGCAAAAGTGCTTCTTTTTCTGGATATGGGGTTTTACTAAAGAAGTTAGAAGAGGTTGTGTTTTTCATGGTTTGGTTATCACTGTTAAAGTGGACATTAATAAAAGTGTATGAAATGTTTTAAAACAATTCAAATGGCGTATGCTTAGCATTAACCCTCTTAGCCATATTGCTTGTATAGGCATACAGCGAACCTTGGTATTACGTGACAGTAAGTACTTGAATGGTGAGAATATTGGTCAGCGGCTTAAGGACTGCTTTAGGGTGTGGCTCCCTTGGTTGTATAGTGGGTCTGCCTGCTGGCAGTCATCCAGCACTCCACCTGGGGACTCCTGCCTACCTACAGGTTTGCATTATCAGCACTGGCTTTTAAGTAAGAAGAGATAAGCTAGGATTTACTATTTTAGAAACCCTCTCTACAAACAAGGGGGCCACACCACTATATTCACCATCCTTTGCAAGGTCTTCACTGCCTCAAGTTGTAACATCCAGCCTTTTATTCGAATCCTGAGCAAGCTCCACTTTGCATGGGTGAAAATATTTTGGGGAACTAGTAGTGTTTTCATTCAGTTATACTTTACCCAAGCCTAATTTGCTTTAAAATGTAAGGAATACAATTTCACAAGATTTTAGGTGACTGGCAACCCATACGTGCCATCCAGGTCAGTGGATCAAAAATTGGAAGGTGGTAGCAATGAGGCTGGATGTCAGAATCAGCTAGACAACCTATTGCCACATTAGCTAAAACTAACCTGGCAAGTAGAGGGAAGGTTTTCAAGGGGTCATAGTTTAAGATCATATCAAAAAGCTTCATTGCAAGAACCAGTGCCTGCCAAAGCAAAAATCAGAAAGGTTCTGGTTGCCTCCAGATTGAACTTCTACAAATGATGGAAGCGTACAAACTTCCTAAATTGTCCTGGATCCCTGCTGCAATAGGAACAGTATTATTGCCTTTGAAGACCGCAAGAAAAAAATTATTTGTTCTATGAAAACTAATGATCTGCCCAGATACTGCCCAACTACAAGAACCTGGTATGGATGTTTGCAAGAAGGTCCAACTGGACACTCTCATCCTCATCCACTAATGGGATGAAGGATGTTTGAGAATGTTCCGATGCTATAGACCAGCCACTTTAAACTTCTGAAAGATCATTGAATGCATAAAAAAGGATTGTTGCCTGAGCAAGTGTGTACAGAAGGCTGGATGAAAGAATGTAATCCACAGATTTGGGCCAGACTTGCTCTATTCTAGAAGCCTTGTCCCTAAAAGGAGGCTTCCTGCCCTTTGGCCACCTTCATGGCCCAGTAAAGGATCTTGTAAGTGGATGGTGTTTTCTCAGTAAGCTCCTTGATAAAGGAACTGCCAAATAAGCAAACAAAGAATTGTACTTACACCACATGTATAAAATAAAAAATGATATGTCAACAGTTTCTCCGAAAGCAAGTGAAGCACACAGAAAGGCCTCCCAGCTCAAGCACATACAAACGTATAATTTGATAAATGCCTCCTTTATTCACATAAAACACACCTATGCTGGTATACATAATATTGAATCATTAGGGTATACTGTATCTTTCTTTTCTTTGTGTGTGGTCATAAATATTCATACTCGTTATGTATGCTTAAGCTTATTTATTATGTATTTAGTACACTAGTCCAACACATTATATATATAGCCGGATGGGTTGCTATAATTTGTTTTTAACATATGTCTTTAGTGTTTTGGGGGATTTATATGAAACAATGTATTCGTTTAGAAATACATTGTGATTGTGTTTGTGCGATTTATACAGCATACCTGTTTAGGGTCACACTGGAACCTACTTCTGAGAATTATGAACTTGCCAAATAACTTAGGGACATCTGTTTTCCCCTAGGAGTTTTTTGATTAACCCTTTTGTTGCCAAGCACGTAACACCTACGTGCTGGCTTGGCTGGGCCTTAAGTGCCAAGCCCGTAGGTGTTACGTGCTTGACTTTCCTCGCTTGTAGTTTAAAAAGTAAAAACAACAAATACTCACCTGACCCCTTGTTGGATCCGGCCGGGTCTCCTCTTTAATTTGGTGCCATCCGATCCCCCGTGGGGGGTCGGATGGCTCCAGGAGAGCCCCCGGAATAGGCCGCCCCCCCCCCCCCGCTTCTGCAGCAGCAGCTTCTAACTGTAAAAAAAAAAAAAAATAAAAATGACATTCACTTACCTGTGTGTGCGCTGGCTCCCGCTGTCCCTCCTCTTCACCTGGGGGGCCTCCGATCCCCCCCCAGGACTTACCGATCTTCAGGAGAGAGCCTGGGAGGCTCTCTCCTCTCTTCTTCACGATGGCGGCCGCCATCATGCCTCTAAGCCCCGCCCCCTTGGGGGCGGGGCTTATGAAGTCATCCCGGCCCCGATCTCAGGCTTCAGCCTTCTCAGCTTCTCAGATGCCGGTGATCGGTGCCCTGGAAGGAGGTGACAGGAGATCCTCTGATCTCCTGCCTTCTCCTTCTCTGGATGCCGATCACCGGCATCTGTCAGCTGAGCGGCGAGGGACAAGAGCTTGCAATCGAAGGTAAGTACAGTAAAAAAAAATTTTTTTTTTTTCTAATAAAATACTTTTTATTATTGTGTGGTGTTTTTTTTCACATTAACTCTTTGTGAGCTGGTAAGGGGTCCATGAGACCCCTTATACCAGTTCACAAGGCTGGGGGGGTGGCAAGTCACCTGCCCTAGCGGGTGGCTTGCCATTGACCCCCGCACCCCCATTACCTGCCTCCCCAAAGGCCAGGGGGGGGCAGAAGAGCCCGGGCCCACATAGGCTATGTGGGCTCGTAGGCTGCAGGGTGGGGGGGCCACCAAAGCTGGCCCCCCCACTCTGTGCCTACAAGCCCCCATAGCTGGTCCCGGGCTGGTTACTTTGGGTAAGGGGGACCCCACGTCATTTTTTTTTTTGGATTTTGAAGGGTTTTTAACCCTTCAAAATCCAAAAAAAAATGGGGTCCCCCTCCCCGGGAAGGGGGACCCTATGTCATTTTTTTTTTTAATTAACCATTTGTCATCCAGCAGCTATAAAAGGCTTCTGGGCAGGAAAGGGTGTCTACCTATACATATGTGGTATCGCTGTAACCGGGAGAAATTGGGGTTTCTCACGCAATAAGATTTTATTGACAAACTTACATTTTTTATTACAAAAAAACTCTACAAATTGTAAAAAAATGTTTTTTTTTTATTTTTTTTCACACATTTCACCCAAAAAAATTGAGAATACACCTAAAAAATACAAACAAGACATTTCATGTTAAAGCCCAGACTCTGTTGAAAAAAACAATATATAATTTTCCTGGGAAATCCCTGGAAATCCCTTCAAAAATGACAGTTGAATATGTGTAGCGCAAAATGGTGAAACATCGTCTGGCAACAGGGAGTGGCAAATGCTGCAGGTAGGCTGGCAGCGAAAGGGTTAAGCCATCAACCTCAAGCTTCACCTAACTGTAACTGTCAGGGACATAGACCTAGTATTCTTCTAGTACTCCGAGGAGTCTAACCAAGATACCTATTCATTTGTCTGTGATGACACTGGTTTTGTTCAGGTTTATGGCCAATCCCCATTTTTCTTACACTTTCTCAAGGAACATGTTGGTGCTGTGCCAGAGACCAAATGCAATTTAAGTTGGGAAGGTATGTCCTCATCCTCCGATAGACAACATCCAAATCTGGAACCAGGATAGAAGAGATTGTGATCACTAGAGTTGCAGCATAAGGATCATCTAAAATTATAGACACATTGAATTTCCTGTTGGTTGAAGCCAACCTGTGGTCAGTTTGTAACACCGCTGGAGTTTCGGCTGCTGGGGTTGCCACTGCAGAGGCCTGAGGAGTCCGATGGGATAGTGTCTTACCAGTACAAAAAATAGAATATTGCAAGGTATCAGAGCTCATACATGTCTCCACTTAACCCCCAAAGCACCAGACCCCTTACAATGCTATAGCTTTAGCATCAAAGCTGGCTTGCCCAACCCTCACAGTATCTGTCTCTACAATACTAAAGCTTAATGTACAAATTGACTAAGTGGCCCTTAGAATTAACAATTGACGTCACCCACTGTGGCTGGCAGGTGCAGTAGGGGGAGATTAAAACAAACAGTTCTAGATCCCCACTTAAGTTTGAATGACATGAAATTTCAAAAAAGGCTTATTCTTAGAACAAACACAAGCCAAACTTGATACGCCAGTATTAATTCATATTCCATTACCATTGAAGATCAGAAGCTGGCTCATTGATTAGCTATGTAATACTAATACCTCCATGTTGCTATAAAGTAAAATCACTAATATAGTAATGCAAGCCTACAAAGCAATGTCTCTATACCAAGCCAATGTTTATAAACCATACATATCTTTTTCATAGATATTAAAAGATTTTTTTGCAGCTACCAGGACTAATGGCGGAGGAAAGGAGACGTAAACCCATTACTGCCTTCTAAAAAGGTAACAAAAGAACAGAACTAATTCCTAATATTGAGTCCCCAGCTGTCCAGGCCTGCTCTCTTATCACAGTTGGCCTTCATGATGAAGGGCTGCCTCCAAAGGCCCGACATGCCCTGTCCATTAGAGTGAACAGTGAGAGGATATGTTGCAGTCACAATGGCTAATTGAGGGGTGGTGGGCATTCATCACAGAGGCTGCCTGTGAATAAAGAATGGACCTCGATCATAGGAATCAGTGAGTATAAAACCACTGGATTATGGGCTATCAGCTGTGGGGAGGAAGGTTAATAATAAGCTTCTGTTTTGTAGGTTGCCAGTACAAGCCCCTGTAATCCATTTACAGTGAATTTGAAGCAGAGTAATGAATTAAGTAAAAGCAGCCCTCATGGGGTGATACTGAATGCAGGAAGATGAAGGGGGAATCTCTAGGTTCCGTATAAAGTGGAGCTGAAAGTAGATAAAACACATCTTAAACAGGATGAGTGATCCTAAGATGAGCAAGCTCTCAAAAAACAAAGGGCAGGGATATGGTTATGTTGACTTGCTTGATTTTCCATGAAATATTAAAAGAACCACGTGCCATTACTTTGCTGTGGCGTTTCTTTTTATGGTTATAGTTTTTATTTTTGACTGTTCCTGTCTTTCATTCATTCTGCTGTATGAACAGCTAAGCTTAAAGGAGCATGATTGAGAAAAATGGGCCAATATTATAAATCCTTATAAATATGCTGGATGGCGGGAGGAGTGGTCACTTGTACACCCAGCATCAAGAAATATGCTGCTAGGCTTGTTTCTTTCTTTTAATGGAAGGAAGAGGAAATCAGAGTGACAGGTTCCGTCACCCATGATGTACTAAACCCATCACCCCTGGATTTTATTTCTACCAGGAGAAGAAACCACAAGCCAAAAGTTTTATCTAGTTCAGATGTATAAGTGACGCCTCCTCTAATTAGTTGATATGTTTATATGGATTTGTAATATTACACATTTTGTGATAGCGCTCCTTTAAACAATGAAAACTACCAGTATCTCAGCAAAATCAGGTAGACTGAAATATGTTTGCTTCACAGTTTTATTAACACCAACTGGCAGAAAGAAGCTCAAAACATCTGCTTCAAAATGGCACCTCACTTACAATGAACAAAGCTAAGACTAAAAACAACACAGGAAAAACTGTGATAGGTTCTATTTTAAGACAAAAAAGGCACTGCAATAATTTAAAGCGGACCAAAGTCAAAAAAAGGAAGTTTAGTAAATTGCTCCCCTAAGGTCCCCCTCTGACAAACAACTCCATGGAGATGTTCTGAAATAACAGGCCGATTGTTTGCTGCAGAATTGCATGGGAGCGGCCATCTTGACACATCCATGAGCATGAGAGGAAAGCTGTGCCAGCAGCGGCCTTCACCAAACTGAGAAATAAATGCCTCAGAAACACAGCTGCTTTTGCGTTATGTTATATAAACACACGCTGAATAACCAGCTGCTAGATAGATTGTGTGTGTGAATGGAAACCTGCAACAATGTTTCTTTATCACTGTTCACTGTGGACTCTGGATTTACCACACTCCCATTCAGTCAACGTAAACAATGTAAACAAGTTTTAAATTCAGCAAATAAGAAAGAAAGGAGGATTGCACTGATATGTGAGGCAATTTTGGCTGTGGGATTAGGTTAAGTGATAGTGCTGGCAAAAGTAATTGGTACACCATTGTGTCGGGCTACATTTGGCACTTTCCTAAACTGTTTTTCATTTTTAAATTGAAGCAGAAATGGCTGAGATATCGAGATTTACAGATTCACCCAATGACATTCTCTTTTTCATCCTGTCCCCTAATCAGCTCAGCAGAGTGGGACAGGATTGCTGGTGCCTCCCTTCTCCTACCCCTTCCTCCGCCTCTTCCTCCGCCTCTTCCTCCAGATTCATCACAGTTTATGCAGCATCACAGATCCAAGGGCCACGCCCACTTTTTTCAGAAGAGAAATCATGAGGTAGCATAAACTGTAACTGTAAGCCTTGATATCTTGGCCATTTCTTCTTCAATTAAAAAACGGAAAACAGTTTAGGACAATGCCAAATGTAGCCCGAGGCAATGTGTAACCATTACCTTCACCATCAGTAGCAATTTAACCCCTCTCAAATAGCTTATGTACCAGAGTGAGGCTTTAGGGGTGCAATTTAATGAATTAGCTTTTTTGACTTTTGGTCTGCTTTAAATGGAAGTGCAGCAATCTATATAGAAATGGCCTGCATAGGATGTGCCAAAACTGCTATGCATACCTACATCTGCCAGGAAATCCACAAACCATAAGCCATCAGCAGTCCCTAAAATGATCAAAAGTTCAGTGATCTTATAAAAAAAAATGATTGGGGTGGAATACCCCCCTGTTAGCCCATTCTGAGGCAACTGGTACTTCCATGCTGCCTTGCCAACACCCAGCCTCATGTGCCAACTATCGGCCATCCAATCGCATTAAAAATATGACCTTAATCATTCCTGTTCATATGTCCACCTGGGGCACATCATAGCCCAACGGTATGTATAGGGTGCCTAGTCTAGGGTTTCGGGGGGGTACACACAGCGTAAGTCTTCTACCATGAAGACCATTTCTGCCTAGACCTTTCAGAACAGTAGATGGATATACTTGGCCTCACTGGTTTTGGTCAGTTCTGAGCCAGTGGCACTGATGGACATCTTCTGATTCCAAAAGGAAGTAAGAGCAATGTGTTTATGACCTGTGTTGTCCATTGCTTTAAAAACTTTGCCTGGGAGTGACCATGCAGTTGAAGTATAACTGACTTGTTGCTGTGCTCAGTCTTGCAATAGTGTATGACCCGTGACATAAAACAGCCACAGCCTCAGCTTTTTAGTTTGAGTTTGTTTTTTCCTCTCCCTGTTTTAAGCCTCCTACACAGCTGTTTCTCTTTCAAATAATGACTGCCTAGCTAGGAAAATGATATTTACAGAGGCAGCAGCACTCAATACGCTTATCCTAGCATACCACCGTGCTGGGAAGTGGTGGAAAAATTGACATGTGCTGGGACGAGTACATTGCATTCAAAGCGCACAGTGGGGCACATAGTTACTCGCTAGCCCAATTATTAAATTACCCAGCACAAGTTCTTACGCATCCGCCGAGGCAGGAACTGTATTATTGCCTGTTTGGTATAATTGGATAATTGGAAACTGTGTGCAAGTGCATATTAAAACGAATGCTGTTTTGAAGGCAAAAAGGGTAATCACACAAAACATGGGCATGATTTAGATTTTTCTTGTGTTCATTGAAATCACTCATTGGAGCACCTATAACATGGATTGTGGCCCACATACTGTGGCATTGTTTCCACAAGCAAAGGTTAGTAATAAGGTGAATATTCCTGGAGGTGTCTGCAACATGGAAATGATTTAGCTTTACTGGATAGATGGTCAAAACTGTGGAAACTAGAGTTTAATGTCTCTAAATGTAAAATCATGCACTTGGGTAGAAGGAATCCCTGCTCTGAGTACCGTATGGGCAGCACTGTGTTAGCCAGGACCTCGGAGGAGAGAGATTTAGGGGTACTGATTACTGATAGCTGCAAGATGAGTGGACAGTGTAGCCAGGCAGTGGGAAAAGCAAGCAGGATGCAGGAGAGACTTAAAGCGGACCTTCACTCTGAATAAGAGTCTATCTTATATGTTTCCCACACCCTGTACATACAGATTGTCCACATTAAAAATCATCCTACCTGCATCTACTGCATATTATGAGCCTTTAAACATCCAAGATGGCGGCTTATGGAAGCCGCCATCTTATCAGGCAGCCTGCAAACAGGAAGTGCCTCCTGACTGTGCTGCTCTGCATTCTGGGACTGCTGACCTTTACCTGACCCCAGCTCTGCTCTGTCTGAGCAAAGCACAGCTATAACCCACCCCCCTGTACCTTATCCCACTCTCCTCTCCTCAGTAAGTGTGATGCTTCTGAGTCAAGATGGCGGCGCCCGTGTCCTAAAGTCCTGAACAGAGTTGCAGCCCAGTGGGGGAAAGAATAATAAGTTAGTGACTAAAAACGTAAAATATATTAATTTTAGATGCTGGGCAACCGTTTAAGATTTTGGGCTTTTCATTAAATCACGCTGAAGGTCCGGTTTAAAGAACTACATTTGTACAGTCTGGAGGAAAGAAGGGAGAGGGGGGACATGATTGAGAACTTTAAATATGTGAAAGGATTGAATACGGTTCAGGAGGGAAGTGTTTTTAAGAAGAAACTTAAATGATAGAACAAGGGGGCACAACCTGAAGCTAGTCGGGGGAAGATCAGGAGCAATGTTAGAAAATAGTATTTTACAGAAAGAGTAGTAGATGCTTGGAACAAACTTCCAGCAGAGGTAGTTGAAATATCAACAGTCACTGAATTTAAACATGCCTGGGATAAGCACACATCTATCCTAAGATAAAGAGTACATACAGTATACACATAAGGGCAGACTAGATGGACCATAGGGTCTCCTTCTGCCGTCAACCTTCTATGTTTCTATGTAAGCTTCTACAATGCCACAACATTTAATGAAGTCCCAACTTGCATTTATTTTCCTCCAAGATCTTCTTTTATTATGGGAGATCTGGACCACTGAGAAAAGTCTTCTCCAGCACTTCCCTAAGAGTCTTACGTGATGTCACCATCCTCCCTCAACCAGTCTTTCACAATTGAGCCCAATGAATCCTGGCATTGCCAAGTTCAATCTTAATGCCCCCAAGCAAATTGTACTTTTTGCTAGTTAGCCTCACTACAAGTCTAACAAGTGTTTTTTTTACTTTTCTGATTGACAGCTTTTCTACAGTTTGATTTCACCAAATATTCATTCAATTTTCTGTTGACCACATTCCTTCCTCAATTTTATGTTTACACAGTGTCCTTTCACTATTTAATAATGCGTTGGTCAATTCTTCAATCGATTTTAGTAGTTTCAGCAATCTTCTTAAATGTTTTTTTCTGCTTAATGCATGCTAATATTTTGACCCTTCTAAAACAAATTAACATTTTCCACGACCAAATGGTTGTTTAACAAATGTAAAGCTACTCACTACACGAGTTAAATAACTTGTTCCCAGCTGAAACATAATCACCTATGCAGTAATTATTCAGAGGGACGCTCGTACCCATTTGCTAAATTAAATCCAGGCAGTGACCATTTTTTGGGGCAGTGAGTGTATATTAGGACCAAGTTGGAAGTGATGAGAATTCAATAGAAGGGTTTGCAGAGCATGAGATCTGTGGTCCAACCACATAAGTAATCAAGCAGGGACTTGTAACCCCTACTGAGACAGAGTGACTGTAGAGGGAAGTTTTCCCAAAGGACTTCCCTCTTCCATCAAAAAAGTTCTATATAGCACATCATTGTCACAGCACAGAGAAATGCTGTGCTAGACAGTTTAATGATGAGCTCAGTAGTCCTGTCATACCATCTATGACAGACAGCCATTTATGCACTAAATGACAGGGCCCCAGAGCCCACGCTAGTAAACTGCTGAATTGTTATGTCACATTCAGTGCACAGGCACATCAACCATAGTGTAAGATCCATTGCGGGTTCACAGGCCATCAAGATCTTGGCATGGTGTTTCTAAGTTTATTCCAATTCTCTCCAACACTACAAAGCCTAACGCTAGATTAATTGGCCATCTTATAAGTATATAAAAAAGCCTTAAAGCCTTTCTTCATCGCTATAGAACTACTCATCAACACATTTCTACCCCCACAATGCACAACCTTCTAATATGGTATATGCCAATCAAAAATCTTTCTTCTCCCAGATCCACACATCATTACTGCAGTGCCAGCAAAGACTGTTTTCCTGAATAGTTATGTTATCTGATTCTCAGATTCCTCCTGACTTGTTAAATAAGCACCTCAGGAGAGCTCCTCCAGGAGACCACCATTGGAGATGCTGGCTGTGTAGTGTGAACGACTGAAGTAGAAGTATATGTATGTTTTCAGGTGAAAATATGTCATTCAACTGTTTTTTTGCCTGTTTGCCAGAAGCTCATCTTTATACTCTAATTCAGTTTACCTGTCACCAAATCGGACCCTCGGAAACAACGCCAAGAGAAATGATTAAAGTAGACTTCCAGTCAAAAGTTACTGGAGGTCCATAAACCCCAATGGATATCTGGATTAACTATGCCATGCTCTAGTAACTCTGACTAGAGTTGTTTTGTGTGCCCAGACCAACTCCGGACAACAATCTTTCAGCTTTAAAGAACACAGGGAAGGTTGTGGTTAGTGTAGCTGTCGAAAGTTGGGTTAAAATAAAATATGATCATAATCAGTGCTGCTCTCTCACAGCACCACGTGATGCCAGGAGCTTCTCTGGATCTGCTCTGACAGTGAGAACACGGGTTGGAATTTATATAGTCTCTGGAGAGATGCTGTCCCAGCACTTCCATTGAATTTATGCATTGCTGAGGTGGAGAAGCTCTCTTTCGTTTTGGCTGTTTTCAAGCATTGGATTGATGAGGAATTAATCTCCCATGAGCCCAATTTTTTTTAGACAATCTGGTAAGAAGATCTATGTGGTGGTGGATGAGTAAAACCGGCACCGTACTCTGGAAGTACATGCACTAAGGGTGTTTTTTTTTTTTTTTGGCACGGGAAGATTTTTAAGACATTTCATTTGGGACAAAACTGAAACAGGGGAGCTCTGTGTCTTGTTTTTATCAATTTGCTGGACTCTATGGACAAAGGAGTTTGTATATGTTGAGCACCCATTTTATAAAGTTGTATTAAGATAAGATTGTTTTTAGAGCGCGGTATTTAAAAGTGTTTATAATTTAGTTAAGTTCAGTTTACTCTTGGCTATTATGGTATATATTAGGGTGAAATTCCTCCAACTTTATTTTTTAAGCAATAAGATACTTTGATGCCGTAACCAATCTATAGATAACAGCCAAAAAAACAACAACACAGATATTTACTACAGACTGCATTCCTGTCCATATTATTCTAGAACTACTATCAGGGTTCTTTGTATTTGGGTTTAAGTTACATTTTTCAATTTGGATCAAATTTAATTAAAAAAAAATGTAACAATGAAGAAAATGTAATAAAAAAAAAAAAGACAGAAAGTTCAATAAACAGGAAAACTAAATGTGAAAGGTGGTGACTTCCCTTGGCACTTGTTAAATACATTTCATTGAACCCTTTGTTTCATCACCAGAGCAGCGGCTCTGACGCCCGAATCCCTCTAACAGGGCCATATACAAGTGCCTGGTGTGGACACGCACCCTGCTATAGGGATAGTGGGATGCGGCCGCTGCTCTTAGGCACTCCGTGGGATTGGGAAACGAAGTAAGTGAATGGGGTGACCTGGGGGGTTTCACACAGCAGGGGAACCCCGATTTTGGATTTGGGGGGGAAATCAATTGGGCCGGGAATCTTATAGATTCCCGGGCTGATCGAGCTGGGTTTTGGTCCACTTTGAGCGCATGCAGATGATCAAAGGCAGACAATGGAGTTTAATGTATAAGTCGCCAGGGACCAACTGCTCCCTAAATCCCATTCCATACCACCTTATCCATCAACTGTCTCCATCTGTGGCTGACCATCTGAATAGCTACTTTTGTTCGGTATTTTCAGATAGTAGCAGGCATGGCCATAGCACAGCATCCCGCTGGGAGGGCACAGCTCCGGAGTTTCTGGAGGCTGATGTCCTATCCGAGCTGGCACATCTAAAGGTAAGTAAGGCGATGGGTCCAGATGGAATCCACCCCAGAGTTCTAAGGGAACTTAGGTTTGTGATTGCAGCCCCTCTGACTGATTTACTTAACCATTCCCTTTCAACTGGTGAGGTTCCAGATGATTGGAGAATGGCCAATGTCGTACCAATCCATAAAAAGGGGAGTAGAGAAGAAACCAGTAATTACAGGCCAGTTAGTTTAACATCTATAGTGGTCAAATTAATGGAAACACAGATAATTTCCCATCTAAAAATGAATGACCTATTGGACCCAAAACAGCCCAGCTTTACTGAGGGCCGATCATGTCAGACCAATCTTATTGATTTCTTTGACAATGTCACTAAAGTGTTAGATGAAGGTGGTGCTGTGGATATCGCCTATCTGCCACATAAGGAGCTCATAGATAAGTTATTGAAGGTAGGACTCAATCCCTGGATAGTTCAGTGGATTTCCAGTTGGCTGAGGGATCGGTATCAGAGTGTTGTTGTAAATGGTGTGCAATCTGAACAAAGGCGAGTTACAAGTGGTGTGCCGCAAGGCTCTGTCCTGGGCCCCATTCTTTTTAATATATTTGTAAGTGACATAGGAGAAGGCTTGGTAGGAAAAGTTTGTCTGTTTGCTGATGATACAAAGGTGAGTAATAGGGTGGATATTCCTGGAGGTGTCTGCAACATGGAAAATGATTTAGCTTTACTGGATAGATGGTCAAAACTGTGGAAACTAGAGTTTAATGTCTATAAATGTAAAATCATGCACTTGGGTAGAAGGAATCCCTGCTCTGAGTACCGTATGGGCAGCACTGTGTTAGCCAGGACCTCGGAGGAGAGAGATTTAGGGGTACTGATTACTGATAGCTGCAAGATGAGTGGACAGTGTAGCCAGGCAGTGGGAAAAGCAAGCAGGATGCTCGGCTGCATAGCTCGAGGCATCACCAGTAGGAAGAGGGAAGTTGTGATGCCGCTGTATAGAGCCCTGGTGAGGCCACAGCTAGAATACTGTGTGCAGTTCTGGAGACCTTACCTGCAAAAAGACATTATTCAAATAGAACGTGTCCAAAGGCAGGCAACGAAAATGGTGGAAGGACTTAAACTTAAAACTTATCAGGAGAGACTTAAAGTGTCAGGACTGTACCAAACACCCGTCTGTCTTAAGCCGATATCCCCCAATCTCCACCGCCACTTCCGCCTATAGACAAGCCCCCGCTTGTAGGAGACACGGGTAATGCCTCTCCCAGTCGGTTGCCCCCAGGACTTAACAGGCGCAAAGGATAACAGCTTAAGGTGCAGATTGATGTTTGGCAGGGAATCCCGAATGAGGATGCCGGGTGCGAAAGTCCGTAATTCAGGCCGAGGTCAAACCAGGAGGTCACAGGCGAGGTATCCAAGGGAGGTAACAAAGAATGGTCAAGGGTAGCCGAGGTCAAGTCCAGGAGGTCACAGGCGAGGTACAGGAGGGTCAGGCAAAAGAGTGGTCAGGCAAAGCAGAAGGTCAGGGCAGGCAGCTAGCAAGAATAATCGAAGTCCAATCCAAATCCAAATTCTTCACTAAGACACAGCAACGCACATCCAGAACCCAGAAGCTATAACGGGCCCTGGGAAACTGGAGTAGTGCAGATTTATAGGAATATCTGGCCAATGGGGAACAGGGAAAAAGGAGGGAAGGAAGGTGCTTGGTGCAACACTAGAAACGGGAGTGGTCCCAGGAACTGGACGGCCCAGGCCAGACAGGCCGACCAGTCCCTGGGCTCCCTTTATGAACAGGGCCAGGGTTGGATGAATCAAACTCGCCCCCGGCGGGCGCGCTGGGGAAAGCGCCGCCGGGAGGCATAAAGGTGACGTGCTCGCGCGCGCGCGCGAGCACGCTGAAGATCGAGCGCGCCCCCGCCGGGAGGCGGAAGCGCCGAACAGCGAGGGAGCCCGACGGGACCGCGCAGCCGCGCAGAGCGCCGACACCAGCCCGCGCCGCCGACCCCTGACAGCCGCAGCCGCGCTGAGGAGCCAGGACACCCGGGGAGCGCCGGGCAACAACCAGCCGGGGACCGCCCGACAGCGCGCCGCGGGACCAGGGACGGCGACGAGGTAAGTGCCTAACATTACCCCCCCCCTGAGGAGGGGCCACTGGACCCTCCAAACTAGGTTTCAAAGGATTTTCTCTGTGAAACCTCTTTACCAAATTCTGTGCATGAACCTCTCTGGCAGGAACCCAAGATCTTTCTTCCGGACCGTATCCCTTCCAGTCAATAAGATATTGAAGAGAGTTCCGAAAAAAGCGAGAATCAAGAACCCGGGCCACCTCAAACTCCTGATGCCCATCAACTAACACAGGACTAGGAGGACTATTAGGTTCATGGTTTTTTGCAGACTTAAGAAGTGAAACATGAAAGGATTTACAGATTTTCATGGACGAAGGGAGGGCCAACTGGTACGTAACCTGATTAATTTTTTGTGTTATGGGGAAGGGGCCAATAAATTTAGGTCCTAACTTAGCGGAGGGCTGGCGTAGCGCCAAATTCTTGGTTGAAAGCCAAACCCAGTCACCCACTTTAAAGTTAGAGTTAGACGATCGTTTGCGATCAGAAAATTTTTTCTGCTGAAGAGCGGCCCTAGCTAGATGTTGCTGGATTTTATTCCATTCCCCTGGCCATTTGGAAACCCATTCATCCACGGAGGGGACTCTAGAGGGTTGGTCCGGAGACAAACCTTTGAACGTCCTTCCTAAGAGAAGGCCACCAAACTTGGCGTAATAATAAAGCTATGGTTTTCTTAACCCCTGGATGACCGGTTGTTTTGGTATCGTGAAAATGGGACAAGAACTCAGACCGGTAAGTAGAAGGCACAAATAGGGCTGAAGCGGGTTTCCCAGGAGGAGCTTGGGCCTGGAACTGAGTAAGATCAGGAAGTTGGGGTTGGATGGCGGCCACCACTAGGGAGCGAGGCAAGATGGGAGACACCATCCTTTCCGGTAAGTCAGGGGGAGAGAAACTCCGAGACAGGGCGTCCGCTTTTATGTTTTTGGACCCGGGCTTATAGGTTATAGAAAAATTAAACCGAGAAAAGAATAAGGACCAGCGAGCCTGTCTAGGAGTTAATCTCTTGGCGGACTGGATGTATTCTAGATTTTTATGGTCCGTAAAGACCGTAACTGGATACTGAGCCCCCTCCAGCCAGTGTCTCCATTCCTGGAAGGCAAGCTTGATGGCCAGTAATTCTCTGTTGCCGATATCATAATTTCTTTCGGCCGCTGAGAATTTCTTGGAAAAGAAGGCACAAGGATGGAGGCGTGCAGGTGAGCCGTGGTACTGAGACAAGACCGCTCCGACCGCTATTTCAGAAGCATCCACCTCCACAAGGAAAGGTCGTTGCTCATCAGGATGGACTAGGACGGGAGCAGCACTAAATACCCTCTTAAGATTCCCGAAGGCCTGGACAGCTTGAGCCGGCCAAACCGGGGGGTACCCGCTTTTCTTAGTTAGGTTAGTTAGTGGTGTAACCAGGGCAGAGAAATTCTTAATGAACCTTCTATAAAAATTGGCAAAACCCAAAAACCTTTGCAGGCCCTTCAGATCTCTGGGCTGCTCCCATTCTAGAACAGCCTTCACCTTAGATTGGTCCATAGACAGACCAGATTTGGAGATAATGTAACCGAGAAACTGAACCTCAGAGACTTCAAATTGACATTTCTTTAACTTGGCATATAAGCAATTCTCCCTCAGTTTCTGCAAAACTAGGCACACATGTTTACGATGTTCGTCAATGGATGAAGAAAAAATTAAAATGTCATCTAGGTAAACAACCATAAACCGGCCAAGATAATCCCTGAAAATTTCGTTGACAAAACTTTGAAAGACCGCAGGGGCATTACACAGGCCGAAAGGCATTACCAAATACTCATAATGCCCTTCAAGGGTATTGAAGGCCGTTTTCCACTCGTCCCCCTGCCTGATTCTAATGAGGTTATAGGCCCCCCGGAGGTCCAGTTTAGAGAAGACCTGCGCCCCAACCACCTGAGTAAAGAGTCCCTCAATAAGCAGTAGGGGATACTTATTTTTTACCGTGATGTTATTTAAGCCCCGGTAATCGATGCAGGGGCGAAGTCCCCCATCTTTTTTTTCCACAAAAAAGAACCCTGCCCCAGCTGGAGAAGACGAAGGCCGAATGAACCCTTTTTCTAAGTTCTCGGCGATATAATCCCGCATGGCAAGGGTTTCAGCTCGGGTCAAATTAAATATTCTCCCTCTGGGAGGCATCGTACCGGGGAGCAGTTCTATTGGGCAGTCCCAAGGTCTATGGGGAGGAAGTTTGTCTGCCGCCTTTTCTGAAAAGACATCAGCAAACTCCAAATATGGAGTTGGAACCCCAATAGGGGCTAGGCGCGTAACCCTGAGAGGGAATTCTAGGCAGTTCCGAAAACACTGGTGTCCCCACTTGGTGATTTGCCCCGAAACCCAATCAATTTGGGGATTATGCTCCTGCAGCCATGGAAAACCCAAAATCAAAGGAGTACCAGGCATACTCAAAATCAAGAACCTGATAACCTCGGAATGACTGGCTCCCACTTTGATCTGCATAGGAGGGGATTGGAACCGAACTAACCCCCCGGCCACTGGAGTGCCATCAATGGCTGAAACCCGGATAGGAGTTGGCAAGGTCTGTACCATAATACCTAAAGTCTGCGCTAGCTCGGAGTCTAGGAAATTCCCAGCTGCTCCAGAATCTAGAAGAGCCTTTAGATTAACACATTTAACACCACTCATAAACTGGACTGGAACGAAAACTGGAGACGATACTTGAGGAGATACCTTACAGCCTAGGAGGGCCCCCTCGAAACCCCCTAGGCTCTGAAGTTTCCCGACGGTTTCTTTGGGCAAAGTCTAACCATGTGGCCGGTTCCACCACAGTAAAGACAGAGCCCCTCAGATAGGCGTCGTCGTCTCTCGCCTTCGGAGAGTCTGGTGGCACCTAGCTGCATGGGCTCTTCTGAAGGTTGAGCGACTAGAGCCTCAGACTTAGAAGCCGATTCAGGATGTGATCCTTTCTCTAGGCGCCTCTCCCGGAGTCGACGATCAATGCGGATGGCCAAATGCATCAATTCATCCAGAGTTTGGGGTTCCGGGTAGTTCACCAGGGTGTCCTTGATAGAGTCAGCCAGACCTAGTCGGAATTGACCGCAGAGGGCAGGATTGTTCCAACGTGAGTCAACCGCCCAACGCCGGAATTCAGAACAGTAGTCTTCGGCTGGACGGCGTCCCTGGCGGAGGGTACGTAATTTGGCATCAGCTGAGGCCCCTTTGTCAGGATCATCATAGAGGACCTCCATTGCAGCGAAGAAACTATCCACCGATAGGCGAATTGGGTCCTGAGCTGATAAGCTAAAGGCCCAGGACTGAGGATCTCCATGCAGCAGGGAAATAATCAAGCCCACCTTTTGCTCCTGTGACCCTGAGGAAACCGGACGAAGCTGGAAGTACAGTTTACAAGAGTCCCGGAAATTGGCAAATTTTGCCCTATCGCCAAAAAACTTTTCAGGGAGTGGGATCTTGGGTTCCACAGACATTGCGGCCGGAGTCCCCTGAGCAGTGGGGACGATGGGAGTAGGACGGTTCTCCTGGGCCGCAACACGATGAGCCAGGTGCTCCACCGCCGCTGTCAAGGCTTGCACCTGCTCCAGGATTTGGTCCATTCTTCTTCTGGCCCGTTATAATGTCAGGACTGTACCAAACACCCGTCTGTCTTAAGCCGATATCCCCCAATCTCCACCGCCACTTCCGCCTATAGACAAGCCCCCGCTTGTAGGAGACACGGGTAATGCCTCTCCCAGTCGGTTGCCCCCAGGACTTAACAGGCGCAAAGGATAACAGCTTAAGGTGCAGATTGATGTTTGGCAGGGAATCCCGAATGAGGATGCCGGGTGCGAAAGTCCGTAATTCAGGCCGAGGTCAAACCAGGAGGTCACAGGCGAGGTATCCAAGGGAGGTAACAAAGAATGGTCAAGGGTAGCCGAGGTCAAGTCCAGGAGGTCACAGGCGAGGTACAGGAGGGTCAGGCAAAAGAGTGGTCAGGCAAAGCAGAAGGTCAGGGCAGGCAGCTAGCAAGAATAATCGAAGTCCAATCCAAATCCAAATTCTTCACTAAGACACAGCAACGCACATCCAGAACCCAGAAGCTATAACGGGCCCTGGGAAACTGGAGTAGTGCAGATTTATAGGAATATCTGGCCAATGGGGAACAGGGAAAAAGGAGGGAAGGAAGGTGCTTGGTGCAACACTAGAAACGGGAGTGGTCCCAGGAACTGGACGGCCCAGGCCAGACAGGCCGACCAGTCCCTGGGCTCCCTTTATGAACAGGGCCAGGGTTGGATGAATCAAACTCGCCCCCGGCGGGCGCGCTGGGGAAAGCGCCGCCGGGAGGCATAAAGGTAAAGCTGAAGATCGAGCACGCCCCCGCCGGGAGGCGGAAGCGCCGAACAGCGAGGGAGCCCGACGGGACCGCGCAGCCGCGCAGAGCGGGCTGCGGCGCGGCCGCCGACACCAGCCCGCGCCGCCGACCCCTGACCGCCGCAGCCGCGCTGAGGAGCCAGGACACCCGGGGAGCGCCGGGCAACAACCAGCCGGGGACCGCCCGACAGCGCGCCGCGGGACCAGGGACGGCGACGAGGTAAGTGCCTAACATAAAGAACTTAATTTGTACAGTCTGGAGGAAAGAAGGGAGAGGGGGGACATGATTGAGACCTTTAAATATGTGAAAGGATTGAATAAGGTTCAGGAGGGAAGTGTTTTTAAGAAGAAACTTAATGATAGAACAAGGGGGCACAACCTGAAGCTAGTCGTAGGGAAGATCAGGAGCAATGTTAGAAAATATTATTTTACAGAAAGAGTAGTAGATGCTTGGAACAAACTTCCAGCAGAGGTAGTTGAAAAATCAACAGTCACTGAATTTAAACATGCCTGGGATAAGCACACATCTATCCTAATATAAAGAGTACATACAGTATAAACATAAGGGCAGACTAGATGGACCGTATGGTCTCCTTCTGCCGTCAACCTTCTATGTTTCTATCTGTCATTCCACCTTTAACATCTTTATTCAACCTCTCCTTCTCCACTGGTACCTTCCCTTCCTTCTATAAGCATGTGGTTATAACTCCACGCATCAAGAAATCTTTTCTGCCCTCCCCAATTACCACCCAATCTTGTTGCTCCCTTTCTCATCCAAGCTTCTTGAACATGTCCACACAGAACAGGCTCACTATCGTTGTACAAACTCCCTCCGAGATCCCCTCCAGTCTGGTTTCCGCTCAAGTCATTCTACTGAAACTGCTCTCACCAAAGTCACCAATGATCTATTAATACCCAAACCCAAAGATCACTACTCTGCTCTCATTCTTCTTGACCTATCCTCTGCTTTTGACACTTTCGACCATGCTCGGCTTCTCAATATTCTTTCTTCTCTTGGAGTCCAAGGTCTTACACGCTCTTGGCTCTCTTATCGACCTGATCGTACATTTATGGGTCGATTCAAAGAAACATGTAACAGCTTGGATTTGGGTGCCGATCATCCTATTTTTCACGTCCGCTCGTGCGTTCGTATGAACTTGCGAGTGATTCTATAAGCAAATACGTTTCTATCCTAAAATATACGTCCGTTCGTATGTTATCTCCCGAACTTGCCTCAGTCAGTTGTCAATCGTAAAAAACACGTTGATGTGATCACTTGTTGCGGCGGCAGCCTGTTTTTTCGTCCGCTTCCATCGTCCACCTCTTCCAATTACTTGCGTTTGCCTCTGGTTTTCAATGGTTTTTGGCCTCTTATATTCGTTCGTTCGTATGTATCTAGGGTCTTGCGCATGCGCGATCCACAAACAATCCGATCTCTACAAACCAGTGTGTGCCCTATCTGACACTACCAATCTCACCACTACTGCCTCGCGCCAGGCTAACACTTACCTTTAGGAACCATAAAACTTACCCAAACCCCTTAGCGCTTTCCTCCTTCTTCATGTTGACGACCCTAAAACTTACCCAAACCCCTTAGCGCTTGCATCCTTCATTTGGACGACCCTAAAACTTACCCAAACCCCTTAGCGCTTGCATCCTTCTTCATTTGGACGACCCTAAAACTTACCCAAACCCCTTAGTGCTTGCATCCTTCTTCATTTGGACGACCCTAAAACTTACCCAAACCCCTTAGCGCTTGCATCCTTCTTCATTTGGACGACCCTAAAACTTACCCAAACCCCTTAGCGCTTGCATCCTTCTTCATTTGGACGACCCTAAAACTTACCCAAACCCCTTAGCGCTTGCATCCTTCTTCATTTGGACGACCCTAAAACTTACCCAAACCCCTTAGCGCTTGCATCCTTCTTCATTTGGACGACCCTAAAACTTACCCAAACCCCTTAGCGCTTGCATCCTTCTTCATGTTGACGACCCTAAAACTTACCCAAACCCCTTAGCGCTTGCATCCTTCTTCATGTTGACGACCCTAAAACTTACCCAAACCCCTTAGCGCTTGCATCCTTCTTCATTTCTCGGACCCTAAAACTTACCCAAACCCCTTAGCGCTTGCATCCTTCTTCATTTCTCGGACCCTAAAACTTACCCAAACCCCTTAGCGCTTGCATCCTTCTTCATTTGGACGACCCTAAAACTTACCCAAACCCCTTAGCGCTTGCATCCTTCTTCATTTCTCGGACCCTAAAACTTACCCAAACCCCTTAGCGCTTGCATCCTTCTTCATTTCTCGGACCCTAAAACTTACCCAAACCCCTTAGCGCTTGCATCCTTCATGTTGACGACCCTAAAACTTACCCAAACCCCTTAGCGCTTGCATCCTTCTTCATTTCTCGGACCCTAAAACTTACCCAAACCCCTTAGCGCTTGCATCCTTCTTCATTTGGACGACCCTAAAACTTACCCAAACCACATAATGTACATATGTGTATATGTTTCTAAGCATCTATTTTCGTGTTTGTGTAAATGTCTTTTTGGGCGCATATTAGAAATGACACATTTATAAAGGCTTAAAAGATTATTTATTATAATTTTTTTTTGGTTGTGGTGCTTTGCCTTTTTTAAAAACTTTTTAAAATGTCAAAATTTTTTATTTTTTTTTTAAACTATAAAAGTAGGTCCAATAAAAACAACTTTAAAACTATTTTACAAAATTAGCCAGGACCAAGGGCACTAATCCTCCTCCTCTTCTTCATCTGTTGGCCCCAACGTCGCCTGTATGGCCAGCAGCTCGGCCACCAACTCCTTTATTCGTTTTTTTTTCCCGGCCAAGGTTTTTGGGATCATCCCTGTAACCAATAGAGAAATAAACATAAATAGGAGTACCAGACCGGTTTGTATGCTGGGAATAGATTTAGTGTTAATCAAATACATGTAAATGCATGACATATGTCATTCTTCTAAGGGATAAAGTAAATGCATTTCCCACAGGTAAGTATTGAAACTCCTTAAACCGGACCTTCAACATTATTTAATGAAAATCAATAACTATTCCAAAATGATTCTGCACCAGATAAAAGTACATTTTGGTGCATTTTTTATTACTGCGCCGCCATCTGGACTCAGAAGCATAACACTTAATGAGGAGAGGAGAGTGGGATAAAGTACAGGGGAGTAGGTTACAGTTGTGCTTTGGTAATACAGAGCATAGCTGGGTTCAGGGAAAGGTCAGCAGTCCCACAATGCATGGCAGCACCTTACTTTTTAAAATCTGTATGCCATGCTGCCTGTAAATATTGCGCATTCCATATGCCGCCATCTTGGATGTTTAAAGGCTCCTAACATGCAGTAGATGCCGGTAGCCTGTTTTGGAATATTCGCAATCTGTATGTACAGTGTGTGGGATAATTATTAGCTAGGCTCTTAATACGAGTTAGGGTCCGCTTTAAGCTAACGAAGTGCCCACATGAAAGTGTTAACTATACATTGGCTACGCCTTTAGTTATGTGTGTGTTATTAGCTAAAAACACATAAATATGAATAATGGCATGGCTACTTACTTTGTTGGTGGCCGACAGATGGCAGGTTGGGGCCAACAGGATGCCCTTGGTCCTGGCTATGCTGTGAAGAAGTCCCTGGAGAAACATGTGACATTTGGTTAGTAGTTGTATAGAGTCACTATTCCCAACATATCTGGCTCCCAGTCTGGCTGACATCACTCACCTTCGCCAGGATCAACTTCCAGCATCTCTGCTGCCTCCTCCTCCACTATCTCACCCGCTCCCGAAGCTTCTACAAATACATAATAAAGGAGCACTTAGTTTTTGGCCTGGCATGTATATCTTTGTGCATATACATGAAGAGTGACATACCAGAGCCTTCCCCATGCCTGGCCGGGCATGACTCCACGCCCACGCGGTTGGGCCCCTCCTCTGTGGTAAGGTCCAGGGGCTGGTCTGAGGAGGCCACAGAGGAGGGGTAGGTCCGTCGCCCGGGAGATCCACCACCTTCACTCACAGATGCAGAATCATGCAGCACTGGTCGGCCTGTGCGCCTCCGGGTGCTGCGAATTCTGAAATCCATTTCCAACACTAACAAAGAAAAGTCATTATAAATAAAGGCATAACTTATACATTTGGAACATATACCATGCAATTGCTTTGTACTTACTTGGGAAATGGATTCCAAAAAACCTCCGCACCCGGGGCATGTGCAGACGTTTCAGGTCCGACCAATGCTGCATTATCTGGGTGTGAGTGAAGGTGGTGCTGGTGACACGGTGTATTTCCGCGATGATCTCCCGGGCGATGTCCCTTTTTTCGCACACATTGGGCGCGAAGTCATACCGGCGCTGAAGCATGATCTGAAAAACATAATGGACACAGAGCTTTTACTTTTACACACAGAGCCATATGTGTTGCATCACAAGTAGCGAATGTCATGTCATTAACACACACATTTAGAGTGCCAGCCATTTTTGGGGAGTGCCTTAAAGCGGACGTTCACTCTGATTCAGAGTCTGGTCTTATGTTATATGTTTCACACACCATGTACATACAGATAGCCAACATTACAAATCAGGCCACCTGCCTGGCATGTTATGATGGTTTGAACCTCCAAGATGTTGGCTTATGTAAAATGCCTTCTTGGCAGGCAGCCTGCAAACAGGAAGTTCATGCAAACTGTAAGTGTGTGTGCTGCTCGGCATTCTTGGACTGATGACCTTCCCATGACCACAGCTCTGCTGTGTCTGAACAAAGCACAGCTATAACCCACCCCCCTGTACCTTATCCCACTCACCTCTCCTCAGTAAGTGTGATGCTTCTGAGTACAGATGGCTGCGCGCATCTCTTAAATTCTTGAGCAGAGTTTCAGGCCAGTGGAGGCAAGACTAATAAGTTATTGCCTTCAAATGGACCATTTGGAAATGTCATAGGCTGTGTACTGTTTTTTTATGTTTTATTGCTTTTTAGTCAATCAGGCTGAAGGCCCGGTTTCTGTCTTTTTGCCCGCGTGTGTGGCTTGCCGTTGTGTTTTGATGTCTTAGGCAAACAGTGGTCCTCAAACATCCGCATCAAGGTCCGAGACAGGCCAGGTTTGACAGCTAGCCACGCTACTCCACAGGTTAATTAACTGTTGCTAAGCCAGAGCAATTGCCCTAATTAGGACATCAGCATAGAGAGGTGAAAACGTGGCCTGTCTCGGCCCTTGAGGATGAAGTGTGAGGAGCCTGTTCTAAAACATTAAGATCCCCAAAACTAGTTCCAACCGCATCATTTACATTTAGTACATCAGTCAGTATTAGCTTAAAAGGCAGAGCAAGGCACTTACCAGCATGAGGATCTCTTCCTGTTGACGGGTGAAGATAGTGGGCGCCATCTTTATGCTTCTTCAAGGCAGCAGATAAGTGAAACCCCAGCGGTTTCCTGGTTCCGCACGAACGTACGTCCGTACGAGCGCGTAGTCGTGCGCATAGGCGTCAGACGCTGGGCGCATGATTTAAAGGTCCCTGCACCCAAAGCTCATTCTCTTTGAGCTTTTGGACAAAATGGCACCAAAAAAGGCAGCAGCTAAACGCGCCCAGCCAAGGCAGACCTCTGAGGGCCCAACCACCAGGTCCCAGCAACGACCGAAGAAGCTAAGGGCCCAGAAGCCCGAAGCCCATCCAGCCCGCACAGCAGGGCCCAAAGACCATCCAGCCCGCACAGCAGGGCCCAAAGACCATCCAGGCCCCACAGCAGGGCCCGAAGCCCATCCAGCCCGCACAGAAGGGCCCGAAGCCCATCCAGCCCGCACAGCAGGGCCCAAAGACCATCCAGCCCGCACAGCAGGGCCCAAAGACCATCCAGGCCCCACAGCAGGGCCCGAAGCCCATCCAGCCCGCACAGAAGGGCCCGAAGCCCATCCAGCCCGCGCAGAAGGGCCCGAAGCCCATCCAGCCCGCGCAGAAGGGCCCGAAGACCATCCAGCCCGCACAGAAGGGCCCGAAGCCCATCCAGCCCGCACAGAAGGGCCCGAAGCCCATCCAGCCCGCACAGCAGGGCCCAAAGACCATCCAGCCCGCACAGCAGGGCCCAAAGACCATCCAGGCCCCACAGCAGGGCCCGAAGCCCATCCAGCCCGCACAGAAGGGCCCGAAGCCCATCCAGCCCGCGCAGAAGGGCCCGAAGCCCATCCAGCCCGCGCAGAAGGGCCTGAAGACCATCCAGCCCGCGCAGAAGGGCCCGAAGCCCATCCAGCCCGCGCAGCAGGGCCCGAAGCCCCCGACCTGGCACCAGCCGGGAACATAGCCCCCGACCTGGCACCAGCCGGGAACATAGCCCCCGACCTGGCACCAGCCGGGAACAGAGCCCCCCAAGAGGCCAAAGAATGGACACCCGGACCACATCTACACCTGGAAGTTCGGTGGCCAGCCACGCAAGAACACCCAGTCCCTTGGCCAGTCCAGTCCAGTCATTGGGAAGCCAGCAATCCTTCCATTCCCCTACCCAGCCCCAGGCCATAATGTCACCACATGTGTCTGCACACATGGAGGAGCACCCAAGCCAACCATCTGTCCGCACATTGCGGCGCGGACATTTGAGTGGGAGATTCTCCCATGACCAAAATATGGCATTGGCTAGTGGCCTTACATTATACTATGACGAGCTCTATGGGAGCAAATCAAAACACACCACTAAGCAGCGCAAGATGGAATTGTTTGAAACCATCCTACGACAAGTAAATGCAGCGGGGGAAGAGAGGAAAGATGTTGGACAAATCCAGAAGAAAATTTCGGATCTCAAATATGCTGTACTTCAAAAAGAAATTAAAAGGCATAATTACAGGTAAATAAATGATGTCTCCAAATGTAATGATTAGGATGTACTGTATGCACCTTTTCTGGGTACCAAACTATTTTTTCATTTCAGCATGAAAACTGGAGGTGGCTTTCCAACCAAACTGGAGTTTACACCTGCTGAGGAGATTGTGCTGGGCCTTCTCCATCCTGTGGCGGTCGGTGGCCATGCGGGTCTAAGGGACACAGACTCACCGACCCGTACACAAGGTGAGTACTCTTAATCTGCATGTTTGCCTGTTTGCCCAGAAAATTAAAGTTCACTAGTACCAAGATGACGGTATGGCCCTATGGTGTGGCTTGCTTGGCCTCGCACTACTGTGCCTGTTTGTGTCCTGTTTTGGTCCCTGTGAATCAGGCATTTTGGAACACAGACATTATGTAAAAGAACAATTAACACTAATTATGTGTGAAGGAAGGAAGTTTATGAAGAAAAGTGATATATTTTGACTTAATCACAAAACACACATCATTAGGGATGTGTTGGCTATTTGTTGTGTGAGTTGTGTTTGAGGTAACAATTTAATTCAACACCCCCAAACATATCTGACCTAGAGCAGCGAGACTCAACTGGCGGGCCGGGGTCCCAATGCGGACCTTGCCACCAGATTCCCAGACCCCTGCCCAGACAGCCCTGCACTCAATTACTTCTGTGTTGACGTGCTCAGAGCTGCCCCCTTGATCGGCGATGTAGTGGTTGGTCTCCTGGCCAATGTCATGGCTCCATGAAACCTAGCATTGCAATATGAAGTACTGCACAGGAAGTGGCATTGCAAGGTACACACTAACTTGGTGCATCATTATCTTTGTCCAATCCTGTCCCGCTGCCCCAGCTCTGCCCCATCTGCCCCTGTCCCACCATCTGCCCCCCCCCACATCAGCCCCATCCATTCCTAACAGATTTGCTCCATCCATCCCATCACCATCCATTCCTGTCCTCCCAGCTTTATCCATCCAATCCCTGTCCCCTCAGCTCTGCCCCATCCAGCCCAGCAAGGGCAAGCAGCCTTTATTAGTTTGCACTTGGCAATCTCTAGCCCCTCCCCCAGTGTGCTGATTTCTAACTAGACACCCCCTGCGACAGCCCCATGCCCGGACCTTCACCTCTCACCGGATACCTTTAAATGGACCTTTACAAGAAGTGGTACCCCTGACCTAGAGAATGGTAGTCAAACTCTAAATAGTTGCTCTGCAAGTTGTATGCTGACTGGGTACACTTCCTGACTTCAAACTGAGGTCAGTTAGCAGTTTACTCGATCCATTTCACATATGTTAAATTGAGTGTCTTTTACCAATTGGACCCATTGCTGTAGAGTTGCTTAATATTAGAAATAGTGGCTTGTTTTAGTACGTACCCAAACAATGCTTATGTGTGTGTTTACCTTGTTTTGTTTTCTCTTCTTCAGCCCAGCATGACCCCTCAGCAAGTGTAAACTCACCCCCCAGTTTGATTATGCCTACCAGGTCCGTACAGCATAGGAGCCCAGATCCGAGTTTTCCGGTAAGTTTATTTAGTACCCAAAATACTAACAAGTGCTTAAGCATGTGTTAAACTGATGTAATCCTAATTTGGGACGCCAACTTAACCTTTTTTTTTATATGTCCCTACAGACCCACACACTCATGGAAGAGATCCAGGAAATGGAGGAAGATGATGTCTCCCTGCTGGCCACGTCAGATGACCTCCCCCTGGGTCCCAATCTGCAACTGCTCCCTAATGTTTCTCTGGCCAATCCTCAGCAGCAGAGTGAATCTGCATCCATTGTGCATGCACATGGGGAGACTGACACAACAGTCCCCAGTGTTCACTCTGCTGCTGAGGATTTGCCAAGCATGCCTGTTGCTGTTGAGGGGACGACACAACGCGGCAGGGCACGCCCAAGAGCCAGGGTAATTGTGCGGCGGACTCCATTACGCCGCCGCACAATTCCCCAGGGGAGGCACAGTGCCCTGCTTGATTTATGGAACCAAGAGAGGGACTCTTTTGAGGCACAGCTCGTAACTGAGCGGGAAAAAAGGCATGCCGATATGGTGAACCTAACTACCACCTTACAGGGCATCCTCGCGGAGTTTCGCACCCTCAACAGCAACATGGTCACTGCAAGTAATGGCATCCAGTCAGCCATGGCTGAGATGACCAATATGCAGAGAAACATTATGGAGCAGTTGCAAATTCACAATGCAACCATGGCCCAGGTTAGGTCCCATCCCCACGGACCTCCACCTGGGTTTTATGGGCAGCCACCCTATTAATCCATGAATGTGTGGGACATCTTTTCTCTTCCCCCCCACTGTATTTACTTGTCCTTTGAGGTTTCAAACAATCCATTTTGTGTTTCACATGCAGGTTGTGTTTTGTATTTGCTCCCATAGAGCTCCTTAGAGTAATGATTAAGGCCACTAGCCAATGCCATAGGTCTATGTGCAGTCTAGTTGGCAACTATCATGTGCCAATTATGGCTTTTGACATTTGTTTGGTTTGTGCTCCTCCTGTTTGCAGACATGTTTGTGTGACATTATGGCCATGCCCTAATATCCCTTGGCACAGGCAATATTAATGACTGGACTAGGCTGGCCTTTGGACTGGGTGTCCTTGTTTGGTTGTGCCACTCTCTTCCAGGTGTAGATGTGGTAGATTTAATGTTAATACCTTATTTTTTTGGGACCCACAGTTGTATGTGGATTTTTATTTATTATGCACCACCAATCAAAGTGCAAAAAGTAAAAAAAATTCAAACTTACTATACTTGTTGCGTTTTGAGTTGAAACACATTTAACATCACCTTGGGCTAAAGCAGATACATTTTTTGTTAAGAGGTGTAAAAATGCAAAGATCAATCTAAGTAAACACCAGGAAAAACATTAGGCAACAATTAAGGGAAATTGTGTATTTATTTAAGGTAATGCCACATTACGGCCAAACAAATATTTGAAAATAAAGGCAAATACACACACACAGACTGGGAAACAAAAAAAAGGCTTTAACTAAAATGCTGCAAGATCAAATTTGCTCGCACTGATTGGCCAGACTCACTGGGTGGGCCAACATAATTGTCACCATCATCTTCTCGGGCTGTAGAGGGCAGAACATCAACATAACGGGGGACACGTTCTTGAATGGCAAAATTATGCAGAACAGCACATGCCATTATGATGTCTATCACTTTGTCAGGAGCATATTGCAGGGCGCCCCCGGTATGGTCCAAACAACGAAAACGTGTCTTCAACAGTCCAAATGCCCTCTCAACAACAGCCCTGGTCTTGCGGTGCGCACGATTATAGGCTTCCTGAGAGGCATCCTGGGGCCGCAGCACAGGCGTCATGAGCCAGGGGAGAAGTGGGTAACCGGAATCACCTTAACAAGACAATTAAATAAACAAAATTAACACATTGCAATACAACAAACACAAACAATTTGCCATATATCAAAATGAGGTAAGCTAAAGGGCCAAAAAAGACACCCAGGGTACATTAGAAAAAACACTATTGGCCCAAATGTAGTACATAACTAAAAATGCTGCTTAAATAAAGTCAAAAATTAAAAAAACATCTGCACGGACAAGGCTGTTTAGAAATATGTTTTTGATTCTGGCTTCGCAAATGTTACAATTAGGATGCTGCTGAGGGGCCCACACCATTTAGATAAAGAATGCACTGTATGCAGTTTAAGTCCACTTTGGCGTTGCAAGACCAATACTACAAAAGGGCCAAAAAATAGCAGATACTTCGGGACAATCTGCTAGCCAATATATTTTGGGACATGGAAGTTACAGACATCCTAACCAAAGTTATCTAAAAAACAGAAGCACAAAGGGAGCAAAGCGTTTGGTTGAAAACCAAAATACAATCCACAAAAGCCCCCCCCAAAAAATGCTGGTTCGTTTTCCTGTCAAGAATTATAAAGCTAAAATAGGCAAACAATACAGATTCCTGGGAAATATCGGTAACCAAAAATAGGACACACTTACCAAGCAGCCATGCACCCGAAAATTCACCAGACTCAAATCTCCTAAACAAACCAGATCGTCTCAGGATATAGGAGTCGTGCGACGATCCAGGGTAGCCGGCAAGGACACTCAGGAAACGCATGTCCGGCCCCACCACGGCCTGGACATTAAGGGAGTGTCCCATTTTTCGATTCCTTAAGGCAAAAACAAAAAAAAAGGGTAAGTGATAAGGGCCCAAAAATTTCTGCAAAAAAAAATGTCTGCACACAAAATCAAACAACAAATGAGAAGCCTAAATAAAGCATGTACACAAAAGTCCAAACAAAAATATGCTGCCGCAAAGGAAAATAGGTTACATTACACGTTGGGCCCCATAATAACCCAAACCCAAAATATATACCTATATATATATTCGTCGGATGCCCTAGGTACGAGTGCCACATGTGTGCAGTCAACAGCACCAATGACGTTGGGCATGTCGGCCACATTATAAAAACCAAGCTTAATGGCGTTTCTGGCTGCCATATCATCCGGGAAAAAAATATATTTTGGAGTTATGGCAGCCATGCCTTCCAAAAATTTAGAGAGTGCGCGGCTCAGCGTAGGCTGGGACATCCCCACGGAGAGGGCACCCAGCCTCTGGAACGAGCCGTTCGCCAAAAATTGCAGGCAGCCAAGCATCCTGGTCATACCTGAAATTGCATGCCCCTTCCTTGTGGTGCGGGCTAACCACGGCCGCAGCTCACTATATAATTTATGGAGGGAAGCGCGATTAAGCCTGGTCAGCTCAAACAGCTCAACATCATTCATGCTATCGATGTTCATGCGACGACGCAGGGGCAATCTGCTCTCAGACATCTGGATCAAATCGATGCCAAAAAGCATAAGCCCTTGATGTGCCACAAACTCGCTCCTCTCCATCCTACTCCCGAGGCCAAATAGCTGCCGGCAAACATTTCGGGAAGCAGCTCTTTAATGGGCTTCAAAACAATTAGCAATCACCTCTCTGAATTGGTCGCAAGCCCATGTGAAGCACGTAAAAAATAGGATCGGACCTAAAAAATACGATTTGGACGGGAAAAACACACGAACTAACGCAAAATATACGATTGGCGTCCGGAAAGCGTATGTTCATATACGTCTATGCGCGAACGTTCGTGCGAATACGAAATGGCCAAAAAAAAAAGGAAAAAATGACAAACACCCACCCAAACTTACGATTCTCGATACGAAATCAATTAACTTTTGCTCTTTGAATCGAGGGGTTAGCGTATCCTACTCAAACACAATTTCCTCTCCCCGTCCTCTGTTGGTGTACCACAAGGCTCAGTCCTAAGACCCCTACTTTTTCAATATACAATTATGCTCTTGGCCAACTCCTCACCTCACTGGACTTCCAATATCACTTTTATGCAGATGACACTCAGATCTACATATCTGGCCCAAATCTCTCTTCCCTACTCTCTCGCCTTCCTGAGTGTCTAACAGGCATCTCTTACTATATGTCTTCTTGCTCCCTTAAACTGAACATGGACAAAACAGAACTGGTCATTTTCCCACCATCCCACTCCCCTCCTCTCTCTAACACCACTCTCTGTAAATAATCTTACAATACCTGCAACTCCGCAAGCTCCATGCCTGGGTGTCATTCTGTGTTCCTATCTCGCATTCACACCTCACATTCCTAGCCACCTCCTGCCGTCTCCAACTTTAAAACCTCTTCCACATCCGCCCCTTCCTTTCACCTACCACTAAAATGCTAGTGCACACCCTGGTCATATGCTGACTTGACTACTGCAACACCCTCCTTTGCAGACTACCAACAAACAGACACTACACCCCTATATTGTATAATATTTGTAAAGTAGAGATTTTCTTTGCCTACAATGCATGCAGCTGGCCACAAGATACAGTATAGAGCTAGTTCCCGAAACAGGGCCCACCTCACCTCTATTTCTACTTACCTCTTCCTGCCTCACCTCTGCCCACTTTACTGCTGCTTAGCTTTTTACATCGCCTCAGCTCACCACACCGTTGCATACCTCTATCCACCTCTTCCCACCTCACCTATGCTTGGTGGTTACACTGGTCTTACTGGGTGTTAGCAGGGGGCATAGTTTGGACGGGTGGACACCCCACTTCCGGGTATGACCTCGTGGGGTTCATGAGTGGGACTGCGGATGTGAGAGTGTTCACCAGCCTGTACATATTATTTCACTGCACATATTTTATGTTTGTGATAACTTTTTCACATTGTTTGGTATGGCCAGAATCATGGAGTTTTCCATGGTTTGGTTCTGTTTTTTTTATTTCACTTTTTAAATGTGTTTATTTTATATTAAGCTTCTTCTTATATTATCTTTGCAGTCATCACTTTAAACATCTTTTGGAGCAAGCGGTGTTGAAGAGAACTAAAAGATCCATTTTGATTGCGCCATGGAGTATTTTCATCATCTCAGCATATTGCTGTAGTTGGGACCACACTGGTGATTTCCCACCCCTATGACCATAGGAAGAATTGTCCAATGCAATTACGTTACTTTCTTGCCTCTCTTGTAATGTGTCCCAGTGTTCTCTTAATTTTACATTTTGAACTAAATGTCTATTGTTAAATTTAATCCATTTTTATTGAATTGATTTTTTCCACTGGGAACGTTGAAGAGGTTTTTTGTCTCATGGAATTATTAGTATGCCATGTTATTTTTCACCTAGTGATGTCTTGGTGTTGACATGTACTGTATATAACTCATTATCTTATATAATTAATGTCCCCCAAACCTGGTACTCATTCACCGCCCGCTGACAATTGGCCTTTTTACTTTATGATAGCGGCTTTTTGGCTGCATGATCACGGTTAATGTGCCTGAATCACAGGCGTTTAGCCTGTGCGTCCTCCGTTGCCACGGTTACATGCAGAGGAGAGACTGCATGAAGCGGATGACGCATCTATCACGTGACGGTGTCACATGGACGGAGGTGGGCAGAAGTATCAGCACTAGCCAACAGCGGGATTTCCGGCGGCAGCGTGACGCACCGAGCGGGCGGTGGGGCGTTGATGTGAGCGCGCAGGTGGAGGGGTGAGTATATAAGGCACAGCACACATTTTTAACTTACCCTCACACTTTTGAAGCGGCATGGGAGCCACGGGCACGAGTGGTTGATGCGACTTTTGTCCCCCTGATGCTCTACACTGGCATGCTGTCTGAGATCTAATTGGCAACCCCTTGATAGCTTACAGGTATTATACATTGTCTTTATTGTCTTTTATTGTTCATACTTCTTCTTAGCCGTGGAGGTTTTGTGCAATATATATATTTGTACATATTTTTTGATACAATTTCTGCACTAGTAACTTTATAATTATGCCTTGCACATTTCGTGGTTATCTGAGTATTTACAGTCCACTGTGATATTTTTGTGCACTTTAACACTTCTTGTTTTTTGTGATACACACATAGGAATTTTCAATAAGCCTTTTTGAAAACATCTTTTTGTGCCGGCATAAAAACATTTCAAAATTTTCCAGACAGGTCAATTAGGGCATATAGTTATTGATAAGTCATTGATTGGTATTTGTCACCGATTATGGTGCCATAGGAATGTATTTATATTCTTTGTGAATGCAGGGGGGGGGCATCTTGGTTTTAAATGTCTTGTGTTGTATATGTATTTTTAACTAGCTGTTTTCAATAAAGGTGTTTACTTGCATTTGATTGTTTGTTGCTGGTGCTCCTCATTTGGGAGAGAGGTGTGGTGTTTCCACGTCAACTCCTATTTCTTTGCTTCGTTTGGTAAGAGTGAGCACAGAATACATTTGAGGTCTATTAGTGGTGCACCCCAGTGGATTTAATTGGTCCACTTTAAGCTTGCAGCTTTTCAGCAGTAAACTGGGTTTTGTCCGCTTCCATTTTATTGCGGCCCCTTGAAGTGAAATGTTAAGACGATGCAGCCCCTGGACCAAAAAAGGTTGTGCACCCCTGCTTTAGACTGGAAGCTTGCAAGGGAAGGGCTCTCGCTTTCCTATGGTCTCCTGTTCTCACATCATTTGGTTTGAACTTTGTAGCATCTATTGTATTGGACCCTGTAACATGTGTTTTACCTTGTCTGTAAATATACCTTGTAAAGCACTACGGAAGATAATGGCAACATTAATAATCATCCTATCGGGTGGTTCTCAGCAAGGTTGCAGAATGATATATACATGAAACCTCACCTGCTGCTATCTATACTTTACTTACACTTTACAAACAAGTCTGTTCCAAAAGTTGTTTATAGCAATTTGTGTGCATTTTCTGCACATTATATTGTGGTTCTGTGGCTTTGAAGACAATTTTAGGTGACGGAAATCTTAGGTGGAACTTGAGATCATTAAAAATCCAGCGCATGTTGCTTCTGTTGGGACTTGTCCAGTATTTCCGCTATAAAGTTTTGCAGCCTTTGCTGCTTCAGAGCCCTGGCAAGCAAGGCCCCACTCTTGTTGCCATGCTCATAAAAAGTGCGTTTGCACTTTTTCATCGCTTGTTTAGCTTTATGTAAGAGTAGGGTGTTCAGAGCCTCCCTCGCCTGGGTCAGTTCGCCCAGCACCTGCACCGCCTCGGTTTGCTTATGCGACAATTCGAGTTTCTTAACTCTGTCCACGAGTCTCGCCATCTGCGCCTGCCTATCCCTCTTAATTCTAGTGGCGTGACTTATCAGGATTCCCCTGACTACGCTCTTGTGGGCCTCCCATAACACCAGCGGTGAGACCTCCCCGTTATAGTTCTCCTTGAAGTAGGCATCTATACCCTCCTTCACTGCCTTAAGGGCAACTGCATCTTGTAGCAGTGATTTGTTTAATCTCCATGTCAATGGTGGGGGGGGCCTGTCTGCTAGCGTCAGGTCCAGGTGTATAGGGGCATGATCTGAGAACGTGATGCTATGGATACCTCCTCCCACTACCTGCCCCAGTAGACTATGTGAAATCCACAAGTAGTCGAGTCTGGAATAAGTCCCATGGACCCTAGAAAAGAAAGAGTAGTCCCTGGCAGATGGGTTGAGGATCCGCCACGCGTCCACCAGCTGTAAACCGCGTAGCTTTTTCCTCAGTGTCCTAAGGGCTGCCTGAGATGTTGCCGACTTCCCCGATGATGAATCTACTGCGGGTTCAATGGCTAGGTTGAAGTCACCGCCCAGTATAATTTCTCCTGCCATGAATCGTTCCAGCCTGTCTAGGGCGTGGATCAAGAACTTAAGCTGTCCCTGGTTTGGTGCGTATACTGACGCCAGTGTATATGTTCTACAGCCCACTTTCCCTTTAATCATGACTATGCGCCCGGACTCATCTTTCCACTCTTCCTGCACCATGAGTGGGAAGACTTTAGATAGCATTATTGCTACCCCCCGTTTCTTCCTATCCTCGGCAGCGCAGCTGGTGAACACCTGCGGGTAAAGTCTGCTACCCAGTCGAGGGGCCGCAGATTTTTTAAAGTGCGTCTCCTGCAGGAATATGATTTTTGCTCTCTGCCTTCTCATCTCCTGCAGGAGAATGGTTCTCTTCTCTGGGGAGTTTAGGCCCTTAACGTTCAACGAGACCGTCCTGAAGGAGCTCATCTTAAAACGTCTGTGGAGGGCTCGGCGAAGGTTAGTCTGCGGAGAGTCTTGTAGGGTCTGACCCTGTTGCAGAGGGTTGTGTTTTGTTCGTCCCTAGAGTATCGGGGGGGGGAGGTAGGATAAGTGTGGGGGGGAGGTAGGATAAGTGTGGGGGGGAGGGGGGGTAGGATAAGTGTGGGGGGGAGGGGAAGGTGTGGGCTGGGATTGGGTAGGGTTGTGAAAGTGCACTAAAACTGGGTGGCTAACAACTAAGAGGAAAAAAAAAAGGAGAACGGGAGAAACGATAACAGTCAAAGAACAGCAAGTATATGGACTAAGTATTAGTCCACCGGATCCACCATAATAACGTAGTCCGGAAACTGTGCTTTTTACCGAAGACTGGTGGGGATCTCCCGGGTCCTTACGAGGCGGGAGATCCGAATGCCCGTCCTCTCTTTCCCCCTCTAGGGCCACCTGGGTAGCCACTTAGAGGGGAGCACTCAGTATTTTAGGGGTGGAGTGGAGGACCGGAACATGGTCAACAGGAGGGGAGACGCACTGAGCTCAACTTAATCTCGTTATTGCACTCAGAACTCATGTGGATATGGGGGAGGAGGTTTTGCCGTCAAGCATTGAACATTTGGGGGGATGTTATTGGGAACAATGAACACATGTCCCGCGCACGTGCGGGCGGCGGGGCGACCGACCCCCACGCCAGGAGGGGTGCCCGACGTAGTGATGGCATTGAGCAAGGTCGGAGCCTCCAGGGCCCGTGGCTCGTCCAGGGACTACCGAGCTGTCTGTCTATGGTCCGCCGCACCGACCGCCCGCAGCGCGCAGGCGTAGATAAACAATAAACAACAATGGCGGCAAAGCAGCCCAGATTAACCTTAACGTGTCATACAAATAATCATGGACAATTACCTCCCTGCCGCGGCCTCGGCTACACCAGGCCCCCGACCCCCGGCCCCGGGGCAAGTGGCCCGTCACGGCACCGCAGGGTTTCTGCTACAGTTCATCGGCGATCTCGAGCTCCTCTTCTAGCTTCGCGGGGGGCCCCCGCCGCTCTCCGTGGTGGTCGCCCGCCGTAGACCGATAGATCTGGAGCGGTCCAATCAGGGACGTCCACCGGGGCCACTTCTAGGAAATGGAACAAGTCCCGGAGTTGGCTCGGGGATCTCAGCACGAAAAGGCCTCCGGACTTCCGAACCAGCAGTTGAAACGGGTGACCCCAGCGATAGGTAGCTCTCTGGTTCTGGATGGACTCCAGTAGGGGTTTCAGAAGCTTCCTCATTAGTAAAGTCCTGCGAGACAGGTCTTGTAGAATAATCACCTGGGCACCTTGGAACGTGATGGCCCCCTTCTCCCAGGCACGGCGGGTGATCTCTTCTTTGATTTTAAAAAAGTGAACCCTGCATATAATGTCTCTGGGTCTGTCTCTCTCCGCTGGGCGGGGTCCCGGCGCGCGGTGTACCCGGTCCAGTTCAATATGATTGGTGCTGGGGAGATCTAGGAGCTCATTGAAGATCGTTGTTACTGCAGCAGCTAGGTCTCTGGGTTCCACTGATTCGGGTACCCCCCTTAAGCGGAGGTTGTTCCTCCGATTTCGGTTTTCGACGTCATCGTGGGCTAGGAGGAGGTCGGACATGTGGCGTCTGCTCTCCATTTGCTGTTGTTCTAGCGTCGCCATTCGTGTTTCTAGCGATCTATGCGAACTCTCCACGTCATCCATCCTATGTGTGACTTCAGCCACCTTCGAAGTAGTTATGGATTTATGGACTAAATCAGACAGGGCAATACTGTGCAAAAATTCAGTAGTATGCACTACTAGAGTGGTTCATCCAAGTCTGAATTTTCCCCTTTTTGACAGCACACTTACAAGAGAAACATAAAGGAAGTATATATCCAACTGCAAATGATTAATAATACAATTCTGTGAAATACTCACCTGTAGAATTGATATTATTTGTATACAGTACGTCCTGCTCCAGATATAGTACTTACACTTGGGTTATCCTCCGCCAGATGGCGCTGCACTGCAGAGACATGCAAAAACAGGCTCCTCCCGGCCCTCAAATACCCGGGGACCTCCCACAAATCCCCAGCATTGAAAAGCAGTGAACAAGAAGCCGGGAGAATTAACCACCAAAACTGGTAAATATAACAATGTTAACAATCACCATACAGGGGATCCAGAATAATGCAAAAAACCAGGGTGGAGCAGGACGTACTGTATACAAATAATATCAATTCTACAGGTGAGTATTTCACAGAATTGTATTATTCTTAATATACAGTACGTCCTGCTCCAGATATAGTACTTACACCTGGGACATCCAATAGCAGTGTCCATAAAGTAGGGTGGAATCCCCAACAAAAACGACAACAGCAGACAGTTTAAAACCACTGTCACCTGCATAACCATACGGCCAAGACAGCATGAGCTGAGGCCCTAACATCAACCTTGTAAAACTTTGCAAGGGTATGGACAGAAGGCCAAGGTAGCGGCCTAGCAAACCAGTTCAACACGAGCCTGATGCTGAAAGCCCAAGAGACATCAAGCATGAGTAGAATGAGAATCAAAACGAAAAGGAAGATTCTTCCCCTTGCTGGAATAGGCCTGAGTAACAGCCTGACGAAACCAATCGCTAACAGTAGACTTGGCAGAAGCCAAAAAACCCTGCCAAGTACCAGAAGGAACATCCATTAAGGTAATAACCAGGGCCAAAGCCACCCAACTCCCCGAGAGCAGACGAGATCGGGCACATTCAGGATGTAATAACCATAGGCACCGAGGAACATCAGTTCTCCTAAAGGGCACAGTGACTACCAAGGAAAAACTTCCAACACCTGTTCAAGGAATGCAGAACCCTTTCCTCAGCGTTGCTAGGAAAAAAAGGGCAGAGCAGGAATTACAAAATCTTGAATAAAAGGACATAAGACACCACCTGATGCAGAGAGTCCGGCTTCAGGCCACCTTATCCCTTATCCTGGTGTATCTCAAGGAATGGGGGCTAGGTAGACAGAGCCGCCCGCTAACACACGCCTGACCAAGGTAACAGTCACCAGAAGGACAGCCTTGAGGGTAAGAACAGCCAGACAGCAACCTGAATAGGACCAAAGGGACAAAACCCTGCAAGCAGACAGAATGAAAATAAATTTCAAATCCCAACAGGGACCATAGGATTACATGGGGGATGCACATGAGTACCCCCTGAAAGAAGTCTTAACCAAGGAAAACTGATCCAGAGACTACTAAGGCAAGGTGGACAGGGCAGAACCTGAGCCATCAGAAAACTGAGTCGGAGAACCAACTCCAAATCATGCTGAAAACGACTCAAGAACCCTGGGAACCGAGAACGCCCAACAGGGAAGAGACCTAGACTCACACCAATAAAAATGGGTATGCCATACCCTATAACAGATAGAAGAAGAAGAGGAAGAAGCATGCTCCTAGTCTTCCCATAGTCTCAATCACCGAGACAGATAAGCCTGTCTCCATCAAGATGGATGATCCAGCAGTCAGGCCGACTAGGCCAGAGACTGTAGATCGGAGTGAAGTAAAGGGGGCCCTGAGTGAGCAGAGCTGGCATTCCTGGCAAAAAGTACAGAAAACTACTGTCCTCGGTACCATGTCTGCAACCACACTCTACTAGGGCACCTAGGGGCCACCAGAATCACAGGTCCCCTTACCAGAGCAATCTTGCGCAGAACCCTGCCTAGCAGGGGGAATGGAGAAAGACATACAGAACCGAACGTCCAGTCATGACGTTACTAAGGCCTCCGGACCACTGCCAGAGGATCCTAGGACAGGGAAACAAAGGCCAAGAGCCTGTGATAGTGACAGAACAAAAACAGATCCACAATTGGTTGGACCCCATAGTGACGCAGGGATTAGCACATCCTGTCGCAGAGGGGCTCCACCGGAGCGAATATCACTGATATGCAGGGAACATTGTCTCCACCCAGATTAGGAGCATAGACACTTCCTGGAGGGTCCACCAGCTCCAGGCCCCTTCCAATAATTAATGTAGGACACTGTCGTCAGACAGACCGAGCGCCCCCAAACAGGCAGGCCCAGAAGGGAAGTGGTCAAGCGAGATAGAACCAACTGAAAAACGCCCAGAGTTCCGAACATCAATAGGCGTAAGGACCTTCTAAGGGCCCCACCACCCCCAGAATCGCAGGGAGTTTCAGAAGAAACCCTCCCCCTTCAACCTGATAGGTTGGCATCCATAGTGACCGTTTCCAGGAAGAGGCAAGAGGGAACTGCCCCCAGACAGGTGCCTTGAGTTCATCCACTTCCAAGAGAAAAACTTTCTTACCAGGTGGAAAGGCCCACAGGCCCTGCTCCAGGGATGCTGGATCCCTGTCCTGTATTAACAATAGAAGTCGCAGAAGGCCCCAAGGGGAACTGAGCATAAGGGACCTCTTCCAAGCAAGCACCAACGGACCCCCCAGCTGCATCCCTGCCTGGTGAAGGGACCGGGACAGCAATGAGGGACTGAGCCCATGTGACCAGATTGCCCACTTTATTGCTGAGAAGGGGAGGATTCTGGTTTGAACCTAATCCAGATTCATTCCAGTAATGAAGTTACCATTTAAGGGGACAATGAGGACTTGGGGTGATTGGTCAGATGTGCCTCCCAATGGACCCCACCAGCCAAGTATCCAACTTAGCCAGAAGTAGAGACTGGGAAGTGAGAAAGGACGTCCAGATAGGTCATAGCACGGACGCCCCTTGGTCTCATCAGAGACACCACCACCGTCAGCACCTGAGTGAGCACTCTGGGAGCTGAAGAGAGGCCAGATAACAAGGCCACAATTAGCAGTGTTGGACTACCAACACTGACCTGGAGAGCCTTAGTGTCCTGAAGGCACAGGGATGTAAACATAAGCACTTTAGAGCTCCCCAGACGGCAAGAAGCCCACTGGGCGCAAGGTGCTGATGGCCCATCCCAGAGTTTCCATGCAGAAACTGCCTGTAATTAGAGAATTAGAGAATTGCTGTGAATCCAGAATGGGCCAGCCCGACCCATGCTTTTGGGGGACTGTGGGAAGGTTGGTGTACTGGCCCCTGCCTCTGCCTGTTAGGAGCAATCTGCAAGTGACGCCAAGACCCCATAGGCCCTGCAAGGCCTGCACCAACGCCTGAACAGAGGCAGGGACCAGGAGTACCTTGATAAACTTGGGGAGGCCGCGCAGCAGACTCTATCCTGTATCCGGAGGACACTACCTCCTGAATCCACCAGAATGAGGCGAGATGCCTCCTGATAAGAGCAAGGTGCTGCAGCCATCCCCTCACCCAGACGGGCGAGGGCGCCCCATCATGCTTGAGGGGGTTTGGTGGAAGATTTGGGCTTAGCCCCGCCGGAGGGGCCAAGGCGTTGTCTGCTGCTCATGGGGCAGGAGTCTGCACGAAAAGGCAGGAAGGACACCCCTGGTTCCTGTTTAACACTAAGGTAGGGGGGGGAGGGGTGCCCCTGCCCCGAGGGGGCCGAGACGGCCGTCTGCATTGGGGTGATTTGCCCTTCTTACCAAACAGATCCAGACGGGCCCCAAATAGGCGTTGCCCTCTAAAGGGAAACCCAGTAAGAGTATTTTTAGTAGCATCGTCAGCACCCCACTGTCGCAGCCAGACCAAGCGACGTATAGCCACTGCAAGGGCAGAAGTTCTTGCACACATTCTAATGGAGTCATCCAGCGCTAATAGAATAAACTTTAGAAATACATCACAACTGGAGAGTGCATTAAACACCTCCCACGGGAGATCCTCAGGGTGATGATCAAGCATCTTTGTGAGGAGTGTTCTAGCGGCCACTGCAGTAATAGCCGCGGCACAGACCGGGCGCAGCGCCGCCCCTGCACAAGAAAAGGCATGGGAGGCCAGCAGATCAATGCGCCGGTCCTCAGCATCCCGAAGGGTACTATGAGCAGGGGCTGTAATAAAGGGGGGGGGGGGTTAGGGACCCCTATGATCGGCGCGTCCACCACGGGGGGTGATGACCAACAATTAACCACCTCAGGGGGAAAAGGGTATTTCCTATCCCAGTCCCCTGGAACCCCTGGAAGTTTACTTGGGCATTCCCATTCCTTGAGCACAAGAGCATGGAAATGAGCCTGCTCTAGAAATTCCAAGGGTGCTGTCGCAGTATGGAAACGCTCCCCTCTAGGCTTGGGGACCTCACCGGGGAGAGAGATAGACAGAGCCTTAAAGACCTTAATCAACAAATCGTCAGTGTCACACTGGCCCCAGTATTCAGGGCCAGAATCCTCATGACTCCTCGGCCTCTCATCAGATGAGCCTGAGTCAGAGAACAACTCCCCTTCATCAGAAGGGGTATAGTCACATGGAGTAGTAAACTCCTCAGTTCTCATAGAGAATACAGAAATGTACATGAGGCGACAAGTGCCGCTTCTTACCAGGGCCCCTGCGCTCTGACAACCTCGCAATAATCTGCTCAGCTGTAGGCAGTCTGGAAGGCCTAGCAGGCCGCAATTCCCCACTTGTATGCGACTCAGCAGGATTGAGATTTAAGCATGGGGAAATAGGTGAATTGAAGCAAGGTGCAGCCACTGGCAAGACCGATTGCAGGGCCAGTGCTTGCTCAGCACAGGGTCCGCAGACCTGTGTCCTGTCCGCATCAGCGTGGGGTTGTCCACACGCTATACACAGCTGGTCTTGTCCCAGAGGGACCCCGGTCACATAATTCTGAGATGCCTCCATATGGTGATTGTTTAGGCACAATATGCCAGCAGGGATTTACGCAATAGGCCACCCTGGATGCCCCAAAGCCCGCTAGGAAAGTGGGAGTAGATTTACAAGGCCCGCTATAATTACACCGGGCCGGGAGAAGCCAATGGTGTTCGCCAGTCTGAAAGACATAATGGGAATAAAGGGTGTCAGAACCATGCGCAGTGATCGAGGATCATGAAAATCGCCCGCGAGGGCACTTACAGACCAAGGGAGGATGAGGACCGCTACCAGGCGTGCGTGTTACCAGCATCAAAATGGCGCCAAGCGAACCTCGAAGGGCGGGCCAATGCGGGCTGTGACGCGGAGCACGCCAACCAGGTCCCCGCCCCCCTGAAGAGCGCAAAGCTCTTTTCAACGTTGTCATGAGGAGCGAAGTGTATGACACACTTAGAAAATGATTTGCCAATGAAGGCGACGCCGCCGCCCGGCGCAGCACATCCAGTAAAGGAAAGAGGTGCGCGCGGCGGCGACAGATACACAACAAAAATGCAAACAGCGCGGCTCTGACACCAGGAATACCAGTCAAGGACAATACTAAGGCCATAAACATGTAAACACCATACACTGAGACCACCACACTTTCCCACCCTTTGTACAGGGCCCACCGCTACACGGGGCATGGGGCAATAGTGCGGGAGGGGCATCCCCTAGAGGCTCACCATCAGCCTAAACCGCCTACCCTTTGGTGGGGGACTGCGGTGGAGCATGGCTCCATAAGCACGCATGGTGCTGCCTACCTTCACCCGACCAGCGCAGCCCAGGCTGGGAGGCACATCACACTAAGGACGGGTGGGAATAGTCCAACAGGGCGCAGGCTTTAATAGCCCCACTCACCTGCGAGAGAATGAAACTTCATGTCTTCGCAGTCAGCACTGCAGAGAAATCTGGGGATTTGTGGGAGGTCCCCGGGTATTTGAGGGCAAGGAGGAGCCTATTTTTGCATGTCTCTGCAGTGCAGCACCATCTGGCGGAGGATAACCCAAGTGTAAGTACTATATCTGGAGCAGGACGTACTGTATACTAAGAAAAAATGTACTGATTCTGCTACTGCCAAAGACGATGCTACTGACCATGTTCAGTGCGCTTTAATATTCAGCGTATAAGCCACTGTTAAGGTTTGTTCTCTCTATCTAGCTAAAGTTGACTTGACAGTCTTCTCCCCTTTGTTCTTACCTGAAATAAAAAAAAAAAATTCCTTTCTCCAAGACTTTGTTCCTTCTAAATAATGATATATTCTTGTGATGTAACCTCTTTATTTTTTCAATAACTGGTTTCAGATATCAAGCTAGAAGTACAAGCTTAAAGGAGCACTATCGTGAAATTGTGTATTGTTAAAATCCATATAAGCACATCAGTTAATGAGAGGAGTCACTTGTCCACCCAAACTATATAAAACTCCTGCCAAGCTTGTGGTTTATTCTCACATGGTAAGAATAAAATCCAGGGGTGACAGGTTTAGTCTATGAGGGGTGACAGAGCCTGTCACCCCAGATGTCCTTTTCCTTCCATTAAAATAAAAGAAACAAGCCTGGCTGGATATTTCATTATGTCGGGTGTATACGTGACCCGTCCTCCCACCATCCTGCATATTTATATGGATTTTTATCATTGGGCAATTTTTTCACGATAGTGCTTCTTTAAGCGTTCTATGAAACTTAGACTGCTATGATGGTGCTGGACTGCAGAGACAGCGAAATTGGCTCCTCCCGGCCCCTCAAATACCCGGGACCTCCCACAAATCCCCAGCATTGAAAAGTAGTTAACGAGAAGCCGGGAGAAAGAAAACAGAACCAACTAGTAACTATAACAATTAGAGATGAGCGAACTTCTTGAAAGTTCGATTCGGGCGATTCGCCGAATTTCCCCAAACAATTCGGGTTCGCCCGAATCGAACTTTCACGAATCGCTCATCTGAAAAAAAAAATGCCGGCATGGTGGGAGCGGGCAGGCCGGCTACGCCTGTTAGCGGGCTGCCGCCGGCGCCGCTCTCAGCTGTCATCAGAGGACGCGTCATCAGAGGGCGCCTGAGAGTGGCGCCGGCCTCCACGCTCTGACCATGCAGGTAAGTGTTTGCTTTTTAAACAAATGCCGGCATAGTGGGAGCGGGCAGGCCGGCTGCGCTGTCAGCGGGCCGGCTTCCGCCGCCCGCTGACAACGTAGCCGGCCTGCCCGCTCCCACCATGCCGGCATTTTTTTATTTTTTTTATTTCAGGGAAAATTCGATCGGCACGAATTCTACAGGTGAGTATCACAGAATTGTATTATTCTTAGTATACAGTACGTCCTGCTCCAGATAAGAATCATTACACTTGGGACATCCAATAGCAGTGTCCATAAAGTAGGGTGGGATCCCCAAAGGTAACGACAGACAGGTCATACCACTGCCGCCTGCAGAACCTTGCGGCAAAAAGCAGCATCAGCTGAGGCCCTAACATCAACCTTGTAAAACTTTGAAAATGTATGAACAGAAGACCAAGTGGCGGCCTTGCAAACTTGTTCAACAGAAGCCTGGTGCTGAAAAGCCCAAGAGGCACCAATAGCACGAGTGGAATGAGCACTAAGGCGAAAGGGAGGATTCTTCCCCTTAGCAGAGTAGGCCTGCATCACGGCCTGACAGATCCATTTGCTGATAGTAGATTTAGCAGGAGCCAAACCGTTCCTGGGACCAGAAGGGACCACAAAAAGGGCATCAGTTTTTCTGAATGGTGCAGTAGCCACCAGATAGTACTTCAGACACCTAACCACATCCAAGGAATGGATGAACCCTCTCCTTAGCGTTACTAGGATTAGGGCACAAGGAAGGAAGAACAATGTCCTGATTCAGATGAAAGGCAGACACGACCTTAGGCAGAAAATCTGGCTTGAAGCAAAACACCACCTTGTCCTGGTGTCTCTCAAAGTAGGGGGCTGGATGGAAGGGGCCGCCAAATCAGACACACGCCTAACAGATGTGATAGCCACCAAAAAGACAACACTGACAGTAAGAATGGCCAGGGCAGCATCCTGCACAGGTTCAAAGGGAGCACCCTGCAAGGCAGACAAGACCAAGTTCAAATCCTAAACAGGCAACATAAGCTTACGTGGGGGACGCACATGAGTCACCCCCTGGAAAAAAGTCCTGATCAGAGAATACTGGGCAAAGGACCTCTGGAAGAAAACAGCCAGGGCAGAGACATGACCCTTCAGAGTACTGAGTTGGAGCCCCGGCTCCAACCCATGCTGCAGGAACTCCAGGATCCTGGGAATAGAGAACACACGACAGGGAAGATGTAGGCACGCCAAACCCTATAGTAAATGGAAGAAGATTTCTTTCTAGCCTTTATCATGGTATCAACAACAGAGGCAGACAGCCCCTTCTCCATCAAGATGGAGGTTTCAGCAGCCAGGCCGTCAAAGCCAGAGTTTGTAAATTGGGATGGCGTAAGTGACCCTGAGTGAGCAAGTCTGGCACCCTGGGCAGAGCGTACTGATCTACTGCCAGCTGCACCACGTCTGCGAACCACACTCTTCTTGGCCACCTGGGGGCCACCAGGATTGCTGGCACCCCCTCCTGAGCTATCTTGCACAGAACCCTGCCCAACAGGGGGAATGGAGGAAAGACATACAGGAGCTGAAAGTCCTGCCATGACATTGCTAGGGCATCCGTGGCCAAGGCCAGAGGATCCTGGGACAGGGAGACAAAGGCCGGGAGCTTGTGATTGTGACGGAATGCAAACAGATCCACATCTGGTTGGACCCAACGGTGACACAGAGATTGAAGTATCAGTATCATCTGCGGCCCAGGGGTCAGAGCCAGAATCATCATGATCCCTGGGCCTCTCATCAGATGACTCAGAGTCAGAGAATAACTCCCCTTCTTCCAAAGGGGTATAACCAGACAGTTCCAAGAACTCATCAGCCTCCATAGGGAAAAGAGTGACATCAGGCATCAAGTGCAGCTTCTTAGCAGAGGCCTTACGCGCCGTGGTATTAGCAAGCAACTTCTCAACACTAGCCAATCTGATAGACACATCAGGCTGAGAATCCCCACTGGTATGCAACCCAATGGGAGTCAAATTTAAGCTTGGGGGAGTAGGTGACGCCATACGAGGCGTAGGCCCAGCTACTGGTAAACCAGGCTGCAGCGCAAGCACCTGCTGGGCACAAGGTATACAGACCCGCACATTGTCAGCACTAGTAGGGGACACCCCACAAGCTACACACAGCAGGGCTTGTAATATATATATATATATATATATATATATATATGCGCCAGTAGGAATTTACGCAATAAGCGACCCTGGATGTCCCAAAGACCCGCTAGGAATGTGGGAACATTTTGTAAGCCCGCTACAATATATGTTAGGCCGGGAGAAGCCACCGTAATCTTTGACGTCTGAAAGACAGAAGGGGAATAAGAGGTGTCAGGGCCATGCGCAGCAGAAAAATACTAATGATGAAATCGCCCGCGGGGGCACTTACCGACCTGGGGAGGAGAAGGACTGCAACCACGCGCGTGTGAAGAGCAACAAAATGGTGCCAACCGAACCTCGAAGGGCGGGCTCAATCTGGGTCCGGGTCCCCACCTCCCCCAAAGAGCACGAAGCTCTGAGTTAGCCGTCCAGGCTTGACAAGCCAAGCATAGGATATGCCAGTTAAGAGCATCTGCTAATGGATACTAGTAGTCTAATGACGCCGCCACCCAGCAAGTAATTTTAATGAAAAGTGAGAAGGCAAAGACGGTGGCGGCCAAATAAAAAGCAAGCAGCACGGCTCTGACACCCGGTTGCCGTCAAGGGCAAAACTACGGCCATAAGCACAACAATGCAGTAAACTGAGGCCGCCACACACACCCCCCCTTCTTTTCCCCCGAATACGGAGGGAAACGAGGGAGGATGGCGACCCTTTACACAGGGTCCACTGCTACACGGGGCATGGGGCAATAGTGCGGGAGGGACATCCACTAAAGGCTCACCATCAGCCTAAACCGCCTACCCTTTGGTGGGGGACTGCGGTGGAGCATGGCTCCGTTAAGCACGCATGGCGCTGCCTACCTTCACCCGACCAGCGCAGCCCAGGCTGGGAGGCACATCACAAATAGGACGGGTGGGAGTAGTCCAACAGGGCCGCAGGCTGTAATAGCCTCGCTCACCTGTGAGAGAGTGATACTTCATGTCTTCGCAGTCAGCACTGCAGAGAAATCTGGGGATTTGTGGGAGGTCCCTGGGTATATGAAGGGCCAGGAGGAGCCTGTTTTTGCATGTCTGCAGTGCACAGCGCCATCTGGCGGAGGATAACCCAAGTGTAAGTATTATATCTGGAGCAGGACGTACTGTATACTTAGAATAACGGAACCTGATAACCACAATGCTACAATCGCCTCTATCCCTTTGCTGACTAAGCACTTACAATGACATCCACATTGTGTAGAATTCAAAGCATATATTGAGGGGATAAATGTAAAGAAAAATGAGGATGTAGAATTCTTGTGGCTAGAAATGTGGGGTGATGTAAACAATGTTAAAATACAATTTGGTGTAATCTAAAGACTCCCAAACATGTTGATGAGGGACTTCAGCTACCCAGGAATCGACTGGAGTCACTGATCTGCTTCTACTACAAGCTCAGCTTTCTACAAGATAACTATATGAATCAGTTTGTGGAGGCACTTACTAGGGGTGATGCTCTTTTAGATCTGGTAATATCAAAAATGATGATGACCTGATAGGGACAGTAACAGCCCATGAAAACACAGAATTTTAGGAAGGCCAACTTCCCCAGGCCCAGAGCTGCACTCCAGGACAGACTGGGAGCATCTGTTGAGGATAAGGATACAGATTCCAAATGGGAGTGCTTTACATCAATTGTGAGTACCAACATTGTAAAATGTAATTAAACACCCCATGGTTGAAAAGTATAAAGCAGTAAATATATCATGTAAACAAGTAATTAAGCTGGCAAAGGCATAAAATTAAAAATATGTGGCTAAAGAAAGCAAAAACAACCCTAAACGTTTCTTTAAACAAATAAATTCAAAGAAAACAAAATCAGAACAGGTAGGTACCCTGATTAATAATACAAATCTGTGATTACTTACCTGTAGAATTGTTTTTACTATGCACAGCACGGTCTGTTTAATTTAATCCTTACTTCTGGGTGTTCCGCCACAAGGTGGCGCAGTGGACTGCAGAAGATTTGTGGCTCCTCCCGGCCCCATAAAACCAGGAATCACCCATAGACCCCCAGTAATGACAAGCTGTTATGCAAGAAGCCAGGAGATAATCAAGAAAAAGATAAAAAGGCTAAAAACCTCACAAAACTAAAATTTGGAACAAATCACCATACAGAGGCCAACCAAGATAACGATAACAAGGGAGGGGTGGAACAGGCCGTGCTGTGCATAGTAAAAACAATTCTACAGGTGAGTAATCACAGAATGGTATTTTTCCTAGTGCACAGCACGGCCTGTTTCATTTAATCCTTACTTCTGGGACATCCAATAGCAGTGTCCGTAAAAGTAGGGTGGGATCCCCAAAGAATAACGGCAGGAAGTTCAAACCACTACCTCCTGAAGTACCTTGCGGCCAAAAGAAGCATCAGCTGAGGCCTTAACATAAACCTTGAAGAACTTGGAAAAAGTATGAACAGAAGACCAAGTAGCGGCCTTACAAACTAGTTCAACAGAAGCTTGGTGCTGAAAAGCCCAAGAAACACCAATAACTCGATTGGAATGAGCAGTAACCCGGAAGGTAGGTTCCTTCCCTTTAGCAGAATAGGCATGCACCACCGCCTGACGAATCCACTTACTAATAGTAGACTTGGCCGGAGGCAAACCCTTCCTAGGTCCAGCAGAAAGAACAAAGAGCATCAGATTTCCTAAAAGTCTCAGTAGCAACCAAGTAAAACTTCAGTGCCCTGACAACATCCAGAGAATGAAGGGTCCGTTCCTTAGAATTAGCAGGGTTAGGACACAAGGAAGGTAAGACAATCCCCTCGATTCAAAGAGCAAAAGTTAATTGATTTCGGATCTAGAATCCTAAGTTTGGGTGGGTGTTTGTCATTTTTTCCTGTTTTTTTGGCCATTTCCGACTCGCACGAGCCTACGTACGATTTCGTATATGCTCTTACGATCATCGGAAGTTCATTCCTAAATTGTAGGATCAAATCCTAAAACTTAGGATCAAAACCTAAAACTTAGGATCAAAACCTAAAACTTAGGATCAAAACCTAAAACTTAGGATAATCGGATGTGTTTACGTGTGATTCAGAGAGCAGTTTTCCAACCTCTAAATACGTTTTAAAAGAAAGCCACTTCCGACACCTTTTAGCAGTCGGATTGCTGTTCTTGATCAGGTTTTTTGGCTATGTGGAGGAGTCTGCGCGTCTTGAGCTCCAATGAACTGCATGTATCAGCATGGCCGAGGCCATAAATTGTATGGCAATGCATACCTGATTCAATACATTTCATGTATGCCTTATAAAAGCATTTTAATGTGGACCTTAATTAGTCCTTTGCATGTAAACCTTTATTTTGCAATACATCCACATATTTGCGTTAATTAAAGAAACTTATGTCCTTTGTTATTTATTTTTAAATTGATGTACTAGAATAATATTTTTAATTTGAATTTATTGGTGTAGTTGTTTACCTTTGCTTTGTTTAATTATTTTAGCTCATCTTTGGTCAGATGCATCACACTTACTGAGGAGAGGAGAGCGGGATAAAGTGCAGGATGTGGGTTACTGCTGTATTTTGCACAGACACAGCAGAGCTGGGGGCACGGAAAGGTCAGAAATCAAAGAATGCAGAGCAACACAGTCACAAGGCCCTTTCTGTTTGCTGCCCGAGGATACCTGACCCGCCATCTTGGCTGTTTCTAGACTCATAACATGCAGAAGTTGCTGGGTGTTTTTTTATATTTGAGAGCAATCTGTATGTAGAGGGTGTGGGTAACCACACCAAAAATTTTAAGTTGTACCATTTGAAGCCAAAATATTAAAATTAAATCCACAAGTAAAAAATGCAAGTTAACTAAAACTAAACTAAAAACAAAGTAAGATTTACTTATGTAAATGCATTCATTAATGGTTGGTTACTACAAAATGAATGAAATAAAGAAAAATAAAAAACCAAATATTTAGAATGCACTTTAATGAGGTAAGTTTGTAGTGCGCAGGCGAAAGATCAGAAGGATTTACGTCCAGACAAAAAAGGAAAAAGGGCAAAACCAATGTTGCAACCTGAGAAATGAAACGGAAAATTCAGGATGGAAACTGACATAGGTCTGATTCGCGAACTGCCATACGGACGTAAATTTTAGGATAGAAACGTATTAGCTTATAGAATCACTCGCAAGTTCATACGAGCGCACGAGCGTTCGGGAAAAATAGGATGATCGGCACCAAAATCAAAGCTGTTACATGTTTCTTTGAATCGACCCAAATGTCCTGATTGAGAAGGAAAGCAGACACAACCTTGGGCAGGAAATCCGGTTTAAGCCGGAACACCACCATATCCTGATGCCGCTCAAAATAAGGTGGTTTCATGGAGAGCGCCGCCAACTCAGAAACTCACCTGACCGAAGTGATAGCCACCAAAAAGGCCACCTTAAGGTTCAAAGGGAGGACCCTGTAGAGCAGACAACACCAAATTTAAGTACCAAACCGGTAGCATAGGCTTACGCGGCGGACGCACATGTGTAACTCCCTGGAAGAAAGTCTTAACAAGCCTGTGATTGTCAAAAGATCTTTGGGAAAAAATTGCCAGAGCCGACACCTGTCCCTCGAGAGTACTAAGTTGAAGGCCCGAATCCAAAACATGCTGTAATAACTCTAGGATCCTGGGGATAGAGAACACCCGACAAGGAAGAGACTTGGACTCGCACCAGGCAATGTAAGCATGCCAGACCCTGTAGTAGATAAAAGACGAGGATTTCTTCCGAGCCCGAATCATGGCATCAACAACAGAGTCCGGTAACCCCTTGCCCATCAAGATGGAGGTTTCAGCAGCCAGGCCGTTAAAGGCAACGTTTGTAAATTGGGATGGCGTATCTGTCCCTGAGTGAGAAGCTCTGGATCCCCGGGCAAGACGAACCGATCTACTGCCATCTGTACGACGTCCGCGAACCACACCCTCCTCGGCCAACAGGGGGCCACCAGAATGGGCGGTACCCCCTCCTGCGCAGCACCCGACCCAGCAGAGGAAAGGGAGGGAATACATAGAGGAGTCCAGGGAATTGCTAGCGCATCCGTGGCGAAGGCCAATGGATCCTGTGACAGGGAGACAAATCTTGGAAGCTTGTGATTGTGACGGGACGCAAACAGATCCACATCCGGCTGTCCCCAGCGGCGACACAGGGTGTGAAATACCTTGTTGCTGAGAGACCATTCCCCCAGCCGAGACGTCCCCCTGCTCAGGGAGTCTGCCTCCTGGTTCTCCACACCCGGAATGTAGACCGCCGAGATGCAGGGAACATTCTCTTCCGCCCAAGACAAGATCAGGGACACTTCTTTGAGGGCTCGCTTGCTCCGAGTCCCTCCCTGATGATTGATGTAGGCCACCGCCGTCTGGTTGTCCGAGCGGACCTGAACAGCAGGACCCCGAAGGTGGGGAGTCAACTGGGAGAGAACCAACCTGATCGCCCGCAGTGCTAGAATGTTGATGGTTGCATGGGCCTCCTAGGGGCCCCACTGACCCTGGAATTTCAGACACTTCCAAACTCCCCCCCAGCCGGTCAGACTGGCATCTGTGGTGACAATCTCCCAGCACGGAGGCAGAACTGGAGGGATGAAGACACGAGAGAAGGGCCCGTGCCTGCATTTGAAGGCCCTCCACTTTCGTCTGAGGGAGAAATATCTTGACCTGAGAGGTATCCAGAGTCATGCCCAGGAAGGATCTCGCCAAAGACGGAGACAGTGAAGACGGAGGCAGTGAAGACTTGTACACCTGAGTATCCTTCTCGGCCTGATGAAGAGACTGAGTAGCAATTAGAATGTCGTCCAGGTAAGGGAGGATGTGAATGCCCTGGTTCCTCAGGAGAGCCATTACACCAGCCAGCACCTTGATGAATACCCGAGGAGCCGAGATGATACCGAACGGTAAGGCCACAAACTGGTAATGCTGATCCTCCAGAGCGAACCTCAGGAATCTCTGATGACTGGAGAAGATTGGTACGTGAAGATAGGCATCCTTGATGTTGACAGTGGTCATGAAGTCACCCGGCCAAAGAGAACAGACAGCCGAGCGTAGCGTCTCCATACGAAAGTGCTTGAACCGGACAAACTTGTTGAGACCCTTCAAGTCCAGGATGGGCCTCAAAGAACCGTCCTTTTTGGGCACCGTGAATAGATTGGAATAGTACCCCTGACCAGGGTCTGGCAAGGTACCAGACAAATGACTCCTGATGCCAAAAGGCGTTGAACGGCTAGGCGCAACCCCTGAGCTGACAGAGGATTTTGAGATATCCGGGATCTGAGGAATCTTGGGGGCGGCCAGGCTGCAAACTCTATCTTGTAACCGGAGGACACCACCTCCTGAATCCACCGGTCTGAGACGCGAAGCCTCCAGACTTGAGCAAAGAGCTGGAGTCGTCCCCCCACCCGGTCGGGTGAGGGCGCCTCCTCATGCCTGAGGGGCCTTGGGAGAAGGGTTTAGGCTTGGATCCCCATGAGAGACCGGGACGACCACGGGATCTGCCACGTCCCCAAGAGTCTCTGCAGCTACCCGAGAAGTGGGAGCTACGACCTCCCCTTGAGGCACGAGAGGAGGAGGAGGAGGAACCCCGAAAGGGCAGAGTCTGCTTCCTACGCTGAGGGAGCCTACCGTCCTTGGCCAAAACATCCAGACGCTCACCAAAAAGATGGCGACCCGTGAAGGGAAGCCCAGTGAGGGACTTCTTAGCTGCAGTTTCAGCTGCCCACTGGCGCAACCACACAGACCGGCGCATAGCCACCAAGAGGGCCGAGGCCCTACCGCCCAGCCGGACGGCATCATCCATGGCAGCCAGCACAAAGGCTACAAAATCAGAGCAAAGCAAGAGGTCCCTATAATCCTTCTCTCTCTTACCAGACATGGCGCCATCAGCAAGACGCTTGAGCTTCCTCTTAATGGCAATGGCCGTAATGGCCACGGCGCAGACCGGACACAGGCCTTGCCCCTACAAAGGTGAAAGCATGACATGCCAGCTGATCCATACGCCGGTCCGCGCTGTCACGCAGTGTAGGAATGTCAGGGGACAACATGACTGAAGTGTTAGCCAATCCTAGAACCGGAGCGTCCACCTTGGGAGGGCACGACCAGCGCTTAACCAGATCAGTCGAAAAGGGATACCTTATGTCCAATCCCTTGGGCACTGTGGGCAATCTGTTAGGGAGTTCCCACTCCTTGAGCACCATACTGGAAAAATGGCCCTGCTCTGGGAACTCCAAGCATTGCTTGCCAGGGTGAAAGAGCTCACCCTGCTTCCTCTTCGCCGCCTTAGGGGGGGGGCGATGTGTAATGTCTCGAAAACAGCCAACAGTAGTCTATCAGTGTCATCAGGGAGCCAGGTATCCTCATCAGAGGAGGACCCCAGGTCACTGTCATAACCTTCCTGATGATCCTTAGTGGAGTCTGAATCACGGAAAAGCTCCCCCTCCTCTAGGGAGTCATGGCCGCCATACACATCAAGATGCCGCTTCTAGCCCCAGGCCTTGCCCGCCACCGGCCGGGCCAACTGCCTTTCAATGCTGGCCACGCATGGTGCCAGATCAGATTGGGACCCCTTGCTAGTATCCCCCTCACTGGGGGCTAAATCAGGCACGGGGGAGTAGGAGATGCCGAATGGCGTGCAGAACTGGAAAAAGAAGAGCTCATCCCAGCCTGGTCCGCAATAACACTTTGGGCGCACGGCACACAAACCGCGCCACCACCAAAGGGGATGCCCCGCACATGACACATAGGCGAGGCTGCCCCGAAGGGCCCCCAAGCTCGCTATCCCCAGAAGCCTCCATATGGTGATTATCACAGGCACAATAGGCCAGTACAGGGTAAGGGCTAAGAAAAGCCACCTGGGATGCCCCCCAAGGGATGCCCACTGAGAAGGCCAAGAGGGGGAAAAAAAGGGGGGGATAGGACCGGGAGAAACCACAACACACTGTCATCCCGCCTGAAAGACAATCAAAGAGACACCATAAGTATCCCGCAGCACATTCCCCAACGAGAACCCCATGAAAGACTCATGGACATGGCACGCGTGGCACACACAGACAGGAGTGCAGGCTAAAGAATGTATCCTCCGGAGCTCAGTTCTCCTGCGACGCAGCGTGCCAGGCAAGATGGCGCTGCAACAGAGCACCTCGAGGGGCGGGCAGCGGGAGGATGACGCGATACGCGCCACCCTCCCACGAAGAGCCGCCCACGTGACCAGGTGCCCAGCGCCATGACAGAGCCTAGAAGAAGTAGCAAAAGCGGCGTCCGCCGCGGAGTGCAGCACGCCCGCGGTGAGAAACAGCAACGGGGCACCTAGCGCAACCGCCACCCGCCGCCACCACCCCCCCCCCCCCCCGGCAATGCCACGTCGGGGGGAGGGGGAGCGGAGAAGAGGGCAGGCAGCGGCGGGAGCCACACAGACTAATAGGAACCAGAGGGGAGGGAGGGGGGCAAGAAGGAATACATCCGACAGGGGAAGGAGGCAAGACAAAAAATGGGGAAAGACTGTCCAGGAACATAAGTCCCCTAAGCACAACCCACCCCCTACACTTGAAGGACAGCAGTGCAGTTCTCACCATAAAAAGCCTATGGCCGGCTACCCTTTGTTGTACAGGGTCTGCAGCTTGGAGCAGCGCTCCCCGAGCACCCGACCCCAGTGCTCTCCTACCGTTACCCGTTCCGACAGCCGAGGCTGGGAGGCAAAGAGGGTCCGGAAGCGGGTGGAAATAGGCTTTCAGGGCCGCAGGCTTGGTTGCCCCGCTCGCCTGCGAACAACCGTAGAGAGCCATCTTCAGGTCTTCGCAGTCGTGACTGCAGAGAAACACTGGGGGTCTATGGGTGATTCCTGGTTTTATATGGGGCCGAGAGGAGCCACAAATCTTCTGCAGTCCACTGCGTCACCTTGTGGCGGAATACCCAGAAGTATTAAATGAAACAGGCCGTGCTGTGCACTAGGAAAAATGGGGAATTAGTCACTGGGGATGAAGAGAAGGTGGAGCTGTTAAAAGGGTTCTTTAGCTCTGTCTACACATGGAGCCAATACAGAAGATGCCAGTGATAGCAATAGCCCAAGTATAATACTCAACAAAACATGGATATCATCCAAGAAAGGCTGAATAATTTAAATGTGAATATCCATCCTGCCCCCCCCCCCCCCCCCCCATTGCAAACATTAGTGGCACATTTTCAGGTCAGATGGCCTTTGTGTTCTATTTAATGTTAAAGCAGAAGTCCAGCCAAAAAGTAATGTAAACCCTAATGAAAATTCCTCCAACAAAAGGACACCTTTTCTTTATTATATATTATAGAAACCGCAAATAAGCTCCTCCAAAATGTGTTTTGCTCTAGTTTAAGGAAATTTTGTGACTGTACTTTTACTTTAAAGAGAACCAAAACCCTATTTTTTTAACTCACAAATGTTGGTTCATGCACTCTGTAAACTACATAGCAAGTTACCCCAATATTTGTAACTTGTTGATGACACATGCCCTGCCCCTCATCCAGCATTTTCAGCCATGTTTATTATTGTGCAGCAAAGAAAGACGAATGGAAAGCTTGTTGTGTACCTGCGCCAGCAGCCCAAGCATGTGGAACTGCTGGAAAGACATCCCAATTTGGGGCAGGGAATCAGGTGGCCCCAAGTCTTACAGACTAATTGCACTGTATTTTGAATAAGGTGAGCGAAATGTAACAACTGGAAAAGAAAATGGATCCATTTGAAAGATATGCTCAGAGAAGTGGGAGTTGTTACTTTAGTCACAAAAGAAAATCACAGCTTTAACTCCCAATTTAAGACATATCAGCAGGCAAGGAAATACTTAAAGGAACAGTCCAGGCATGGAAAAAAAAAATACAATTCTGTGAGATACTCACCTGTAGAATTGGTATTATACGCATACAGCACGTCCTGCTCCATCTATAATACTTACACATGGGTAATCCTCCGCCAGAGGGCGCTGTTCACTGCAGACATGCAAAAACAGGCTTTTCCCGGCCCTTCATATACCCAGGGACCTCCCACAAATCCCCAGGATTGAAAAGCAGTGAGAAAAGAAGCCGGAAGAAACCAACCACCAACTGGTAACAAAAGTAATAACAATCACCATACAGGGGATCCAGAAAAATGTAAAACCAGGGTGGGGTGGAGCAGGACGTGCTGTATGCGTATAATACCAATTCTACAGGTGACTATCTCACAGAATTGTATTATTCTAAGCATACAGCACATCCTGCTCCATCTATAATACTTACACATAGGACATCCAATAGCAGTGTCCATAAAGTAGGGTGGGATCCCCAAAAACAAGGCACAGCAGACAGTAAAGGCGCTGTCACCTGCAAAACTTTGCAACCAGGTACGACATGAGCAGAGACTCTAACGTCAATCTCATAACAAAACCTTTGAAAGGTATGAACAGAGACAAGCAACAGTCTAGTAACTTATTCAACAGAAAAAACCTGGTGCTGAAGGGCCAATGGTACCCAAACACCAATATAACGGAATAAACTGAAAAAGGGAGATTCTTCCCCCTTAACCCTTTGAGTGCCGGCCTACCGAGATTTTTTGTCACAATCTGTTGCCAGACGACTTTTCACGTTTTTGCGCTACACGTGTGCAATCTTGATTTTTGAAGGGATTTCCAGGGATTTCGATGAAAATTATATATTGTTTTTTCAGCAGAGTCTGGGCTTCAACATGAACTGTCTTGTTTGGCCTTTTTTTAGTGTATTCTCAATACTTTTGGGTGAAATATGTGCAAAAAAATGAAAAAAACCTATTTTTTACAATTTGTAGTGTTTTTTTTGTAATAAAAAAATGTAAGTTTGTTAATAAAATATTATTGCGTGTGAAAGCCCTATTTCTCCCGGTTACAATGGTAAGTTTAGGAGATTCCAGATAGGATACAACTATGCAATATGATTGCATAGTTGTAAGGGGTTAATAAAAAAAAAAAAATGACATAGGGTTCCCCCTCCCAGGGGACCTCATTTCTTTTTTGGAATTCTAAGGGTTAAAAACCCTTAAAATCCCCCCAAAAAAATGACATAGGGTCCCCCTTACCCAGCATTACTGACCCGGACCAGCTATGGGGGCTTGTAGAACAGGGCGCAGGGGCCAGCGTTGGTGACCCCTGGCCCTGCAGGCTATTAGCCCACATAGCCACGTGGCCCGGGCCCTTCTGCCCCCCCCCCTGGCCGTTGGGGAGGCAGGTAATGGGGGGCTGGGGGGTATGGCAAGTCACCCGCTTGCCGCAGGTGACCTGCCATACCCAGAGCCTTGTGAACTGGTATAAGGGGTCTCATGGACCCCTTACCAGTTCACAAAGGGTTAAGTTAAAAAAAAGACACCAGACAAGTTCTTTATTATTCTATTTTCACTTATACTTACCTCCCATCCAGTGTCCCACGCTGCTGCAGATGACAGTTGTCGGTAGTGATCAGAGCAGGGAGGGTGGCAGGCAGGGAGATCAGAGCCACCCTGCCTGCCACCCTCCCTGCTCCGATCGCTGCTGACAACTGACAGATCGGAGCCCGGGTGCCAGTAACCCGAGGAGCGGGATGACGTCATCAAGCGGGCGGAGTTAGGGGCGGGGCTAGGGGCGGGGCCAGCGCTGGCCGAAGAGGATGGTGATGGCCCGTTTCTGGGCCCTCACAAGCAGCATGGAAAGCCCAGGGGGGGGATTGGAGCCCCCCCTGGTGAAGACCCGGGGAGAGCCATCGCGCTGCCAGGTGAGTAAATGTCATTTACTGTTTTTTTTTTTTTTTTTTTCAGATGTCGGCGCCAGCGGGGGGGGGCTATTCCGGGCCCCCTCCTGAAGATCAGAGGCCTGGGGGTGGAAATCTAACAGCAAGGCAAGGGTAAGGCAAGGCTGTATGTTTTGTACTTTTTGTTTTATGGGGCTCTAAAGTCAGCTACGTGACTCTCACGTAGCTGGCACTTAACGGTTGGAGAGACAGCTACGTGAGAGTCACGTAGCTGGCACTAGAAGGGTTAAAGGAATAGGTCAGTGTAACGGCCCAACCAGCCCACAGGCAACAGAAGCCTCGTGGAAAACTTAGAACTCTCCCTAAGGGGAAAGAGAACTGGTCACCCGTCAAAAGGCGGGAATACTGACCCCTTCATTAGCAAGAAGCCGAAAGCTTTACTCAGGACCAGAAGGCATCCAAGTAAGATCAATCCAAAGGGCGCAGTGGCCCTGGAAGCAAGCGATATCAGGCGCATACATAAGGAGGCGCCCGCAGACCCCCAAGGGCATCAGTCCCACTAAGGGACAAGAAACCACCAGGAAAAATTGCAACACCTGTTGAGGGAATGTAGACCCTTTATAGCATTATTAAGAATAAGGTCCGTAGTTAGACTACGGACTTAAAACAATGATCATAAAACACCACTTGGGCAAAGAGGTCCGGCGTAAGACGGAATACCACCACGGCATGGTATATATATATATATATATATTTTTATACACATACACACACACACACACACATCGAGCCAAGGCTAAGTAATCAGATCCACCTTCTCAGGCACACGCCTGACTGAGGCAGGAGCCCCCAGAGAAGCGACTTGGACTACAAAGCAGCTCAGACAGCATCCAGCATAAGTCTCAAGGGAAAAATCCACAGGGCAAACAGAATGAAAATGGATCCCAACAGGAACAACAGAACTACTTGGGAGATGCCCATGAGCAAACCCCAAGAGAATTCCTCACAAGGAAGACCGAACCAGACTCCTACAGGAAGACAGCCAGGACAGGACCTGGACCTTCAGAGTACCTAGATGGGGAGCCAACCCCAACCTATGCTGTAAAGACTCTAGAACCCTGGGAACCAAGAACGTCCAACAGGTAAGAGACCAAAACTCATGCCAATCAGTATGGGTACACCATGATCCACAATAGACGGAGGAAGAGGAAGCCAAGGAAGCTTGCTCCTAGCCCCCCATATACCAAGTCACCCAGAAGATAAGCCCGTCTCCAAGGGGTGAATGAATCAGCTGTCAAGCCCCAGACAAGAGTCTGTAGATTGAGACGACAAAAGAAGGGGCCTGACAAGGGCAGAACTGCACTCCTGAGAGAGTGTACAGGTCAGGAGACCTCAGCAGAAGCATCTGCGAACCACAGTTCACAAGGCCACCAATCTCACGGGTCTCTCTATCAGCACAACTGTGCGCAGAACCCCACATAGTAGGGTGAACGAAGAGAAGGCATATAAAATAGAAAGTCTATGCATAATTTTACTAAGCCCCCATGACCAGAGTCAGAATATTCTGGGACAGTAAAAACAAGGGCGGAGCCCCTGTGGTATAAGCGAGACCCAACAGAGCCACCCTAGTTGGCTCTCTGAGCGCCACCAGGATAGCATAACCTGCCACTGAAAGGCATCTATTGGAGCGAATAGCGCTGAGGAGCAGGGGGCGTAGACCCCCGCCCAGATCAGGATCAGGAACCCTCCAGAGGGATCATCCTGCTTCAAGCTCCAGACCAATAATAAAACAGGCCATTGTCTTCCAACAGACCAAGAGTCCCCAAATAGACAGGTCCTAAAAGAGGAGAAGTCCAGCCGTATAGAGTCAACGGAAGGCTCACTGTTGCAACAACCAGTAGGTAGGATGGACCCTCTATGGAACCCTACCTAGGAACCACGGGGGGGCTTTGGAAGAAAGTCCCTCCCCCCGCCTACCTGCGAGACTTGGTACCCAAGGTGACCATTCACAGGAAGATGTAAGCAAAGAAGGGGGTGCCCCCTGACAGGGTCCTTGAATATGATTAGCTCAAGAGGAACCACCTTACCAAGGGGGAATGAGCACAGACCAAGCCCCAGGGGTGCTGGAACCCCATGTAGGATCAATAACCTACTGTGCCGAAGAGCCCAAGGGCTCGGTATATAAGGGACATCATCTGATACGCCACCAACTGGCCCACCAGCTGCAATCCTGCCTGGTGAAAGTAAGAAGTCAGCAAAGGGGGGCAGAGCCCCTGTAACCAGGAGTCCACTTGTTGCCAAGGAAGAAGGCTCAGGCCTGAACCGAATCCAAGCAATGGAGAAAGCAGATAAGAGACCAAGAGGGATTGAGGTGACTGAGCACCCATCCAGTAGCTCCCAGGGGACACCGCCGGCCGACCAATCCACTCGGCCTGACGTAGAGACTGGGGAGTAAGGAAAGACGACCCGGTAGGTCCTAATACGGACCGCCCCCCCCCAGGCATGTCCGAGACATCACCCCCATTCGCGCCATGGCGAGTAGCCTGGGAGCGAAAGAGAGGCCACCAACAATGCCCCAAGCCGCAGGGTTGGTCCTGCCACACCGCCTAGTAACAGTCTTGGTGTCCAGCAGACACAGGGGGAACTAAGAAGATCTAGAACTCCACAGGAGGTCGGAAGCCCCCCTTGCACAGGGCGCCTGTGTCCCAAGACAGAGATGTCATATAGGGACGACCTGTGAGAGTAGAATTTCCAGGCCTACCATAGGCCAGCGTGGCCCAGGCTGCCTCATACTGTTGAGGGAAGGAGGAAGGTTAATATAGAGGCCATAGCCCAAACTCTGTAGGCCCAGAAGGGCGAGGGCGTCCCTTCATGCTTGGGAGGTCTTGGCAGATTTGGACTTAGTCCTGCCAGAGGGCCCAGGGCGTTGCCTGCCCACCCCATGGTGGAAATCCACACCGAACAGTTGGAAGCACACCTCAGGTTCGCGTTTGGCACTAACGTAGGGAGGTGGAGGGGTGGCCCTGCCCCGGGGAGGCCGGAGCGGCCTTCTGCGCAAGGGTGCCTTACCCTTTTTTCCAAAAAGGTCCAAACGGGCCCCAAATAGTCGCCATCCTCTGAAGGGAAGGCAAGTGAGAGCCTTTTTCGTAGCATCATCAGCACCCCACTGTCGCAGCCAGACTGTCGTAGCTACCACAAGGGCAGAGGTTCTAGCACACATCTTAATGGTGTCATCCAGCGCTGAGAGGATAAACTTCACAAACACATCACAGTCTGATAGCGCATTAAATACCCTCCAGGGGAGGTCCTCAGGATGGTGGTCAAGTACTTTTCTGACAAGATTCCTGGCGGCCACCGCAGTGATGGCCGCGGCACAGACCGGGTGCAGAGCCGTCCCTGCACACGAGAAGGCGTGGGAAGCCAGTCTGTCAATGCGCCGGTCCTCAGCATCCCGAAGGGTACGGTAATAAGGAGCCGTCATGAAGGGGGGGGTTAGTAACCCCTATAATCGGTGCATCCACCACAAGAGGTGCCGACCAGAAATTAACCACATCAGAAGGGAAAGGGTACTTCCAATCCCAGACCCCTGGGACCCCTTTAAGTTTACAAGGCGATTCCCATTCTTGGGATATAAGATTCTGGAAATGATCCTGTTCCAGGAACTCCAAGCGCGGCGGCGCTGTGTGGAAACTCTCCTTCTTAGGCTTGGGAGTCTCTCCAGGAGGGGAGATTGACAAAACCTCAAAGATCTTAAGAATTTCATCTGTGTCACACAGGCCCCAAGAACCGGGCCCAGAATCATCACAGCTCCCGGGCATCTCATCCGAGGAGCCCGAATCTGAGAATAGCTCACCTTCCTCAGAAGGATCAAGGTCCTGCATATCAGCAGAGTCATCGGTATCGTTAGGAACCGGAGAGCCAGGAGGCGTCAGGGACCGCTTCTTACCAGGGCCCATACGCTCCGCCAATCCAGACAGCACCTGCTCCGCCATAGGCAGCACGCGCGGCACGGCTTGCAGGTCATCCACCCTCGAGTGGGACTCATCAGGAGTGAGGTTTAGGTCCGGGGAGACGGGTGTATTGAAGGGAGGTGCAGCCACTGGCAAACCTGCCTGTTCAGCACACGGTCCGCAGACCCGTGCTCTGTCAGCCTCAGCCTGGGGCTGACCACACACTGCACACAGCCGGTCATGTCCCAGAGGAACCCCGGGTACATAATTCTGAGAGGCCTCCATATGGTGATTATCTTGAGCAGTATGCCCGCAGGGACTTACGCAATAGGCAACCCTGGATGCCCCAAGACCCGCTAGGAAGTGGGAGAATTTGTTATGTGGACCCGCTGTAACATATGTTAGGCCGGGAGAAGCCACCGAAGTCCTGGCGTCTGAAAGACATAATGGGACAAGAGGGGTGTTGTCAGTGCCATGCGCAGCCAAATAAACACATAGAATGATGCCGCCCCGGAGGGCACTTACATGACCAAGGGAGGAACCTCGAGGAGCGGGCCAGACCAGGCTGTGACGCGGAGCGCGTCATGCCAAGTCCCCGCCTCCCCCAAAGAGCGCGAAGCTCTAACAGAAATAAGAAGGACAGTATTGGATAGAAGGCACATGCATAAAGATGCTGTCACGCTGGAAATTATGCTGCCGTCTGGGCAGTTGTTAATGAAAGCACAAACAGGCTCGCAACTGTATAGCAAGGAGCGCGACACTGACACCCAAGTATAATAAAAATCAAAGGTCTTAACGTGTAATATTGCACTAGGACTGCCACACATAACCCCCCCCCCCTTTCTTTTCCCCCGAGCTACAGGAGGAAGCGAGGGAGAAGGGGCCAGCGTCCAGTGGACTAACTCTGTGAGGGGCACGGGCAACAATGCGGGAGGGGCATCCACTAGAGGCTCACCATCAGCCTAACCGCCTACCCTATGGTGGGGGATTGTGGTGGAGCGTGGCTCCGTTCAGCACACAAGGTGCTGCCTACCTTCACCCGACCCACGCAGCCCAGGCTGGGAGGCATAATCTTCTCAAAGAGGACGGGTGGAAATAGTCCCGCAGGGCCTCGGGCTGTAAAGCCCCACTCGCCTGCGAGAGTGTGATACTTCATGTCTTCGCAGTTCAGCACTGCAGAGAAATCTGGGGATTTGTGGGAGGTCCCTGGGTATATGAAGGGCCGGGAGGAGCCTGTTTTTGCATGTCAGCAGTGAACAGCGCCCTCTGGCGGGGGATTACCCATGTGTAAGTATTATAGATGGAGCAGGACGTGCTGTATGCTTAGAATAAAAAGCTAAACTCAATATTTGTTCCCGGCAGCTATTCTTTCCTGGTTCGGTGTCTGAAAATACAATTCTGTGAAATACTCACCTGTAGAATTGGTATTATAAGTATACAGTACGTCCTGCTCCAGATAGATTACTTACACTTGGGACAGCCAATAGCAGTGTCCATAAAGTAGGGTGAGATCCCCAATAAAAAAGGTAACAGCAGACAGTTTAAACCACTGCCGCCTGCAAAACCTTGCGGCCAAAAACAGCATCAGCTGAGGCCTTAACATCAACCTTGTAAAACTTTGAAAAGGTATGAATAGAAGACCAAGTAGCGGCCTTGCAAACTTGTTCAACAGAAGCCTGGTGCTGGAAGGTCCAAGGGGCACCAATAGCACGAGTAGAATGAGCAGTAAGGTGGAAGGGAGGATTCTTCCCCTTAGCAGAGTAGGCCTGAATCACAGCCTGACGGATCCATTTGCTGATAGTAGAATTGGCAGGAGCCAAACCCTTCCTAGGACCAGAAGGGACCACAAAAAGAGCATCAGTTTTCCTGAAGGACGCAGTCACTACTAGGTAATACTTCAGACACCTGACTACATCCAAGGAATGCAAAACCCTTTCCTTAGCATTACTAGGATTAGGGCACAAGGAAGGAAGAACAATATTCTGGTTCAAATGAAAAGCAGACACCACCTTAGGCAGAAAATCCGTCTTAAAGCGCAACACCACCTTATCCTGGTGTCTCTCAAAGTATGGGGGCTGGATAGACAGAGCCGCCAGCTCAGACACACGCCTGACCGAAGTAATAGCCACCAGAAATTCAACCTTGAGGGTAGAGTACAGCCAGAGCAGCATCCTGAATAGGTTCAAAGGGAGCACCCTGCAAGGCAGACAAGACCGAGTTCAAATCCCAAACAGGGACCATAGGTTTTCGTGGGGGACGCACATGAGTAACCCCCTGAAAGAAAGTCTTAACCAAGGAATGCTGAGCAAAAGACTTCTGAAAGAAGACAGACAGGGCAGAAACCCGACTCCAACCCATGCTGTAAAAACTCCAGAACCCTGGGAACTGAGAACACCCGACAGGGAAGAGACCTAGACTCACACCAGTCAATGTAGGTACGCCATACCCTATTATAGATGGAAGAGGAAGTTTTCTTCCTAGCCTTCACCATGGTCTCAACCACCGAGGCAGACAAGCCTTTTTCCATCAATATGGAGGTTTCAGCAACCAGGCCGTCAAAGCCAGAGTTTGTAAATTGGGATGGCGTAAGGGGCCCTGAGTGAGCAGATCTGGCACTCCTGGCAGGACGTACTGATCTACTGCCATCTGCACCACGTCTGCGAACCACACTCTTGGCCACCTGGGGGCCACCAGAATCACTGGCACCCCTTCCAGAGCAATCTTGCGCAGGACCCTGCCCAGCAGGGGGAATGGAGGAAAGACATACAGGAGCCAAAATTCCTGCCATGACATGGACAGAGCATCTGTGGCCAAGGCCAGATGATCCTGAGACAGGGAGACAAAGGCCTGGAGCTTGTGATTGTGACGGGATGCAAACAGATCCACATCCGGTAGACCCCAACGGTGACACAGGGACTGGAATACCCTGTTGCAGAGGGACCACTCTCCCTGATGAGAGGTCCCCCTGCTCAGAGTCTGCCAGTAGATTCTCTGCCCCCGGGATGTACACAGCCGAAATGCATTGAACATTGGCCTCTGCCCATGTCAGAATCCGCGACACCTCCTGGAGGGCCCCCCTGCTCCGGGTCCCTCCCTGATGGTTGATGTAGGCAACCGCCGTCCTGTTGTCTGAGCGCACCTGCACAGACAGACTCCTTAGGTGATTGGTCATCTGCTCCAGTACCAACCTGATTGCCCGTAGTTCCAGAATGTTGATGGGTAAGTGGGCCTCCTGAGGGCTCCACCTCCCCTGGAACTGCAGGGACTTCCAGAATCCCCCCTATCCTGACAGACTGGCATCCATGGTGACCGTCTCCCAGGAGGGGGCCAGAAAGGACCTGCCCCCCAGCAAGTTCCTGTGGTCCAGCCACCACGAAAGGGACCGTCTGACCAAGGGGGGGAAGCACACAGACCCCGTCCAAGGACGTTGGGTCCTTGTCCCATACTGACAGAAGGTCCAGAATCATTCCCAGGAATGGGGTCACCGAGGAAGGGGACAGAGAGGACTTGAGGTGATTGATCACCCAACCGAAGGACTCCAGGGTGGACACCACCAGCTGAGTGTCCAACTCTGCCTGCTGTAGAGACCAAGAGGTGATGAGTATGTCGTCCAGGTAGGGCAGCACGCGTATGCCCCTTGACCTTACCAGAGACATCACCCCCGCCAGCACCTTGGTCAACACTCTGGGAGCTGAGGTGAGGCCAAATGGCAAGGCCACAAATTGGTAATGTTGATCTTCCAACGCGAATCTGAGAAACCTTTGGTGTCCCGGGAACACAGGGATGTGAAGGTAAGCATCTTTGATGTCCACAGACGTCATAAAATCCCCTGGGAGCAGGGAGCCAATGGCTGAGCGCAGAGTTTCCATGCGAAAGCGCCTGTTCTTGACAAATTTGTTGAGGATCTTTAAATCCAGAATGGGCCTGACTGACCCATCTTTTTTGGGAACTGTGAAAAGGTTGGAATAGAACCCCTTGCCTCTTTCTCTTAAGGGGACCCTGCAAATGACCCCCAGATCCAGAAGGCCTTGCACGGCCTGCATCAAGACCTGAGCTGAGACAGGGTCCTGGGGGATCCGGGACCTGATGAATCTTGTGGGGGGCCGCACAGCAAACTATCTTGTAACCAGAGGACACTACCTCCTGAATCCACCGGTCTGAGACATGATGCCTCCAGACGTGCGCAAAGTGCTGTAGCCGTCCCCCCACCCTGACGGGCGAGGGCGCCCCATCATGCCTGAGGGGGCTTAGGAGAGGGTTTTGGCTTAGACCCCCAAGAGGAGCCAGGACGTCGTCCTCTGCTCCTGTGCCAGGAATCTGCACGAGCCCCCGCGAAGGACACCCCTTTTCCCTGCTTAGCACCGCGGTAGGGGAGCGAAAGGGGGCCCTGGCCCCGAAAGGGCCGAGACTGCCGCCTGCGCTGGGGTAACTTACCTCCTTTAGCAAAAAGGTCTAGGCGGTCCCCAAACAGGCGTAGCCCCTTAAATGGAAGCCCAGTAAGGGCCCTTTTAACAGCATTGTCAGCAGCCCACTGGCGCAGCCAAACCGCGCGGCGTATAGCTACCGCCAAGGCAGAAGTTCTGGCACATATCCAAATGGCATCATCCAAGGCAGATAGTATAAAGTTTACAAACACATCACAGTTAGACAGTGCATTAAACGTATCAGGTGGCAATTCATCAGGACCCTCAAGTACACTTCTGATCAGGGCCCTGAGTGCATAATAGAGGTGCTAGACAGCACTAGAATAGGAGCATCGACCTCGGCGGGCGATGACCAGCACTTGACCATATCAGCAGGAAAGGGATACTTTCTGTCCCAACTCTTAGGTATACCGGGAAGTCTACTGGGACGTTCCCACTCCTTAAGCACGAAGTTATTGAAATGGGTTTGCTCCGGAAATTTCAAACGAGCCTTAGCAGTATGAAAAAGCTCACCCCTTTGCCTGGGAGCCGCAACAGGGGGAGAGATGGACAAAACCTCAAATATCTGGACCAGCAGTCTGTCAGTATCATCCGGGGTCCAGGGGTCAGAGCCAGAATCGTCATGACCCCCGAGTCTCTAGTCAGATGACCCTGAGTCATAGAACAGCTCCCCTTCGTCCGATGGGGTGTAGCCATACAAATGCAACAACTCATCAGATTCCATAGGGGACGGAGTGGCATCAGGAGTTAAGTGACGCTTTTTAGCGGTGGCCTTACGCACTAAGGTATTAGCAATCAATTTTTCAACACTGGCCAGTCTAGCAGACACATCAGGTTGAGAATCCCCGCTTGTATGTAATTAAATGGGAGTGAGACTCAAGCTTGGGGGAGTAGGTGAAGTGAGACGAGGTGTAGGCCCAGCCACCGGAGGGGCGGGTTGCAATGTTAGCGCCTGCTGTGCGCAAGGAACACAGACCCGTGTGCTGTCACCGCTGATAGGTGAGACCCCACAAGCTACACGCAGCCGGGCTTGTCCCGAAGGAACCCCGGTCACATTATCCTGGGATGCCTCCATATGGTGATTAATAGGCACAATAGGCAGTAGGGATTGATGCTGTAAGCTACCCTGGATGCCCCAAAGACCCGCTAGGGAAGTGGGAGTAATTATACTAGGCCAACTAACAATTACACCGGGCCGGGAGAAGCCACTGGATTCACCCGTCTGAAAGACACAATGAGAAGAAGGTGCGTCAGAACCATACACAGTAAATAATGCGCATGAAAGTCGCCCGCGAGGGCACTTACAGACTGCGGAAGGGGGGGGGGGACCGTTACACACACGCGCGCGACTGTACAGGAAAATGGCGCCTAACGAACCTCGAAGGGCGGACCAGAGCGAGCCGTGACGCGGAGCGCGCCAGGCCAGGCCCCCACCCCCCCAAAGAGCGCGAAGCCCACAGACAGCAGCCAATAACGCATAACGATAACGCAGGAGCATCTGAGGTAACGCCGCCGTCCGGCGCGGACATCCAAATGCAGGAAAAGACGCGCGCGGCGGCGGCCATATAATAGTAAAAACGACAAGTCAGTGTGGCGGCTGACACCACATATCTAGTCATACACGTAATCACTATACGCACTGACCCACACCCCCCCCCCTTCTTTCCCCCCCGAAGGCTACGGGGAGAATGAGGGAGGATGGCGGCCCTTTGTACAAGACCCACCGCTACTCGGGGCATGTGGCAATGCGGGAGGGGCATCCCATAAAGGCTCACCATCAGCCTATACCGCCTACCATTTGGTGGGGGACTGCGGTGGAGCAGCGCTCCATAAGCACGCATGGTGCCGCCTACCTTCACCCGACCAGCGCAGCCCAGGCTGGGAGGCACACCACACGAAGGACGAGTGGGAATAGCCCAACAGGGCCGCAGGCCAATAGCCCCACTCACCTGCGAGAGAGTGATAAGTTAATGTCTTCGCAGTAAGCACTGCAGAGAAATCTGGGGATTTGTGGGAGGTCCCCGGGTATTTGAGGAGCTGGGAGGAGCCCGTTTTGCATGTCTCTACAGTGCAGGGCCATCTGGCGGAAGATAACCCAAGTGTAAGTAATCTATCTGGAGCAGGACGTACTGTATACTAAAAATAACATACTGGATGCTGAGACTATGCTCCCTGCTGTCCAGTGCCGGTCTCCATTCATAAACGAGATGCAGGACACGGCTGCCTTCTCCAAGCTGGAAGTCCATCCCTCGGTACCCCCACTTAATTCACTACAGGTATAAGAAGCTGGAGCAGAAGGCGGGCATGGCCTCACTACAGAGCACTTCTATTGACTTTAATAGGCGCCTTTGTACATGAATGATGATTTACCTTGTTTACCCTTCTTCATTGGATATCCACTACTGAAACTGGCAACAGAAAGCAGAGTAGTTTCCAGTGCCAATGTGCTCCAGCTCTACGACAGTGAAATTCAGGGATGATGAAACTATGGAATTCCCAGATTAGCATTGGCGATTTCCCCCATATGCTTGTGAGAGCTCTATAGCAAAAGCTATTATCCGTTTCATTGTTGGTGCTATTACTTTTAGCATTTTAACCTTTTTTAGCACCACAGTAGCTGAAGGTACTTTATAAATAAACAATTTTAATAAACGTGTTTCAGAAAAGAAAAGTAAATGGTGAACAATTGCCCATCTACAGTGTGTTGGAAAAAGCTGCTTGCTGATGAAGCCAGCTTGGAGTAGCACTAAGCATAGTATTTGCAGGCACGCAGCTCCCCTGTGTGGTTAAGATGTGCAACTGTTTTGAATGCCTTGAAAAAAGTCAAATTTTTGTTCTATAAGACATTTCTAATGTGTCAGGTCCCAAAAAAGACAAGGAGACATGAGAGTACAGTTTTAAGACTTTATTTGTCAAACAATTTGTACAGTAACCTTGCACCGCATTTTTCTGATTATCCGCAAAACTGTGCGGCGGAATGAAGTGCGGACAGCTGGAGAGGCGGTCAGGTGCCTCAGACCTGCAAATCTTGGACATTTACACATTCTGAAAACATTCACAATTTTAAGGGAAACAATTTAAAAAGCAGCACTTCAGCAGACATCTGCTTCTTAACGGGTGGGGAGGGGGAGGGTATAAAAGAAATACAATTCTGTGATTACTCACCTGTAGAATTGGTATTTTGAGTATACAGTATGTCCTGCTCCAAATCTAATACTTACAGTTGGGATATACTGGACTGCAGAGACATCGAAAAGAGGCTCCTCCCGACCCCTAAAATACCCAGGGACCTCCCACAAATCGCCAGCATTGAAAAGCAGTTAAGGAGAAGCCGGGAGAATTAAACAATCCAAACTATCAACTATAACAATGATAACAATAACCATACAGGGGGGGGGAATCCAAGAAAATGCAAACCAAGGGTGGGTTGGAGCAGGATGTACTGTATACTCATAATACCAATTCTACAGGTGAATAATCACAGAATTGTATTATTCTTAGTATACAGTACGTCCTGCTCCAAATCTAATACTTACAGTTGGGACATCCAATAGCAGTGTCCATAAAGTAGGGTGGGATCCCCAAGAAAAATCAGCAGCAGGCAGTTTAAACCACTGCCGCCTGCAGAACCTTTCGGCCAAAAACAGCATCAGCTGAGGCCCTAACATCAACCTTGTAAAACTTTGAAAAGGTATGAACAGAAGACCAAGTAGCAGCCTTGCAAACTTGTTCAACAGAAGCCTGGTGCTGAAAAGCCCAAGAAGCACCAATAGCACGAGTGGAATGAGCAGGCGGAAGGGATGATTCTTCCCCTTAGCAGAGTAGGCCTGAATCACAGCCTGACGAATCCACTTGCTGATAGTAGACTTGGTAGGAGCCAAACCCTTCCTAGGACCAGAAGGGACCACAATAAGAGCATCAGTTTTCCTGAAAGGTGCAGTAGCCACCAGATAGTACTTCAGACACCTAACCACATCCAAAGAGTGCAAAACCCTCTCCTTAGCATTGCTAGGATTAGGGCACAAAGAAGGAAGAACAATATCCTGATTCAAATGAAAGACCGACAGTACCTTAGGCAGAAAATCAGGTTTTGAAATGAAACACCACCTTGTCCTGGTGCCTCTCATAGTAGGGGGGCTGAATGGACAGCGTCGCCAACTCAGACACACTCCTGACAGAAGTGATAGCCACCAGAAACACAACCTTGAGCGTAAGAATGGCCAAGGCAGCATCCTGCAAGGCTGACAGAACCAAGTTCAAATCCCAAACAGGCACCATAGGTTTACGTGGGGGGTGCACATGAGTGACCCCCTGGAAAAAAGTCCTGATCAGAGGGTGCTGACCACAGGAATTCTGGAAATAAATAGCCAGGGCAGAAACCTGACCCTTCAGAGTACTGAGTTGGAGCCCCATCTCAACCCATGCTGCAGGAACTCCAGAATCCTGGGAATAGAGAACACTCGACAGGGAAGAGACCTAGACTCACACCAGTCAATGTAGGCACGCCAAACCCTGTAATAAATGGAAGAGGAAGACTTCTTCCTAGCTTTAATCAAAGTATCCACAACTGAGGAAGACAGCCCCTTCTCCATCAAGATGGAGGTTTCAGCAGCCAAGCTGTCAAAGCCAGAGTTTGTGAATTGGGATGGCGTAGTGAGCCCTGAGTGATCAGATCTGGCACCAAGGGCAGAGCGTACTGATCTACTGCCAGCTGTACCACGTCTGCTAACCACACTCTTCTTGGCCACCTGGGGGCCACCAGAATTGCTGGCACCCCTTCCAGAGCAATCTTGCGCAGAACCCTGCCCAGCAGGGGAATTGGGGGGAAGACATACAGGAACTGAAAGTCCTTCCATGACATTGCTAGCACATCCGAGGTCAGGGCCAGAGGATCCCTGGAAAGAGACAAAAGCTGGAACCTTGTGATTGTGGCGGGACGCAAACAGATCCACATCTGGTTGGCCCCAACGGTGACACAGAGATTGAAACACCCTGCTGCATAGGGACCATTCTCCCTGGCGAGAGGTCCCCCTGCTCAGAGAGTCCGCCAGGTGATTTTCCACCCCCGGGATGCACACAGCTGAAATGCAGGGGACATTGGCCTCCGCCCAAGTCAGGATGAGAGATGCTTCCTGGAGGGCCCCCTTGCTCCGGGTCCCTCCCTGATGATTGATGTAGGCAACTGCCGTCTGGTTGTCCGAGCGCACCTGAACAGGCAGGCCCTGAAGAGGAGTAGTCAAGCGAGCTAGAACTAACCTGATCGCTCGCAGCTCCAAGACATTGATAGGTGTGTGGGCCTCCTGAGGGCCCCACCTCCCCTGGAACCGCAGGGACTTCCAGAAACCCCCCCAACCTGACAGACTGGCATCCATGGTGACCGTCTCCCAGGAAGGGGCAAGAAAGGATCTGCCCCCCTGTGACATCAAATGTCCAAATTTATGTCATGTTTTCCCCCTCTGCCTCATCTCCAGCATTCCTACAGACATCCTATAACAAATAAACAGTTCTCCAAAGTCTTCCTGCACACAGGGGCAATAAATCCTTATCTAGGAACAGAAAACACCACTGATAAGGAAAGGTTGGGGGGAGTGCAGCTTGGAGAAGAGATTTACAATAATTTGTCCATACAGCACCCACCCAGGGAGGGGGATGGCATCTGTCTTTCCAGCCCCTTGGGAAAATTTATGATAAATCAGGGGAAGAAATGGTTTTGAAAGTCAGATACAGAGGGTCCGATCTTCAATCGTGGGGTGTCTGAACCATTGCTCCTTCTAACCCTCAGAAAACTGAAGACTTTGTATCCATTTAAGAGGTATAGGATTTTCAGTGTTTACTCCCCTTTTATTTTCAAACAGTTTTTTTGCACATTTGTCTTTTTTTTGTTATGTTTATTATTTGAATTTTTGTCTTTTTATTAAAATTTTAAAATTTCCATTTTGCACGGGCCTACCTTCTTGGCAATTAGAAATCCTCTAACCTGGTTTCCGTGAAGCTCTAAAAACGACCCTGGTTTCTGAAGATTGTATGACCGCTCCTAATTGTGTATTAACCCATAGACTGTAAGATCGATTGTTAACTAATCTATTGTATGATTGGGAAAGTGTAACTAATCATATAGTGTTACAAGGTTGAATGACTCACAGTTAACTTAAAGTGCTGCATGGTGACTGTGTGTGAGCCAGCAGATTGCAAGCCGATTGTATCTGATAGTTCGACAGCAGAACTGATCAGACTCTCCTCGGGATCAGTGTGGGACGGAATCAGTGTGTATTGCCTGTGCCCTGCTTGTATGTGGAGAGGGGTGTGTAAGTGTGTGTGGTGACTGTCTCGATTACTCGCCAGCAGAGTTTGATCGGATGGTGATTGGAGGGTTCCACCGGCCCGATTTAATTGTTTAAAGTGTAGTTGCGGTGGTGGTGGCAGCGTGTTGTAATTGGTGTGTGGGGTGTTTTTGGTGTGATTGCTCTCTGTGCTGGAAGCAGCCCTCACACACGTCGCAGATCGCTCGATCAAACAGACGTTGAGCGATAGATTTTGTGACACCCCCAACAGGTTCCTTGAGTCCATCCACCACAAGAGGGACCTCCTGACCAGGGGGGAGAGCACACAGACCCCTGTCCAGGGACGCTGGGTCCTTGTCCCATACAGACAATAGGTAAAGTTGCAGAGGCCTCAAGTTGAACTGAGCATAAGGGACCGCTTCTAAGCACGCCACCATCAGGCCCACCAGCTGCATCCCCTGCCTGATGGAGGGATGGGGACAAGCTAAGAGGGACTGGGCCTGTGCAATCAGACTGTCCACCTTCTGCTGAGGAAGGAAGATCCTTGCCTGAACTGTATCCAGATTCATTCCTAGGAATGGAGTTACCATGGAAGGGGACAGTGAGGACTTGGGGTGGTTGATCACCCATCCAAATGACTCCAGAGTGGACACCACCAGCTGAGTATCCAACTCTGCCTGATGTAGAGACTGGGAAGTGATGAGGATGTCGTCCAGATAGGGAAGCACGCAGACGCCCTGACATCTGAGCAGAGACATCACGCCAGCCAGCACCTTGGTGAACACCCTGGGAGCTGAAGTGAGGCCGAAGGGCAAGGCCACAAATTGGTAGTGTTGATCTATCAGGGCGAACCTGAGGAACCATTGATGACCTGGGAACACAGGAATATGAAGGTAAGCATCTTTGATGTCCACAGAAGTCATGAAATCCCCTTGGCGCAGGGAACTGATGGCAGAGCGCAGAGTATCCATGCGAAAGCGCCTGCCCCTGACAAACTTGTTGAGAATCTTTAAGTCCAGGATGGGGCTGACAGAACCATACTTTTTGGGTACTGTGAATAGGTTGGAATAAAAGCCCTTGCCTTTTTCTCTTAAAGGGACCTGGCAGATGACCCCCAGCTCCAGGGGGCCTTGCACTGCTTGCACTAGCTCCTGAGCTGACACAGGGTCCTGAGGAATCCGGGATCTGATGAATCTTGGAGGGGGATCGGCAGCAAACTCCTACTTGTAACCAGAGGACACTACCTCCTGAATCCACCTGTCTGAGACATGAAGCCTCCAGACGCGAGCGAAGTGCCGTCCCCCCACCTGGAATGGGTGAGGGCGCCCCATCAGGCAGGGAGATGGGCTGGGAGAGGATTTAGCTTCGGGACACCAGGAGGAGCCAAGACGTCCACGTCCTCTGCCTCTACCCCAGAAATCTCCCCGGGCCCCAGGGAAAGACACCCCCCCTTCCCTGTCTTGCACCGCGGTAAGGGGAGGAGAAGGAACCCTGACCCCGAAAGGGCCGAGGTTGCCACCTGCACTGGGGTAACCTGCCTCCTTTAGCAAAAAGGTCCAGGCGGTCTCCAAACAGACGCAGTCCTTTAAAGGGAAAACCAGTGAGGGGCCTTCTTGGCAGCGTTGTCAGCAGCCCACTGACGCAGCCAAACCGAGCGGCGCATAGCCACCACGAGGGCAGAAGTTCTGGCACACATTCTGATGGTGTCATCCAATACTGATAGGACAAAATTTACAAAAACATCACAACTGGAGAGTGCATTAAACAACTCACAAGGCAAATCATCAGGGGCACTATCGAGCATATTTCTGATAAGGGTTCTAGTGGCCACAGCAGTAATGGCAGAGGCACAGACCGGGCGCAGCGGCGTCCCCGCATATGCAAAGGCGTGGGATGCCAGCTGATCAATACGCCGGTCTTCGGCATCCCGCAGGGTAGTAGAATCAGGGGAATGCATGACAGAGGTGTTAGATAGCCCTAGGATCGGGGCATCCACCTCGGGGGGGGGGGATGACCAACATTTAACCACCTCAGCAGGAAAGGGATACTTCCTATCCCAACTCTTTGGAACCCCGGGAAGTTTACTGGGGCACTCCCATTCCTTGAGCACAAGGTTATGGAAATGTGCCTGCTCTGTAAATTCCAAACGTGATCTTGCTGTATGGAAAAGCTCCCCTCTTTGCCTGGGAGCCTCAACAGGGAGAGAGAGAGACAGAACCTCAAAAATCTGGGTCAATAATCTGTCAGTGTCATCCGGGGCCCAGGGTCAGAGCCAGACCCCCAGACCAGACCCCTTGGACCCCTGAGCCTCAATCAGAAAAGAGCTCCCCTTCATCAGACGGGGTATAGCCACACAGATTCCAAAACTCCTCAGTTCCCATAGGGAAAACTAACATTAGGCGACAAGTGCAGCTTCTTAGCAGGGGCCTTACGCGCTAAAGACTTTGCAATAATCTGTTCAACAGTAGCCAGTCTAGAAGACACATCAGGCTGAGAATCCCCACTAGTATGCAACTCAGCAGGAGTGAGATTTAAGCTTGGGGGAGTAAGTGAAGTGAAACGAGGTGCAGCCACTGGCAGGCCAGATTGCAATGCAAGCACCTGCTCAGCACAGGGTACACAGACCCACGCCTTGTCAGCGTCAGCATGAGGCTGCCCACACACTACACACAGCCGGTCTTGTCCCAAAGGGACCCCGGTAACATTATTCTGGGATGCCTCCATATGGTGATTATAGCGGCGCTATACGCCGATAGGGAATAACGCTATATAGCAACCCTGGATGCTCCAATAACCCGCTAGGGAGTATAATTTTTACAAGGCCTACAAGTAATATACTAAAAACAGGGCCGGGAGAAGCCAAGAAGGGTTCGTCCCGCCTGAAAGACATGAACAGACAAGACCTTAAGTACATCGTAACAAACGTGAAGCAGATACAGCCGCCCGTGAGGGCACTTACGGACCGCGGTAGGTAGGAGTCCGTCGCGCATAGGCCAACCAAGTCAGAAAAGATGGCGTCGGTATACCTCGAGGGGCGGGCCAGTAATAGCAATGACGCGGAACGCGCCAAAGACGGGCCCCGCCCCCCCCCCCCCCCCCCCCGAAGAGCGCGAAGCCAGAAAGGCCAGCAGCCAATGATGGCGCACTAGTGCCTGAGGTAATGAACCAAGTCAGCGCGCGGCGGCGGTAAGTTTAAAAGCAATAAAGACAAGTCAGCGCGGCAGCTGACACAAGAATAAAGACATGTGAAAAGTGAAAGCACAGACTAACATACATATCTATACACATACACCCCCCCCCTTCCTTTTCCCCCCCGAAGACTACAAGGAGGATGAGGGAGGACAGCGGCCACTTAAATAGGGCCCACTGATAGGCAGGGGCAAGGGGCAATAGTGCGGGAGGGGCATCCCATAGAGGCTCACCATAAGCCTGAACCGCCTACCCTTTGGTGGGGGATTGCGGTGGAGCAGCGCTCCTAAGCACCAACGGCGGTGCTACCTACCTTCATCCGACCAGCGCAGCCAAGGCTGGGAGGCATATTACTAGTGGAATAGTGGGAATAGTCCTACAGGGCCGCAGGTTAATAACGCCATCTGGCGGAGTATATCCCAACTGTAAATATTAGATTTGGAGCAGGACGTACTGTATACTAAGAATAAATAATCATCATTGGCCAAAATACTGTGCTGTAATTACAATAAAGTGTCATATTCTAGCTTGTCAAGACTGGAGGATACAAAAAGTCACCATCATGAGAAGTAAATAAAAGGCAGAGTATAATGATGACAAAAATATTAGCTGGCAAGGCAGCAAATGGCACTAAGGCGAACCTTTCCTTGCACAAATATAGGAGGCATTGTGAAATCCACTTTTGTTAAAGCACCCTTTTTCATTTATTTTTATAAAACATTGAAAATAAAACAAAAAAATGCTGGAAGCGGAAGGAAAGCTCCCTAATGCTACTAGAACGGCCTCTTAAAGGGACTGTTGGGGCATCAAAATGGGATACTTACCTTTTGTTCCAGGCCTGGCACGCCCTCTTCATTACAATGAACAGAGTGGACATGCTAGCATCACCAAGAATGATGGTGTGGGGGGGGGGGGGGGGGGACAGTTCATCACAGAGGGCTCCTGTGACGGGAGATTGGGACTGGATGGTGTGGGACCTGATCTCATGATTTGGTAGACATGGAGGCCTCCTGTGATGGGAGATCCGATCTCATAATCCGGTAGATGTGGGACTGTAGGGGAGATTGGGGGAGTATCCCTTTTTGTAGCTTAGACAGTCCATTTAATTTCCTTTTAGGAGACACCAATGGTTTGGCAGTGACCTCAGCTTGCTTATGGATGCAGACAACAAAAGCAGGGAAAAAATACTCAGGATCAAACACTATAAAGTCCCCCCTCCATCTATTTATCTAACTAAACAACCCCATGTGTAGTTCAACTTGAACAAGTGTTTAATCTCATTTTAACAATGATTAGAAAAAAACGACATGTAGATGAGCTACAATGTCCCCATCCCTAACCTTTTGCAGAGGCAAGTTAATTAATTTTGAATGGTTTTCTCCTCCAAAACGGCAGCTTCCCCTTTTAACAGTACTAAGGGATGCGTCTGGGTTCCTAGTAGGGCGCATTGTTGCTACAGTCATGCTAGGTTAGCATTTATATGCTCCATCGGCCACAGAGCAGCAGTTGAAAGCCTGCAGTAAAGCTCCATCTGTCTGTAACATAGGTTGTCCGTATGATTTTCTTTTTTTTTTTCTGCAAGCCGAATACAATTATTTTGGTATGGCTGGGTCCATCTGTAGCCAATTTTACAGACTTTACTGCTTAAATTAACAGGAATGATGCATCTCAACATGGAATGGATACTGTGTCACCGTAGTGGAAACCACACTGATGACCATACAAATTATAAAATAAAGCAGGCCAACAGAGATCCGGTCAATGGATTAACTGAACAATTGTAGTGGGAGAAACATTCAACACGTCTTTAAACAGAAAGCAGAAGAAAAAGTGACAGATAAATCCCAACAAACTTTAAATGAGACAATGAGCCTTTTGGCTAAAGGTAAAATTGATAAAAACTTAGCTGGCTGTAAATAAAGCAAATTTAAAATAAACATTAACAATTTGGTCTCTAAGAATGGAAAAAAGACAGGGAATGTTCCCTACATACTGTAGCCATAATGTGATGGCGAAATATGGAGGGGGGGGGGGGGGGGGGGGGAGTTAAATGATAATAGAAAACACATCCGATACATTGTTATGGAACACTTTAGAAAAAAAAAAAAAAAAGGCAACACCATTCAACGTCTGGCATTGCTATGTTGGAACAAAGAAATTGTCTCAGGGTATGGTATTGAGATATCCAAGCTGTACCTCACACGCATTGACGACTGTAGGTTTCAACTTTATCCAATACAAATTGTTAACAACTAACCCCCCCCCCCCCAAAAAAAAAAAAAAGAGTCAATAAAATTCACATTGGCAGCTCTGGGCATCCAAGGGGCAATACCAAACTTTAAAGCTGCAAAAGTTCCAGTGTTTTGACAATACAGAGAGTCTGGAGGTGAACAGCCTGCACCATTCTGGAAGTATTCTGTGCTAGTAGTCCTTTTCCAGATTTTATGGCTTGCAGGCCTTCAGCAGATTTGGGATTGGCATTGTAAGTGAAGTCTTTTTTTATACATATATATTTATAAATATAAATCACTGTAAACGCTGCCCTTTTTGCATCATACATGCACTTATTTACACCTGGGCTTCCAGCGTCGGTCCCCCCCCCATTCCCAGGAAGGGATGGAAGCTCAGACTGGATGTGGGGGTTGCTGTAAAAAATACGTCATTTTTTCCCCAAAATGTAAAAGGGAAAACAGACTGCAGTGATGCACCCCCATCCATAGTCTACCAGCATCCAAGAAATACAACTATGAGAAGGGGTATTCCAGTATCAGTTCACTAAAAGTAGTCTTTGTTACAGTGCAGTCTTCCAAAGTAGGCTTTAGTGTCCAGAGGGCTCAGGGACACACAAGGCTAATTGTCACCAGTTTGCCTTTACAGCCTTTATGTCACTAACTAGATTTTGAGCCAAGCAGATTCCAAATATCTAAAAAAAAAACAAAAAAAACACATGAACAAACAGGACTGTTATTTAGGAACAATTATTTTTTAAGTAGCAAAACATTAGTTTGAAAAGAGTGGGGTAGAGATTTAGATTCTCCATTTAAAAAATCATTTTGCTGGCAAATAAAAAGAATAAAAATACAATTCTGAGATTACTCACCTGTAGAATTGGTATAATGAGTATACAGTACGTCCTGCTCCAAATCTAATACTTACACTTGGGATATACTCCGCCAGATGGCGCTGGACTGCAGAGACATCGAAAATAGGCTCCTCCCGGCCCCTAAAATACCCAGGGACCTCCCACAAATCCCCAGCATTGAAAAGCAGTTAAGGAGAAGCCGGGGGAATTAAACAATCCAACCTATCAACTATAACAATGAAAACAATAACCACACAGGGGATCCAAGAAAATGCAAACCAAGGGTGGGTTGGAGCAGGACGTACTGTATACTCATAATACCAATTCTACAGGTGAGTAATCACAGAATTGTATTATTCTTAGTATACAGTACGTCCTGCTCCAAATCTAATACTTACAGTTGGGACATCCAATAGCAGTGTCCATAAAGTAGGGTGGGATCTCCAAGAAAAATCAGCAGCAGGCAGTTTAAACCACTGCCGCCTGCAGAAGCTTTCGGCCAAAAACAGCGTCAGCTGAGGCCCTAACATCAACCTTGTAAAACTTTAAAAAGGTATGAACAGAAGACCAAGTAGCAGCCTTGCAAACTTGTTCAACAGAAGCCTGGTGCTGAAAAGCCCAAGAGGCACCAATAGCACAAGTGGAATGAGCAGTAAGGCGGAAGGGAGGATTCTTCCCCTTAGCAGAGTAGGCCTGAATCACAGCCTGACGAATCCACTTGCTGATAGTAGACTTGGCAGGAGCCAAACCCTTCCTAGGACCAGAAGGGACCACAATAAGAGCATCAGTTTTCCTGAAAGGTGCAGTAGCCACCAGATAGTACTTCAGACACCTAACCACATCCAAAGAGTGCAAAACTCTCTCCTTAGCATTGCTAGGATTAGGGCACAAAGAAGGAAGAACAATATCCTGATTCAAATGAAAGGCAGACACTACCTTAGGCAGAAAATCAGGTTTGAAACGAAACACCACCTTGTCCTGGTGCCTCTCATAGTAGGGGGGCTGAATCGACAGTGCCGTCAACTCAGACACACGCCTGACAGAAGTGATAGCCACCAGAAACACAACCTTGAGCGTAAGAATGGCCAAGGCAGCATCCTGCACAGGTTCAAAGGGAGCACCCTGCAAGGCTGACAGAATCAAGCTCAAATCCCAAACAGGCACCATAGGTTTACGTGGGGGACGCACATGAGTGACCCCCTGGAAAAAAGTCCTGATCAGAGGGTGCTGAGCAAAGGACTTCTGGAAAAAAATAGCCAGGGCAGAAAACGTGACCCTTCAGAGTACTGAGTTGGAGCCCCATCTCCAACCCATGCTGCAGGAACTCCAGAATCCTGGGAATAGAGAACACTCGACAGGGAAGAGACCTAGACTCACACCAGTCAATGTAGGCACGCCAAACCCTGTAATAAATGGAAGAGGAAGACTTCTTCCTAGCTTTAATCAAAGTATCCACAACTGAGGAAGACAGCCCCTTCTCCATCAAGATGGAGGTTTCAGCAGCCAAGCCGTCAAAGCTAGAGTGTGTAAATTGGGATGGCGTAGTGAGCCCTGAGTGATCAGATCTGGCACCAAGGGCAGAGCGTATTGATCTACTGCTAGCTGTACCACGTCTGCTAACCACACTCTTCTTGGCCACCTGGGGGCCACAAGAATTGCTGGCACCCCTTCCAGAGCAATCTTGCACAGAACCCTGCCCAGCAGGGGAATTGGGGGGGAAGACATACAGGAACTGAAAGTCCTTCGATGACATTGCTAGCGCATCCGAGGTGAGGGCCAGAGGATCCCTGGAAACAGAGACAAAAGCTGGAACCTTGTGATTGTGGCGGGACGCAAACAGATCCACATCTGGTTGGCCCCAACGGTGACACAGAGATTGAAACACCCTGCTGCATAGGGACCATTCTCCCTGGCGAGAGGTCCCCCTGCTCAGAGAGTCCGCCAGGTGATTTTCCACCTTCGGGATGTACACAGCTGAAATGCAGGGGACATTGGCCTCCGCCCAAGTCAGGATGAGAGACGCTTCCTGGAGGGCCCCCTTGCTCCGGGTCCCTCCCTGATGATTGATGTAGGCAACTGCCGTCTGGTTGTCCGAGTGCACCTGAACAGGCAGGCCCTGAAGATGAGTAGTCAAGCGAGCCAGAACTAACCTGATTGCTCGCAGCTCCAAGACATTGATAGGTGTGTGGGCCTCCTGAGGGCCCCACCTCCCCTGGAACCGCAGGGAATTCCAGAAACCCCCCCCCCCCAACCTGACAGACTGGCATCCGTGGTGACCATATCCCAGGAAGGGGCAAGAAAGGATCTGCCCCCCAACAGGTTTCTTGAGTCCATCCACCACAAGAGGGATCTCCTGACCAGGGAGGAGAGCACACAGACCCTGTCCATGTACGCTGGGTCCTTGTCCCATACAGACAATAGGTGAAGTTGCAGAGGCCTCAATTGGAACTGGGCATAAGGGACCGCTTCGAAGGGATGGGGACAAGCTAAGAGGGACTGAGCCTGTGCAATCAGACTGTCCACCTTCTGCTGAGGAAGGAAGATCCTTGCCTGAACTGTATCCAGATTCATTCCTAGGAATGGAGTTACCAAGGAAGGGGACAGTGAGGACTTGGGGTGGTTGATCACCCATCCAAATGACTCCAGAGTGGATACCACCAGCCGAGTATCCAACTCTGCCTGATGTAGACACTGGGAAGTGATGAGGATGTCGTCCAGATAGGGAAGCACGCAGACGCGAGAGACATCACGCCAGCCAGCACCTTGGGAGCTGAAGTGAGGCCGAAGGGCAAGGCCACAAATTGGTAGTGTTGATCCATCAGAGTGAACCTGAGGAACCTTTGATTACCTGGGAACACAGGAATATGAAAGGTAAGCATCTTTGATGTCCACAGAAGTCATGAAATCCCCTTGGTGCAGGGAACTGATGGCAGAGCGCAGAATCTCCATGCGAAAGTGCCTGCCCCTGACAAACTTGTTGAGAATCTTTCCAGGATGGGCCTGACAGAACCATACTTTTTGGGTACTGTGAATAGGTTGGAATAAAAGCCCTTGCCTTTTTCTCTTAAAGGGACCTGGCAGATGACCCCCAGCTCCAGGAGGCCTTGCACTGCTTGCACTAGCTCCTGAGCTGACACAGGGTCCTGAGGAATCCGGGATCTGATTAATCTTGGAGGGGGATCGGCAGCAAACTCCAACTTGTAACCGGAGGACACTACCTCCTGAATCCACCGGTCTGAGACATGAAGCCTCCAGACGTGAGCGAAGTGCTGCAGCCGCCCCCCCCCAGCCGGATGGGTGAGGGCGCCCCATCATGCCTGATGGGGCTTGGGAGAGGATTTAGCTTTGGGACCCCAGGAGGAGCCAGGACATCCACGTCCTCTGCCTCTACCCCAGAAATCTCCCCGGGCCCCAGGGAAAGACACCCCCCTTCCCTGTCTTGCACCACGGTAAGGGGAGGAGAAGGAACCCTGACCCCGAAAGGGCCGAGGTTGGCGCCTGCGCTGGGGTAACCTGCCTCCCTTAGCAAAAAGGTCCAGGCGGTCTCCAAAAGGACCTTTAAAAGGGAAACCCAGTGAGGGCCTTCTTGGCAGCATTGTCAGCAGCCCACTGGCGCAGCCAAACTGAGCAGCGTATAGCCACCACGAGGGCAGAAGTTCTGGCACACATTCTGATGGTGTCATCCAATGCTGATAGGACAAAATTTACAAAAACATCACAACTGGAGAGTGCATTAAACAACTCACAAGGCAAATCATCAGGGGCACCATCAAGCATATTTCTGATAAGGGTTCTAGTGGCCACAGCAGTAATGGCAGAAGCACAGACCGGGCGCAGCGCCGTCCCCGCACATGCAAAGGCGTGGGATGCCAGCTGATCAATACGCCGGTGTTCAGCATCCCCCAGGGTAGTAGAATCAGGGGAATGCATGACAGAGGTGTTAGATAGCCCTAGGATCGGGGCATCCACCTCGGGGGGGATGACCAACATTTAACCACCTCAGCAGGAACGGGATACTTCCTATCCCAACTCTTTGGAACCCACGGGAAGTTTACTGGGGCACTCCCATTCCTTGAGCACAAGGTTATGGAAATGTGCCTGCTCTGTAAATTCCAAACGTGATCTTGCTGTATGGAAAAGCTCCTCTCTTTGCCTGGGAGCCTCAACAGGGAGAGAGATAGACAGAACCTCAAAAATCTGGGTCAATAATCTGTCAGTGTCATCCGGGGCCCAGGGGTCAGAGCCAGAATCGTCATGACCCCTTGGTCTCTCATCAGATGAGCCTCAATCAGAAAAGAGCTCCCCTTCATCAGACGGGGTATAGCCACACAGATTCATAAACTCCTCAGTTCCCATAGGGAAAACAGTAACATTAGGCGTCAAGTGCCGCTTCTTAGCAGGGGCCTTACGCGCTAAAGACTTCACAATAATCTGTTCAACAGTAGCCAGCCTAGAAGACACATCAGGCTGAGAATCCCCACTAGTATGCAACTCAGCAGGAGTGAGATTTAAGCCTGGGGGAGTAGGTGAAGTGAAACGAGGTGCAGCCACTGGCAGGCCAGATTGCAATGCAAGCACCTGCTCAGCACAGGTGTGAAGCTATGATATTTTTTTATATATATATTGTTCCCATAGAAATTGTAAAAAAATCTTATACATGCAATCACTGTATATATATAGGACAATCCCTTTTGTTTGATGCAGGGTTGGTAACCTCCTTTGTTTTTGAAAACTGGTTTTCTGGGTGTGAGTTTCAGGTGTGCATTTGCATGCAAATTAAGCTGGCTACCTCTGATAAAGATAGGGATGGGCCAGAGCATTCACTTTGTGAGTTTTGCCTGGGCCAATCAGGGATGAGCTGCGGATTTCAAAATGGAACAAAGGGTCCACCTGATAAAAACAGTAGGACTGGAGAGAGATAGAGATTTTCTTTTTGGAGGGCAGCTGGAGAAGAGTTCTGCTGATGCGCCTGACCAGACGGACCAAGATGGGACTTTGCCTTGGGTAGATGGACCTGCGTTGTGAAGCCAAGTACAGCAGCCATCTTGTTTGGACGTGGTCTGCTGAATTTCTGCGTGGAGCAATTAAAACAGATGAGTAATCCGTTTTAATATATATATGCTTTTGCCCTGTTAGGCTTTCTAGGTTGTAACACAGATTTTTGTTGTGTACATTTTGCAAGGTATATAAAATAACTTTAAAGTGCATCATCTTCCTTGGAGATTACTGGCAATTGAACTTATTAGACAAACGAGGTGTAATTTTCAGAGATATACATGTATTTGAGCTCTTAAGTTCCCTTATATATTTGAGGGCTGCAAATATATTTTGAAAATTTTAGATAAATTACGCCCAAGCAAGACAACAGGGTACACAGACCCACGCCTTGTCAGCCTCAGCATGAGGCTGCCCACACGCTACATACAGCCGGTGATTATAGCGGCGCTATATGCCAATAGGGAATAACGCTATATGGCAACCCTGGATGCCCCAATAACCCACTAGGGACGTGGAAGTATAATTTTTACAAGGCCTACAAGTAATATACTAAAAACAGGGCCGGGAGAAGCCAAGAAGGGTTTTTACCGCCTGAAAGACATAAGCAGACAAGACCTTAAGTACATCGTAATAAAAGTGAAGCAGATACAGCCGCCTGCGAGGGCACTTACGGACCGCGGTAGGTAGGAGTCCGCCGCGCATAGGCCAACCAAGTCAGAAAAGATGGCGTCGGTATACCTTGAGGGGCGGGCCAGTAATAGCGATGACGCGGAACACACCAAAGACGGGCCACGCCCCCCCCCCCCCCGAAGAGCGCAAAGCCAAAAAGGCCAACAGCCAATGATGGCGCATCCGCGCCTGAGGTAATGCCGCCGCCAAGCACGGAACCAAGTCAGCGCGCGGCGGCGGTAAATTTAAAAGCAATAAAGACAAGTAAGCGCGGCGGCTGACACAAGAATAAAGAAATGTGAAAAGTGAAAGCAGACTGCATAACATACATATCTATACACATACCCCCCCCCCTCTTTTCCCCCGAAGACTACAAGGAGGATGAGGGAGGACGGCGGCCACTTAAATAAGGCCCACCGATAGGCAGGGGCAAGGGGCAATAGTGCGGGAGGGGCATCCCATAGAGGCTCACCATAAGCCTGAACTACCTTCCCTTTGGTGGGGGATTGCGGTGGAGCAGCGCTCCTAAGCACCAATGGCGGTGCTGCCTACCTTCACCCGACCAACACAGCCAAGGCTGGGAGGCATATTACTAGTGGAACGTGTGGGAATAGTCCTACAGGGCCGCAGGTTAATAACCCCGCTCACCTGCGAGTAGAGAGCCAATTTCTCGTCCTTTGCAGCCAGACTGCAGAGAAATTCTGGGGATTTGTGGGAGGTCCCTGGGTATTTGAGGGGCTGGGAGGAGCCTATTTTCGATGTCTCTGCAGTCCAACGCCATCTGGCGGAGTATATCCCAACTGTAAGTATTAGATTTGGAGCAGGACGTACTGTATACTAAGAATAGAGTACTTGCCGTTTGTCCAGTACAGCTAATCAGTGCCAGTCCGGCGATGAGTAACTAATCTGATTGATGGAACAGAGTCCCTGCCGCAGCCTGGGTCCATAAACTCCATTCACTAGCGCTTAAGTAAAAGGCGGTGCGGCAGGGCTCTGCGATTGGAGACGAGTCGTGACCCTGACCCACCATCAAATTCATCCACACGTTCAAGCCCCAGACAGCGCAGCACTCGGCAGGACCCTCGAAGGACTATGTGCGCTCGGATCCAGTGATCAGGTGAGCTGCTGATCACCAGACTGGCACCGATAAGACAAACGGTAAGTACCCTTTTGTTTTTTTATCTGCCTGCTGAATCACTTTATCTCCAGATTGTATCCACATTTCTTGTACATTTGAAACCAGTCCTACACCTTCCATGGGAATTTGTCCTAGGAAAAAAAGTCCATTGGGACCCAAATAACTATCCATTCAATAGGAGCAAAGGTGAGTGAAGCTCATATAAAGGCTCAGGATTGTGGGAGCAAGTAAAAAATTGATGTAGGGAAGCTTACTCCTAACCCTGACAACACCTGGAGTTGGGAAGTAAGCGGAACTCCAGGAACTGTTGACCAGGAATCTGCCACCCTGCTTTGGATGCATACATGGGGGTCATCAAACCCTAGTGATGTTATGGAAAATGTACTCCACTGGGGGGATGGCATAGATATTTACCTTTACTTAGGGGGCCTTAGAGTCTCTGGATAGTGCCAATACCAACCTCAACTGCTTTATTTGAAACACCTATTTTATACCAGTGTTGCATAAGTGACTAGACATGAACTTTACCTCCTGACAGGTGGCAGAGGACAGTTCTTATTTTGGGCCACTGAAGATATCACAAGCCTAGTAGATATCACACCACACAGAGCCTTGATAAATCCAGGTTAGACTTACCGGTAACTTTTTTCTACAAATCCTTCATGACGACTTATGGAGAACTAAGGGGTCGTCATGAAGGATAAAGGGAGGAAAGTATTCACATTCCTTGGACTTTTCCACATTCCTAAACATTACAGCCACAAATTTAAATGTATTTTATTCAGATTTGATAGAGCAACAAAAAGGGATGTGTAAAGAATATTATGCACGCTTTTCCAAATAAAATAAAAAAATGAAGTTTAGCATGCATATGTATTCAGCCCCCCTGTGTAAATACTTGCAGGATCACCTTTAGCTGCAAGTCTGTTGGGGTACGTCTAAACCAGCTCTACACATCTAGGAGGCTGACATTTGTTGCCAATTCTTTGCAAAAAAGCAATTCTGTGAGTACTCACCTGTAGAATTGTTTTTGTTCTGGCATGGCACGGCCCCCTTCAGTATTCATAACAGTTGGGTTATTCCGCCACAAGGCGGCGCAGTGGTACTGCAGAAAGCTGTGACATCTCCCGGCTCCCTATAAAAACGGGATTAACCATAGAGTTCCCAGCGTAGACAAGCACAGAGACAAGAAGCCGGGAGAGAATAAAGTAAAAAATGTGAAAAGGGTAAAAAGAAACCCAATTAACTTGGAACAATCACCATAAAGAGGCAACCAAGAATAACGATAACAAGGGAGGGGCGAAGCGGGCCGTGCCATGCAAGAACAAAAACAATTCTACAGGTGAGTACTCACAGAATTGCTTTTTTCATGGCATGGCCCGCTTCGGCATTCATAACAGTTGGGACATCCAAAAGCAGTGTCCAAAAGTAGGGTGGGATCCCCAAAGAGTAACGGTCAGTAGTTCAAGTCACTACCGCCTGAAGCACCAAGCGGCCAAAAGCAGCATCCGCTGAGGCCTTAACATCAACCTTGTAAAACTTAGAAAAAAGTATGAACAGAAGACCAAGTAGCGGCCTTGCAAATTTGTTCAACAGAAGCTTGGTGCTGAAAAGCCCAAGAGGCACCAATAGCACGAGTGGAATGAGCAGTAATCCTAAAGGGAGGTTCCTTTCCCTTAGCAGAATAGGCTTGAACCACCGCCTGACGGATCCACTTGCCGATAGCGGATTAAGCAAGAAGGAAACCTTTTTTAGGTCCAGAAGTGATAACAAAAAGAGCATCAGACGTCCTGTAAGTCTTAGTAGCGACCAAATAAAACTTCAGAGCCCTGCCCACATCCAGAGAATGCAGAGTCTGTTCCTTGGAATTAGCAGGATTAGGACACAATGAAGGCAAGACAATGTCCTGATTGAGATGAAAGGGAAACACAACCTTTGGCAAGAAATCCAGCTTAAGCCGGACCACCACCTTATCCTGATGCCTCTCAAAATAAGGAGGTTTGAGGGAAAGCGCCGCTAGCTCAGAAACTCGCCTTACAGAAGTGATAGCCACCAGAAAGGCTACCTTAAGAGTCAAAATAGACAAGGCAGCCTCACGGATAGGCTCAAAGGGAGGCCCTTTCAGAGCAGACAACACCAGGTTCAAATCCCAGACTGGTAGCAAAGGCTTACATGGTGGAAGCACATGAGAAACACCCTGGAAAAAGGTTTTAACCAACCAGTGATTAGCAAAAGATCTTTGGAAAAAATTGCCAGAGCTGAAACATGGCCTTTTAGGGTACTAAGTTGAAGGCCCAGATCCAAACCATGTTGTAAGAATTTCAGAATCCTGGGAATAGAAAACACCCGACAGGGAAGAGACTTGGACTCACACCAGGTAATGTAAGCATGCCAGACCCTGTAATAAAGGACGAGGATTTCTTCCTAACTCGAATCATGGTATCAACAACAGAGGCAGGCAACCCCTTTTCCATCAATATGGCGGTTTCAGCAGCTAAGCCGTTAAAGCCAGAATTTGTAAATTGGGATGGCGTAGCTGCCCCTGAGTAAGAAGATCTGGATCCTTGGGCAAGACGTGCCTCTCTACTGCCAACTGCATGACGTCTGTGAACCAAGCTCTTCTTGGCCAACAAGGGGCCACCATCAGGATGGCTGGTACCCGCTCCTGGGCTATCTTGCGCATGACCCTGCCCAGGAGAGGAAACGGAGGGAACACATAGAGAAGCTGAAACTCGTCCAAGGTATTGCCAGGGCATCCGTGGCGAAGGCCATAGGATCCTGAGACAGAGAGACATATCTGGGAAGTTTGCAATTGTGACGGGACACAAACAGGTCCACATCCGGCTGACCCCAGCGGTGACAGAGGGAGAGAAGGGACACTTCCTTGAAGGCTCACTTGCTCCGAGTGCCTCCCCGATGATTGAGGTAGGCCACTGCCGTTTGGTTGTCTGAGCGAATCTGAACAGCCTGACCACTAAGGTGAGTGGATAGGCGCGAAAGAACCAACCTGACCGCCCTCCGTTCCAGGACATTGATGGAAGCATGGGCCCCCCCGACCCTGGAACCTCAGGGACTTCCAGAAGCCTCCCCAGCCGGTCAGACTGGCATCCGTGGTGACCATTTCCCAGCACGGGGGCAGGAAGGACGTGCCCCCCAGAAGGTTCCTTGAGTCCAGCCACCACGAGAGAGACTATCTGGCCAGGGGAGACAGAACAAATTCCTGATCCAGGGACACAGGATCCCGATCCCAAACTGACAAGAGGTGCAACTGAAGAGGTCTCATGTGAAACTGAGCAAAGGGGACTGCCTCGAAGCAGGACACCATCAGGCCCACCAACTGCATCCCCTGACGGATGGAGGGATGAGGACACGACAGCAGAGCCCGAACCTGCAGCTGAAGACCCTCCACCTTCTGCTGAGGAAGGAACACCTTGACCTGAGAGGTATCCAGAGTCATGCCCAGAAAATGCCTCACCAAGGACGGAGACAGAGAAGACTTTGGATAGTTGAACACCCAGCCGAAAGACTCCAGAGTGGATGTCACCATTTGAGTGTCCCGCTCGGCCTGAGGAAAAGACTCGGCCACAATCAGGATGTCGTCCAGGTAAGGAATGATGCGGATGCCCTGGCTCCTTAGCAGAGCCATCACTCCCGCCAGCACCTTGGTGAACACCCGAGGTGCAGAGCCACAAACTGGTAATGCTGATCCTGCAGCTCGAAACCTTAGAAATCTCTGATGACCTGGGAATATAGGCACATGAAGATAAGCATCCTTGATGTCCACAGTGGTCATGAAGTCGCCCGGGCAAAGAGTACTGACAGCAGAGCGCAGCTTCTCCATGCGAAAATGCTTGAATCTGACAAATTTGTTGAGGCCCTTCAGATCCAGAATGGGCCTCAGAGAGCAGTCCTTTTTGGGAACCGTGAAAAGATTGGAATAGTACCCCTGACCCCTTTTTTGATGAGGCACCAAACCATTGACTCCGGCCTCTAGCAGGCAATGAACCGCCAGAAGCAACCCTTGAGCAGACAGGGGGTTTAAAGAAGGCTGCAAACTCTATCTTGTAACCGGAGGACACTACCTCCTTAATCCACCGGTCTGAAACATGAAGCCTCCAGACGTGAGCAAAGAGCCGAAGCCGTCCAAGCCGAGGGGGCTTGGGAGAGGGTTTGGGCTTAGGATTCGAAAGATATCCTTACTCATGGGTTATTCATCTTCAGATGTCACGTGACTGCAGAGCAAAAAAAGTGGCCCCTCCCAGCCCATATATACCGAGGCACCTCCCACAGAAACCCAGTATTTAACAAAAGCCGGGAGAAAATAACCATCAATCACCATAAAGAGGTAACAAGAACAACAAGGGTGGGGCGGAACTGGACGGGATATACACTCATATATCAATTCTACAGGTGAGTAATCACAGAATTGTATTATTCTTAGTGTACATCCCGTCCCGTTCCGAAAGATATCCTTACTCATGGGACATCCAATAGCAGTGTCCGTAAGGTAGGGTGGGATCCCCAAAGGCAACAATAAACAGTCTAAACCACTGCCGCCTGCAGAACTTTGCGGCCAAACACAGCATCAGCTGAGGCCTTAACATCAACCTTGTAAAACTTAGAAAAAGTATGAACAGAAGACCAGTTGCGGCCTTGCAAACTTGTTCAACAGAAGCTTGGTGCTGAAAAGCCCAAGATGCACCAATAGCACGAGTAGAATGAGCAGTAAGGCGGAAAGGAGGTTTCTTTCCCTTAGCAGAATAGGCCTGAATCACGGCCTGACAAATCCACTTGCTGATAGTGGATTTAGCAGGAGCCTGGCCCTTCTTAGGACCAGACGGAACCACAAAGAAAGCATCAGTCTTCCTGAAGGGTTCAGTAGCCACCAAATAGAACTTCACAGCCCTAACATCATCGAGAGAGTGTAACACCCTTTCCTTGGGGTTACCAGGGTTAGGGCACAAAGAAGGCAACACAATGTCCTGATTGAGATGAAAAGCAGACACAACCTTAGGCAGAAAGTCCGTTTTAAAGCGAAACACCACCTTGTCCTGGTGTCTCTCAAAATAAGGAGGCTTGATGGAAAGTGCCCCCAATTCAGAAACACGCCTGACTGAGGTAATAGCCATCAAAAATGCTACCTCGACAGTGAGAGTGGACAAAGCCGCCTCCTGCAAGGGTTCAAAGGGAGACCCTTGCATGGCAGACAAAACCAGGTTCATATCCCAAACAGGTAACATGGGCTTGCGCGGAGGACACAAATGAGTAACGCCTTGAAAGAAGGTCATGACCAGATAATGCTGAGCAAAAGATCTTTGGAAAAAAACAGCCAGAGCAAAAACATGGCCCTTCAGAGTACTAAGCTGAAAACCCATGTCCCAGCCATTTTGTAAGAATTCCAATATCCTGCAAATTGAGAACACCTGACATGGAAGTGACCTAGACTAACACCAGTCAATGTAAGCACGCCAAACCCTGTAGTAAATGGTAGAGGAAGACTTCTTCCTAGCTCTGATCGTGGTATTAACTACAGAGGCCGGCAGCCCCTTGTCCATCAAGATGGAGGTTTCAGCAGCCAGGCCGTCAAAGCCAGCGTTTGTAAATTGGGGTGGCGCAGCCGCCCCTGAGTGGGCAGGTCCGGCACCAGAGGCAGGACGAACTGATCTACTGCCAACTGTACGATTTCTGCGAACCAAATTCTTCTTGGCCAACACAGGGCCACCAGAATGGCTGGCACTCCCTCCTGGGCTATTTTGCACAGCACCTTGCCCAGCAGAGGAAACGGAGGAATAACAAAGGAGCTGAAAGCTCTTCCAAGACATTGCCAGAGCATCCACTGACAGGGCCAGGGGATCCTGTGACAGGGATACAAAGACTGGAAGCTTGTGATTGTGACGTGACGCAAAGAGATCCACATGCGGCTGACCCCAACGGAGACACAGAGTGAAACACCCTGTTGCTGAGGGACCATTCTCCCATGCGAGAGGCCCCCCTGCTCAGAGAGTCTGCTTCCAGATTCTCCACTCCCGGAATGTACACCGCTGAGATGCAGGGAACATTGTCCTCTGCCCAGGACAAAAATCGGGGACACTTCCTTAAGAGCCCTCTTGCTCCTGATTCCTCCCTGATGATTGATGTAAGCAACCGCCGTCTTGTTGTCTGAGCGGATCTGAACCGCCAGACCCCGAAGGTGCATGGTCAGCTGGTAAGCACTAATCTTACTGGTTTAAAGCGAAAGACCACCTTGTCCTGGTGTCTTTCAAAGTAAGGGGCCTGAATCGACAGAGCCGCCAACTCAGAGACACGCTGAACAGAAGTAATAGCCACCAAGAAGGCAACCTTTTGAGTGAAAACAGAAAGAGCAATATCCTGTAAAGGCTCAAAGGGAGGACCCTGCAGAGACGAAAGAACCAAAATCAAATCCCAAACAGGGACCAGAGCCTTCCTAGGGGGCCGCCCATGAGTGATCCCCTAGAAAAAAGTCTTAACCAGCGGGTGCAAGGCAAAAGACCTCTGGAAGAAAATAGCCAGAGCAGAGACCTGCCCATTCAGAGTACTAAGCTGGAAACCAAGATCCAGACCGTGCTGAAGGAACTCCAAAAGCCTAGGTATCGAAAACACCCTGCAAGGTAAGCTCCTAGCCTCGCATTAGTCAATATAGGACCACCAAGTCCTATAGTAGATGTCAGAGGAAGACCGCTTCCTAGCTCTAACCAAGGCCTGAACAGCAGCCTCCGACAAACCTTCCTCCTTCAGAATGAAGGTTTCAGCAGCCAAGCCGTCAAAGCCAGCGTTTGTAAATTGGGGTAAAGTAGTTGACCCTGAGATATCAAATCTGGAAACAGGGGCAGCCTGTACTGCTCTACCGCCAGACCTGTCTTGGCCACCAGAATTGCTGGTGCCCCTTCCAGCAAACTACCTCTTCCACCATGGAGAAAGGAGGGAACAGATACAAAAACCCCGGATCCTTCCAGGAAAGGGACAAGGCATCCGTTGCCAGAGCCAGAGGATCCCGAGATAGAGACATAAAAGACGGGAGCTTGTGATTGTGCCGAGAGGCAAAGAGATCCACCTCCGGAGTCCCCCACTTGTGACACAGGGACCGAAAACCCTGGGATTGAGAGACCACTCCCCTCGGCGAGAGAACCCCTGCTCAGAGAATCCGCTTCCCCGTTCTCCCCTCCCGGAATGTAAACTGCCGGAATGAAAGGAACATTGCCCTCCCCCCAAGTCAGGATCAGAGAGACTTCCCTGAGGGCACTCCTGCTGCAAGTCCCTCCTTGGTGATTGATGTAGGCAACCGTTCACAGGGTGTAACATGTGTCCCTAACTCGCCTGCCAACAGCACTGACATGTGTTAGGGACACATGTTACACCATGTTTTATGGTGGTTTCATCCACAGTTAGGATTATACTAGAACGAGATTAGACTTGGCTTGCCCTTTTCCAATATGGCGTCTACCATGACCCGGAGCTCCGTGCATTTACTTCCGCCCTTACTTGGCAATAGTTCCGGGCGGGAAATTAAGGTTATTGGGACAATTAGGATTAGAAGGGTATTTAAGCAGGCTAGGTGGCACCCCAAGTACACTCTGATGAAGTGGCAGACAGCCATCGCCACGCAACGCGTCAGTGTTAACGGTATATGGGACATGGTGGTTTAGCAGGACCATGACATATGTGGTAATGTAGATCTTTACTTGATACACCTCATATACTATTATTGTTTACTAATCAGCATTATTGTCTGTTGTGCGTGCCCTGGAGCCTTCCATCTTTGCGAGCACTGACACCTTTTTGCACTTGGCACTTTCATGGTCACGCTCTCTGTGACCCCTCTCATTTTTTGCCTCTGTCACTATTAGTTATCTTTTGCTACATACACACCATCATTTGAGGTCTCTTTGAGCACATTTTCACTGCACTTTTCTTTGGAGCACTCCGTTGGCATGCACAAATGTGGCAGTAGCTTATTACCATTCATGTATTTTTCTTGATCGATTAATCAATTATCCATTGTCATACATCTATGCATGTATTTACATGCTTTATGTATTTATCAATTATGTGCTGATATACATGTTATGATTGTATTTATTTGGTGTACCAGGGATTATGCGGATAGTCTGATGTACAGCCCCATGATTCCCTGTGTTTTTAATTGTTTTTAATGTATGCGCAGGCTACTTAAATAAAGTTTTGTTCATTGATTATACTTTGGTGTATCTGTTGAGCGGTTACGCTGGTGGGCCCTGGGGTATGTGCTGGCAGCTCCATTTCTTTTCTCTTGGTATTGTCCGGTTTACCGGGCTTCTGGACCCACCCGAACCAGCATCCAGACACACCTTTCGTTTACTTATACTTTATTTCTGATCTTTAGTGCTGTGCAGGTATACGCCTCTTTTGCTTATCCTTAAGGGTAGTAGCGTCTGGGGTGTGGATCACAGAGGTATTGGACAATCCCAAAACCCGCGCATCGACCGCGGGAGGAGAAGACCAGCGCTTAACCGCTTCCCCCGGAAAAGGATACTTTTTATCCCATCCCTGTGGAACACCTGGAAGCCGACTCGGTTTCTCCCATTCCCTAAGGATCAATGCATCAAAATGAACTTGAGTAGGAAACTCCAAACTTGGCTTGGAGGACCCCAAAAAATCCCCATTTTTAAGAGGGGGTGCCTCAGGAGGGGCAATATCCAAAACCTCCAAGAGATGTGCCAAAACCTTGGAAGTGTCAACGGCATCCCCCAGCGCCTGCCCAACATCAGCATCACAAAACTGTACATCATCAGCCTCTGACTCCTCAAACAATTCCCCCTCCTCTAAGGGGGGATAATCCGACCCATCAAGGGAATCATCATCATCAAAATCCAAAGCCGCCAGGGCCGGCGACAAATGTCTCTTTTTAGCATGGACCTTCTTGCCCCCCGCTAGCAATAAATCTCTCGATGCTGGCCAATCTAGCGCAAACATCAGAGTGCGACTACCCGCTAGTGACAGAGTCACTTGGGGCACGGATAAGGCGGGGAGGGGAAGGCGATGAAGCGGGAGGTGCCGACCCAGAAGGCTGGGTACCCGACTGCCGCGCTATAGCCCTTTGTGCACATGGTATACAAATAAGCACATTCTCACCCGTAAGGGATATCCCACAACCCACACACGGCCGGGATTGTTCCAGAGGGAGCCCAAGCCCGGTATCCTGCGGAGCCTCCATATGGTGATTTTTGTGGTCAGCCGCAATGACCGTAGGGAATTAAGCTGGTAAGCAACCCGGGATGCCCCTTTAAAGTCCCTGTGGGAGGATTTGAAAATAAGTAATTTTAAGGCTAGGGACCCTAGGACCAGGAGAAACCCCTTAAAATACACACACAGATGACAATCTGAAAAAACATAATTGAAAAGGGCCCATCAGGAAAACTCACTCATATAAATATATATAAATAAATATTATAATATATATATATATATATATATATATATATATATATATATATATATATATATATATATATATGAATTACCATGAGAAAGCAATAAGTATAAATGCAAAAATACAAGTATTAAGGGCAGCCCCCCACGGAGAGGGGTACCACCCGTATAAGCTAAGGAAGGGGGCCCACAGGCACTCACAGGCCGGCGGGAAACCGCAGCAGCAGGGACAGTCAAAATGGCCACCGGAGCACAGCCTCAGAGTGAAGAGGAGAAGTGGGGCGGGCCAGCGCAGAATGCGTGCTCGCCAGGCCACGCCCCCCTCCCGGCAAGTCCAGAAACGCGGATCCCAGCCATGGGCTGGGCCGCAGCAGGGCGCCAAAACGAGGGGGAGGGGCGGCCGCGCCGAGGGCCCAGCACCGCCCCCTCCCAGAACGCAGCCTGAGGGAGAGAAGCTCCCCAGGCTGAGAAAAAAAAAACCCCGGAGGGGTTAAGGAAGGAATCCGAAACCAGATTCTGGTCAGAGGATAATGTAAGGGACAGGGCATCCCAAACCGGGATCACCAACCTGGACATCCGCCTACCCCTTGTAATGAGGTCTCTTGGAGGAGCAATGCTCTCTCAACACCTAATAGGTGTTGCCTACCCTCACCAGGACCTGCAGCCAAGGCTGGGAGGCTCTACAGGACTAAAAGATGAAGGTCCAGGCAGAAATAGGGGCAATAATGGCCGGGCGTGAGCCCAGCATACCTGCAAGGAATAGAAGTCTTCATCTTTTGTCTTGCTCGCCTTTCTGCAGAGAAGAAACTGGGGGATTAGTGGTAGGTCCCAGGTATTTATGGACCGGGAGAAGCTCCTTTTTTGCATTCATTTCTGCAGAAGTTCGCCCTCTACTGGAGATTACCCAGATGTCATGATTATGGAAGCGAGTGTATGACACACTTGGAATAAAAGGGGGACAGAGCAACTCTGGACCCCCGAAAGGGCCTGAGTGGCTTCTTGTGCTGAGGCAGCTTGCCTTTCTTGGCAAACAGATCCAGACATTCTCCAAAAAGGCGCAGTCCTTTAAATGGGGCCCCAGCAAGAGCCTTTTTAGCAGCAATATCAGTCATCCATTGGCGCAGCCAAACCGAACGGCGTATAGCAACCAGCAGATGCACATACAGGACGCAGCGCGGTCCCCACACAGGCAAAACCATGAGTGGCCAGCTGATTAATGCGCCGGTCTTCCACATCCTGGTAGTATCAAGTGAGTGCACCACAGAGGTATGAGATAGTCCAAGAATTGGTGCCTCAACCTCAGGTGGGGAACACCATAATTTAGCAGTTTCCAGGGGAAAGGGATACCTCTTCTCCCAGCTTTTAGGTACACCTGGAAGTCTACTAGGTTTTTCCCATTCCTGTAAAACGAGATTGTTGAAATGTGCCTGTGCAGGGAACTCCCAGCGCGGTTTAGCAGCATAAAATAATTCTCCCTGCTGCTGCGGAGGGGCAACAGGGGGAGAGGACTTCAAATAAATGGGCTAGTAGCCTGTCAGTATCAGCTGCATCCCAAGGCTTGGACCCATTCCTGGGATTATCAAAAGACCTATTCTGATCCTCAGATTCAGACTCAGAGAATAATTCCCCCTCAGGGGAAAACCCAACAATGTCTTCCAGCGCTTCAGAAGTTATAGGGCAAACATATGTATTATCAATCAAATGCCGTGTCTTGCCAATAACCTTGCGCTGCTCATAACCACCCATCCGCCTCTCCTGATCGGCCAATCTAGTTACAAAATCAGATTGGGCATCCCCGCTAGCATGCGCCGCAACCGGAGCCGAATGCAAGAGAGGGAGTAGGCAAGTCCTCAGCAGGGGCATCCCAGACAACTGCGCAACAGTCTGCTGGGCGCAAGAGACCCCGACCTTGAAGTCGCCAGGTACAGGGGAAATCCCACAATCCGTACAGAACTGGAATTGTCCCGAAGGAACCCCAGATTCATTGTCTTGAGAAGCCTCCATATGGTGATAATTGTGGCTCAAATAGGCCAAATGGGAATAATGCAGAAGCAAACCCGGGATGTCCCCAATGCACCGCAAGGGAAGTGGGAGGATTTAAGATATTAGACAAATTTCTACTTAATCAATGTAAAGGCCAGGAGAAAACACTAATTTTATAGCCCCCCCCCCCCCCCCCAAAAAAAAAAAAATAAGAATAGCCCGCGAGGGCACTTACAGACCGCACGAGAGACGTCAGCCGCGCAGCACCGCCGAGGCAAGATGGCGCCCAGACATATAACTCGAGGGGCGGGCGGCGGGGGAGCAACGCAAAAGGCGTCACTCGCCCTGCCCGACTCCCTCCAAAGAGCGCGAAAAAGACGCGCCCACGTGACTTAGACAGCCAATGGCTGCGCAAAGGAACCTGAGGAAAATGTCGCCGCCATATACAAGGTGGTGTACAAGAGTGCGATATCAGAGAAAAAGAAAACAGTGCAACCAATTCAAACGGGGATCACTGCATAATGCTCTCCGCATACGCCGGAGCATGAAAAGCAAAAGGTGCCACACAATACAAGATACACGCATATAACATAAAGGAAACCCCCCCCCCCTTTCCCCTAAGGGACTCAGAGGAACGAGGGGAGTCAGCGGTCACAAGAGAACCCACTATTCAGGGGGTGACAGGCACACAAATGCGGGCAGGGCATCCCATAAGGCTCACCATGGCCTGAACCGTCTACCCCTTGGTGGGGGAATTGCGGCGGAGCATAGCTCCTTAGCACCTAATATGGTGCCGTCTACCGTCACCCGAACGCTACAGCCAAGGCTGGGAGGCAGTATAGTAAAGACAGCACGGGTGGGAATAGCTCAACAGGTCCATAAGACCCCGCTCACCTGCCTGAAAAAGAGAGAGCCACTTTCTCGTCCTGGCAGTCCGAGACTGCAGAGAAAATCTGGGGTTCTGTGGGAGGTGCCTCAGTATATATGGGCCGGGAGGGGCCACTTTTTCTGCTCTGCAGTCACATGACGTCTGAAGATGAATAGCCCATGAGTAAGGATATCTTTCGGAACGGGATGTACACTAAGAATATATGTGACAGCAGATTATCAGTGTCCTCAAGGTACCATAATTCCTCTCCGGACGCAGACCCAGGGTCACTATCGCAACCCTCCTGCTGGTTCCCATTGGAGTCAGAATCCTGGGAGAGCTCCCCTACCTCAAGGGGGTGACAGCCACCAAGATAAAAAATCCCCACATACATCTCAGTAAAGGGAGCGGCCTGGGATCCAGGTGTCTCTTCTTGCCAGAGGCCATCCTAGGAACAGTCCTGGCAAGCTGCTTTCCAATGTTAGCCACCTGCAGAGCCAAATCAGAATGTGACTCCCTGTTAACATTCCCCTCACTGGGGCCCAATTGCAGGAGTGGGGGAGTAGGTGAAGCCGAGTGAGGCGCAGAGCTGGGAAGCGAAGCAGGCAAACCAGCTTGAAGCGCAAGGACACTTTCAGCGCACGGCACGCACACCGTGACATTGTTACTCACAGGGGATACCCCACACATGGAACACAGCCGGGCTTGCCCCAAAGGGCCCCCAAGCGCGCTATCCCCAGAAGCCTCCATATGGTGATTAGCACAGGTGCAATAGGCCAGCAGTGGGTACAGGCTTAAGACAGAAGCCACCCAGGATGCCCTCCCACGGGATACCCCCAGAAGTCAATAAAGGGGGAAGGAGGGGGAGGAAGGAGTGGAGCCGGGAGAAGCCACAACCCAATGGTAACCTGCCTGAAAGACATAAGTAAAAACACACATGAGCATCCCGCAGCAAATACACCCCAATTCAATAAAAAAAAACCCCAAGGGGGACTCATGGACCAAAGACACCGCGGGGTCACACAGGCACAGACCGCTGGATAAGGAGACCCATCAGAGGAAGCAGCGCTGCAGCTAGTCCAAAATAGCGCCGGCAGAGGTACCTCGAGGGGCGTGCTGCGGGGGGGGGGGGGTTGGGGAACGACGCGATACGCGTTATCACCCGCCCCCCCCCCGAAGAGCGCAAAAAACAGCATCCGCTGAAGTCCGCACATCAACCTTGTAAAACTTGGAAAAAGTATGAACAGAAGACCAAGTAGCAGCCTTACAAACTTGTTCAACAGAAGCCTGGTGCTGAAAAGCCCAGGACGCACCAACCGCACGAGTAGAGTGCGCAGTGACCCTAAAAGGAGCAGTCCTCCCCTTAGCAGAATAGGCCCCAACAATGGCCTGACGAATCCATTTGCTAATCATAGACTTAGCAGGTGCCAAACCTTTCCTGGGCCCGCAGGGCACCACGGAAAAAGCGTCCGTCTTGCGGAAGGAAGAAGTAGTCACCAAATAGTACTTCACACAGCGAACATCCAAATTGTGCAGAACCCTCTCCTTGTCATTGTTAGGCTTAGGACACAAGGAAGGGAGAACAATATCCTGATTGAGGTGGAAAGCAGATACCACCTTAGGAAGGAAATCTGTCTTAAAACGAAAAACCACCTTATCCTGGTGTCTCTCAAAGTAAGGGGCCTGAATCGACAGAGCCGCCAACTCAGAGACACACCGAACAGAGGTAATAGCCACCAAGAAAGCAACCTTCCGAGTGAGAACCGAAAGAGCAATATCCTGTAGCGGCTCAAAAGGAGGACCCTGCAGAGCCGAAAGAACCAAAGTCAAATCCCAAACAGGAACCACAGCCTTCCGAGGGGGCCGCACATGCGCGACCCCTTGGAAAAAGGTCTTAACCAGCGGGTGTAAGGCAAAAGACCTCTGGAAGAAAACCGACAGAGCAGAAACCTGTCCTTTCAAAGTACTAAGCTGGAACCCAAGATCCAGATTATGCTGAAGAAACTCCAAAATCCTGGGTATCGAAAACACCCTGCAAGGCAAGGCCCTAGCCTCACACCAATCAATATAGGACCTCCAAGTCCTATAGTAAATGCCAGAAGAGGACCGCTTCCTAGCCCTAATCAAGGTCTGAACAACAGCCTCAGACAAACCTTCCTCTTTCAAGATGAAGGTTTCAGCAGCCAACCCGTCAAAGCCAGCGTTTGTAAATTGGGGAAAAGTAGATGACCCTGAGATAGCAGATCCGGCAACAAGGGAAGCCGGTACTGAACTACGGCCATCCTTACGACGTCTGCGTACCAAACCCTTCTTGGCCACCTTGGAGCTACCAGAATCGCTGGCGCCCCTTCTAGAACCGGTTTGCGAACTACCTTGCCCAGCATGGAGACAGGTGGAAACAGGTACAGAAAACCCAACTCCTTCCAAGCCAGTGACAAGGCATCCACTTCCAGAGACAGAGGATCCTGAGACAGAGACACAAAGGCCGTAAGTTTGTGATTGTGCCTCGAGGCAAAGAGATCCACCTCCGGAGTCCCCCACTTGCGGCAAAGATCCAGAAAAACCTTGGGGTTGAGATACCACTCTCCTTGGCACCTCCGTGTTCTCCACTCCCGGAATGTAGACTGCCGAAATGCAAGGAACATTGCTCTCCGCCCAGTGCAGGATCAGAGAGACTTCCCTGAGGGCACTCCTGCTGCAAGTCCCTCCCTGGTGATTGATTTAAGCTACCGCCTTTCGGTTGTCTGAACGAACCTGAACCGGTAGACCCCGTAAATGTGAGGTCAGCCGAGCCAGAACCAGTCGGATGCTCTGAGCTCCAAGACATTGATGGGGGTGTGAGCCTCCTGAGGACCCCACATCCCGGTGAACTGATGACTTTTCCAATAACCTCCCCAGCCCGACAGGCTGGCATCCGTGGTAACCGTCTACCAAAAAGGGACCAGAAAGGATCTGCCCTTCAACAGGTTGCTCGATTCCAGCCACCACCGAAGGGACTGCCGAACCCTGGGAGACATCCTGAAAGGTTGATCCAATTACTGCGGACACCTGTCCCAATGCGTCAACAGGTGAAGTTGAAGAGATCTCATGTGAAACTGTGCAAACGGTACCGCCTCGAAGGAGGATACCATCAAGCCCACCAGTTTCATCCCCTGTCGGATAGAGGGACAAGGATTGGCCAGAAGAAGGCGGATCAGACCCTGAATCCCCTGCACCTTGGTCTGGGGCAGAAACACTCTGGCCAGAATGGTATCCAGATTCATGCCCAGAAATGAAATCACACGAGACGGGGAGAGAGAAGACTTGGTGCGGTTGATCACCCACCCGAACCTCTCCAGGGTCGACACCACCTGGTGGGCGTCCAGCTCCGCCTGATGGAGGGAAGAAGCTGAGATCAACAGGTCGTCCAGATAAGGCACAATGCGAATGCCCTGAGCAGAGCCATTATTCCCGCCAAGACCTTGGTGAAGACCCTCGGCGCCGAAGTCAGACCGAAGGGAAGAGCTACAAACTGATAATGTTGATCCTCCACCGCAAACCAGAGGAATCTCTGATGTGCCTGAAAAATCGGAACATGCAGATACGCATCCTTGATGTCTAAGGATGTCATAAAATCCCCTTGGCGAAGGGAATTGATAGCCGAGCGCAGAGTCTCCATGCGGAAGTTTTTGGCTCTGATAAACCTGAGAACCTTGAGATCTAGAATGGGTCTCACCGAACCCTCCTTTTTGGGAACCGTGAAAAGGTTGTAACCCCTGCCTCTCTCTGACGGAGGCACCAGGCATATAACCCCCATGTCCAGAAGGTTTTTCACTGCTAACAGGAGCCCCTGTGCAGCCTGAGGGTCCGAGGGCACCCAAGACCTTAAGAATCTTGGGGGCGGCCAGTACTCAAACTCCAGTTTGTACCCGGAGGAGACCACTTCCAAGATCCAATTGTCTGTGACCTCCCGGGCCCAGACCTGGAAGAAGAGCCGCAGCCGTCCCCCCACCCTGGCGGGTGAGGGCGCCCCTTCATTGCTGAGCAGGTTTAACGGCAGGCTTGGGCTTGGAACCCCAGACAGCCACGGGACGTGCCCGACCTCTGCCTCTGTTCCAGGACGAGCCCCTGACACCCAAGAAGGCCAAACCCCTAGCCGCTCTGGCCCCTCGAAAGGAAGGAGTGAACGAGCCAGCCCCCCGAAAGGGGCAGCGCTGTTTCCTCCACTGAGGTAACTTACCTCTTTTAGCAACAGCTTCCAATTTATCTCCAAACAGCCGTGAACCCAAGAAGGGAAGAGCTGTGAGCGACTTCTTGGCCCCAAGACCAATCTGCGCATAGCCACCAGTAAGGCTGAAGTCCTACTACACACGACAATAGAATCTTCCATCGCAGCCATGACAAAATCCATGAACAATTCGCATCTCTTAAGGATAGCGAACTCAGCGCAAGCTGGATCAAACTGAGCGTTATTCAGCCAGTCCCTGATAAAACACCTGGTAGCAAGCGGCACCAGAGCAGATGCACTAACAGGCCGCAGGGCCGAGCCCACGCTGGCAAATGCGTGGCACGCCATCTGATCAAGGCGCTTATCCTCGCCATCCTTAAGGGAAGTGGCGTCAGGGGTGTTCAGCACAGAAGAGTTGGTCAAACCTAAAACAGGCACGTCGACCTCGGGAGGAGAAGACCAGCTCTTAAACGCCTCCACCCGAAAAGAATACTTCTTATCCCATCCCTGAGGAACACCAGGAAGCCGACTGGGCCTCTCCCATTCTCTAAGGATCAGCGCATCAAAGTGACCCTGGGTAGGGAATTCCAGACGGGGCTTGCGGGCCCCAAAAAATTCCCCCTTCTTGAGAGGGGGCGCCTCAGGCGGTTCAATATCCAACACCTCCAATAAATGTGACAAAACAGTGGCCGTATCTACGGAATCCCCCAGCGCCTGCCCGACATCGGCATCCCCAGACTGAACATTGTCAGCCTCTGTTTCCTGATACAATTCCCCCTCCTCTAATGGGGAATAATCTGACAAATCAACGGAATCGTCGTCAACATCCCACAAGGGCTGGGCCGACGACAAATGTCTCTTTAGCCTGGCCCTTCTTGCCCACAGTGCTAGCAATAATTTTCTCGATGCTGGCCAACCTAGCCCAAACATCAGAGAGCGACTCCCCGCTGGTACCAATGTGACTCGGGGTACGGATAAGGTGGGGAGGGGAAGGCGATGAAGCGGGAGGAGCCGACCCAGAAGGCTGGGTACCAGACTGCCGCGTTATGGCCTTTTGTGCGCATGGTATGCAGATCAGCACATTCTCCCCCGTAAGGGATACCTCACACATGGCCCGGATTGTCCCAGAGGGAGCCAGAGCCCAGTATCCTGCGGAGCCTCCATATGGTGAATTTTTGTGGTCAGTCGCAAGACTGCAGGGAATTTACGCCTAAGCAACCCGGGATGCCCCTTAAAAGACCCCGGTGGGAGGATTCGAGGTGAACAAATTTACACTAGGGACCCCAGGACCAGGAGGAACCCCTTAATATGCACATATGCAATGCAATCTGTAACACACAAAACAGGCAACATAAGTGCAATCCTACACATATAAGGCAATAACACATACCTAATATATATATATATATACACAATCTGTATCCCAGCCAGACATGCGTAACCAAAACAAAAAAAAAAAAAAACACACACACATGTCCGCAATCAGCGGGGGCCCCCCGCTAGAGAGGGGCCCCCACATAAGCTAAGGAAGTGGCCATCCGGCCCTTACCATCCAGAGCGCAGCTCAGAACCAGCATCAAAATGGCCCCCGAGAAGTGCCTCATGCAAAAAGAGGAAGAGAAGGGGGAGGGCGGGCCAGCGCAGAACGCGCGCTCGCCAGGCCACGCCCCCCTCCCAGCAACGTGGATCCCCTAGGAATGAGCCACAGAATCACGCCAAAGGGGGCGGGGCTACCGCGTCCGCGTCGAGGGCCCGGCCCGGCCCCGCCCCCTCCCTGAACACAGCCTGAGGGGGAGAAGCTCCCCCAGGCTAATCCCAGCACCAGACGTGGTCCCAGAAGTAAAACGCACACTGTCAGTCACACACACACACGCACAGTGAAATCCCACACCCACACACACAGGGGCATGGGAGAACGAAAAACGAATTAACGGCCAGGCCATGTCAGGCAACAGACCCCCACCCCCCCCCCCCCCCGCCCCGGAGGGGAGTAAGGGACCCAGAAGGGGGGGAACCCTGCCAGAATCCGACCATAGCATAGAGGGACGGGGCATCCCACACCAGGATCACCAAAAACTTGGATAACCGCCTACCCCATAGTGAGGTCTCACGGTGGAGCAGTGCTCCTTCCGCACCCATAGGGTGCTGCCTACCTTCACCAGGACCCGCAACCTAAGCTGGGAGGCTCAAATAGGGGCAATTTAGAAAGGGTCCTGGCAGTAACAGGGACAATAAACGGCCGGGTGGGGGCCCGGCTTACCTGTAAGTAAAGAAGTCTTCATCTTTCTGTCTTGTCGCCTTCCCTGCAGAGAAGGAACTGGGAATTTGGTGGGAGGTCCCAGGTATATATGGACCGGGAGGGGCTTTCTTTTTTGCATATTCATCTCTGCAGATGTTCGCCCTCTACTGGAGATTACCCACATGTCATGAAGATCGAAGTGGAGTGTATGACACACTTAGAATAACAGCGCTCACGTGACCCGGCCGGCGCCATGACAAAGCAAAATCACCTCAGGTTATAGCGCCCACAGCCGCATAACACAGTACAATACACAAAAATAACGTCAACACACCACAGATATCACCACTCGCCGCTACCACCCCCCCCCCCAACGGAGTCAGAGAGGGGGGGGGAGAGAGACGAGAAGACAGCCATGGCCGGGGAAGGGGGGGGGCACGGGGGGGGGGGGGGACCCAAAAAGGAAAATAAGGGAACAGTCCCCAAACAACTCACCCCCTCAGAAGCCAGGACAGAAACTCTGCATCCCTATTAGGCTCACCATAAAGCCTATGGCCGGCTACCCTTTGTGTTACAGGGTTTGCGGCTTGGAGCTGCGCAGGCGCACTTGACCCTAGTGCTTTTCTACCTTCACCCGATCTGTCAGCCAAGGCTGGGAGGCAGTGAGGGTCCAGAAACGGATGGAAATATACATGCAGGGCCGCAGGCTTGGTTGCCCCGCTTACCTGCACAAGAGAGAGAGCCATCTTCTAACTTCGCAGTATCACTGCAGAGGAAACACTGGGAACTCTATGGTTAATCCCATTTTTATAGGGAGCAGGGAGATGCCACAGCTTTCTGCAGTACCACTGTGCCACCTTGTGGAGGAATAACCCAACTGTTATGAATACCGAAGCGGGCCGTGCCATGCAATAAAGAAAAATACAATTCTGTGATTACTCACCTGTAGAATTGGTATTATACGTATACAGCACGTCCTGTTCCAGAATATTCCTTACACTTGGGTAATACATCCACAAGATGGCGCTGGACTGCAGAAAAATACCATTTTGTGAGTACTCACCTGAAAAATGGGTATTGTTGGTGTGCCACACACCCCGCTTCACCTTTAAATATTCATCCATTATTGGGTTAATCCACCGCAGGTGACGTAGTGCAGAGAGGAAGTCTTGTAACGAGCCCCCTTCCGGCCTATATATACCTGGTACCTCCCTTCAATCACCAGTATATTTAAAAAGCAGAAAGACAAGGTACCAGTATTCCACCAGTAACCTCAAAATCAAATTTGATATAAATAAAAAGCTTCACCATATAAAGGCTTCGGAACTACCGAAAAGGGTGGGAGTGAAGCGGGGTGTGTGGCACACCAACAATACCCATTTTTCAGGTGAGTACTCACAAAATGGTATTATTCTTGGTGTGCCACACACCCCGCTTCACCTTTAAATATTCATCCATTATTGGGACATCCAAAAGCAGTGTCCCCGAGGGCTGGGCAACTAAAGGCCAGGTGAAGCATAACTCAAATGACTGCAGTCTGCAGAACCTTGCGGCCAAATCCGCTGAGGCTCGCACATCAACTTTGTAAAACTTAGAAAAAGTATGAACAGAAGACCAAGTGGCGGCCTTACAAACTTGTTCAACAGAAGCTTGGTGCTGAAAAGCCCAAGACGCCCCAATGACGCGAGTAGAATGAGCAGAATAGGCCGCAGTAACGGCCTGACGTATCCACTTGCTAATGGCAGATTTGGCTGGTGCCAAACCCTTCTTAGGCCCATGGGGCACAACAAA